>CM061262.1:76957469-77557469 GCA_030848825.1 Tadarida brasiliensis
CATGTGGAGATTCTGAGCCATTTGTGTAAACGGATTTTTGTGATTATTTTAATAGTTCAGTAACTTAGTGAGGAGCTAAAATGAATCACTAAATTTCACTAACAGTTGCTTCAGAGTGCTGGATGAAATGCCTTGATTGTTGGTTTGATCCCAACTTTGCCACTAAGCAGGGATGACCTTAGTCAGGCTCCTTATGTTGTCTGGCCTGTGCGTCAACGTTGGTGCAATGAATGGGTGGCCTAGGTGATCCAAGACCCTTGCAACTTCCAAGACAAAGATTTTAAGCAGAATCATTTTTATATGAACTGTGTGTGCGCGTTAGAATTCACTCTTAGGCTGTTGGAATCGTTTTTGTGAAGAGGGGTGGATTTCCCCTTTTGTAGATGGTCATCTCTGGGATATTTTCTTGTTTCCAGCTCTGGACAAGAAGTGAAAACTACCTGCACAGTACCTGGCACCTGTTAACTGATGAGTGAAGGTTGTCTCCCCTTTTTCTCCCTTTCTTTCTGTTCCTTTCCATAGCTCTGTTTTATTATTTACTTTTGTTGTAACAGGGAGCACTGTGTTGAGTGCTTGAAGTTTTGACTACTGTAACACCATATTCTGTCTTACATTACTGTTATTTGTTCATTTTCTTATTTTCCTTTTAGGACTTAATTTTTTTGAAGGTCGGTATCATCAGCTGGATGGTATTAAGCATTTGATGAATTCTGTACAGTTGTACAAAGAAAGGTGAAAATAGGGAAGCCAGCTGCTTGCATATACTTAAAAATAAACAGATGTCTCATGCTTTCATCAGTCAGAAGGATTAAAAGTTGACAAGGGTGGATCAGCACAGACTGCTGTTACTCAGCCTTGTATTCATGTTGGAGATTGGACTGAGTCTCCCCCCCACCCAGGCTGACTTTATCATACCTTTTGGCTTGCATGGGCCTTCTTGTTTTTATTGCCTAGAAATGGTACATAAATATATTGATAATTGGTTTTAATTAAAGAGCATTATGTTGGTGGGAGGTCTAACAAATTCTCATTAGCCAAAATATTTTAATAACATTCTTATTTTATGAGTAGTATCAAATGTGGAGAGTTTCATACTAATCCATAAATGCATCATTTTATGAATTCTAAGCCAAATAAGCAACTTAAAATCATTCTTATTTATCCCATTATTAAGGCCAAGTTTAAACACATTTTCTAATACATAATGGGATAATTAAAATATAAATTCAGTGAGGGCAGGGACAACATCTATGCCAAGGTCACAGTAGGTACTTAATAAATGTTTGATGAATCAATGAAATTCTTGAAATATATGAGAGTGGTAAGAATGATAAAGATAGAATAATGCTTGAAATGAATCTTAGAAATCATCTAGTTTAGCCTTATCATTGTGTGGATGAGGATTTGAGTCTTAGACAGGTTAGATTAGTTATTCATAATTACAAAGCTAGCTATTATTTGAGGTGGGAATCTAACATGGGTTTCTGACCTAGATCAGTGTTCCAGTAATATCACTACACTTAAATACAAGTTGGCACAATATTTAGTTACCAAAGTGTTACCTCTTTACAAGTCAGTGGACAGTTCTTGATTAATACTGTCTAGGGCTAAAGCTTAGTGTTTTAGGGAAGCTGTCCCTCTCAACTCTGCCACAGATTTTTCCAAAAGCAGTGACAATGAAAGGTAAAACTTTAATTAAACAATGATGTTAGGTGGGAAAACAAAAATAAGTTACTCTCATCTTTTTGAAGTTGCTATTTTTTTTTTTTTAAAGTTGCTATTTTAAAAAGTTCTTTTTGGTTTCCCTCAAACTTGTTTTGCAGAACTTTTGTTGAGGTAATTTAGCATTTATTTCAGTGAAAATCATATTAAGACCTTTTAGAAGCAGCAGATGTTTGGAAAGGCAATCCTCTCACCTCCCACCCCTCAAGGGAAAATAATTTACTCCTCTAGCTTGAGTGTAAGCAAGGGGAGAAAATTCTTACCAACTATAGTTTGAAAAGCTTGGGTTAATATTCATAAAGACATAAAAATTTAGTTTCCTTTGAAACTTGTAATATGACGAAAATTTTAAATGAAATATCCCCATTCTCATAATTATAGAAATATATTCTTAGCAATCAAAATTATATTAAGTGTATTATTGATTCAAATAATAGAAATATATTTATATCCAGAACATTTTTTAAACATTGTACATGTTTTATTTTTCCCATATTCTCTTCATGGAAGTTTCTTTTTACTTTTTTTGTTCTTTTAGTTCCTGTGACTTCAAAACTTTATGTAGCTATTTTGGCTCTGGTACATAGTTTATTACTGAATCAAGGGCAGATAGTAATATTGGACAGCCTAAAGCTGTTTCAATGTAAAAGAGTCCTAAACAGAGGACACAGGTTTAACTTGGAAGCAACTGAGGAAACTTGATATTCAGAGATGAGGTTGTGGGAGTTGAATGGAAGTTCTTGCCATTGATAGTGAGAAACAGCCTTTACTGCTGCTGCTATTTGATACTCATGTATGTTGAAGTGAAGCAGTATAAAAAAAGGAAAAAATTGGAAAATCATTGTTTTGCCAGTGTTATTACCTTTGTCTCTGTTCTTCAGATTGCTTGAGAAGACCAAGAAGTGATTTCTACTGAAGACCTTGTATCTACCATTTGTGCCCTTTGGCATTCTGTATTTCCCTATTCCCTCTCAAATCAGCAGAGACGGATCTGAAAATATGACGGAAAGAGTGCAAAAACAGACTTTGTCTAACTTTCTTGGTTAAGTTTGTTCTGTAGGCCCTTAAACCTCTCAGTGTTTTGGGATCGTTTTGAACTTCTCAGTAGCCATTGAGTTATTACAGTATTCCCAACCGAAAACACGAAAGGCCACAAGTGTGGCAGAAATCCATCTCAGATGAGCCTACAGAAAAGTTGATTCATTGAGAAGTGTTTTTAGTTTGTATACACATGAGAGAATGAGCTCAAGATTCAAGAGGAATGGTTGTTGGACATTAAGAAGTTGTGGATTGATTGTTATAAGAAATTCAAATTTTATTCTTAAAAACTTATTTTAAAGTAATAGGGCTGAAGTATTAGATATTAATAAGAGTTTTTAGATGTTTTTAACTAAGAGGACCAATTTAAGCAGTAACAACTGTTACTGCTTTTCAGAAGCTTGTCAACATTTATGGGTGAGGCATAAATAGAAACATCCCCTTTCTCCCACCGAATTCACCCTTGTAAAGTGTGTAAAGAGTTCTGGGTTGTATTGCTTGAGCCTCACAGGTCTAAATAGCGGTAAGGTGGAATGTTTGCACTCAGAGAGGTTATTTACTAATTTTAGAGTGGAGACTGAAGGAATACCATAAGTGGAGACACAGAATGATATGTGTGAATGAGGGTTGTGTTTGAGAGAGAGCAGAAATAACCAAGAGCCATTCATCTCTTCATTTGATATAATCCAAGAGTTGAAATTCTAAAAATAAAATTTGCTCTGCTATGACCACAAATTCGTTTATTTAGTCACTCACAACTATTTTTTGTGACTCTGTTGTGGCCAGACAGTATGCTAGTACCAGGAATTCATTGAGTATTAAATATAGTGTCTGCCTTCATAGAGCTTTACATTCTAGTGAAGGATACTGATAATTTAAAAGTATGCAAACACAAAAATATAATAGTGTATGTACCATAAAGAAAATAGAGCAAGTTAAAAGGAGAGTATATCAATTTAGGATCCAAATAGGAGACAGAAGTCACAGTTTTTTGAACAAGAAAAGTTTAATAGAATTGCTAACTAAGGTGAATTGGAGTAAAGAAAACTCTAAAATATAGGAATAGGAGTTATAAGAAGCAGCCATCACTGCTAGGGCTAACATAGAGTGCCACAGAATCCTCTCCTCAAGTTTAAGATACTGGCCTTGTTGGAGAGAGTATGACTGTGTTTCACTGAATGGCAAAGAAATTACTGTTGCCACATTGGTGGAACTTAGAAAATTCATCTTTCAGAATTTGCTGTGAAATATAACCTTTAGGGTAGAGGTTGACAATGGCCCTGAGGCAGCCATCTGTTGTGCAAATAAAGTTTAATTGGAACATAGCCATGCTTAGTTTATTACATATTGTCTATATAGTTGCTTTCTTGCTACAAGAACAGAGTTATGACCCTGTGATCTATAAGCTTAAAATATTTACTATCTAGCTCTTTAAGAAAATGTTTATTAGCCCTTGGTCTAGAGTAGCCTAGAAAGCTGTTCATGGGGAAATGTCTTGTTAAAGATACTTAAATTTGAAACCTTCCAGGGGAGAGGGAGTGTCCGGCGAAGCTGCTAGCCTTGTGGTGCTACTGACCTTCATACACTACAAGAGCTAGGTGCTGGAGAACCTGCCTTCCCTGAAGGAGCCTTTTAAGAACACACTGGAATCAGGAAGGAGAATCCTTTCCTTTTTGAATATCTCTCTAGTATCTTCCATTGACAAAGCTTAATACCATGCCAGCTAGAAAATGAAAGATATTTATGGAACCCAGCTCCATGTTTGCAGAGCAGAGAAGGAAGAATTAATTTGGAGCAATAATTTGTTAACTAGCATGTAAAATGACAGAGTTGTGGGTATTTTAGGTAATGAGGAAAGCTTTTTGAACAGTTGACTTTTGAGGCATGACCTGAATGATTAGAAAGGGTAGACCAAAAGGGAATAGCATTGAACATGGCATTTTCATGTGATTGGAAAAGGCTCATGTGGTTAGAGTGTTCTTAGAAATGTGAGGTCAGAAAGGTAGGCAGGAGCAGATGGTATAGGGCCTTGCAGCCATGGTGAGGAGATTGGAAATGAGGGAACTATTTAGAAGACTATCACAGTTTTCCACTGTGGTATTGAATATAGTGTGGCTGAGACTGGGGTAGTAGCAGTGAAAGTAGTCAGTAGTCGGATTTGATACCTACTTTGAAGGCAAAGCTGCCTAACTTACTGATAAATTGGCTGGAGTTGGAGGAGGGACAGAGAAGATTTGGCTTGAGCAACAGGATGAATGATGGTACCATTTGCTAAGGTGTAGGAAGATTTGGAGAAATGCGCGTGGGGCCATATTAACTTTGACCATATTAACTTTGAGATTACAGATGGATCACTAGTAATATTTGAAAATTATTTTATTTTGATTACGTTTTCATTGACTACACTTACTCATATAGCCACACCTAATTTTTTATTTTAATCTTCATCCTAGGGTATGTTTTTATTGCTTTTTAGAGAGAGAGAGAGAGAGAGAGAAACATCGATGTGAAAGAGAAACATCAATTAGTTACCTCCTTCATGCACCCCGACTGGGGAATCAAACATGCAATCTAGGTATGTGCCCTGACCGAGAGTTGAACCTGCAACCTTTTGGTGTACGGGACAATACTCCAACCAACTGAGCCACCCAGCCAGGGCTGGCCATATCTAATTTTAAAAGAGATGGGGAAGTGCAGTGTTAGGAATGAGAACGAATATTTCTGAACAGCCTGAATGACTTCACTCCAAGACATCCATGTGGAAATGTTGAATAGGACGTTTGGATATAGGACTGGCATTTAGGGTGTAGTTTGGAGCTTGTGAGTGGTAAAAGCCATGGGACTGGATGAAATCATCCAAGGAGACACATGAAGATAGAAGGAACTGAAAGATAGGGTATTCCAACATTTAGAGGGTATGAAGAGAAGAAGAATCCAGCAGAAGAGATTGAGAAGGAACAATGAGAGAGGATAAACAGGGAGTAATGTCTTAAAAGTTAATGGAAGAAAATGGTTCAAGAAAAGAGATCATCAACTGTGTCATATGCTGTTAAGAATATTCTTGTCCACCTTTCCTGGAGTACATAAAAATTTTTCTAAGATATACACACCTACATTGAAGGATAGAATAGCTGGAAAATAGGGTATGAAATGTTCAATCTCAAGAAAGTTCAAATTGTTTTCCCAAGTGATAGAACCAGTTTGTACTCTTTTAGCCATATATGAGATTTTTTCATTAACACACATCTTCAAAATTTGATCATTTTTACCAATCTAGTGGATGTAAAGTGTTAATCAATTCCCTGATTACTTTTAATTTCAAACACCTTATCGTATTTATGGACCATTTATGTTTCCTATTCTATGAAATGTTTGATCATTTTTCTATTGGATGATTTATCTTTTATTTTTTGTAGGGATTCCTTGTATATTCTTTATATTCATTTTTTGAATATATGTGCTGCCTATATCTTCTTTCAGTTTTGTGGCTTATCTTTTGACATTTTTTTTGATGAGTGGAAGTTGTTAATTTAGTGTAATTTAATATATCATTCTTTTTTTGTGGTTTATGCTTTTTTTTTCCATTCAGTATGTTTTCCCTTACCTCTTCCAAAAAGAGAAAAATACTTTCCCATCTCTTTTTCTTCTGAAAGTTTTAAAGGTTTACATTTAATATCTTAATCACTTGGAATTGATCTTTGTGTCATATGAGGGGTCCAGTTCATTATTTTTAATATTTATTGAATAGTTTCTTCTTTCTTCAGAAATATGTATTGCTACCTCTGTCTTATAGCAAAACTATATATTGTGGTTTTGTTTCTAGGTTCTCTATTCTGTTCCATCGGACAATCACATGTCACATGCCCTTATCACGTGTCTTAATTATCGTATCTTTATAAAAAGTCTTGCTTTTGGGAGGTTAACTTATTCTTCAGGAGTGCCCTAACTACTATTGGTCTTTGATCTTCCATATATGTTTTTCAAGTTCTATTAAAAAAAAACTATTGGGATTTTTATTGGAATTGCATTGAACCTATAAATCAGATTAGGTAAAGTAGATGCCTTTACAATACTGACTATTCCCATGGAAAGGGCATATTTCTACTCATTTTATTATTTAATACAGTTTTGTAATATTTTGCAATTAGATTTTACACATCTTCGTTAGATTTCTTCTTAGGTATTTTGTAAGTGGTGTCCTTTTGTTAAAAATATTTTTCTAACTTATTGTGACTTAGAAATACAAGTACCATTTGTATATTGATAATACACCAGTGAGCTAATCATTTTACTGACTTGGGTTCTTCTAAGTGTACTTCAATAACATCTGTAAATGACAATTTTGTTCATTCTTTTAGAACCTTATACCTTCGATTTGTTTTCTTTTGCAGTGGCTAAGACCTCAGTAAGAGTGTCAAATAGAAGCAGTGATCATGGGATTCCTTTTCCTTATTTTTAAAGGGAACATTTTTAATATTTCTCTGTTAAGTGCTAACTGAGAGTTTTTATTTTTGCTGTTGTTGATGTCCAACTGTATTGGGTAACTTAAAGGGGAGTAAGGCATGCTAGGATGGAGGATATAGGATAAACTTGACTTTGGAGGGTAGGAAGAGATAGGTTTGCAATAGACAATAGGGTGAGAGCATAGTGAGTTAACGAGCATTGTGTAAAAATGTTGACAATAGGAAATCCAAGTGTGAAATTTCAGATGGTCAGGGCAGAGGTGTACATGTGATAATCATCACACACAATAAAAGTAGTAATCAGCTACACTGGTGTGGATGAGATTGTCTAAGGAAAGAATGTAATAGGTGCTATGATCAAGAATAGAAACCAAAAACACACTACCTCTTGGTAGGTGGAAGGCAGTTGAAGAGAAATGTAAGAAATAGGAGAGCCAATAGTGTATAGTTTCAAAGCCAAGAGTAAACATTTAAAGGGGATTGTCAATAATGCCAAATGAAATGCCACAGAGAGGTGTAGGATGATCACGAATGAAAAGGGCATTGAATTTGGCATTTGACATTTTAGAAAAAACGGGTTTAGTAGAATGAGGGAAACAAACCAATTTTTAGTGGAAGTTAATAATTGGTCCTGAATTGGAGAAAGAGACTTTAAAATATCCGTTTGTTACATTTCGCAGTGAAGGAAAAGACAAATGGGGTGGGTAGATTGGGAGGGAATTAAAGTAGAGGGGAAATCCTTTGAAGATAGGAAAAAATGTATGCATTTTTAAGTTATTAGCTAATAACCAACACTACTTATCAAACTTTTTAAATTTTATCAATCTAATAAGTGAAAATAATTTGTTTTGCTCTGCATTCAATTATGAATGAAACTAAGTGTTACACACACACACAATCACATTTTAATCCAATTTTCCAATGAATGGGCACTTAGGATGTTTCTCTATCTTGGCTACTGTGAATAGTGCTGGAACGAACGTGGGAGCGCAGATATCCCTTTGAGATACTGATTCCATTTCCTTTGTGTATATACCCAGAAGGAGGGGGTTGCTGAATCATATTGTAGTTTTATTTAGTTATTTTTAGAAGAAGCTTCATACTGTTTTCCATAATGGTTATACCATTGTATATTCCCACCAATAGTGTACAAGGGTTCCCTTTCTTCCACATCCTCACCAGCCTGTTAACCTTTAGGTTTTAATAATTAACCATCTTAACAAGTGTGAGGTGATACCTCATTTTGGTTTTGATTTGCATGTCTGTGATGTTCAGCACCTTTTCATATACTTGTTAGCTATTTGTATGTCTTTTTGGGAAAAATGTCTATTCAGGTCCTTTGCCCATTTTTTAATTGTGGTGTTGTTGTTGATTTGTTGTTTTTTATTTTCTACTGTTGATGTGTATGCTCTCCTTATATGTTTTGGATCTTAATCCTTTATCAGATATATCATTGCAAATACCTTCTCTCATTTTATTAGCTTATTTCATTGATTCCTTTGCTATGCAGAAGCTTTTTAGTTTGATGTAGATGATATGTTAATTAGCTTGACTAGCAGTCATTTCACTGTGTATATATATATCAAATCATCGTATTATATGACTTAACTAGATACAACTTTAGTTTTAAAAAATAAATTAATTAAAAAAAATAGAGGAATCTGGAGATACAGGTAGCAGTCTCCATGAATAAATTTACTACTTTTTACCTGTATGACTTCTAGGTTTATTATGTATGTCCTGCTTCCAAAAACTTGGTTGTAAAGAGTGAGGTAACAGTGAGTTAACATTGAGCTTTTGTTTTTTTCTTCCAAATGGAAAGTTTATTAATGAATCCTTTTTCCTTTTGATTTTATCCCCTGATTTGAATGCTACCCTTACTTATTCTCCATTAAATTCTCAGATAGATTTGCTTCTTCTGTCTTCCCTAGTCTATCCTTTCTTTAGTACCAAACTTTTATAAATACTATGATTCTACCATCTGTATAGGATAGGATGAACACCTCTCTCCCCATTATTTTTAGTATTTTCTTGCCTACTGTTAAATAATTATTTTTACAATGAACTTCAGTATTTAATATTTCCTTGTGTTAGCAGCTCTTTACCCTGCCTCCAAAAATCTTTTTTTTTTTTTTTTTTGGTAACTAAAAGAGAATTTAATGTATTAGTTAACTTAAGGAGAATGGACAGTTTTATAGCCGTGTGTTTGTCCCTCAGTAGTTTAATGTTTTCTGAAAGGTCTTGTATATTTTTAAATTTTATTTTTAGATACTTGACACTTTTCTGTTATTGGAATCTTTCATTCCATTTTAGTTTTAATTTTGTTGTGATAAAATATACATAATATGGGCCCAGCTGATGTGGCTCAGTGGTTGAGCGTCAACCCATGCACCAAGAGGTCACCGATTCGATTCCCATTCAGGACACATGCCCAGGTTGTGGGCTTGATCCCCAGTGGGGAGCGTGCAGGAGGCGGCCAGTCTATATTCTCTCTCATCGATGTCTTTCTTTCTCTCTCTTTTCCCCTTCCTCTCTCTCTAAAATCATTAATATATATATGTGTGTGTGTATGATATATACATACATATATATATATATATATAACATAATATTAACCATTTTTTTAAATCCTCACCCTAGGATATGTTTTTATTGCTTTTTAGAGAGAGAAAGGTGGGAGTGGGGGAAAGAAACAGCGATTGGTTGTCTCCCGTACATGCCCCATCCGGGGATCAAACTTGCAACCTAGCTATGTACCTTGACAGGGAATTGAACCTGCAACCTTTTGGTGTATGGGATGATGCTCCAACCAACTGAACCACCTGTCCAGGGCAAACTATTTTTAAGTATATAGTTCTCTGCCATTAAATACATTCATATTGTTATGCAACCATCACTACCATCCATGTCCAAAATGTGTTTTCATCTTCCCAAACTGAAACTTCATACTCAGTAGACAATAACTTCCAATTTCCTCCTTCTCCTAGCTTAATGACTACTGTATCTCTGAATTCAGCTATTCTAAATACCTCATAAAAGTAGAATCATACAAGATTTGTCCTTTTGTGATTCGTTTATTTCACTTAACCACAATGTCTTCAAGGTTCATCCATGTTGTAGCCTATCTCAGTTTCCTTCCTCTTTAAGGATAGATAATATTCCATTGTATGTATATACCGTATTTTCTTTATCCACTTATCTGTCAGTAGACATTTGGGTTGCTTCCACCTTTTGGCTACTGTGATTAATGCTTCTGTGAACATGGGTGTACAAATATCCTTTCGAATCCCTGCTCTCAATTCTTTTGAGTATATACATAGAAATGGAATATTATGGTAATTCTGTGTTCAATTTTTTGAGGAATCACCATACTGTTTTCCACAGTGGCTGCACAGTTTTACATTTCTACCAGCAATGCACAGGGATTCCAATTTCTCTACATCCTTATCAACACATATTTTCTGTCTTGTTTTGTTTTTCCCCCCTCCCCCTATGTGTGTGTTTTAGTAATGGCCATTCTACAAAGTGGTATATTGTAGTTTTGGTTTTCATTTCCCTAATGATTAGTGATGTTAGGCATCTTTTCATGTGTTTATTGGCATATGTATATCTTCTTTGGGAGAATGTCTATTCAAGTCCTTTGCCCATTACTAATCAGGTTGTTTGTTTTTGTCATTGTTGAGTTGTAGGGGTCCTTATATATTAGGGATATTAACCCCTTATAAGATATATAAGTTCCAAATATTATCTCTGATTTTGTGGGCTGCCTTTCCACTCTTTTTTTTTTTTTTTTTTTGATAGTGTTTTTTACACAAAAGTGTTTATGTCTGAGGTAACCCCATTTGTTTATTTTTGCTTTTGTTGCCTGTACTTTTGGTGTTATCCAAAAAAATCGTTGCCAAATCCAAAGTCATGAAGCTTCTCCTTAAGGTTTCTTCTAAAATTTTTGTTTCATACATTTGAGCTAATTTTTGTATATAATGTAAGATAAGGGTTCAAACTTCATTCTTTTGCATGTTAGTATCCAGTTTTCCCAACATCATTTGTTGAAAAGACTGTCCTTTCCTCATTAAATGGTCTTGGCACCCTTATCAAAAGTCCTTGGCCTGTATATGTAATAATTTATTTCTGGGCTCTCTATTCAATTCTGTTGGTCTGTCTTTATGCTAGTACCATGCTGTTTTGATTGCTGTATTTTTCTAGTAAGTCTCAAATGGTTTATTTATTTTTTGTATGGAGGAATGCTAGTAACTTTAAATATTACTTAGTAACCAGGTATCTTAATAAATTCTCTTAGTTTTTCAACTGTACAAAGATACAATGATGTGTATTGTAAAATGATAATGCTTCTCTCAAATTTTATCTTATTTTTATTTAATTGTGTTGGCTTTAAAACAGTGTTGCATAATTATGCTGGCTACATACTGTATTTTTCTAGTTTCTAATTTAATGGAAACTTTTCAAATATTTCATCATAGAGTATAATGCAGGTTTTGGTTTGAGATATACTCCTAAGCTTTTGAAGTTGACATAAAAAAGCTTAATTGCAGTTTGGCACTTAATTGAAGTTTGTTTCTTATGCCATTAATGATTATAAACTGTTAGTCTGAAGTTGTCATAAAAGGATTGCCCAGTTTGGGAATTCATATATACCATCTAGTGTCAGAAGACCTTAACTAACTGACTTTTTTATTTTTTTCAGAATGGTCAAAGTTTTCTGGTTTTGGATGAACAAAGATTTGCAAAAGAAATTCTTCCCAAATACTTTAAGCACAATAACATGGCAAGCTTTGTGAGGCAACTGAATATGTGTGAGTATGGACAGCAGTTTATTTGAAGTACTGTCATCAGCCACTGATTAAACCATTTCTTTCCATTACGATGATAAAGAGGAAAATATACTGCATAGAAGCACCATTAATTTTTTACTCTCCTCTACTTTAGTCATCTAAATTTTGAATCTTTTTCAGATGGTTTCCGTAAAGTAGTGCATATTGATTCTGGAATTGTAAAGCAGGAACGAGATGGTCCTGTTGAATTTCAGCATCCTTACTTCAAACAAGGCCAGGATGACTTGTTGGAGAACATTAAAAGGAAGGTGAGCTGTTGTTAACATGATTTAATTCGGGCATTACCATGTTATTCATTTGGCGAAGACTTATATTTCAATGTTGAAATTAAGAATGTATAGAAATACATTGGTGTTCTTTGTTCTTTGTTGGGATGACTTAGACTTAATAAAGTTTTAATTATTTCCCCCTATTTTTTTTCCTGGTGCTGAACTATACTGAGGGCTCAAATACCTTTAAAGGGAAGGAAAATGTTTACAGTCTGACTAATGGTGAGGAGTCATTCCTATTGGGATAGCTTAAAAAAATGTAAGCTTCTGCTAGAATGTAAGCTCCCTGGAGGGTGTTTTATGTAGTTCACTGCTTAATTCGAATGCCCAGAATTAAGTCCCTTTCATATAGTACGCATTGAACAATACATTTTTGAATTACTTTTTTTTCTGAAACAAGATATTTTTACTAAATCCACAAAATGTTTTTTTGAGGGGAGGGGGTAGTGGACCATGAAAGAAAATGGCTGAGCATGAAGCTCTTACTGCATAAATTTAATTAAATGCGGAATGTGATAATAAAAAGGCTTGGGGAAATTACAGGGAGTTTGATAGAAGGAAATGGAAAAAAAAAAAAAGCCCCTAAGGTGTTCCTGCTTGTGGAAACTTACCCACATTTAAAAAAAAGACTGATTATTCCTTATCTTTGAGCTATGTAGTGTATTCTTTCCCTAGAATCCTGTTCCGGACTTTTTGGAACTAGATCTCACTTCCTGAACAGGCTACAAAACCTCTTTAATAGGGAAGCTTTGAATTACAATCATGGCATTTAGCATTTGTTTGATGTCCTAAATTTGTTTTTTGAAAGGTTTCATCTTCAAAACCAGAAGAAAACAAAATTCGTCAGGAAGATTTAACAAAAATTATAAGTAGTGCTCAGAAGGTTCAAATAAAACAAGAGACTATTGAGTCCAGGCTTTCTGAGTTAAAAAGGTAAAGTATTATTTCCAAATACGATTCTAATATGGGGGTTGATGTGTGTGTGTTGGAGTTGGAGGTTGGGGCTTTAAGTGCTTTTAGATCATGTTGTTGAAGCCAGGATCAAAGATCATTTTTCTGTAAGTATTGGTTCCCTTTAATTTTCGTTTGTAACCATAGCCTTTACCCCAATATTATATTTTCATGTTGGTAGTCGAAGGAATATAAAAACTTGGGCGTTCAAAACAGTATGATGCACATGGCTTACTGATGAAAGAGTAGATCTTTAAATTAATTGGTATAGGAAATATGATTCTACATAGGTTAGCTTTTATATGGTCATTCACATATGAGAGCACACAAAGTACTACATGTGTTACCCATTCTTTCTTTTATGATGGTTTTTAAAGACTTTTCTGTGTGACCTATCTCTTAGGGAAAAGTAGGACATAAAAAATAGGGGAAAAAAGACACAAGAGACTTGCCCTACTTGATATTTATTTTGGATACACTGGAGAAAGTATTATTCAAACCTTTTATCTACAGAAAGATGCTTTGATTTGTTTTACTACAGTTCTTGGCACCATTATTCTAAGTTGCCACAATTGACAGCTTATGTAGATGTGTACTTGTTTTTTAGTAAGTAGCTGGGATTTTGCTTATCCTAATATATGTCCAGGTCTCGAGGGTGGTTATTTTGTGTATTCTCTCTCCCATTTTAAATATGGGACATTAGTTTAACTATTTTTAAGTATCTTTGTTAAAATAGTAACATTGGAGTTTTATTCCCTTTTAGACCAAGCCTTAATTGTAAGTTTCCTCATTTTGCCTATTTTATTTAATCACTTTTGGTGGTTTATTATATGTATCTTGTGTCTACTGAGTTGCCCTTTGGACCCAGTTCCTTGAACCTCAGGTTTAGTCCTTAAGGAATGGGATCCCAAATTCATTCTTTAAGTCTTAGAGGTAACTGTTCTCCTACTTGTAGGCAGATGACAGTATCTTTAAATTTCTGAGTCAGTAAAAGTACAGTATTTTTTTTGTAAGTATTAAAGTCTCATTTTCAATACTCTCTATTTGTAAATCCAATTCTTTTTGTAATAGTTTGGATAGAGGGAGATGGCTTTTGTGGAAATTAACAAAATAATGAAAATTAAATATTTAATAGGTAAATTATCTTTTATGTCTTTTTCAGTATTATCATTGCTGCTAACATTTAATAACAATGCAATTTAAGTAAATGTTGAATGAAGGAAAAGAAACTTTTACTACTGGTCCAATTATCGATTTATCACATATTTGAATATGCTTTTAAAAAACAAATATTTTTTTAGTGTTTTCATATGCTTGTGTTTGAGACAAATCTTAAGATAGACAGTTTTAGAGTCTGAAAGAGTTTAGTTTGACTTTAACACTTAGCAAATTATATGTGTGATCTTGCATGAGTCTCTGTGTCCTCATCTATAAAATAGAGATAATACTTCCCTTCCTGATGGATTTGAGAGAAGTGTGAATAGCTAGCACATACAAAGTGTCTAGCATAATGCCTGGGGCATAGCCAGTGCTAGGTAAATGTCACTTCCCTTTAAGAATTGTTTTCTAAGCACGAGTACTGAATTCACTTGGTAACCATAGTTGAAAGGTTAGCTTCAATAAGAAGTAATGGACCAAATTGTCAGAGGAATAAATTGCCTACTATAGGATGTAGGCATGAGTCTTTAAGTTTTTGTGTATATAGGGCCATGAGTAGAGGCTACTACAGTTATGAAGGAATGATTCTGGATTTGTGTCAAGATAGTTGCCATCTATACAATTGAACCAAAGATTATTTTAGTCTTATAAAAATATATAATAAAAACTAGTTAAATTTTATTTTTATTTTTATTCCCATGTTTCTCTGTATCTATGGTATTTTTTTGTATGCTTAAAGATAATGAAGCCTGGTTTTCTGACTGAATTTTTTTGTGTTTTTTTTTTAAATAAATGATAATACAGTGAGAATGAGTCCCTTTGGAAGGAGGTATCAGAATTGCGAGCAAAACATGCACAACAGCAGCAAGTTATTCGAAAGGTAAGCTTTTTTTTCCCCATGACCGTAATTGTGTTTGTTTAATGAGTACCATTTGTTACCCAAAGAATTCTCTATTGAATAGTGAGTGATCAATTTTAGTTTCTTATATATTGGGTGCACAGATAGAAGTAAAACTATAAAATCAAACAAATTAGGCCAAGTGTTAATTATTCTTTTTAATAAAAAACTAAATAGGGTCATTCCATATTCCCAGTTAATGTTATTAGCTTTTAATAAAGGACCTTTGCCTGATAGAACAAGTTTAAAATTATTTATTCTTAGAAACATAATTAATGCAATACCAATTTCTTACATAATTTTTACTATAAAAAAACAAAGCTTGCCTGGCCTGTGTGGCTCAGTGGTTGAGCGTCAACCCATGCACCAAGAGGTCACTGGTACGATTCCTGGTCAGGGCACATGCCCAGGTTGTGGGCCACATCCCCAGTAGGGGACATGCAGGAAGCAGCAAGTCGATGTTCTTTCTCATCGATGTTTCTGTCTCTCCCTCCCCCTTCCTCTCTCTCTAAAATCAGTAAAGAAAAAAAAAATTTTTTTAAAACAACAACAACAATTTCCCTGGCTGGTTTGGCTCAGCAGTTAGAGGGTTAGAGCGTTTGCCCACAGAACAGAGAGTCTTGGGTTCAGTTCCTCTAAGGTCATGTACCTTGGTTGCAGTTTGTCCTCGGGGGGTTGTGTGGGTGGCAGCCAGTCAATGTGTCTCTCTCACATCGATATTTCTCTCTCTCTCTCTCTCTCTCTCTCTCTCTCTCTCTTCCCCCCTCTCTCCCTCTCGCTCTATCTGAAGATAAATGCAAAAATGTCCTCGGGTGAGGATTAAAAAAACAACAACAATAATAAAGCCTTACTGTGTGGAGTTTTTTGTTCATTTGTTTGTTTTGTTATTTTTACTTTTTTTTAAATTTTACTCTAAAAGGCATAGATACAGATTCAGAAGATAAATGACTAATATTTTCAAATCAGTTGATCAGATCATTAGTTTAAAATAATGAATTACCAGTGTATGTCATTATTAGTCTGTGCAGAATAGCATAGTACAGTGTTGTAAAATAAATCCTAAATTTTAGTACCTGAGCTGAAAATTACTCAACTCAGATTCTTAGGGGGAACTGAGAATCTCAGTTGCATTGTATCTTTGTGATTTAATCTGTTTATATAAACTTTCATATGTTAATGAGAGGTAAAACATAAAAATAATTAAGGTAGCTATTTTTTGCTCATGAGTAAACTGGACTCTGAGTTTAAACAACAGGCTTTTTGGGGGTTGGGGGGAGAAGTGGAAGAGCTTCAGCTTGTTCATGCTCAGAGGACTTTAGCTAAAAATAGGGTTATGACTGACAGGATTGAAATCTAGTGGAACCAGCTTAGAAAAGAGATGAATGGTAGTTGCAACCTTTGGCCTATAGTCAAAATAGGGTTTTGTTTTGTTTTGTTTTTTAAATTATGCAAGTGACCTGGTTTAAAATGATATAATGTACCTTAACCTTTATTTTAAAAATCTGTTTCTCATTTTTCAGAGAAAAATATTTTGGTTAAAAATTAACTTACACTACTCCATAATTTGTTGGGTGGTTTTTTTTCTTAATGGCAAGAATAGTTCATCAAATACTTACATAACATTTCAGTTTTTCATGAAAGCTAACATTCTATCTGTTCAGATTTGAGTTTGCATCTGTTCTGCATAATGATAGCTAATAATTTTCTCTCTATTCCTGGAATTGGTTTTTAACTCTGCCATTTACTCTTTGGCCTTGGATTAATTGGAAATAATGTATGTGAGGTACCTGTTATAGGACTTGTCAGGTGCAGAAGTTAGATGTACATGTTAGATGCCTCATCTTCAGGTTATAAACTCTACAGTGTGATGCAGAGGTGTAAAAAGAGAACTGAGATACAGAACACATTTCAAAAGAAATTTAGCCAGTGATTCATGTTGTTATAAATTTAATTACTAAAGTTGTTAGAATTTTCCCATAACAGCTTTTATATATTAACAAAAATAATTGAAGTTGAATGATTTCAAATATACCTTTAAGGGTAAATGTTGTCTTTTAATGAGCTTTCACCATTTACTTTTGAATAAGTAATTTAATGGCTTTTTCGTATACTCTAATGTTGTCTGACTCTTCAGTTAAAATGTTTATATTTTGAAGGGATTAAGGAAAAAAAACCCTCATACTTAGACAATAGTATGGAGATTACTAGAGGGAAAGAGGGGTGGGGGTAGTAAGAGAGGATAAATGGTGATAAAAGGAAACTTGACTTGTGGTGGTGAACACACAATATAGTATACAGATGGTGTATTATAGAATTGTACCCCTGAAACATTTTTAAATTTTATTAACCATTGTCACTTCAATAAATTATAAAAAATAAAATGTTGTATCCTTTTCCATGGAAAAGTTCATATTGATTGTAAGGCAGACTATTTTATAGCTTCTTATGGTGAGAACACAAAATATTAAAAGCTATACAGTATGCATTTTTAGTTGATAATTCTTTATTTTAATCATGTAATTACATTTCACAAAGCTTACAAGGAACTTTTCTGCACAGAGTCTACGTTGTCCCCAGTCCCTTTTTTCTTTATTCATAGCCTCTGTAGTTCACCATGTGCTACTCACTTTTTTAGCTCCTTTAGGAAGTTGTAAGTATAATTTCAAGGCATACCATACCATATATGGTTCTCATATTCACATTAATACCATATGGAGGTCTTGCTAAACACACATTGCTGGGCCCCATCCTCAGAATTTCATATTTCAGCAGTTCTGGAGTGAGGCTAAGAATTTGCATGTCTAACAGGTTTCTAGGCCAATGCTGCTGCTCCATGGACCACACTTTAAAAAATACTGTCATAAAATATGAAGGAATGTGGCATGTCTTACTCTGTTTTTAATAGTTTTCCTCTAAATTTAATCAGACTTTGAAGATTAAACCAGATTCTCTTGATTGTCAGCAGGAAGCTTTTTTTTTTTTGTATTTTTATTTATTTATTTATTTATTTTTTTAATCCTCACTGGAGGACATTTTTCCATTTTTTGTTCAGATAGAGTGGGAGGGAGAGAGAGGAAGAGAGAGAGAGAGAAACATCGATGTGAAAGGGACACATTGAGTGGCTGCCTCCCGCACGACCCAACCAGGGGCTGGGGACAAACTGCAACCAAGGTACATGCCCTTAGCGGGAACCGAACCCGGGTCTCTCTGGACCACAGGCCGATGCTCCAACCGCTGAGCCAAACTGGCCAGGGCGATTGTTTGCAGGAAGCTTTGACAGATGTTTAGTGCCTCAATAATTTTTCTAGAATCAGCCAATAAACTTTCTAACCTGAAAATTTTATAATCTGTTATTCTGAAAAATTTGGAAATTTTCTTTACCTCTAATTGTGTTTCCCGATTTAAGAAAAGTGTTGCCTATTAAACACCAATTTTTTTTTTTTATCCTCACCTGAGGACTTTTTTGTTGTTGTTGCATTTATCTTCAGATAGAGCGGGAAGGAGGAGGAGAGAGATAAACATCCATGTGAGAGAGACACATCAAGTGGTTGCCACCCACATGACCCCAACCGGGGACAGGGACAAACTGCAACCGAGGTACGTGCGTGCCCTTAGCGGGAGCTGAACCCAGCGCTCTTGGTCTGCGGGCCGACGCTCTAACCACTGAGAAAACCGGCCAGGGCTAACACCAATGTTTTTGTTTGTTTTTTGCATCATAATCTTGAAAGAATTTTAAATGTTGGGATCTGTATTCAGGCATTCTTGATACTTATCACCAAAACAAACAACAACTGAATATTGGATAGGTAAATGGATGGATGGATGGATGGATGAATGGATGGATGGATGGATGGATGGATGGATGGATGGATGGATGGATGGATGTGTTAGGCATCTATTTATTCTAGGTAATAGCAACTTGATCACAGGTTATTCTTCTGCTTGCAAGCTGGAATGTTTCTTTAGATTATCAATTTTAAGATGCATCAAATTTATTAATATATGAGAAATTATGTAATTTAGAATAGAGGACATACAATATTTGAATTAATTTTGTAAGACTTGTAATGTGGACTTAAACATCTAGAAGTCTATGATGGAGAAAATTTTATTTATATTTTTCTTTTAGATTGTCCAGTTTATTGTTACATTGGTTCAGAATAATCAACTTGTGAGTTTAAAACGTAAAAGGTAAGTTTTTATAATAAAACATTTTGACCTGTGCATGGACAACCAAAAATTTTAGTATTTAACCATGAATGGCCTACAGTTGCTGAGTGTATGCCTGATGTCCTGGATGAACAATCCTCCCTTCTTACATTACACTCACATTTCAAGAGTGTGTTATTTCCTAGTGCTATCATTCTGCTGATGTTTTTGAGAGATAAGGATAGCCTAAATGATCACTTTACAGACACATACAGTTAACCCATATTTTATTCACATTAGAAATTTAATGTATCATTAGAAAACCTGAGGGAAGTTCTTTAAAAAAGCCCATATCTTTAAAAAAAAATCAAATATTTTTTACCTGATCTTATGCTTAATCTACTCATAAGGGTATTTAAAAGCCTGTATGTCAACCATGGGTTGTGATACCTGTAATTGTCAGTAACTGTAATTGTCACAACTAATACATGAGAAGATTAGTAGGCAAAGGAATATTTGGAAGGAGAAAAAGATTATCTTGTAAGGCTAAGGTTTTAGCAAAGTTTTGTTATGCTCACAGCTTATGCTGTGGCCTTAATTAACTCTGTTTCCACTAACTAGCTTTTATGATATTACCTATTTATTTTTTACCAGGTAAGCACAGTTCGTAAAGAATTATATAGTTCAGTCAGCAATGAAGTATATCTGGAGAGAGTAATTTATTACATTTATTATAACAAAAATAGTGCAGATGAATGGAAAAATAAAAGTTTTAGGCACACTCATCCCCCAGTTTCCATTTCTAAGATACAATCATTTTTAAGAGTTTCTTTTGTATCCTTACTAAAATGTTTTAGTGATTATTAAAATGAATGTGTTTGTATGTGGGTAAAAGCAGCTTAAATTCCTTATATGTTTGCTTTACTGAACTTCATGGATATCTTCTGATTTTCAGGCCTCTACTTCTGAACACTAATGGTGCTCAAAAGAAGAATCTGTTTCAGCACATAGTCAAAGAACCAGCTGATAATCACCATCATAAAGTAATTTTTTAGTTAAATTATATTTTTATTGTCGCAAACTAAATTTATTACAGTATTACTTTATGCATTCAAAGAAGTTTAATGAGTAATCTAAGTGCTCATCCTCCAGCTTTATTAATGACATTTTTCATTATTTGCTTTAGATTATTTTAAAAAATAAACCATTGTAAATATAGTTGTTTCTGTTGCCTGTTCCCAAGTTTGTTTTTCTCCCCCTGTCCAGTCTCCCATTACCTAGAGATAATCACTGTTTTGAATTAGTATTTATTATTTCCATAGTCTTTATATATGTGAATCCATGAACAATATTTGTTATTATTTTGCATATATATAAACTTCATATAAATAACATTTTGTACATATTTTGCCTTGTGGCTTTTTTTCACTTGGTATTGCTTTTGAGATTTATTAAACTGAGAATTAGTTCATCTCAATTACTATATGATATTTGAATATTATGATAATGTAATCATGCATTCATCCATTGGTTATTTTAAATAGTATCTGACTTTTATTATAAATATACATAGACTAGACTGTTTTTACTATAGCAGTTTCAAAAAATATTTTTGTTTACCTTTATTTATGTCACAGGCTCTCTGGGATAATTTGTCAAACTTACATCCAATGGCAAATTAGTCCAGTCCAAAGTCCAGACTTCTTTAGTATCTAATAATCATTGTTATTTTCAAATGTTAGAATTTTAATACTGTTAGACATTTATTATTCGAGTTTCAAGATTTTTGTTCTCTTAGCACCACTGTTTCAAATCAAGCATACTTAGTATTTTTATTTTTAGGATTGAAGATTCAGGTAAGAGAATGAAGATTTTTAATTTAATTGGATTTATATATTTTTAAATACTTTATATCTTCTACCTTTGTATTTACTAGTGTTAAAAGTGATAGATTTCTGCATTATACTAATGACTTCACTTTGCTTTAAAGAATTGAATGATTTTTTGTTAATATGTACCTATGGTCTGAATGTAGCTAAATTAAAAAAAATCATTACTGAAATGCCAGGCTAACATTTAATAGTGCAATAGTTGTTTTTTTGTTTGTTTGTTTGTTTTCCCTGTTTTTGAAACCATTAATGAGTAAAAATAAAATATGTATCAAACAGAGTAGCTTGAGATGAAATAGTCCCCATCTGCATAGTGCCCATCTGGTTATGCTGGAAAATTTCTGGTGAAATCCTGACTTTTATCCTTTGGATATAGAAAAATACTTTAAAATTTGAAGATCTTTTCTTTTTTATTTTTGAAGATCTTTTCATATAAGCATTCTGAGGCATGTTATCTTCAAGGTCCCTTATAGTTAAAAAAATGTATATAGTTAAGTTTGATGCAGAGAATATACCTCATACATCTGCACTACTAATACTAATTAGTGTATAAGTCCAAGAAGGGCAGAGAACATATCTGTTTTGCTTACTTTTGTATTCTCAACATTTAGTAAATAGTAAATTTCCAATTAGCATTTTAAAAACAATAATGTTTTATAGTTACTGTAATCTCATTTTTTAAATACATTTTCTCCCTGATTTTTTAGGTTCCACACAGTAGGACTGAAGGTTTAAAACCAAGGGAACGGATTTCAGATGACATTATTATTTATGACGTTACCGATGATAATGCAGATGAAGAAAATATCCCAGTTATTCCAGAAACTAATGAGGATGTTATATCTGATCCCTCCAAGTAAGGAGATTGTGAAACAAGATTTATTCTTTGAGGAACTAATATCTAACTCATGTTTGGGTTACTAAACTGAAAAATTAAGCCAAATTATTCAACCAGATACTCCCTGCCCCACCTCCAACAAAAAGCCTCCCAACAAAAAACTAATGAGAATTCTGATTTTTTAAATTTTGTGGTTAAATACCTTTAATTGATTCTTTGTGGTCTTGTATCATATGTACTGTTAATTGTGATATATATACGTTCCCAAGAAATTTAAGCCTTTTGATATGTGGTTTGGGGAGAGAATTTCCAAGGAGAATGAATAGATAGAATTAATTTATTGAATTGGTGTGTAATTGGTTCTCTCTCATATTGCTGATCTAGCTGTAGCCAGTACCCTGATATTGTCATTGTTGAAGATGACAATGAAGATGAGTATGCACCTGTCATTCAGAGTGGAGATCAAAATGAACCAGCCAGAGAATCCCTAAGTTCAGGCAGTGATGGCACCAGCCCTCTCATGTCTAGTGCTGTCCAGCTAAATGGCTCATCCAGTCTAACCACAGATGATCCTGTGACCATGATGGATTCCATTTTAAATGATAACATCAATCTTTTGGGCAAGTGAGTGCTCATCTAGATGTTGTCTAAATTTATTTGCTTGCTTTGTTTACTTCACATATTCTATTTCTCCTTGATTGATCTTTGTTTCACAGTATGAACCCATGTAGTCTACCTTTCTCTGTTTTGGTCAGGGCTGAACTCCACAAATGCTGTTTTGAGAAGGAGTTAATCATTCCAAGAGCAGTCTTGGGTTTTTCTTGGCAGTCCCTCAGATTTTTTTTTTTTTTTTGTAATGAAATACTTGTTTTGAATGTCCATAAAGTATGTGTGATTGTATTTGTGTTTATATCAGGACAATGAAATAACATATCTCTATTAAGGAACTTATTTCATAGCATAAGAAAACCAGAAATTAGTAGCAGTGACCAGTGATAAGAGGTTAGACATTTAATAATTTATAATATAGAGAAAAGAGATAAATCAAACTGTGTTGTTGCAGAACCTTTTTTCTGTAGACACTCAAGTTTTGTGTATAAGTTGTGTGTTGTCAGTTAACTGAATTTTTAGGAATCCCAAATATTGAATAGGATCTCTTAAGATTAAGAATTGGTAAGGATTCAGCAGCTGCTGGAAATGTTTTGCCTAGCTAGATTGCAATGTAATTTAAACATAAAAACAAGAAAACCTAATTGATTTTTTTTTCCAATTATTTTTCCCTTAGGGTTGAGCTGTTGGATTATCTTGACAGTATTGACTGCAGTTTAGAGGACTTCCAAGCCATGCTGTCAGGAAGACAGTTTAGCATAGACCCAGATCTCCTGGTTGATGTAGGTACTTTGAATAATCTTTGTTGTATTGGCAGTTTGTGTGTCTGTGTAATATTATTTATAAATACATCATTTTCTTGTATTCTACACTTGTTTTTGCATTTTTTTTAAATGAATGGTTTTGTTTATCAGAAAGATTGAATAGATGGGTAAGGACAGTGAAAGAGGGTAATCACTACCCTTCTGTGAGTAGCAGTTCAGTTAATCCCCCTGTAACAACATATCAACTCAGTTCAATAGTACTATTAAATCCAGGGCTTGTCTGGACTTGTTGCATTATTTTGTTTTACTCTAGAATAAATTGTCACTCAATAGAAATTGGTGAAGTTGGTAGCAGAGATATGTAGCCAGGAAACAGCATGAAAGACACATTAACTTCTGAATAATGTTTTCCATTCAAATGTATTATACTTGCTATATTTTTAAAATGTTTATGTCCTCTCTGGTAAGGTTTTTCTGCTCCAATCCCCACCATCACCTCTATGAACTGGACTTCATTGTTGTCTGGTCTGTGAATCCTTATCTACCATTTCTAACACTAACCACCTTTCTTACTCTCTTCCTTTGTATTCCTGTCACTCCTCTTTCCCTTACCTAAAGCTTCCTTCCTGGCCTAGTCCCATCCAGATGAATCTGGTTCTCTCCCCATTTTCATTTTCTGTTTATGAACATGTTTCTGTCTTTTGAAAGTTTCGTTTCTCCTTTTTGGGCTTTTATTTTTCTTAAAATGAAACTTCTCTCACATCAAGAATGTATACAGTCTTGTCCTTTTAAGAGTTTCCCAATGAGGCTAAGAGGAATTAGTCCTTTCTTACTCTTCAGTCTTTATTTATCACCTTATCCCTCTGCTTCTCATCAGTCTTTGTGTCATGTCACAAGACTTTATCATCTTTTCCAAATAAGCAGCCCTCACAGGATGGATTTCATCTTCTTTGAAGACTTCTTTTTCATGCTGACCTATGTTACCATTTTTTTTGTTGTTAATTCTCACCTGAGGATATTTTTTTTCCCATGGATTTTTAGATAGAGTGAAAGGGAGGGAGGGAGAGGGAGAGAAACATCAATGTGAGAGAGAAACATTGATTGATTGCCTCCCACATGACCCCAACCGTGGCCAGGAATCGAACCCACAACCCTTTGGTCTACTAGCCGACACTCTAACCACTGAGCCAAACCGGCTAGGGCTATGTTACTTTTATTCTTTTAACGTTTTTATTGATTGTTTTAGAGAGAGAGGAAGGGAAAGAAAGAAACATCAGTGTGAGAGAGAAACATTGATTGCTATCTCCTGCATGCCTTGCACTGGGGATTGAGCCCACAACCCACGCATGTGCCCTGACCGGGAATCAAACCAGGACCTCTCAGTCTGTGGTATGATGCTCAGTCCACTGAGCCACATTGGCCAGGCTATGTTACCATTTTTTTAAAATTTATTTTTATTGATTTTTTTGAGAGAGAGAAACATCAATGTGAGAGCGAAACATTGAGTGGTTGCCTTCTGCACGCCCCCTACCAAGGATCAATCCTGCATCCTGGGCGTGTGCCCCAATTAGAAATTGAACTGGCAACCCCTTCAGTGCACTAGATAATGCCCAACCAGCTGAGCCACACCAGCCAGGGCCTGTGTTACCATTTTAAATGAATTCAACATCCATGTTAATGACCTACTTCAACTTATTAACAGTAACTTGACTGCCCTTCTTGATTCTGTCAGTCTTAGTCCCCACTCTGAATCCAGGGACCTTTTAGAATATCTGTCCCTTGAATCACTAGGAAAGATATAGAAGCTCATAATTCAGACCCTCTACGAATTCTTGCAGTCTTCAACTAGGTTATTTTAATTCAACTTTGGAACATTTATCACACTCGTTTGTCCTCAAGACCTTGTCCAGCCATCTGTTTCCCATTCACAGAGGATAATTCACCCACCCTGGTCCTCTCATTTGATGTGGAATCTCATCTTAGAGGAAGTGCTTACTTCCTCTTTAAAGGCAATTTGTACCCCTGCCCTGTACCTCTCTGTTTTTCTGCCTCTGTCCTTGATCTTCCCCATCTTGAAAAACATTTTGACATGTTACTCTGCTCATTATCATTCTGCTTCTCTAATCCTTTCACTCATTTAGAAATGAGTGGCTATATTTGTTACTTATTTTTTACTCTGTATTTCTTTTGAAACCCTGTATTGTCTTGCTTATTTACTCTAAGCCTGGGCTGCCTTGGTTTATCCATAGTAAGTAGGCTGTGATTTATTGTTTTATTTTGAATCAGATTTGAGTTCCATTTTTGGCTCATGTTACTTACTATACTAGCTGTTATTAATAACCTTGGGAAAGTTAACCTCTCCCATTTTCCCCATCTGTAAAATGTAGCTAATGCCCAGAAGGGCTGTTGTAAGAATTACAAGTGATTAATAGTATTATTGTTAATACTGTTGATTTTCCACAACAAAACTTGTGTTGATTTTAGAAGCTCTGGGACCTTTGTTCTCTTCATGCCTCCCTAAACATTCTCCATTTTCTCTAAAAACTTTTCTTTTTCCTGCTGTCTTCTACTTCTCCTTGGGTATTCCCCCAAGGTATTCAGTCTTTTATCCTCTTTTATTTTCTCTACCTCTTCTTTTTCTGTCCTTCCTCTCTGAAGGGATTTGTGCTTATAGAATTACTCTCAAATGTATATATCCAGCTCTTAATATTTTTTAAAGTAAACTTTGCTTGAATTCTAATTCCATGCCTTTGAGAATCATCAGATCTTGCCTCAGGTTGTATTTAACACCAAACTTTTCTTTAGTCTCTAAACTGGATACCCTTTCAGCTTTTTTATTTTCTGTAGTGGTATCAAACTTTAGTTGACTCACCCAGGATAGTAATCACAAGGCATATTGGCTTCCTAATCTTTATCTCATCATTCACCAAGTCCTGTGTATTTTCCAAAATAGCATTCACAAGCCATCCCTTTCTGTTTTCACTGTTACCTCTCTCATCCAAGACCTTCATTATCTCATCTTTGAATTTTGTTGTATTGTCATAAATAAAAAATCCACCCATAGGTTGCCCTGTTCTCTGAGATGGCAAAGATAATAAGGACATGAATAAGTAAGCTGAAGAGTTTATGTGTTCTCGCTACATAGTTCAGTACCGAGTGACCCCATGTGGAGTCAGCAGGAGGGGCCTGGCCATAGAATTCAGCCAACTGTGTCAGCTCCTCATCTGTGATCTACTTTTTTCTAGTTCATACCATCCATCTGCTGGAAATACCTGAAGGTAATCCTGAGTCAGTGTGTAGTGGAAGTGGGGAAAAGAATGAGTGGGGATCTTACACTGTTGACACTCTTCAGATGCCACTCTCAGTAGGGACAAAATCTGGTCAGGCCTCTAAGGCACTGTAAGCTGAACTGGCAGAGATTGTCAGTCATATATAGCTGTCTACTCTAAAGAAACTAGCCTCTTCCCCTTAGATCAGTAGGTGATATGAAAGGGGGAGGGGAGTTAATGAAATAAGAGAAAGAGCTGGGGCCCTGGCAGGTTTGACTCAATGGGTAAAGCGTTGGCCCATAGCCCATGGACCAATGGGTCACGGGTTCGATTCTGGTTAAGGACACATATCTCGGCAACCAGTCGATGTGTCCCTCTCATGCTGGTATTTCTCTCTTCTCTCCCTCCCTCCCACTCTGAAGATAAATAGAAAAATATCCTCAGGTGAGGATTGAAAATAAAAGAGCTGGGGATATTTTTAGGTTTACCATGAATGTGGAACTTTGAGGGGAATTAATGTCTAGACAGGATGGAGGAGAAATCTGCCTCTGGCCTCTGCATTTCATTCTATCCTGTGAACCATTTGGCGTGCTCATTCTCTTCTGGCCTTGCTTTAGTTTTTGAACTTTATGTATATATAACTTACTGTTCAATCCAGAGATTCTGTGTTGTTTGGACTGGTCATCTTATTCTTTCTTCTCTGTTGTTGCTAATGCTATAATAATGTATTTTTCCCTCTGTCCTTCCTTTCCAAGTCATTAACCAGTCCCCAGGGACTGACTGATACATGTTGCATAGCTTCATCCAGACCTTTTGTTTATCCTGTGTATGTATGTGTATATTTGTGTCTGTGTGTTTTTTTTTCTTTCTTTCTCTTAACTCCTTAGTATTTTTGAGCTCCGCCATCCATTTTTATTATACTGGATTGTATCTGATCATAGGTTGCTGTTTGATGTTGTTCTTATCTTGTCTTTTAGATTGTAAGCTCCTGAAGAGCAGGAATGGTGTCTTCGTTTTATATTCTTTATGATGTCAATTATTTCTTATATGGTTAATAAATCCCTATGGAATGAATGACTTTGAAACTTAGGACTTAACAGAAGTTATGTTTGTAAACTGGCTGGACTGAGGAGTGCAGTAAGCAGTGGTCTTAGCATTTACAGCTCCCCTTGCTAGGTGAGGTGAAAAGAACCCAACAAGGAGGTATGCCATTTGTAATCTAGGAGCCACTATCATAGAGCAGATTCTCTAAATTCATCACATAATTAGCAAATAGTCAGTGAAGACTTAGTGTCAGGGCAAGGAACTCAGTCCTGATTGCCACTCAAGTCCTCAGGCATTTAGAGAGGGGGAAAAAATAAAGTAAATGAAGGAGAGGGGAGCTGTGGAAAACCACCATTTGTCTCAAGTGAATTTACTTCATAGTTTTATAGAGAAATTCTTACATCTAATGCATGGGCTAGCTTACTCTGCTTTTGTTTGTTTTTCTTTCTACTTTCCTGCTTTTCTCTTTCAGACTTATTTTACTATATGGAAACTTGGTAGTGCAGGAACTACATCTCTTCACCCAGCATGGGTGTATAAAAATTTTGAACACAGTCAGTTTTTAAAATATTTTTTAAACTTATCATTTTTCTTCTTTGGTCTTTCAGCTTTTCACTAGTTCTGTGCAGATGAATCCCACAGATTACATCAATAATACAAAAGTAAGTTTTAATTCATGTTGCTCAGGACCCACAGCTGTAAGAATTTTTAAAAAGCCGTAGTAAGCAGAGAGCAATACCACTCCCAGTTACAAAGCATTTTATATTACCTAATATGTGTGATGAAGATAGTAAAATTCTAGGTGAAAAAGTAGCTTTTCGTTATGGGATAAATCATTGCCCAGTTTTACTGGTACTTGTGCAGTTAACTACCAGTATGAAATAGCCCTAAAAGTGCTGGGAGATCACGTGATTAAACTTGACATATTCGGGTATGTCACTGAAATAAGTTATTAAAATGTTATTTCTTTATGTTTTATGTGCTTCATTTTACATTCTTACTTCTTCTATAAACTTCTCAGCATTTTTTATTGAGAATTTACTAGTACCCATATTCGTAATTAAGTTTCTCCACTTCATTAGAATATAGTAAAAGCTCAGGGATTTGTACTGATGTTAGATAAGGCAAATTGAAACAAGTATGGCTTTTATAGACTTCATGAAATAATGTTTTTTGTTGTTATCTTAAAGAGATAGGAACTCCAGTTGGAATTAGCACATGTTAACAAGAAACTCTTTTTTTATGAATAATAGGGACAATTTGAAGTTGTTAGGACAGACATTTAGAAATTACTATTTTACTTTGTACTGCTTATTGTCTTTAATAGGTATATACTCCGTTTATCTTGTATTTATATCATATTGTTTAGTAGTCTCTGTTTTTCATGGATTACAGAGGTAAATCAAGTCATCTGAAATTTGTACAAATTCTAGATTAGTAGAATCAAATATTATAGTCCAAAAATAAACACATATCAAATAAATATGAGTGATTATAGTGAGGGCGTGCAATTTTTCTATTATTATGTGTGAGGATAGTCTAACTGTATATCTCACATATTCAAAGTTATAGCCTGGGTAACTTAGAGTTGAAAGAATTTGTGAGCTTTGAACCAGAAGGTTGATTATACATTTAGTTTTGGATGATGTTAGGAGGTTGACATACTTTTTCTGTAAAGACCAGTTAGTAAATATTTTTGTTTTTGCAAGCCATGTGTTCTCTGTCACAACTACTCAACTCTGTAATTTTAGTACAAAAGTAGCTGTAGACAGTACATAAAAGAATGAGTGTGGCTGTGCTCCAATAAAACTTTACAAAAGCAGGCAGCATGCTGAATTTGGCATGTGGACCATAGTTTGCCTAGATTTATGTTATAAGATTCTATAGATCATCTCAGCGCTGCTTCAGTAAATAATTATTGAATGTTAGACCTCAAGTTGAATGAATCTATATCATGCATTTATTTAGTAAATGTGATATACCGTTTATTTTTTTCTACACACTGAGTCGTTCTCTATTCTTGGATCTCCTCCTTATTCCAAAAAGCAATAGCCTAAATATCATTTTCAGAAATAGCAGTTAAACAGCAAATTGCATATTGCTCCAAAATACTATAGAGAAATTAAATTTGAGAGTTACTTTTTCATTACAGTTGTAGAATCTAGATTAATGTTTTCAAATAATTGGCAAATCAACTGTTATTCGCTTGCTCATGACAGGTATTACATGACATGGATTACAATACTCTTTCCTAATAAATCAGATCCCTTATACTCCTCAATAAAGAATCTAAGTGGCCATTACTAATGAATAAGAGTTGGCATGGGAGCTGAAACCCATTTGTGACCCTGGTTCTCATATGTTTTAGTGATATCCTTGGAAAATACCTGTTTAAGGAATTATAAAATGAATTATTTAAGGAATTTTATACTTAAGGAAGTATAAAAATAAAAATGGTGTTATTGCTTTAATGTTTATTGTGAATGCTGAGAAATATTTTTATGTAAATTTTTGGAAAGGTATAAGTTTTTATTATATCTTGGCATTGTTATTCTCTCTGAATCCTGGAAACTTGTGCTGCTTTATTTTATAATGAATATCGGAATTACAGGAATTAGTATGTTTGTTACACCATATATACCTAACCAACATGCAGCTACCTGGGACTTACAGCTGTTGAGGAGAAATTGTGAACCTCTGCACCTCTCTTTAAACATCCTTGAAAAGAGTACTGAAGAATTTAACAGCATTAGAGATTTAATTCCCTTACAATCAGATGTAAGGAGAGAAGATACTGATTGAAAGAAGCAATTTAAATGACAGAAAAGAACTGAAAGCCACATAAAGAAGGAAATGAAGAACCACCTCAACTTTGAGGCTTCCAGATAGAGGGATAAATAGTTTTAGGTTATCATCATGTTATCCTCAACTGTTCTAAATGTGTTTATTTATTCGGTTTGTGAATGAAGAGAAATGTGTAATACATTTTTAATGAAACCTTGAAAATTAGTTTGCTTAAAGAATAATCTCTTAGAGGTTTGAAACCAGCCGTCTTTGACTTATTCCCATCTTTCATCCTTGACAAATTTTTTATTCTGCTATTGAAATGCCCCCCTCCTTTTTATACTTATTGTCATCCTGTTCAGGATCTTTGTTTCATCCACTTGATGACAGCAATAATTTTCTTAACCGATCTTGTTACCTCTACTCAAATCTTTTTCTCTCTCTAGTCCATCTTTCCTGATGCTCCCCCTTCCCATATATGTCAGATAATATACCAATATCACAATATTCATGTACCAGGTTTTTCTCTTTTTTTTGCTATTTTCAGAAATATATAAAATATGAAAAAGTATTTTTTGTTGTTTTTTCTCTTTTAGTCTGAGAATAAAGGATTGGAAACTACCAAGAACAGTGTAGTTCAGCCAGTTTCAGAAGAGGGAAGAAAATCTAAATCCAAAACAGGTAGGTATAAATGTTGTACTAGTTTCTGTATAATTTTAAAATTAGGAGACCTACATGGAAACTAATGCATGCCTATGAAATTCTTGCCATACTTAACAATTGAACACAGAATGGTTCTATGCATAATGTTTCGAGGTTCCAACATGCAGAAAATTGAATTGGTGAGGCAGTAGTTCTTAAAATATAAGTTGTGGGTGTTGTGTATGGTTTTTTTTTTTTTCCTATTTAAATTTAGGAGAACTGAAAGAACCTTCAGTTCTTAATTGTTGAATAAAAGACTAACTTTTCTGACTTGAACATTTTTTAATTTACTGACAAATATCTTATTTCTTGTTTTCTTGAGTTAGTGATTGCATATAAGCACATCTCTGTTTTTGTATTTTTTCACTTTCATCTGGAACTCTGTATAAGCTGGTGATAAAAGTACTTTTTTCTAATCTTTGTTATAGATAAACAGCTTATCCAGTATACTGCCTTTCCACTTCTTGCATTCCTTGATGGGAACCCTGCTTCTGCTGTTGAACAGGGAAGCACAGCTTCATCAGAAGTTATGTCCTCTGTAGATAAACCTATAGAAGTTGATGAGCTTCTGGATAGCAGCCTGGATCCAGAACCAACCCAAAGTAAGCTTGTTCGCCTGGAGCCGTTGACTGAAGCCGAAGCTAGTGAAGCCACACTGTTCTATTTATGTGAACTTGCTCCTGCGCCTCTGGATAGCGATATGCCACTATTAGATAGCTAAATTCCCAAGAAGTGGACTCTACATGTATATATTCATCAAAATGATGAACTATTTATTTTAAAGTATTATTTGTTACCTTTTGTTTTTTGTAAATTGCTTTGTTTTGTTTAACTGGATACTGTGGAATCAAAAGCACCTTTTGCTTTGCTCACTAACCACACTTGCAAAGCTTTCAGATGTTACTCAGCTATGTAGGTACACAAGATTTAATGCACATTATTGTCATATCTTTAAGTTGGATTCAGATGGGCATTTTTTTCCAATTGTAGTAAATTTGAATTATTTTTTATATATATGCCCATTAACCCCAGTTAAACTTTTGTTTGTTTTACTTGTTTGATGCTGTTTGTTTGAATTGAGTGTAAGTCACTAAAATTAATGGTAGAACTACTAAAGCTTTCTCTGTTCCAGTTACTTTTACTAAGTATTTTTCACTTGGCTTATTTCTAAAACTGGGAACATAAAGTGCCTGTATCTTGTAAAACTTCATTTGTCTCTCTTGGTTCAGAGAAGTTCATTTATGTTCAACAGGAAAGGCAATGTATACATGAGTGCTTGCTGTCTGATATGGTTCCAGTTCTGTATACATAGAAGGGGATGGGATGACGTCAGCCCAATCCACCTAGTTGGACTAGTTTTAAGTAAAAGTTTTTTTGGTTTGTTTTTTTGAACCATAATATTTAGTAAAATAAATATAATGAATGTTGCATACTAGTGTCTGTTGTGTCTTCTTTGGAGGTTCATACATGTACCATTTTTTTCCTTTTCACAGGAAATAGACTTAAACTGTAACTGTGTCCATTTCCATTCTTAACATGATGTTTGTGCCTCATCTCAAAAGATAGTGTATTGCAATAAGGGAGGAATACAAAGTCTCTAAACTTAATGTGTTTTGTAGTTTTTTGTTTAAAAATTATAATGGCTTCCTTTCTGTTTCTAATAAAGAACTGAGAGAAGTATGCCTCTCGTTGCAAATGAGTAAAGAACATTATCACTGGATGCCACTTAGGGCCTATAACTTTTGTCATGAGAGGTTAGAGGAAGTCAAATCACTTCCTCCCTTTAGAACAGGTGCTCAGAGGATTATAGAGACTTAATAGAGACAAAGCTACCTCTTTTATCACTTGAAGATTCAGGCCGGTGGCTGGAAGCAGTATGGTTAATGTCTGAATATTTTATAGGACTATTTGATGAGGAATTACACAAATGGCTTCCCTATTGGCCATATTCTGTCTCTTGGTATCTTGAAATTTCTCTTACTGTGATGTAAAAATTCAAAGGAAAGCCTAACACAGAGGGATAGGAAACCCTTTCTTACCAGATTCTAAAATATTTGGCTCAGACGATGGGATCTTGGTGAACTAATTAAAGATCTCAGAAGACTTTTCTGCATAAGCATTCCTAGAGTTTTTCAGGTGAAAAGAGTTGAGATAACTTCAGAAACTTTTTTTCCCCCTTTCCTTCCTCACTGGGATATAATCAAGTTTCTTCTCCTTGGGAACATTTTGGAGCTGTAGAAGTATTCTAAAAATGATTTTGAAAAACTATATCCCATAGTAATTTTAAGTTGACATTTTAAGATTTTTCATCTTAAGTTTGATAGTTCAAATGAATTTAGTATGTTAATAGCTACTGTTTAAAAATACAATTATTAGGTGTTTTAAATGTAACTAAAATAATCTAAATACCATAATGATTTGATACACATCATCATTCCATTTTCCCAAAGAGTTTTATCCTGTTTTTATCATTCATGAAAGTCATACATTAAAGATTGTCACACTTCTCTACAACTAAATTTGAAATTGTTTCCTGAACCCTTAAGATTCTAAGCATTAGAAATCTCCAATTATAAATACATGGTTGACCAAAACATAATATGTATGGCATGTTCCCTCCATATCTGCGTGGATTTTCTCCAGGACTCATTTCCTCCCACATCCCAGAGATGTGCATGTGAGGTGAATCACCATGTCTAAATTATCCCAGTAGACTGAGTGAGGGTGTGAGTGTACCCTGCGATGGAAGGGTGTCCTGTCTAGGTTAGGTTCCCACCTTGCGCCCTGAGCTTCTGGGATCGGCTCCAGTCACCTGCAACTCTGAACTAGAATAAGTGGACTGGAAAATAATTATCTTGTTTTCATTAATCTTTCTTAAATTTATGTATAGAACATTTCAATGTGTAATACTGGAAGTGTTTTGGGTCTTAGAAGTTTTGTGATAGAAATATGCTGAGGAACTCAACTATTGTTTATTTCAGTTAGCCTGTGGTCAAGTTGGTTTTGTTTTATGTCATTTTGCTTCAAGTCAGTTTCCAAGAACCTATGGGTGACGTTAAGTGGGGACTTAACTCTGTGTTTCATACAAATGGTATATATACTCAGGAGTTTAGAACTAAAGTATGAGAAGAAAAGGTCTGTAGACTGGGAAAATGACCAAATGACACTCACAATGTATTAATACATGTATAGAATGCTGTTTAAGAATTAGCACCTAGACCTTTGTTTCAAGCATACATGGAATATATATGTAGTTTTATTAGTATTTCTTTTCTTCATTGATTTGAGAGAGGTAGGGAGAGAGAAACATTGATGAGAGAGAACATCTATTGGCCACCTCCTGCATGCCCCCAACTAGGGATTCAGCCCACAACCTGGGCATGTGCCCTGACCCGGAATCGAACAGGCAACCTCTTGGTGTATGGGTCGACGCTCAACCTCTGAGCCACACAGGCCAGGCCATACATGAAATATTTTTTGAGAACTGGTTGCATATTAGGCTATAAAGCAAATCCATATTATTTCAAGGAATTGGTATCAGACTACAATATAAATAAGCTAGACCATGACAGTTTTGAGGAACAGTGCCTGCTATTTTGTAGTGTCCCTCAAGTTGGCATTACCTAATGCTTCTTTCATTAGACTGGGGTTATAGGTATTGGGAAAGACCACAGAGGTGAAGTGCCATTTTCAACATATATCAAAGGGTACATGCTATCAACTTGACTTTTCACTGTTAACCTTGACTTAGATTAGAATGTCAAAGGGAACATTTCTACGAGCTCAGACATTCAATGAATACCTCCCATGCTGTCTCAAAAACCACCCAAGTGGCCCATGGCATCACTGCCTTACACACATCAATCTTATTTGTGTTTTTGTCTGCCAGCTGCAGATTTTGGACTTGTCAGTCCTTTTATAATCAATTAGCCAATTCTGTATATATATCCTATTGGTTCTAATACACTAACTAAAAAATGAACAGCTCTCTTTGTGCTATATATATCTTAGAAAATCAAGGGCGAAGGAATGGAACAGCTTTTGCCCAGTAAATAGGGATGCTTTCAGACATGTCACTGAAAGGTGTAACACTGGCCAAGTACTGACAAGTCAAACATAGGACAGCATGACAGAGATAATTGAAACATTTAGGGTCCTTAAAAAATTGAATCTAATCAAAATTAAACACTTTTGCACTACAAAAGACCCTGTTAAGAGGACAGAAAGACGAAGCTACAGATTGGGAGAAAATTTTGCAAACTATATATATATCTGATAAAGAACAAGTGTCTAGAATATATAAAGAACTCTCAAAACTCAACAGAAATAAAAAAAAAAAACAATCCAATTAGAAAAATGGCCAAAATACATGAATAGACATTTCACTGAAAAGGACACATGGGTGGCAAATATGCACATGAAAAGATATTAGACATTAGCTATTTGGGAAGGGCAAATTAAAACCACAATGACATATCACACTTCTATCAGGACCTAAAGTATTATGCTAAGCAAAGTAATGCAGTCAGAGAAAGACAAATATCACGATTTCATTTTTATGTGGAATCTAATGCAAAATAAACTAACGAACAAAATAGATCTAAAGACATGGAAGCAGGAAACAGACTAACGGATCTCAGAGGGAAGGGGGGCAGGAAGAGATAAACCAAAGAACTTGTATTTTCATATATACAGAACCAATGGACACAGACAATAGTGTGGGGAAAGGGGACATCCTGGAATACTTTCAATAAAGATAAATTTTAAGTGATATCAAATGCTGGCAAAAATACAAAGAAACTGAACTCATACATCAATGAAATGCTACTGTCACTTGAAAATAGTTTGACAATTTCTTGTAAAACTAAACATGCAACCCATTGGACAAGGATTCCTCTGTCCCTTCTTCCCTGACTCTGGGAAACCACTTAACTGTCTCCATTCCTATAATTTTATCATTACAAAGATGTGACCTTTTGGGGTTGGCTTTTTTTTAACCTAGCATACTGCCCTGGAGATCCATTCAAGTTGTACCAATAGTTCACACTTTTATATAGTTAAGTAGTATTCCATGATAGGGACATACCACTGTATTTAAACCTTCACCCATTGAAGGACATCTGGGTTCTTTCAGTTTGGGCTATTTTAACAAATAAAGCTATGAATATTTATGTATTTTTGTGTGTGTGTGTGTACATTAGATTTCTCTGGATAAATACCCAAGAGTTTTGTGGACAATGTCTTGTGTATATTAGAGAAACTCAGATCATTTCAAAAGAGTTATTGAATAAAAGGTAATAAAACTTAATTCATATGGAATAGAACATTTTATTAAATTATCCCCCCCCTCCTTTTTTTTATCCTCACCCAAGGACACTTTTGCATTTATCTTCAGATAGAGCAGGGGAGAGGGAGGAAGAGAGAGAAACATTGATGTGAGAGAGATACATCGAGTGGTTGCCACCCACATAACCGCTGAGCCAAACGGGCAGCCCCCCCCCCCCCCTTTTAAGTATAGGATTTTAAAAATAATATCCTAGGAGTTAGAGAAGGAAGCATCAAATGGCAACTTAGGAAAAAATGCCTGGAGGACATAGCAAGCATAGAATTATCCATCAAGTGAATTAAAATTCTCCAAACTAAACTAGTGCACCTAAAGGTTCTTTAGAACACCACCTTAATTACCTTTGAGATCCAACTTCAAGGGTTACCTTCAGAGGACAAAAAGGGTAAATATCACCTTTAAACAATTCAATATTTCAGGACAGAAAATGGTCAGTTAACCCTCTAGTGCCAGGTTCTTTTATACACAGGAGGAAAGTAGGTCTGAGTATTACAGCCACCTAAATTTGAGTTGATAAAGAATTAATCCACTGCACACTTTTTCTGAATTCATTTATTTAGAGATAGAATACAGTCATTCAAATCATGGAACACAATATCAATACAGAATAAAGTGGAAGAATTAAGCTGAATTGTTACATTTCATTTAAATTAATATATTAAAAGCAGCAAATGTAGATTTTTAAGATTAAGACACTAATGACACAAGTAACTAAGTTTCTAAGGTGTTATACTGCTTGATTTTTAAGAGTACAATAACCTATATATATTAATTAGGTGGCAGCAGATACAAAAGCATTTAAACATCTTTTGAACTGTATAGTGTACTATAAGCAGTTTATTCTACACAGCATTCCATCATTCTCATGACCTCCAGTTTACAAGTAGAAGGCAAGCTGGACACCAGCAATCCACATCACATAAATCACCCACCACTACTCAGGTGTACAATCTATTATGCATGTATTTTGAATAGAAATTCATTTTGAATGCCAGAAAGAATGTCCGCTATTTTTGGCAGACTTAGGACTTCAAAGATTTGACACTAATTAGCTACCTGAGTTGTTTAAGTCTGTGGTTCAGTTGCTTCTTTTTTAAAATGGGAGGATTGGACTAGATTTTGTCTAAGTATCTACTGAAGCCCAGTATATTGCCATTTCTTGCTGACCTGTCAAAAGTTTACCACCTTTGATTTTCAAAACAAATTTTCAGAGTGATTTTCAAGAACTTCCTTCTAATTCATGATTATCCTTTTCAAAACCTTTGTCTAAATCCTCAGAGTTCCTAACATCTCCATGGAACCCATACTTTTGCATGTGTTTATAATGACCAAAACAAAGTTCACTATGTTGGTTCTGAAGGCCATCCCTACTCAAGGAAGCGTATAGCCTAATTGAATATTCAATGTAGTACCCACCACCAATCTGAGTTTCTTTGAAATCTCTCAATATACATCATGACCTACACTGTTGTCCATCGAACACTCCCTACCTGTATAAGTTTCCTCCTATCCTTATATCAAGAGAAAAACCCGGGAAGATTTTTCAGACAACTGATATTTATTTAAATGACTTGTTTATATAATTTTTAAATAGCTATATTCTTTGCAATCTCCTGTAGGGCAAGGCATCAAGTATTTCAAAAGGCAGCCATATACTTCCTTTTATACGTTCTAAGACAGTTTAAGTTCTAACATAATTTAAAAAGCAAACAGTCAAGTAGTTTTGTTTTTACTATTATTTTCACAGGTACAGAACAGAGGATAAACCTAAAAATGTCCACTTTTCCTAACTCACTACCATACTCATAAAATGTTTGTGATTCATTCTAACACACTTATCAATGCGCTTGGCAAGAATATAATGAATAAAATGGTAAGCGGTAAAATCTAATTCATGCCAAAACACTGGAGAAGTTTCATGGGAAGCACACACATACACAACTTTACAAAAGGTGGAAATACTGTTAATTTTAAATATGCAATGGTCAAATTTGGACTTTCATGCCAGAAGTCCTGTTCAGTCAAAATCACGATTTGTAAGAACAAGTGGCGCCACCAGTGTCCAAACGTATAGCACGATGCCGATCCAACTGGAAGAGATTTTCACCCAGACAGCTGTCCACTGACTTTTCATCTCACGAGAAGGCTCATACCTGAAATTTAAAGAAAATAAAAAGCGGAGGTGTTGAATTATCAGCTATCAAGCTACTTCATTCCTTCAGAAGTGTTCTCTGTATATAGTTTGAGATAACAGAATACAGTTGCTGACTAATCTGTTGCCTTGCTTTCACACTAACTTTAATAATTAATGTGAAGGTAAAAATCGATATTTTTCTTTAAAGGAGTAAAACACATAGGCATCTAAAGTAGCTTTTTTTACATACAACGCAGACTTGTTGTGTATTTCGAGCTTAGTGGTTATGAGAGAGCAGAGAAATGGAGCGCGACCTCTGCCAAAGACTTATCAATCCTATCCTGTATAAAGAATATAATCCGTTCAATGCACATCTGGGGGGGACTCCCCCCCTACCCCCGCAGCCCCATCTCAGATTTAAGACTGGGAAGGAAATATATCCCACATGTAGCTGATTTTTGGGTTAATGAAACATAACAAATATATTTTTGATCTAATGTCTTCACATTTATTCTTATTGCCTGAGAGCCAAAGCTGTGAATTATTGAAGACTATGTGGATTCTTACAGCTTACTATGTTTCATTGTAGGAATTTTACAAAATGTTTCTTTTTCAGTAGTAAATGCCAGGAAAGTCTCCTCTCAAATAAATGAGGTAATTTTTTTCTAAATCTTTTGCTGATCTTACAAGTTAAAGGTATTGTGCATTAAACATTATTAAAAACAGAACTTTCCAAAACATACAGTTCACCTTGAATCTCAAATCAAATCTTTCAGTAATCACTTAGATAAAATTAAAATTTTCAGTAACAAAATAATATAAATTGCTACCTTCCTCTTATCAGGAAAAGATTTATGGATTAGTTTTGAAGTAATAAAAAGAGTAAATTATCTTTGAAGAGTTTAATGGATCCATCTACATTAATGTATTCACACTTCAATTTTAAAGTCTTAATGACAAGATTTGAACAAAACAGAAGACCTATCTTTTACTGTATTTTGTCAGGAATTAGCCACAGAATTAAAAAAATAAGAAAAAATACACTACTGGATCAACTATTAACACGTATTTCTGTAAGAAATGTTAGTTTCATGAAAATTTCTATTTTAATCTCTATAAGATTTGGAAATATTTCAATGTTGTTATCGCAAAAGCAAGGAAGTGAAGTCTGCATTTCACACACTGATCTCAACATTCATTTAGCTTTACATTTTTAAATGCACTGAAGGCTAAAAAGTACTTCACACCATATTTTTCAATGCAATTAAGAAAAAACTATCAGAATTTCCACATGCAAAGTTTTCATAAAATATAAGTACCTGTACCAGTTGGTAAGGGTCATCATGATATAAAGGGAAGCCAGGAAAAGCATGAAGTGAAAGAAGGAATAACTGTAAGTGACACCATCCCTTTCGTTATCTACAGCTCGGTGAACATCATCTCCATCCTCAAGTGATCCATCACTTCTGGCTCCACCATCTTCTATTAATGTTGATTCATCACTTGTTAGAGTTAGTTTATTAACCTGACTATTGTTCGAAGTACGGATGCTGAATGCAAGACAGTTTAGGAAGAGAGAGGAAAAAGGGCATTAAGAAATTATTTATAAATGAATATCTAGACTTTTTGTTTTAAAAAAAATCCGTAATTTTTCTTACCTTGAATAAAACACACACAATAAAAAGAGGATTAGTCCTATAATTCCTTGAGCATGCCACCACTGGACAGACTGCCCATCCTTTGGGACAGTCCTTGTTGTATTGTATCCTATTATGCTTAGTAGACTTGGGTTGCAATTGGTTTCTGCAATGTAAATTAAGGTCAAATTTGAATGTTAGAATAGTAAAACAATTTATTTTTCAAGGTGTAACTGTAGTTCTTTTTAACTCTTTATACCCATACAAATTCAAAAAGTTTTTCTGGAAAAGGGCACAAGTATAACAAAAAGTATTTTAAGACAACTTGTATTTAAATTAATAAAACCTTTTAAGTTTTATACTGCTAATTTTAAAGAAGTGCTTGAAAAAGTTAAATAATTTCATTTTCAACCTCATGCAGAGCTGAGAAACATTATTAAGCTCTCTAAAGCATAATAAATCTCTAGCCAACTTAGGAATAAAATCCAGGTGTTCTAAACCAAAATGCATTGGCTTTGTACTTTATATTGTGATATATCAATAGTGACTAGTGACTATGAAGTTTACCAACCTGTCAAAGTGCACTGCTATAAAAGCAAGATAGCTTACACATGATACCAGTTATTACTAGCAAATGCTTCGTGGAAATAACCATTATAAGCCATTATACTTGATGCTTATTCAGTTTTCAGTTTCTTAACTCTTCTAAGAAAGAAAGTAGGGTTGGTAAAGTATTCAGTAAAGTTTCCAAAATATGTTGTTTTGCATTGTTTTTCTCACAAAGCAGAATACGTCAATCACCATCTTATTAATGAAAATGATTCTTATCTTAAAGCCATTCAGGTAAGGATAATCTCAAAATCAAATTACTAACTTTTTTCTAACCACTTACCTAGACGAAAGTAGTAACAAATCTTTCTTTAATATACAAAAACAAATAAACAAAAAACCTTTTCTCCAACTAGTGATAAAGCACCTACAGTTTTTAAACTCAATGAAAAGAGATTCAGATAACATATTTTATAATTATTTTAAAGGAAAAAAGACCATTTTCTTCCTTTTCCAAAAACAGCTAATTCCTCAATTTTTTTCACCTCAAATGACAAATATTGGCTTCTATTCCTATGAAATGCAATGTAACTGATAAACAGATTCATTACAAAACCCAATTATATTTATTTGCAAGGTATTAACAGACTAAAGGAATAACTTCAGTGAAAAAAAACTGTACTGTCTACAACTGAATCAATAAGCATTTGAACCACTTTTATTTCTTCCTATTTATCATATAACTGTTCAAATTAGGTATATTTCTTATAATTTTCATATACTTTCTTATAATTTTGTTAGTGAAAGAAACTAAAAAATAGCAATACATCAAACATGGAAGTGGTATTATTTCCATACTCTTTATTCCTCTAGGAATACAATTGTCGTCTGTCACCATACAGCTGATCCCCTTTACCCAATTAGACCTGCCCTCTCTCTAGTACCCTTTGCCCTCTGGTAACCACCAATCTATTGTCTGTCTCTAAGAGTTTGTTCTCCTTTTTTTTTTTATATTCCACATATGAGTGAAATAATACATTTGTCTTTCTTAATTTTTAAATAGCTTAATTTCACAAAATGACCATCTTTGAAAAAAAGAAAAGTTGTAAGATTGATTAAAAAGAAATAAACCCAAGCAAAAACATACCTGGTTCATTGGTCATAGCAGACCATGTCAAATACATTGTGTAGACTGTAATTACTGAAGACTGTAACAAACCAGATCTCGGTTGTGATTCCTACAATAAATAAGCAATGGAGATCAATATTTTAACATCATTCAAGATTTAGGAAAACTCAGAAAAGTAGAAGCTTCATACAAACTAATGATATAAAGAGCATACTTGGATTTTTGGCAGTATAGACATTACAGAAGCACCAAGGCAGAGGAGCATGTTGACACTGATGAATGCTTTATTTTCTGAACAACTGGCTGGATGAGTATAGTAAACAAAGAACAGGACGATAGCAACTAAAGACAGCAGATAATTCAGAGCTGTAGCTGATAACAAAGCTGTGAAAGAAATATAATTGGACAATTAGATTTTATCACAAATACTAGAAATTAGGCATAGGCCTTATTTAAAAATAATCTTGTTTTACTCAAAATATATTTAAGCAATTAACAGTATCAGCATTATGCAGGCTATAAAAGGAGGAAAAAATATTAATTCTGAACTTTATTACAGAATAATTTTAAGAGTCTTTACACATAGCTCACGATTATTGTGTTTTCAAGTTATTAACATACTAATGATTGTTAATAATAACTATATCACAGAGCTTATAAAACATATGCATATACACTAAACATTATTTTCAAAATACAGAAAAATAACTAGAAGGGGAATATTGCTTAAGGTTTTTTTTTAATCTTTATTTTTTTCCATCACTATTTATCGCCCCTATAGCCTCTTCCACCTCCACCCACCCCGCTCCCCCTCCAGCAATCACCAAACTGTTGACTGTGTCCATGAGTTCTCTTTTTTGCTCAATCCCTCTCCTTGCCTAAAAGCCACACCCTCCTCCCTCTGCCCCCCCCCCCCCCCCACCAGAGCTGTCTGCCTGCTTTCTATCTATAAATCTGTCTCTATTTAGCTTGGTAGTTCAGTTTGTTCATTAAATTCCACATGAGTGAAATCATATGGTACCTGTCTTTCTCTGACTGGCTTATTTCAGTTAATATTCTCCAGGTCCATCCAAAGGGTAAAATTTTCTCCCTTTTTACAGCCAAGTAGTATTCCATTGTGTAACTGTACCATAGCTTTTTTATCTGCTCATCTACTGATGGACACTTGGGCTGCCTCCAAATCTTGGCTATTGTAAATAACGCTGCAATGATCACAGAGGTGCATATATTCTTTCGAATCAGTGTTTTGGGTTTCTTCAGATAAATTCTCAGAAGTGGAACTGCTGGGTCATTAGGCAGTTCCACTTTTAATTTTTTGAGGTAACTCCATACTGCTTTCCACAGTGGCTGCACCAATATGCATTCCCTTTTCAACAGTGCACAAGGCTTCCCTTTTCTCCACATCTTCACCAACACCTGTTTGATGATTTATTGATGACAGCCACTCTGACAGGTGTGGTGGTAGTTCACTGTGGTTTTAATTTGCATTTCTCTGACGATTAGAGATGCTGAGCATCTTTCATATGCCTATTGGCTGTTATGTCCTCTTTGGAGAAGTGTCTATTCAGGTCCTCGGCCCATTTTTTAACTGGATTGTTTTATTTTTTATTTTTGAGTTTTATAAGTTCTTTATAAATTTTGGATATTAACCCCTTATCAGATGTATTGCCAAATATGTTCTCCCATTCAGTGGGTTGTCTTTTCATTTTGTTGATGGTTTCCTTTTCTGTGCAAACACTTTTTAGTTTGATGTACCATTTATTTTTTCTTTTGTTTCCATTGCCTGAGGCGATATATAAGAAAAAAGATTACTACGAGAAATGTCCAAGATTTTACTGCCTATGTTTCCTTCTAGGATTTTTATGGTTTCAAGTCTAACATTTAGTCTTTAATCCATTTTGAGTTTATTCTTGTGTGCGATGTAAGAAGGTGGTCTAGTTCATTTTTTGCACATATCTGTCCAATTTTCCCAACACCCTTTATCAAATAGGCTATCTTTTAGCCTACTGTATGTTTTTGCCTCTTTTGTCAAATATTAACCGACTATAAAGGTGAGGGTTTATTTCTGGGCTCTCTATTCTGTTCCACTGATCTATATATGTCTGATTTTATGCCATTACCATGCTGTTTTAATTACTATGGACTTGTAAAATAGGTTGATATCAGATAGGGTGAGTCCTCCCAATTTTGTTCTTCTTCCTCAAGATCGCTATTGCTATTCGGGGTCTTTTGTGGTATTCCATATAATTTTTGGAATATTTGTTCTAGTTCTGTGAAATATACCATTGGTATCTTGATAGGAATTCTGTGGAATCTATAGATTGCTTTGGGTAGTATGGACATTTTAATGTCGTCAATTCTTCCTATCATGGCTCAGTAGGGGGGCATGCAGGAGGCAGCCGATTGATGTTTCTCACATCGATGTTTCTATTTCTCTCTCCCTTCCACTCTCTCTAAAAAAAAAGAAAAATCAATAAAAACATATTAAAAAAACAAATAAATAAAAATTAAAAAACATTAATTACAACACTATAAGAATTTTTCTAGTGTTACTGATATATATAAACACCTTCACAGAAAATTAACCCCATAAAAATCATGATTTCCCTAGTCTACATATCTGCTCCCATCTTCAAAACTCAACTATCTTGAAGATATTCTGTAAGACAAAAACTTACCTGCATACCAACATCTTGAGTTTCCTTCTTCCATTTTTTCAACCCATGATTCATTCCACGAATGGGCAAAATCAATAAGTAAGACTAGTTGTATGAGGATGAAGCAAAAGGCACCTGCCATGCCTACATAAAACCACACTGGAAAAAAAACCAAAAACCCAAATACAAATGAGTGGCTGGTTCAGTTTTCATTATTTCATTGTCACAATCACAATACACAAAAAGGAAAATAAAATTTCACATAAATGCTTTGATTTTGTCAACTGGGAAAAAACAAAATAAAACAAAGAAACAAAGAGAGTTACAGTTCCAGGCAATTATTTCAGTTTCATTAAAAAATATAAACATCACACAATTAAGAAAAATCTATTTTCTTACCAGTTGTAAAAGTTCCTTCTGGAATGAAGAAAGCCCCAATTATAATTGCTATTGCTACAGCAAATTTAAAGAACCAGAATCTAAAACAACAAGAAATATGATTTTTTATTAATAAACACTCATTCAATAAATAATTTCATATCTAAAATCTTTTAAAAGCACCTTAATGAACAGCTACACTTCATGTGACTGTTCTATTTTTTTCTGATGATATCCTGTAAATGGGAAGTGAAGACTACCAGGTAAACTGTTTTAGAACAATTTTAAGGAAACTATTTGTGTCATTAATTCATTATAATAAAATGAGACTATCAGTTCCACTTCACAGGCTTATTTTATGTAATGAGTGCAATAATATGTGAAAATGTAAGGTACACTGTATAACTAAATAGGTTGTTTTTGTTGTTTGTTTTTTAATAACAATTTTTCTTTATTGATTTGAGAGACAGAGAAATCAATGAGAGAGAAAGAACATCAACTGGCCGCCTCCTACATGCCCAGCACTGGGGATCAGCCCACAACCTGGGCATGTGCCCTTGGGAATCGGACTGGCGACCTCTTGGTGCATGGGATGACGCTCAACCACTGAGCCACATCAGCCGAGCTGTTCTTGTTTTTTTAATTGCTTGATATTTGAGAGAGAGAGAGAAACACACACTGATTTCTTCTTCCACTTATTTATGCATCCATTAGTTGCTTCTTGTATGTGCCCTGACCAGAGAGCAAACCCCCAACCTTGGTGTATCAGGACAGTACTCTAACCAACTGAACTACCCGGCCAGGGCCTTTGCATTTTTTTTTTTTTTTTTTAACTCACAGTACAAAAGGACTGCAAATGTTAAGACTAGGAATTGATTTTCACATGTAGCTTATTTAGGTCAAGAACATCTCTTCGCAGTTGATTCCCAGCCAAGACTAGCTGTGATAATAGTAGTTCCAGAAATCTTAAGACAGGCATCTGGCTTCAGTAACACCCAAATAAACAGTCCCAAACAGTCAAAAACCCCATTGAGGACTGAAACTTTAATGCATGTAAAAAGCTCTGAGTGCATAAGACTCATGCAAATCTTACTGGAACAAAGAGGGCTGGTGATGGTGGTTGCTGACACACCAACATGTATGCTGGGAAAGGCCCCCCAGGTGGAATGCTGTTTTATGGGTTTGCTCCAAAGGAGCCTGGCTGAAAAGTCCCTGAGAGAGGTGTCTACTTGGGGAAGAGTATTAGGGTTACTGAACACACAAGGGTTTCAGAACTAGGTCCCAGGAGAGTCAGGTAATTTTTTTGACCCATCAATACTTAACATTAGGGAAGAGTTGCATAACAGAGCCAGTCTCTCCAAGATGTATTTTTCTGTCATTAGCCAAAGCCTCTGCCAGTATATTTGGCGGCTGCTATCTAGCACAATCTCATTTCCTGGAGGTGGGACCTAGCGTCACAGATTGTTCTAGGAAGCCAGCAAAGCTCTGCACAATGAAGTTACCACTAAGCCAGTGTGTAAGTCCAGTCCCCAGTCTTCTTTTTCTGCTCTGTAGTCCAGAAACATTTCTTTAAAAGCCAGAAAATGGGGAAACGTCGGTAGCAAGTTGAATATGTCACCAGCCACTTCATCTTTATGGTGCTGTAAAGTTGTTGTGAAAGCCGCCATGTTAAATCCAGAAATCCACTCCAGGAGCTATTCTTCAATATACTTTTCTACCAAAGAAATATATTCGTTAAAAATAGGTGTGTAGGTGACTTTATTCTCTTCTGTGTCTTCAAATTTCTGGTAGTACTTGCCCATAAAATTTCTCTGTCATAACTGGAACTCCATGATAATGTCCTCTAAATATCCAACCACAGCATCAAATTCTGCATCAGGGGCGGAAGAGAAAGCGCGAAGCTTTCTTCCTCTAGGACATCCATCGTCGTTGTGGCAGAATCCATCCTGCATGGGGCAAGCGAGTCCATAAGGCCTCCTACCCCACGGGCAGTCAGGGTCCAGCCTCCATTCTGCTCCACAGAGCCCCAACTGGCATTGGCGAAGCCTTGTCGCTGAGGCCATAATCAGCTCACCACCAATTCAAGGCCCAGCCAGGTCAGTGCCTGCACGCCATCCTAGCCTCAAGTAAAGAAAACTATAGACTAATTTTGCTGATGCATGAAGATGCAAAAATTCTCAACAAAAAATTAGGAAAGCAAATTCAACAATATGACCAAGTGGAATAAATTCTTGGTATACAAGGATATATATAAACCAGTAAATGTGATAATTAAATAAAAGATAAAAATCATAATGACCATCTCATAGATGTAGAAAAAATATTTCACAAAATACAACATTCTTCCATGATAAAAACACTCAACAAATTGGGAATAAAAGGAATATATCTCAAAATAATAAAGGCCATATATACAAAACTTACAGCTAACATCATACTCAATGGTGCAAGAACAAAAGCTTTTCCTCCACTACCAGAAGGAAGACAAGGGTTCCCACTCTTACCATTCTTATTTAACATCATACTAGAAGTCCTAGCCATAGCAAATACGTAAAACAAAGAAATAAAAGGTAGCCAAATTGTTAATGAAAAAAAGTAAAATTGTTATCTGCAAATGATATGGTCTTGTATATAAAAAATCCTAAAGACTCAACCAAAAAACTGTTGGAACTAATCAATAAATTCAGTCAAGTTACAGGATATAAAATCACCATATGAAAATCAGTTTAGTTTCTATACACTAACAACAAAATATCTGAAAAAGAAATTTAAAAAACCATCCCAATTCACAATAGCATCAAAGCCAATAAAATACTTAGGAATAAATTCGGCCAAGGAAGTGAAAGAGATGTACAATGAAAACTACAAGACTATGATGAAAGAAATTGAAGAAGATACAAATGGAAAGATATCCCGTTTTCATGGATCTGAAGACTTAACATTGTTAAAATGTCCATACCATCTATCCAAGTCATCTATAGATTTGATGTAATCCCTATAACATTTCCAATAGCATTTTTCACAGAAATAGAAAAAACAATTCTAAAATTTGTATGAACCACAAAAGGCTCCATATTGCCAAAGCCATCGTGGCAAGGAAAAACAAAGCTGGAGGTATCACCCTTACTGATTCTAAACTATACTACAAAGCTCTAGCAATTAAAACAGTATGATACTGGTGTAAAAATAGACAGATAGACCAATCGAACACAATAGAGAGCCTAGAATTAAACCCTTACATATATGATTTTTAACAGAAAATCTTGGGAAAACTGGATAGCCATATGCAGAAAAATGAAACTGGACTTTTATCTTACACTACTCACAAAAATTAACTAGAAATGGAGTAAAGACTTAAATATAAGGCCAATCACAATAAAAGATTACTACAAAGATACTGATACTAAAAAGAGTAAAACAGGGAAGAAGATCCTTGACATCCATCTTGGCAATGAGTCTTTGGATGAGACACCAACAGCACAGTAACAAAAGTAAAATCAAACAAGTGGGACTACATCAAACTAAAAAGCTTCCACACAACAAAACAAACAATCAACAAAATGAAAAGGCAACCACAGAACAGAAGAAAATAACTTCAAGCCATATATTGGATAAGGTGTGAATATCCAATATATATAAAGAACTCATACAACTTAATAAACAAACAATCTGATTAGAAAATGGACAGAAAAACTCTTTTCCAATGAAGAAATACAAATAGCCAACAGATATATGAAGTGCTTGACATCACTAATTATCAGGGAAATGTAAATCAAAACCATTATAAGATATCACTTCACACCTGTCAGAAAGGCCATCATCAAGGCAAGAAATAATAAGTGTTGGTGAGAATGCAGTAAAAAGAGAACCCCGTGTGAACTGTTGGTATGAATGTAAACTAGTTCAGCCACTATGAAAAATAGTATGAAGGTTCCTCAAAAAATTAAAAATAGAACTACCATATGATCCCGCAATTCTACTTCTAGGTGTGCATCTAAAGGAAATAAAAACAAGATGCCAGAAAGGTATCTGCACTCCCATGTTTATCGCAGCATTATTCACAATAGGCAACATACAAAAACGACCTAAGAGTCTTGTCAATGGATGAATGAATAAATATATTGTAATATATATTCATAACATAATATTATACAGCCACAAGAAAGAAGGAAATCCTGCCATTTGCAACAACATGGATGGACCCTTCAGGGCATTATGCTAAGTGAAATAAGTCAGACAGAGAAAGACATATACTGTATGGCATCACTAATATATAGTATCTAAAAAAGCTGAACTTGTAAAACAAAAGAATTGAATGGTGGTTATCAGGGTCTGGGGGGTGGGGGAATTGGGAGATGTAGTTTAAGGGTACAAAGTTGCAACCAGTAAATAAGTAAGTTCTGGAGATCTAATGCACAGCATAGTGATTATAAGCAGCATTACTGTATTGGAGACTTCAAGGTTGCTGAAAGACTTGCTCTTAATTGTCCTCATCATACACAGACACAAATTAATAGAGGTGTTAGCTAACACTATGATGTTTAATATACTGCAATGTATAAATGTATAAAATTAACACTTTGTACCCCTTAAACCTATGCAATGCCATATATCAGTATCTCAATTTTTTAAAAAGCACATGTAACAAATATAATTGTAGGAGTGCTATGTGCATGCTACTCTGAGAAGAATGGGAATGGCTGTGATTACCATTCTGTAATTCACTTTGAGAAAAAACGCATTTAATAAAGATGGTTATGGAGTGCTTAAAAAATAAAAATAAAGTAAAACCAATGATTAAAAGGACAAAGTAAAATAAAAATAAACCAATCACAGCACATTTTTTACAATTATTTATATTTCACTGGTTCATTTTCCCTGTCTTTGGTAACATGATAAAAAGTAAGCAGGAACAGACACCCCCCCAAAATTTTTTTTAATTTATGGGAGGAAAAAAGACATAAAATTTCACATTTTCAAACACAGTACCAGAAATGGTGCTCTATATTAAGATAGATTAATAAAAGGGACCCTGAAGTTTCCTTCTAGGTTGTCCAGTACAACCAAACACTTAGAAAAGTAATCAATCACTCTGTTTAGGAATAAAGTTTTTCATTTTGGCTACATTATATGTCTAAGGAACTGAGTTCTGTTTTATGCAGTTAGATTGGTCTATCAAAAGCTAAGAAAAGAGAAATAAGCTCCTCATTACTAGTCACAGATTTGGTAGATTCCTTTTTTAGGATGAAAATATAAAATATGATGTATCAGAAATTATACCAACAAATGACCAAAGGCTTATATTTAACATTTATATTTCCAAAGTCTGACATTCTCAAGTAGACACACGAGGATTTTCTTACCTTATCATTCATGAATAACAAAATAATTCTGCAAATAAAAATTTTGCAAATAACAAAAATATTGTGTACGTTTATTTTAACTTTAATGTTTATTTAGACAGATTCAAAATTACTGAAAAGAGGCTACCCAGACTTTTATATTGAAGTTTACAGTCATGCACCACATAACAACATTTTGGTCAACAACAGACTGACCACTATAGGACAGTGGCCCCATAAGATCATAATGGAGCTGAAAAATTCCTATCACCTAGTAACACTGTAGCTGATGCAATATTATAGTGCAACATATTACTCATGTTTGTGTAAACAAATCTACTGTGCTGTCAGTCATATAAAAATGCAGCACATACAATTATGTACAGTATATAAACTAGATAGTGCTAATAAGAACTGTTACTGGTTTATGTATTTACTAAACTTTTTAAAAAACGGTATGTTGTGTTATGTCTCTCGTGTTCACCATGTCTCTTGATTGCATCATTTTCTCTCCTCTTTGATTTAAGCGCATGTTATTTTATATATTCAGTGTAGCCTAATGTACAGTGTTCATAAAGTCTATCTACAGTACTGTCCTAGGCCTTCACATTCACTCATTACTCACTCCCTGACTCACTCAGACTGACTCCCAGTCCTGCAAGCTCCATTCACGCCCTCACAGATGTACCATTTTTTATGTTTTATACCGTGTTTTTACTGTACCATTTCTATGTTTAGATACACAAATACTTAACACTGTGTTACAACTGCTAGATACATAAATATTTAACATTGTGTTATAACTGCCTACAGTATTAAGTACAGTAACATGCTGTACGGGTTTGTAGCCTGGGGTAATAGACTACATCACATAGCCTAGTTGTGCAGCAGGCTATACCACCTAGGTTTGTGTTAAGTGCACTCTATGATGCTTGTAGGACAAAATAGCCTAACAACACATGTCTCAAAATGTATCCCCATCACTAAGCAGCATATGATTGTATTCAAAAACTTACCCATTGTGCACTGCAGCTCTAGGATCACTGCTGCTCTTCACTTTGATCATTAATAGGGAGAGGAGAAGGTAGAACATAGCCAAGCCAAAGCACAAACGGTATACAGCTTTGTAGCCAACCAGAATATTACAAGGGACGACACCTTTCTCATTCTCACAAAATCCAGGAATCTAATATAACAAAATAAGAGTTTATGATCTAGAATTTTTCCAAGTAAAAATAAAAATTCTGTGTAATAAAGATTTAGAAAATGAAAGTTTGCTTTTCAGTTTATGCTGAATATTTAATCTGGAATATTTTTATACACAGAAGTTTAATTCTTTTTTTTTTTCACTTGACGTTGAGCACATGATAAACTACAAATGCAAATCCTAAAGCAAGTATTTATTTTGATTTGCAGCCTTATTCTGAATTTTTTTGCATTCTACTGTAATATACTGAATTACCTATATAGGAAAAGAGAAAAATATAATCAATAAAAATTTTAAAAATTATAAAGCAACTAAGTCAGTTTTTAAACCCTAAAGAGAACAATGATGGCTTTTCAAAACCAATGCTACTTAAATTCATTTTGAGTTTTTGTCCTTTATTCTACAAGTGTTATTTCTGATAATAAATAAATTTGGATGAACATAATCACTGGCATTGACTTTATTTTTTAACTTAGAATCTTGAAAAAGACTGATGACCATTTCAGAAAGTCACATTGGAATCAGAATACCAAAAAAAAATTTTTTTAAGTGAAATAAATGGGAGTAGTCCTCAGAGCTAGATACACTATTGGTATGTATGAGAACTTAAAATTACATTTAAGCTAAGAAGACGCTACTTCCTTTTGTTAGTTTCTACATAATCAATAAGCCCTTTCTTGGTCTGACTTAAATCCTACCTTTCCAACCCAGTTTAAACCTTACGGCAATATGTATTTACCCATAATCACTTGCAACAAACACTTACTAGCACCCTTAATCATCCCACTCATTTAGAGCAGCACATCACCCAGCCACTTTCCATCCTTAAATTAATTCAGTCATCTATATTCGTCAGGTTAAGCTGATACAGTAACAACCCCAAAATATCAGCTTAAAACAGCAAAGGTATATTTCTTGTTCATGTACACGTACATAATTGATCCTGAGTAATCAACTCAGGAATCCAGGCACTGGAGAACCACCATCTCAAATGATGTACAGGTTGTAATAGAAAAGAAAGGAGATCTTGCATCAGCAAGTAGAAGCTGAGGTGTATCATGTCCACTCACAACTCACTGACCAGTACTAGGGACATGACCCTACATGTCACAAGTATTCTAGGAAATATAAATCGTTGATGACCTTTGGAAAGCAGAGAAGTAGAAATATTTGATGATAAGGACTAACACTGACCAACTAAACTATTATAACCATGGTCAACTGGATCCATGACAAAACCATATAAACATCTCTTGGCATGCTTTTGCTTACACCCTGGAATAACATTAACTGAGCACCCAGATATGCCATGTGCAATGCTACCTCCTTTCAAAATCATCATAATCTAATTTTCAAAACTTTCACCATTTTTTCTTACCCCAAAGCCAGCCCCAAACAGATAACTAATGGAGGTTCTCTGACATAAATATTCTCTCTCAACCTCAAATTTTTTATTATCATTCATTTTGCCTTGGAGGACAGCTAACTTCTATACAGTTGTCCCTCGCCACTTCGCACTTCGACTATCACGGCTTCACTCTATTGCAGTTTTTTCAAAAAATAAAGAATCCTACTTCGCGGAAATTCATTTATCCCAGTAGAGTCTAGAACTGATTAACGATAAACGAGGGCCGACTGTATCCCTTCTCTTGATCATCTTCTTCTCCCTTTCCCTCTTCCTCTCTCTCTCTCACACACACAGATGAGATTTCTTATCTTTGACTACTCTTAAAAAACAAATGATTAGCCCAGCTGGTGTGGCTCAGTGACTGAGCATCGACCCATGCACCAAGAGGTCGATGGTTCGATTCCTGGTCAGGGCACAAGCCCAGATTGTGGGCCCAATCCCCAGTGGGGGACATGCAGGAGGCGGCCAATCGAGGTCCTCTCTCATCAATGTTTCTATCTCTCCCTCTCCCTTCCTCCCTCTCTCTAATATCAATAAAGAAAAAAAAAAACACACAAATGATTAAATCTCCCCATCCTAAGAAATCCTTTCCTTAACTCAGTTTCCTGCTAAGACCACCATATTCATTATAAAACTCCTCAAATCAGTAGTTTATTCCCACTGGATACATTTCCTCATGGCCTGCTTATTCCCCTCCTGCTCCCCTCTAGCTCTAGAACTCGTTCTTCTTTTTTTTTCCCCGACTTGAAGAATTTCATTAGAAATTCAGACTATTTACTTTTTTTCTTTAAATCCTCAACCAAGGATATTTTTTATTTATTTTATTTATTTTTATTAATTGTTTCTATCTTTACTATTGAAAGTATCCTAGCATTCGTTGTTTATCTTCATTTGGCTTCCTCTTTTTCAATCTCTGAATACAAAAGTTCTACTCATTCTTACAATGTCTCTTTTTCCATAAGACCCACTGAGATTGATACTTACTTGATTAGAATTACTTATTTTCTGTTATAACCACAGCACATTTTCTGTATTACCATCACAGAATTTGCCTTATATTGTCTGTCTTTCCTAAAATATTATGAGCTACTAAAATTGGGATTATGTATTATCTTACTTTGCACATTGTTTCCAACACATAAAAATCAGTTTCATGCATACACACACTACGGTTTCAGTTAATCAATTAAAAAAAAAAAAGACTAACCTTATTCAGTTGTTCTTCCATTCCTGGTATTAACATTACACAAGCTACACACACTCCAACAAACAAAAAAAATGCATAGATCAGCCTGGTTACAGTAGAGTTGTTTCCACTAGGACAGCATCGGCACAGCAAACATGGGGCACTGCCACACAAACATGGTACCTGAGAAAAGAATATAAAAAATAAGTATAGTTTAAAATGATACAGTGAAAATTTACATCTATTCAAAAACAAAAAAGAACTCAAGTTAAAGTAATTACCAAGGGATAAAAGGTATTTTTTGGCTCACATACATTATCTGTAAATTATAAAACTTAGTTACTCCTGGGTAAATATGGTGCAAAGTCAAGCATAAAAGTGCCTGCCCCTATATCAAGAAAAAGGAATAAAATAAGTTAAAACAACAAAGGAAAAAAATCACCAGCAGCAATCAATGTTCAACTAAAAAAAAAGGAATGAAATATTCATGATTACAGGCCCCAGAAATCATACTGTTGAATTTACAAAATTCTGAGAATTCTCAAATACCTCAGAGGAAAAGAAGTGAATTGTTATCCTTATCTTTTCCCTCTTGTGACCTGCTGGTAGTGTGATAACAGTGAAAATTACTACTAGAATTAGGCAAAATAGTATAAATGAACAACTGAGGCCAGCTAACTTTCTCTAATAGGACTGCACATAAACTTAGGCCAAGATAGAGTAACAATGACTAGACTTACCCTACTGCTTTAATCAATGGGAAAAAATTAATGAAACAATGATTTTCAGACAATTAACAACAGGCAATGCAAGATAGTAATTTCTAAGAGAGGAAACAATGTGAGCTCTATGATTGCATCTTTCTGCCTGGGGGATGTTTCCAGTGCAAAGATAGTGTTCCAGGCCAAGATCAGCAGTCAGAGTTGAGAGTTCAGGGAAATAAAGATAGCTTCAATGGGCAGAATTCTAGAGAAAATAAGCTCTGAAGATCTCCAGATGATTCAACTTGCGTCTTCAGGAAGTCACTGACTGGTGCATACATTTGAATAAATTACAATGGGAAGGGGGCAGGAGGAATTGGTATTGCGACAGCCAGAATCAAAAATCCTTGTAATCCATGAGGCATTGAGTACAGTTACGCGGGTTTACTCATTACTAGGGGGGAAAAAAATCAGCCATTAGACTAAAGGCCACTCGAATCTCACTTTACAAAGTCTAAAAGCAAACACCAAAAAGATCAAATTCTCTTCAAGTAACTCACCTATGTCCAAGAACAAAGCCCAAGAGTATTTTTAAAAAATTGAAGTACATCCAGCACCCATCAAGGTAAATTTTGCAACTTTGTCAAATATCAGTTGACTATATTTAACTGGGTCTATTTCTGGGCTCTCTATTCAGTTCCACTGATATATATGTCTATTCTTTTGCCAACACCACACAATCTTGATTACTACTATAGCTTTATATTGTTATGCAGTTGAATAATGTCAATCCTCCAACTTTGCTTCTTCAATATTGAGCTGGTGATTCTGAGTCTTTTGTATCTCCATATAAACTTTAGAATCAGTTGGTCAATATCCATACAATAACTTCTTGGGATTTTGATCGGAATTACATTGAACCTACAGATCATATTTAAGAAACTAACATCTTACAGCAGTGGATCTTATTAGTCTATGAATGTGCAGTATCTGTCCATTTAGACTTTGCTCATCAGAGGTTTTTAGTTTTCCTCATAAGGATCTTGTAAGTATTTTGTTAGATTTATACCTAAGTATTTTGTGGGTTTTGTTTTTTGGATGCTAATATAAATGGTATTGTGTTTTTAATTTCAAATTCCACTTTTTAATTGTTGGTATATAGAAAAGTGATTTACTTTTATATATTATCCTTGTATACTGCAACCTTGCTATAAGTGCTTAGTAGATTCAGGAGTTTTTCTCTTGATTCTTTCAGATTTTCTACATAGATGAAGTCATCTGTGAATCTGTGTACCTTTTATTTCCTTTTCCTGTCTTATTGCACTAGCTGCAACTTCCAGGAAAATGTTAAAAAGAAGTGGTGAGAGGAAACACTCTTGCCTTGTACCTGATTTTAGTGAGAAAGCTTTGAGTTAAAGTAACATTAAGTACGATGTTACCTGTAGGTGTTTTGTTGATATTCTTTAGCAAGTTGAATAAATTCCCTCTATTCCTTGTTTACTGGGAGCTTTTCTCATGAACGAGTGTTGAATTTTGTAAAATGCATTTTCAGCATCTACTGATGTGATCATGTCATTTTTAAAGGCTACTGATGTAATGGATTATATTGGTTTTTGATTGTTGAACCAGCCTCTCATACCTATGTTTAAAGCAGCTTTATTCATAATTGCCCAAACCTGAAAGTAACTGAGATGTTCTTCAGTAGGTGAATGAACAAATGAAATGTGGTACATCCAGACAATGGAGTATTTTTCTTATTAATTAGTATTAAAAAAAAAAAAAAAAAAAGCATTATCAAGCCATGAAAAGACATGAAGAAACCTTAAAAGGATATTACTAAATGAAAGAAGCCCATCTGAAAAAAAACTACATGCTATATGACTGCAACTGTATATTCTGGAAAAGGTAAAACTGGAGACAGTAAAAAGATCAGGAGTTGAGAGTGTGTGGAGGGATGAACAGGCAAGGCAAAGAGGATTTTTAGGGCAGTGAATCTATTTTGGTGGATACATGCCATTATACATTTGCCCAAACCCACAGAATGTCCAACAGCAAAAGTTAACCCTTATGTAAACCATAGACTTTGGATAATTATGGTGTGTCCTTGTAAGTTCAGTAATTGTAACAAATATACCACCCTGTTGGAGAATGTTGACAATCAGTGAGGCTATGCATGTGTGGGGACAGGGAATATACGGGAAATCTGTAGCTTCCTCTCAATATTTCTGTGAACATAAAACTACCCTAAAAACATAGTCTTTAAAAAAGTATATAAAAAAGGATAAAATACTCATCAGGTGAGATTTAGTAGGGGAAAGAAAGCAAAGCTGAGTAAGCATCTGAAAATCAACCAATGCAATTCACCACATTAACAGACTAAAAAAAAAAAAAAGAATAAAAACACTATGATCATCTCAATGGATATAGAAAAATCATTTGACAAATTTGAATTCCCAAGATAAAATAAACAAAAACAGTTTTCTTCAAACAAGGAATAACATATCCGCAACTTGATTAAAGGGCATTTACGAAAAATCGATAGCTGCCATCCAAACTTCATGGTGAAGTCTGACTGATTTCTCCTAAAATCTGAAACAAGGCAAGGATATCAGCTCTTACCACTTGTATTCAACTTCATACTGGAGGTCCTAGCCAATATAACAAGGCAAGAACAAGAAAGAAAAGGTATATAGATTGGAAAAGAAGAAATAAAACTGCCTCCATTCACACATAATTGTCTAAATGGAAAATCCCAAAGAACTTATAAAATGCTACTATAACTACAAGTAAGTTTAATAAGGTCATAGGGTATAAGGTCAATGTACATATATCAATCATATTCCCACATACTATCAAAAAAACTTGAAACTGAAATTAAACAGAAATACTTAGGTATAAATATAACAAAACATATACTAGATCCCTAATGATAAAAGTTAGAAAACACTGTTGGAAGAAATAAAAACCCTAAATAAAAGACACAATAAACTGGGCTTACTGACTGGAAGACACTCAATATTGAAAAGATGTCAATTCTTTCCAAACTGATCGACAGATTCAACCCAATCCCAATCCCAGCAGAATTTGGTAGAAATAAATCAGCTGCTTCTAAAATTTATATAGAAAGGCAAAGAAACTAGAATAATCCAAAGAATTTTGAAAAAGAACAAAGTTTTATTTTTTTAAATTAAATTTATTGGGGTGACTTTGGTTAATACCATCATATAGATCTCAGGTGTAGATTCCTATGATACAAGATCATATTTTTTAAAAATAGAAAACTACTATAAGCCATAATCAAATCATATATCAAAATTAACTTAAGATTTCTTAGATACAATATGAAAAGTGTTGACCCACAAAAAATGAAAATCGATAAATTTTAAAAACTTCTCTTTGAAAGACAGCATTAAGAGAATCAAAAGATAAGCCACAGACTTAAAGATAACATTTGCAAATCAGTTATCTGACAAATCATTTGTATCCATAATATAAAAGGAATTATTAAAACAATAAGAAAATTGAAAAAATGGCCAAAACATTTGAACAGACATTTTAAAAAAGAAAATATGACAGCAAATAAGCACATGAAAAAGTACTCAATATCATTAGTTACTAGGAAGATATCACTACACACATATTAGAATGGCTAAAATCAAATAAAAGAGTAATACTAAGTACTGGCAAGAATGCAGAGCAACTAGAACGCTCTTTCTTTGCTTGTGGGAATGAAACCTAGTATAGCCATATTGGAAACTTGTTTGGCAGTTTCTTATAAGTCAAACATATGCTTACTATATGACTCAGCAATTCCACTGCTAGATATTCACCTAAACAAAATAACTTAGTCACACAAAAAAATTTTTATGGGAATTCTTATAGCTACTTTATCACCAAAATCTAGAAATGCCCTTCAACTGGTGAGTGGATAAACTGTGGTACATGCAAGCAATGGAATACCATGCAACAATAAAAAAAAAAAAAGTACAATAATATGAATGAATTTCAAATGAATTACACTAAGAAGCCAGACTCAAAAGGCTATATACTGTGTGATTCTATTTATATGACATTCTGGAAAGGCAGAACTCTGAAGATAGGAAAAACAGAGTTGCCAAAGACAGGGACAGAAGAATTTTTTAAGGTGGTAACTGTTCTATAGTAGTTACATGAGTACATGATTTGCCAAAACTCACAGAATTGTATACACGACAAAGCATGAATTTTTAATGTAAATTATATCAACTAAAAAATGACAAAAATAAATGTAGAAATTAATAACCTGGAAGGAAAACATAAAGGTAACTGGTATCCTTAAAATAGAGAATCCTCTAAATAAAACAAAGGAAAAGGAATAAAGAAATAATACAAGAAAAATTTCCTTAGATGAAGAAATTAATCTGTATTTTCTAAAGAACACTATTTTCCAAAGGAAAAAGAAAAGTGATAAATGATTTAAAGTCTGACATATTTGGTTAATTAATTTCAAGATAAGTAAAAACTCTTCAGTCACCCAGGCAGAAGAAACAAGTCAACTGCACACGTGAAATGTGTTGGTAAGGGTTGGATACAAGGTGGTATTAAGACAGAACACAATCCACAGAAATAACTACAAAATTGAAGGGAATGGGTATACAGTGGACCCTTGAACAACATGGGTTTGATCTGTGTGGGTGCACTTATTACTGTTTTCAATCTGCAGCTGGGAGTCCAAGGACACAAAGGACTGACTGTATGCATTGATTTACATCATTTTATGTAGGGGACATGAGCATCCATGGATTTTGGTATCTGCAGGGGTCCTGGAAAGTAAACCCTTTGGATACCAAGGGTACTTAAGTTTTAGAAGAGTCAAAAGTTATGCTTGGATTTTCGAATGCATGGGAGTTAGTGCCTCTAATCATCTCCCCTTGTACAAGGGTCAACTGTACCATTACACCAGTCCACAATGTCAAGAGTTTGACATTTTTAAATGAAAGAATTCGGGGATTTTTAGTATCCATAAACCCTTTCTGAAAAATCTATTAGATGACAAAATTTGGTTAATTAGGAGATCATATTAAGATTTTTAAAATTTTGGGAGAAGCCATGGTAATAAGGCATGCTTTTAGCTTTGAATCCACTTAAGTGGAGGGCTTATTAAAACAGAATACTGAGCCCTAGTCAGTGTTTCCAAATAAGATTTTTAGTGTGCTGATGCTACTGGGTCTAGGAACACACTTTAACAATGACTAGTTTAGTTCAAAGATCAAGCAACTGTGGCAATTATGGTTATAAAACATAATGGCTACATGTAGAAAAATAATATAAAGGGATTCTGGTTAAAGATGGCAGACTGAATATATTAATTTACTCATGTTCCCTTTAGAAACACCAGTAGAATGAAAGAGGGATTTTTAAAAGAACAAATAAACTTAAAAGGCCAAAAGAACAGGAGATTAAATCAGGAAGATAGAGTATAATAACTGACTTAACAGGATGAGAAAGCTGAATTACAGGCCATCAAAGAAAAAATTAAAAAGCAATAAAATTTACAGCAGAATTTCCAAATAGATCAGGAATTGGTGGCAACACATACTTCTATAAGTGAGGCTGAAAACAGCATTGGTTGAATGTCTTTTTAAAGAGCAGTTTAAGACCCCAGATTTTGGGGGGGGGGGGGGGGGAGAGCGGGCCCAGGGTTGGGAGGAGGGTGTCAACGGGGGGGAAAAAGGAGAAACATCTGTAACAAAAATCAAGAAATTAATAATAAAAAAAGTTCTCCCATTGGGGAAAAAAAAAAAAAAAGACCCCAGATTTCATTTCATTTTTTGTTCCGGCCAAATGAAGAAGATAAAGCAGAATTGGCAACAGTGGTATTTTGGGGGCAATAATTATTTGTTGGGGGGGAGGCTGTCCTGTGTACTGTAGAAAGTTTGGCAGTATCCCTGGCCTCTATCACCCACTAGATGATATTAGCACTGCTTACCTCAAATTGTGAAAATGAAAAATGTCTGCAGAGCCCTGGTTGGTTCTGCTTAGCAGTTAGAGCATTGACCTGTGGACCAGAGTCACAGGTGCAATTCCCAGTCAAGGGCACCCAATCAAGGGCATGTGCCTGGGTTGCAGGTTCAATCCTCGACCCCATGGGAGGCAACCAACTAATGTGTCTCTTTCACATGGAGCTTTCTCTCTCTCTCCTTCCCACTTTATCTAAAAGAATTAATAGAAAAATATCCTCGGATGAGGATTAACAACAACAACAAAAGTCTGCAGACATTTCTGCAAAACCGTGTCCAGATGAAAACCATTGCTATAAAAACACTGCCTTAAAAAGTCTTTTTAAGAAACTCTCCTAGTGAAGAAATGTTTACTTATACTATTCAGAAATTCCTTTACTTTTTCTTTTGTTACATTTAGGAAAAATTAGATTTAATGCTTTGTTTAAAAATACATGTTTAGCATGCTACCATTCCCAAAAATGTACTTTTGTCTATTCATTAATCGATTTTTTATATATGCATTGAGACAGAAGAATTATTATCGGTTATGGGATTTATGTGATATTTTAACCGTATAGCCTGTATCGCTTGACTATCTGTAGCAACTATGAATCATTTCTACAAAACAAACCATTGTACCAAAAAAAAATCTAGCAGAAGCTGGCACAAAATAGGCAGTCAGCAATCAATCACTAGCTCTTTCTTATTAACCACTGAACTACATTAAATGTTTTTGACAAAAAAAAAAATGATAGGTGTTGTGTACAAGATGCAGTCATCCAAAAAACCAATTTTATTCATTAACACCATTGTTGATATTGGGGTGTATAAAGACACTAAGCAGGTATAAATTACTGGTAGTGTTGTAGTTATAGGATTAAGCAGGAGGTCCAAAGATGCTTGATAGTGTTTCAAGTCATCACCAAAGAGTCATGGGTGAATCAAGCATATGAATCATCTAATTTTAGGACCCTTAACAGAAAAAAAGAAATCAAAATGAAATAAAAAAAAAATTTAACATTCCAATCTCTACACAGTATTGCATATAACTTTCCTCTTTTATACTTTTTCCATAGTTCAGAAATTTTCTACAATTGCTTTATTAGAAAAACTTTCATAAAAATTAGCCTAAAGAAACTTGATCAAAGAATGAGTTTTATTCAATTCTGACTTAACTGATCTATTTTAATGATGTGTATACTTTTAAAATTTTGAATGAATTTTAAATCTGTCAAAATTTCTAAGTAAATGAGCATATCGACTGTTAAGACTGTGGAAGAAATGGATTTGTATATTAAAATGTAAATTTCCCTTCAATTGCTGTGGAACTGCACTACAACGGAATACTTCAGGAATAAAATGATAAAGGCACCAGGAAGGAAATGGAAAAAGATAGTCTGAATTGCGTACTATAGAATCAATTCCTAGACTGGCCACAATAATCTACAAGCATGAATAACTTTGGCCACTTAGCCTCTCTATCTGCCAGAGATCTAATTACTAGAAGATAAGAAAACTGCCTCTTTGTTACTATCTTTCCAATGTACCGTGGAAAGGCAGTGTCAATTCCATCAGAGTTTTGGAATCAATAAAGGTAGAGAATTAAGTTTTAAAACCATATCTAGGAATATCATTATTCCCCTATTGTTCCCTAAAACTATATTATCTTTCTGATTTAAAACATATATATATACCTTAAAACTTTTTTTTTTTTTTTTAAACTGTACTTGTCCTTGAGGTAAAAAAAGTTTGCTCATCACTGATCTGGAGATGAGAACAAAATGGAAAACATGTATCCCTCCTTTTAAATCTTTCCTCTATACAAAAAAATGCCCATTTGATAACTAGACAAAATCTAATTTCATGAATCAAATTATGCAATATTATCACCCTCAAAAAACCAGTGAAAATAATATTATAATAATAATTTATTATTTTGTAATACATTTTATTTACTACACTAAATATGCCTCTTTTGTATAAAAATCAACAGACCCAAGTAGATTCTCTATTCTTTAGATAAGAGAGATCTCTTATCCTTTGAGAGGACATAGAGGGACCTGGAGAGTATTATGCTAAGTGAAACCGAAAGAGATCCAGAATCATGTAAGTAGGGAACAAAATGACAAACCTTAGAGGGATGGGGGGTGGGAGGAGTGGGAAGAGATAAACCAAAGAAACTTATATGCATATATGCACAACCAATGACTTGGACACTAGGCTGGGGAAGGCTGGGGTGGGGGGGAAGACTGGGGTGGGGGGGAAGGCTGGGGTGAGGGGGAAGGGGGTGGAGCGGAAGGAGGGAGTCAATGGGGAAAAAAGGGGGACATCTGTAATACTGTCAACAATAAACAATTTTTTTCAAGTAAAAAAAAAACACAAAAAACCCAAGATTCCTTGCCCAGCTAGGAGAATGACCTGGGTTTGAGTAACACTTCCACTTATTATTTTATTACAATTTAACATTTATAATTCAAGCCATATCAAGAACTTTTTGAAGAAAAGGAGAAGTATGTAAAATAATCAAAATGCTGGCTAACGTATATAATGAAGTCATTTAGAAAGTCAGACAAGCAACTGTTAGAGGAATTGAGAACTCATAAAGAAATATGATTTGAATCCAAATTATCTCGCCCAAAATTACAAATATTTTTATTAACTGTAATGTCAATGTTTTGTTTTGTCTACTTTTACTTGGGAGGAGTGTGGTTATTTGTACCACCTAAATCAAAAAATCTTGCCTCTAAAATGAAAAATGGTTTCCCTCTAACAACGCTTTCTAATCAAAACGCAAAGCACGAATAATTAAACATGAAATTTCAGATTACATAAGAATATGTCGAAAGACACAAGATGCTTAATACTGCAGAACTGATCAGCTTTTCCTGATACATAAATTACTTAGTAATTTCTTCATACCATTAAGGTCGAGGACCCAGTCGCAGGATAGGACTATTTATTTCAAAACGATGTTACTACGTATTACTACATCAATATTACTGTCAGGTTGTCCCAAATAACGAGCACTTGATACAGTCTGAGCGACAGAACAAAGAGCCGACATGCCTCCAGGGACGACAGTGCTGCAGTCTGAGGTCGCCGTGAAAAGAAAAGATGGAATACTCCCTAGAAGGGAAGGGCCTAAGACCTTTGTATAAATGGCTTAGGCAGACAGGAAAAAGCAACAACGAAAGGGGGCCTGGAAAAAAGGGGAGAAGCTTTCAAGAAAGACGGGTGGGGCGGGAGACTATCAGCTCTTCTTCACCTCTCCCATCGGAGTCATCTTTCCATCTCCACTGTTCCTCAACGCCACCCGGTCAGCTCTCAGCAAGAATCAGAGCCCTGAAGCTGAATCCAGGAGGGAGAGAAAGGGAGAGAGAGAGAGGGAAAAACAGAGGAAGAGAGCGAGAAAATGGGGACCGAAGGCACTCCCCGTTGGGTGGGGTGCCACGTTCCCGCCGATCCTCGCCCAGCCCATCCAAATCCCTTTCTCTTCTGCCTCCCACGCTAGCACCCCGAAAGCTGCCATACACCACCTTACCCAGCTCGCCATGGAGCACAGCCCCAAGACGCTCCCCATCTCCAAAACGTCGCAGAAACAGCAAATGCTACCAAAATGGAGACAGCGCCTCTGCTGCCTTTTCGGGCTTATTTACGATCTACGAGCCACTTCCGGCGCAGAGCCTTGCCCGCCCCTCAGCCTTGCGTCACGTCCTCTGCGGCCCGGGTGGGGTGGGACCTGGAGAAGCGGCGCGCCGAGACTGCGCATGCGCAACCGTGGAACCCGGCAGTCTGCTTCCAAGGAAAATGTTCTAATGCTGTGGGTCCACAGTGTCTGGCTAATGCAGGGTTGACAGTAGTTTGCCAAAGTAAGAAGACAAAGTGAGAAAAACACACCTTTACTTTTTATTTGAGTATTAGTATTGGGTAGCGCTGAGGTCGTGGTTGCTGTTTTGCCCTCCTCGGTTAGAGAAACCTCTCTTACTGCTTTGCTTTCTCTTTCTCCACGTTCATCCCTCCTACCTTCACTTATTTCTCGGTTTTTCCACTTTTGCTCCCCGCATCCCCCCCCCCCCCCCACACACACACACACACACACATCTTCTCAGTTTAGTCCTGCAGTCCACTTCCTGGGACTAGTTTTATTATAATATTTCTATTCATTTGGGTGAATCACTTCTGTTTGCCTATTGACCCGCATTTTAATTTCTTGTTCTATTAAGATGTTAAAAGAAGATTGCACATTCAATACTTATAAATTACTAAAATATATTTTTAATTCCACAACATCTATTGCAAAACAAAATTACCTTCTGATTATTTAGTGCATAGGCCTCAGATACTAAGGATTCGGTGGCAAACTAAACAATAAACTAGTCTAACAAATAAATATAAATGGAATGTAAAATTGATATTACCTTAGGGAAATTCATGAGTACGACCAAGACACAAGTCAGAATAGACATGCACAGAGTGGGCTGAGAGAATTCTGGAATACGATGCTCAGGCTTACGGTTTTCCTCGGAAAACACTCTGGGTTCATTCTCATACATGGATGAACAAGAATCGAAGCTCCCAAGTAGAGCATGATTATGGTCATTTTAGCCTGAGAAAAATGTAAAGCAAGGTTATCAAGCTTATTCTGGTAATAGTAAAAAAATCAGTAATGCATTCATAAAAGTAAATTTAGGCCAATATAATCCCCAGGATGATTTAGGCCACAAAATGTAACTTTATGAAACTAAAGTTACTTTGAAAATAAACTTGACTATCACTCTCATAAGTATTATGAGAATATCTACCCCCAAATAATAATTTTGCTTTCAAAATTTACCCATATGGCAATAAAACCATACCTACAGTGTACAAGAAAATATTTAGCTTTATATTTTCTATGGCAATCTATGCCTGGCTTCAAGTCAGAAGAAGGGTCAAAACACATCTCTGCTTTAAAATACTCTGGAAATTACTATCTGATCAGTAAGGAGATCATTCCTATTATCCCCAGTTCTCAGATTATATTAAAGTACAAGTTTAAGAAAAACAGGAGTAGCCTGGGCTTCATACAGAATCCGTATACCATAGTCCACAACTGATGTTTTTCTCCAGAACAAGTGTAAATAACGAAAACCTTGTTCAAAGTTGGTTACAAACACCTCATAATAATGCTCTAGTCTTTATTAAGAGTTTATTATTATAGAGTAATATGGTACCAACATTCAGGATTTCATGGCATTGTACCTTTAGGAGCTACCCCACACTTACTCCTGAGCTATTCTAATTTCTGCTCTTTGAAAATTAGCATTGTTGAAACTTTTCTTAGGTTAAAATTTTTCCTTTTGTACAAACTCTGCAAAGCATAGACTGGGAAGAAATCAGTTCTGTATCTCACGCAAGACTGGCAATTTTAGGAAGCATATGGTATGTATAGAGTTCCTATTGCAGATTGTCAGTGATTACTCATAGAACAATCTTCACTGATCCCTTGGCTGGTTGCTACTGTCATGCTCCTTTCTGTATTGTGCAGACAATTCCTTCCCTACTGCTTGTTCTGGAGATGTCAGTGCCCAGAGGTGAGTAGTCTGTAGCTTTTCACCCTCCTGTAATTCTTCATTCATATTCATAAGGAAATGGTTTAGAATCTTGCACATCACATTAAAAGTTCCCAGTTTGACCTAGAATCAGTGTCCCTCCATCAAGGTTAGCTCAAATCTTTGGTCCCAAGTCCTTTCTGCCTTTTTACACATGTCTGCATAAACTTTAAAGTTAATTTTTAATGGACTAGAGCTATGAAAAGTGTGAAAATATAACAGATTTTGAAGAAAATAATCAGGTCATGTTTTTGCTGTTAATTAGAAATTATGCTGTTAGTTCTCCTGTCCTCAGTAGACCAACACTGAAACTAATGAGGTCTAAAACATCTTGAGTCTACAAAATAAATTGTCCTAAAGGATGGCTAAAACTTGTGCATAGTTTATGCTGTACAATATAAGGAGAGAAAGGGCCTATGAAAAGTATTTTATGGCTTTACTCCTAAAATAATTAAATCCTAAATGTAAACATGTTTAAATATTGTTCATCATATGTCCTGTAAGAATAAGCCAGAAATAAGTTAGAACATAATTACCTATAGGGGTCAGTATAAACTTAGAATTGGAAGAGCATATCCTGATTAAAGGCATGCTTTTGTCAGTGAAGACAGATTTTGCTATTTATTTAAAAATAATAAACAAGATATAATGTTAAAGGTACAAACACTCTCCTAAATTATTTCCTTAATAATTAAAATAAAAAGTGAACAATTTTCTTTCCACACAGATTTTCTTATTTTTGCTCAAATCTGAGCCAGTAATTCCCATGACAGCTAGATATGTTTATACCAGTGAAGTAGATGACTACAAAAATATATTTATTTCAGGAAGAATGTATATAAATTTAGAGAAAAAAAGCAAGTATTCATCATGTAAATAATGAAGTGGGTAGAGAATGCAAATGTTTCTAATGTTTAATATACTAGTTTATAGTCATTTAGAGTGACTACTTGGAAGAAATGCTAATGGCATTTATACACCATTTTGCATCTCAAGGGCAGTTAGCCAAAATATGTTTAGGATTTATTGACCTCACATAGGACTTAATAAAATACAGTGTTATCGTATATTGAAGAACTTCTATTAAAATCAAGCATTTATTTACCAAAAATGTTATTTATTATGCTAAAGAAAGGAGCCAACTATTTTCATTTTGGCATTCATTAGATTTTAAATTCTTATTAAATATATTATTAAGGCAGTGTCTAATTCAGTGCTTTCCAATAGAAATGTGTGAGCCACATTTGTAAATTAAAATGTTTTAGTAGCCACATTAAAAAGAAAAAGGAGATGAAATTAATTTTAACAATGCATTTAATTCAACCTAATTTATCAAAAATATTATCATTTCAACATGGCATTAATATAAAATTTTTAATGAGATATTTTATATTGTTTTTCGTAAATATGGTTTCACCATATTACACATCGATCTGTCCTCCTCCAGAAACAGTCCTACCTTCTTTAAACATGTAGTGTCAGCTTTAAAGCTAGCATATGAACCAACCAGAAGCCATCTTCCATTGACATCTCCTGAAGGGAATTTCCAGCCTCATCTTATTTGTGTTGTATATTAGAATCTAGTCTTTCTGGGGATCATCTAGTTTTAAAGTCCTCTCAGGGGCTGTAGGCCTGAGTAGAGTTCTCTCCACCTAGTTTCTTTGCTATGGAGAAAGCATTTCCAGCACCATAAATATAAATACTGTGCACATTTCTTCTTCCTAACAATACACATCCAGGAGTTTAGATGCTATTAAAAGGGCTCTCCTTGGTTCAGTTCTGTGGTATGCTCTGATCCAAGCATGGTTGGACACTGCACCGCAGTTTAACAATCCCAAATCGTAGTTTTTAGTAGTAGGAAAAATAAAAAACAAACAAAAACCGAGACAGTTAACATAATACTTTGTGGAAATTATGCTTTAAGAAGTAGTTCTCACATACAAATGGATGCCAAAAGACGGACTTTTCCCATGGGATCTCCGTACAGAAATAACCTTGGATTAAATGGCTGTGGAGGGAATTGTTCTAGAGAACTGCTGAAACCTGGAATATAGCTGCCAGTGCTCAAATGCTAGCTCTACCTCAAATTAGTTGTATCATCTTGGGCAAATTCCATTTTCTGTGCTTCGGATTCTTCAACTTTAAAATGGGGAGATTAACAGTATCTCCTTCATATTTTGCTGTGAGAGTAAGTAAAGTGCATACAATAGTATCTGCTTCACGTTATGTGCTCAATAAACATTAGCTACTACTTCTAGATATCAGAACTTTCTTCTCTTTAGTCTTCTTGTTCTCTAATCCACCCCGTCTCCTTCTAGATTTTCTTAATCTTTGAAACCCTGTGTCTGGCTCTCAGTCAAATGTTTCTATGTAGTTTTCTCCTCAGTAAAACTTAAGGTGAAATAGGGTAGGAGCTCCAGGCCCCTCTAAATAAACAACTACAAGTCAAAGCAAGCATATATATATATATATATATATATATATATATATATATATATATATGAACTGAAGAGTGAAGTAAGATTTGAGATAGAAGCTAGGTTGGATTTTTAAAAAATATATGTTTTTATTGATTTTTTTAGAGAGACAGTGAGGAGGAGGGAGACAGAAACATCAATGTGAGAGGCAAACACCAATGGGCTGCCTCCTGCACACTCCCAACCTGAGCATATGACCTGACCAAGAATCAAACGTGCGATCTTTTGGTGCATGGGATGACACTCAACAAACTGAGCCACACCTGCCAGGGCAGCAAGCCTTTATATTAACTTTTTAGAGTTCAATTTTCTCTCCCTCTCTCTAATCTTACCAAAGACCCAATCTCAGGAGGAGTTGAGGATAGAGGTACATAGAACTCATCCTGGAAGGAGGGCAGTTCTGGGATTGGTTGATGTAAGTACATAAGCATGGTAACTTTGAGAGAAAGGGCTGTTCTTAGATCCCTCTCTGCCCTCCAGCCATCAGACTCTTTTTCAGCCTTAAGGCCAGAATTGTATTATAAGTTGTTGCTTAAAACAACCCCTAGGAAAGCAATAAGAGACAAAGATAGGCTTCGTCATCAGTATTCTCACATGGGGCCCTGAAAGATATAGCCTTGGATCATAGTTTTTATGGTAATGCATATAGCTATTTTGGCGAATTAGTCAGTTTTCTTGGGTCTCTCGCGTGTACGCAGGAGGAATACCTGTTATTAAAACATTTGTTTTCTCATATTAATCTGTCTTTTATTACAAGGATGTCTCAGCCAAGAACCCAGAAGGCAAAGAGAACATTCTTTTTCCTCCCCCACAGAGCAATAGGCTATATCATATATCCTAGGTGTGTAGTTGGCTGTACTGCCTAGGTTTGTGTATGTGCCCTCTGTGATGTTCGCACAACAACAAAATAGCCTAATGACACCATTTCTCAGAACATATCCCTGTTGTAAAGTGGCGCATGACTGTATTTTCTTTTTCTTTTATAGAAACACCAATTATTTACATGTTTGATGTTTCTCATATATATTATTTCTTTCTAATCCTTTTAAACTTTCTATTTTATTTGATCAGTTTCTTCCACTTAGTGCCTGACATCTGCTAATTCACGTTTCTTCTCTTTGAATTATTTCCTCATCTCTTCACTAAGTTCTTACATTTTTCTGTGCTTTGTGCTTTTGCTTCATAGAAGTTAATTTGCTTGTTTAAGGTCATGGCTAACTATTTTTATTTCCCTCATGGCATTGTTTTTCTGGTTCATGATCATTATCTGCCATTTGCTTTTCTTTTTCCTTTTTTCAATATGCTTTATAATGATCCTATGCTCATAATATTTTAATTTCTCATCTTTAAATAGTGAATTTTGTTCTGCATTTGGTCATTAAAGGAGATTAATGTGGAGAAGTGGCCAGTACCATGTTTCACCGTATCTGAAACTTTCCTTTTGACCTAGGAGGAGGGGTGTCATTTATATTTTGTTTCTCCTTAGCCAGTGGAAATTGTTCCCATCCTCTACCTCTCACTGAAGGTTTTCTTTCATTTTTCTTCTTTTGCTTTTCTCTTTTCTTCTGCTACCATAAATTTCTTCTTTCATATATGCACTTATTTTTATGATACTTTAGTTAACCCTACCTCTGCTTTTTATACCCAAATTAGGTATGAAGAAGCATTGTAACCATTGTTTTCTAATGGTTTTCACCATTGCAAAGAAGCAATTTAGGTTTTCACCTCAAAGTGTGCCTTTTCCCATTGAGAAGTGGAGTTTTCTGGTTCTTTGGAGTATCTACAGACAAGGCATCCACTCTGCTTCCTCCTGAATATACCCTTATTTCACCTCTAGTAATTTTTTGTCAGCCTTTTATCCAATTTCGTCTAGGATTTAGCTGTCCCCTGATTTTGCTGAAAATGAGCTCATGTGTGTGTGTGTATTTTTTCCTCCTCATTCTGTTTGGATGATTTTTAGTAGTAGGATTGGGAAAATGCCGACTTTCACTTCCTTCGTGTAAGCCCAGTGTTGTGACTTGCATTTCATTTTATGTTTCAATCATTGCACACTTCTTGGAGTTTACTCAATAAGCTATAAACTTGGTCTTCCTGTCTTTGTTGATATATGTATTTCTTCCTGAAATATTCCCAGCACCATTCCTCATAAATGCATGTATCTAGCTGATACCAATCCATTCACTAAAATCTAGCCTAGGTACATCTCTATGAAATTTCCTGGACAGCTTCCCCTTTTTCCCTTGGCTAATCCCTAACATTAAGTGTGATGACTTAACCACTCTCTATGTAACCTATGCAGTTTTACATGACTGCATTTACTTCATTGTATTGTTATTCTGTTTTATTTTATTAATCTGCTGGGCCATACTAGGCTTTTTGATGACAGTGACTGTCTTAGGCATTTTTGTATCCTGTGATAGCCAATCAATGAAGCCAGTTGAATTAATAAATAAATGCATTCTTTAGAGAGAAAAAACTCAAAATACTGGTATATTGATATGTGATCAGTAACATTACATTCCTAATCATAAAAGAATTGTTCATTTAGAATTTAAGGTTTTTAGAAAGTTTGATGAATAATTGTATAGATACAACTATAAAAATTAGCATTTCTGTTTTAAAAATATAAATTTGTGTGAATAAGATTACGGGGAGCAGATCTATTTATTTCTCAGAGATCTTCATAGCAAGTTTACTGTTCAAGTGGAAATGTGATTTTTGTTGCTTTCAGTAATTCACATTCCACCTGTCATCTGTCAGCAAGTATTACTATTTCTGTCTTTTGCATCCTAATCAATAATAATTTTTGCAGTTGGATCTTAGCTGACAATTCTCATCCTGCAGTATAAGAGAAACATTTTTTTTCTATCACCATTTAGGTCTCATTGGGCTAAAATTAAGGTGTTGGTGGGACTACATTCTTTCTGGAAGCTTTGGGGACAATCCATTTCCTTGCCTTTTCTAGCTTCTAGAGGTTGCACACATTCCTTGGCTTGCAGCCCCTCATCACTCTACTTATGTTGTCATCTCTTACACTAGCTCTCCTGCTTCCCTCTTTATCTTATAAGAACCTTTGTAATTACATTGGGCCATCCTAGATAATCGAGGCTAATTTCCCCTTTCTAGACCCTTAATTTAATCATACCTGAAAAGTCCCCTTTGTCTTGCTAGGTAACATATCCACAGGTGTGGCCTTCTTTGGATGAACCATTATTCAGCCTACCACAGGTGCTGTGATTTGGGCAATAACTGCAGAGTGTTTCATTGCTTGGGTATTTTTTTTTTATTGTTGAAAGTATTACAGATGTCCCCCATTTTCCCCCATTGACCCCATATTACTTGGGTATTGGGTTTTGTATTCTTAATCTTTTTATAATTTTGTCTGTGGAAAATAACTTAATCTTTTAAGAAACTATTTCAATATTATTCATGGAAAACTGTTTACATGAAAACTTTAATGAAGCTTCTGGTTTGTTTCCTTTAAGTCTTTTCTGGAGAAGTATACTGCTACCACATTTAAGTATTTAATGTGTGGTCTTCACTATTCCCCAAATACTGTACTCAACATTTAATCACAAGATACCTATGCAATTTACTGTATTTACAAAATGAAAACATTCCCTTTACATAGTAGGTGTTTTTAAATAAATATTTGTTAAATTTATTAATGAATTATGGAGCTGTTGTAAAATGAACTTGACAATTTCTTTTATTTCTGTTACCATGAATCATTCCTGCTTGAATGCCTCACTAAAGTATAAAACCCATAAAGTCATAGATTATTGTTTTTTTAATCCTCACCTGAGGATATGTTTTTATTGATTTGAGAGAGAGAGAGAGAGAGAAACAGCAATCGGTTGCGCTCTGACCAGGTATCAAACCTGCGACCCAGCTATGTGCCCTAACCGGAAATCAAATCTGTCGCCTTCTGGTGTACAAGATGATGCTCCAACCAGCTGAGCCACACCAGCCAGGGCAAGTCATAGATTATTTTATATGCTTGAATAGTACTGGGCATGCCTTTCCACATAATATACATTCAATAAATATAAATGAATAAATTTAAGAGTGAACTTGATGGCAGGGGGAAATGAGGATTTGGATGACACTGAATTACTTAGGGTTCCTTTTTGCGTTTTCTTGAAACTGTGATGAAAATATTTCTTTAGGAGGATAAACATTTCTGATGTCTTTGAGAATTATTTTCTTGGAAATAATCTAAAATATCAAAATCTGGAAATCATGTTTATTTTGTTCCCATATTGATTTATTATTTTCTATTTAGAAAAACCAAGTGTGTTGACAGTCCTAAATGAATAGGTGTTGCTAAACCTTGTAATATTAACAAATGTAGAGGAAAGCAATCTATGACATTATCTATCGAGAAAATCTATTAGGGTTTCCTTATCCCATTCCCCAATGCCAGTAAAATAGAAGGGATTTAATGCAAAACAATATTAAGTTGAACTCTAGCTCACAAAGCAAAATTTCATTTTCTACTGTGTTCTTCCTCAGTGATAAAAGGGTAATATGTGGTGTATAATGATGAAATATCTCAACAAAAATTTACTTGTCTATGAATGTGATCTGAAAATATTATATGTGCTTGGGTAGAGCAAGTGACTTTCTTGGGCACAAAACTTGAATCTATGGCTTATTTTGGAATTTAATTTAGAAAGCCAGAAACATGAATTGCCATGAATTTTAACTAAGAAATACTTTGTAATCTTGAAAAAATTTAAAAATTTTTCTTCTTAATTTATGAAAATACCAAGCCAATTTAAAGATTCACAGCATTCAAATAATCCTCTCTTCTAGAAGTCTTGATTTAGAAATTTGGGATTAAAGAGATGTGGTGAAGGAAGCATGTCTTGCAGAAAGTATGGTTGCTTTTTGACAGCAAAACCCATGAGATGCTGCTTTCAGTCATTGATAAGAGAAGCAGAAAAATAAACAACTGAAAGTATAAAGCTTGATTGTATTATGCAAGTGAATGACAAAATACTTCACCTCCAGTGTGATTGCCAATAATTCCATCATTATAGGTACATTTTATCTGTCATTTGTTGTTCTCAAAACTCCCAGGGGATTTTTAATTTGATATTTACTTACAAGTAAAATAAGGTTTACAAGTGCATTTACTCCTTCCCAGAATACATGCAGCCAGTGTTAGTTGTTGCAGATGGATTGATTTTTGATTCTTTAAGAGCTTTTCAGTTCTTCTTCAATAATACCCTCTTCTGTAGACCCTGGTAGTGGAACAATGTCATAATTCTTTTGACTTTCACAGCTTGACCTTCCTTCTGTATTTAAAGTCAGAATGTAGGTTTCATAAAAAGCAGGCATTATTCTTGAGAGATTTGTGTAGGCATTATATATGCCAACCAATAACTGTGGTAGCTTTTATATAAATAAAACCAGTGTTTTGTCTGAGAAAGTAAACAGCTGACTATCCCCAAAATTGGTAGTTGATTTTATATATATTAATATTTGAATTAGTATTTCAATTTCAAATAAGAATTTTATTCTACATAGGTGTTCAAAATTTACCTTGGACCTACATGTTAAGACACTTGCAACTTGGGTCAGAATGTTTAAGATTGAGAATCCTGACTTAATTTATAAGGTTATTGATTATGTCCTGGGGTAGGGGAGAAATATATGGAGTACCAAATGCCAGCAATTTAAAAGAGATTGTGTATATTGTCTCTTTACAGTAAAAAAGTTTAGTTCTACCCAAGGCAAGGTAATGGAGTATTCTAGGATAGATGCACTTTGAAAATCTTATAATTTGACATGAAGCATGGTTTTAAATTATAATTAGATGTGTTTCCTTCTTAACTCTAAGCAATGCTTGAATTATTAGAGGTAAATTTTTGTCCATTTATGACTGATATTTTTGTAATACATATCCTTTAAAATATGAATATGAAATTAAGAGACCTGCCCTGGCCTGTTTGGCTCAGCAGTTAAAGCGTCGGCCCATGGACTAAAGAGTTGTGAGTTTGATTATGGTAAAGGGCATGTATCTCCATTGCAGTTCGATCCCTGGCCCTGGTTGGGGTTGTGTGGGAGGCAACCAATTGATGTGTCACTCTCACATCTTTCTCTCTCTCTCTCTCGCTCTCTCCCTCTCTCCCTTCCTCCCACTCTATCTGAAAATCAATGGAAAAATATCCTTGGGTGAGGATTAAATAAAATGGAGACCTGACACTCCTGAATGATTTTTCATTTCAAAAGTAAAAGCCAACAAGAATATTTTAGTTGACTATTTATCCATTTTCTAAGTTAGTCCCTCAGTTTTATATTTAATTTGAGGCACTGACATTTATTCCAGGTCAGGAAAAGTAATCACTCACCTAGCTGCGTTTCCTCTATATGACGCATCATCATTAATAATGATAATAATAATAAATCCAAAACCTGTACAATATTGAAGCCATTATAATAAGTATTTATGTGCATTAACTTGTTTAATCCTCATCAAAACTCTATAAGAAAAATGTTGTAGTATTCCTATTTTACAGATGTGGAATTCGAAGCCTGGCGAAGTCAAGTGTCTTGCCCAAGGCTACCCAGCCAATAAGTGGCAGAACTTCAGGTAACTATTGATAACTACTGCCTGATAATAAACTCTGTGTTATGATTTTAAAATTTTGATCTTAATTTTATCTGCTATCACATGATTCAGTAGTGTTCAGTGACTATATTTGTATCAGACTTATTATATTGATGATTAACATGGAATTCATAATTGTAAGTGACCTCTACTCACAGATATATATTAATATGCCAAGAAGACTAGGTGCCTAGACTATTAACAATGATTACAAGATTGTCCCTACCTTCAAGGAGTTTCCAGTTCTTCAGGCATCTAGGATCTAAAGGTAAAAGAATCTAGTGGATATTGCTAGGCCTAAATATTTAAATATTTAAGATTTAAATAAATGATGGTTAAGATGCCAGTACCATTACTCACAATTTCTCTCTAACATCCCCTGCCTTACCTCATGCTAGTTCTCTCAGAGGCATACCTAATCCTCCCTATACAGTTTTACTACCATCATCTAGCTTAGTGCCCTCTCAGGAGGGGTTCAGTGAACAATTATCGAATGAATTAATTCATTTGCTTGTGCCTTTCATGTTTTCCACATGGTGTTCTTGCAACAAACATGTTCATACTCGCTTCAATACTTTTCTGAGGTAAAAATGCCTTTATCAAATATCTGAGAGCTATTGTGAAGAAATTGATGCAAACACAAACTAAATTATATAAAATAATTTTACATGCTCAGTTTATGTATTTGTTAAAAAAATAGGGGATTGTGCCTTAGAAGTCAGAGCCCATTTTATATCTTAACAGAGAATCATTCCCATCAACTCTTGAATATGAACAACTGCAAAGAATAAGTGATTTAATTTTTGGAAAATATATTCTGTGAGGAATTGTTACAGGAGGAGGGATTATCTAGCCCTGTTAAAAGAAAGTGAATCCTGAAATAAAGGAGGGTGGGTAAAGAAAAAAGATCTTTTTCAAATAAATTTGACATTTTCCCTATTAGACATTTACAGCACACATTTCTTTTTAAAAGTTTTGAGAAATCCTGTGATAAACCTATTAAGCAAGGGTTTCTCAAACTAATATGACCTCAGGACTTTCTCCTGAAACAAAACAAAACAATTAACATATGTCACATCCCATGGAGCACACTTAGGTAAACAGTTAAAATATACCTGTTTTCAGAACTTGGTAACAAGATAGTCTCTATTTCCATAGAGAATAAAATGAGACAAAGTGGGGAAACTGGATTAATCTATTACACGGGATATATAAGAGTTCGAGTAAGAATTTATACCCTGAAATTATTTCCCAAAGGAAAATTAGAATCTGTTGTTTAAAATAGAACAGATAGTTATCTGTAAAGTATTTATTTGGGGGGTTTGGATTAAAACATTAGAGCAAACTAATATGTCAAAGTAACATCATTCTCTAGGTTAAAGTTAGAGGTATCTGCAATAAAAACAACATTAAATTCTCTGGAATAATTAAGAGTCCAGATAAAATCAGTAGTATATGACAGGAATACAGAAATTAGGATCCAAGGGAAGCACACATAGCAAAAGAAAATAAAGTAATAAAGGAGTGGTTAACTCATTCCAAGTCAAAGCTAGAGGAGAGCAGATGGTTACGGATGGCTAGTGTATCAGCAAAAACATCAAAGGCAGTGTTATAAGCAGAAAATGAAGTTCAGGTTTGTGACCTGAAAGGTGGTGATAGAAATCTTCAGCAGATTAAAGAGTGCTTGAGGATTAAATTCTTAACTGTTAATGTTAATGTCTACTTTATCATGAATGAGGTTGCTTCAGTATCGTGGTTTGATTCAGTATAACTTTGAATATTGTCCTACATCTTGCCCTTTGTCTTTTTTTCATGGCAGTAACTTTTGGTCACCAAATTTAAACCTCTCCTCCACTTTTGTCCTCCAAATCCCAGATGCAACCTCTGGTGCCAGTTTATTGCTTCCTTCTAGAGAATATATTCAAAGACATACATTAAAATATAACTGATAAATTGAACACGTAAACGTAAAATTAAAGCAACTTTATTTTTGTCTACCACTGTCCTTTTAAACTCACGAAGCTACTTCTTCCTTTGACAATGGAAGAAATCTTGAATCTGATTTCATCATTTTGGGTCATATTAGATATTAAAAAGTCCTGCAGTCATTAGTCCCCCAAACCCAGTCGCAATTAAGTAATTGTTATGTCCATTCCAGAATAACAAGTATAACATTTTTTAAATTATGTAATTATTTTTTCTGTTTCATTATGTTAATGTTTTCGTTGAAGATTCCATTTACAGTTGCTTGATCCAGCCTTTTCATCTTCTATATCTATAATTTTGTTATCTTTTGACTTTATTTCTGTTTAACTGGTTTATTTTTTTTTTCAGTTCTACCTTCTGTATTTTAGCAGTTTAACTTCCATTATGTATCTTCCATTTTTCTCATTTATTTTTTGTGTGATTTTTTAAATCTTTTTCTACTTACTGTTTCTTTTTAGTTTTTCCACTCATGTTTTATCTCCTATTGTCTTACCATTTTATTTCCAAGTTCTGGCATTACTGCTTTGTGGTCTTCTAATTAGAAGGATTTATTTCACTAAGTTTTTAAAATTTTTGGCAGAATGTCTGATCACAGTATTAATCTGCACCCTAACAACATTTTACTTGTATATTTTGCTTTTAAAAAGTACATTTAAAAGCTTCTTAGTTGAAATAATTTCAAATGCACAGAAAAGTTATAACAATAGTATAAAGAATTATATATATCCTTTATCCAGGTTCCCCCAATGTTAACATTTCCCCATATTTGCTTTCTTTCTTTTCTTCCCTCCCTTTCTCCATTCCACCCTCCTTCCTCCTTCTTTCTCTCTTCCTTTTCCCTCCCTCCCTTCCTTCCTTCATTTCTACCTCTACCTACCTACCTACCTACCTACCTACCTACCTACCTAATTACTATGTATAGTGTATCAATTGAGAATAAGTTGTGGACATAATGCCCTTCTCACATAACTACATTCATATATATTTATTAAAATATAAAGACAATTTTCCTAGCTGGTATGGCTCAGTGGATTGAGTGTCATCCCATGGACTGAGAGGTCCCAGTTTGATTCCCCGTCAGGGCTCATGGCTGGGTTGTGAGCTCGATACACAGTAGGGGGTGTGCTGGAGGCAGCCGATCAATGTATCTCTCACATCTATGCTTCACTCTCTCCCTTCCTCTCTAAAAAAAATCAATAAAAACATATTTTAAAAAATATATAAAGACAATTTATACTACATAACTATAATACAACCACCAAATAAGAAAATTAGTTGGCAGAATTCTCTATAGAACACATTCAAATTTATCTGATTGTCCCAATAATATTTTTTATAGCAGATAGATAGATATTATAGATAGGTAGATAGGTAGATAGATGATAGATTTGTAAAATATGATCCCGCAATCTGGAACCCATCCCCAGTCTTTCCTTTTCTTTCATGACCCAATTATTTTTTTTGAAGAATGCAGGCCAGTTAATCCATAGAGTGCCTTTCATGTTGGATTTGTCTGATGTTTCATTATGATAGGTTCAACTTGTACTTTTGGGACAAGGATATAACAAAAGTGATGCTGTGTTCTTCTCATTGTACCATATCAGTAAGTATATGAAGTTGATTTCTCCCATTACCAGTGTTTAAAGTGGCATTAGTCAAGTTTCTCCATTGTAAAGTTTTTACTTTTCTCATTGTATTTAGTATTTTGAAGAGATATATTTTGAGATTATATAAGCAGTCTGATACTCAATAATTGTTTATCCACTCATTTCAGCATCCATTGAAGGTTATTTCCTCAATATATTCTTACTATGCAGGTTGCCAAATTGTGATTTTCTAATTCCATCATTCTTTCTACATTTTATTTGCATTCTGATGGAAGTAATAGCTTTCTCTCCCCTTTTATTTATGTACATGCACACACGCGCGCACACACACACACACACACACACACACACACACACATAGTCACTTACAGAATCGTATTTACTTAATGGGTTGATAATTTATTGCTTAATTATTTATTTTGATACTCAGTTTGCTACATATTGGCAAGTGGTATCTCCTTCCCTCAAAGTTGGAGCCTATGTCATTTAAACTTTTCCCCACCATATTCTTTTCAGCTCTTCCTTATTTTCTGGCAAAAGATCTCCCAGGTTTAAAATGTTCTTTTATTTCCCTCAAGGAGCTATCATTCTATGTAATGAAGAATGCTATTTAGAAACCAAGATCTGAACACTAGGTCTGATCACTGCTCCTGGGAGGCAGTTGCTTCTAGATTTTCTTTTCCCACCAGGCAGAGGAAATATACATCCATTTATCTGTCTGTCTATCTATCGATCTATCTATCTATCTATCTATCTATCTATCTATCTATCTATCTATCCATCCATCCATCTATCCATCTATCTATTTGTCTATCTACCCACCATTCATCCATCCACACTCACACATAAACATTTATATCTTTTTCTCTATCAAATATCATGCATTCAGTGATAACTCAAATTACAATTCAATACTATGGGGTTGATTCTGGCCTTTGGATTTTTCATATTTGTAACCCCTTTTTCTAATAGGAAGAAATTTGGTTCCTATTATTCTCAATTTATTTACTTATTTGCTTATTCCTACTGTATGTAATAAACTACAGACCCAGCTTTTTGCTGTTATGCCCTGCCCACTTCAATAGCCCTGATATTCTCCTGGGCTCTACAGGTTTCATTGGTCTTGGCTGCCTCAAGGTAAAGGAAGTGAAAGGAATCAATAAACATTTTTAAAGAATGGAAGGAAGGAGAGGAAGAGCCTTTTTAAAGATGGTATTTATTTATTTATTTATTTATTTTTCTTTATTGATTTTAGAGAGAGAAGGGAGAGGGAGAAAGAGATAGAAACATTGATGAGAGAGAACATCGGTTGGCTGCCTCCTGCATGCCCCCCACTGGGGATCAGGCCCACAACCTGTGCATGTGCCCTGACCGGGAATCGAACTGGCGACTTCTTGGTGCATGGGTTGATGCTCAACCACTGGCCACACCGGGCGGGCTAAAAATGGTATTTAAAAAAGATAAATTATGTCCTTCTAAAGTATTACTCATCATTGAATGAGTTATATTTGTTTTGGTCTGGTCATTAGTAAGAGGTTCCTTTTGGAGGAAGAGGACAAGGTAGGGTTTCAGGCTAGCTAGTTTTTATAGAGCAAAGGCTTTTTCTTCTGTTACATAGTTATGCTGCTTCCTGCAAATATGACTTTTCTGTATAATTATTTTAATAGCACCCCACCTCTTCTTAGTAATAAAGATGTCCCAACTCAATTTATCTAGTCCTTCTACCAAGGATTATAAACTAGAAATAGTATTTTTTACTTCAGAATGTACCACCATCTTTAGGAAGTATATTTTTGGTGGTGCATTTTGAGATCTAGTATCACTGGGCCCCTGCTCTTGATATTTCTCTCTAGGAATTCTTGTTTCCATGTATTCCCAATAAATACCATCTGGTTTGGGCAGTGTTTGATATGAAATGGAATCTGAGAGTTATACATATTTCCAAGTTATCACATATTGTGTTCTACAGGAGACAGACTCTGAGATGGAGTTTAGCATGAAGATATTCATTCAGTAGTGCCCTTGGGATCAATACTGGCAGCAAGGAGGGGAAGGGAATAAGAGTGGGCAGAGAGAGAAATTGTGCTGTGATGCAGGCCCACCTGCAACTTCAGTTGGCTCCATGGCGAAGCTCTGAAACTAGAATGGCCCTTTAGAGTTGCCTGAGTGGGACTAAGATGTCTAGGCCTTTATACTCTGACATTGATCAGTTGTTGATATAGGCCTTCAGAAGAGCATGCTGGCTTTGGCAAGCCAAGCCTTCCTGAAGGGGCTGACCTCTGAAGACTGTAGACAACACTTTGCATAGCTGGTGCAACAAGTTTTTCCTTGAACATGGATCATGGAAATTCATCACAGTCCTAGTGGATGCCCTCTGAATATGTACCTTCGGGCTATAGTCTTCATCTGATTTCAAAGCTGTTCATGACTCAGAAATGTAAAGAATCACTGAATTTTTGGGAAAGTTTATTATGTCTGTACCTTAACTATTTTGATCTAGAAAAATCAAAGTTAATCTAGAAAGCTTTGAACTAAATTTTTGAAACGACTTGGTAAAAATAAATATTCTATTTTTACATTTGGCAAATTTCCTTTAGTTATATGTGAGGATTATGAGTAATGAGAACCCTTTGTAATTTTCTCATATTACTTAAAGCAAAGACCCACCAAATGTGTATTGGTTACACAGCTACTTCTGAAATACTTTGAGGTTTGTTCAGAAACTTTAAGCCATTTGTCCCAGTACTTGAGAGAGTACTGCATAGAACTAAGAGGAGGCAGAAAAGGGCCACTGGAACAGTGAGGTAGAGGTGTAGGAACACGTATCAGTGACAAGGGTACTGATTCTAGCTTGGTGTTGGAAATCCAGGTAGATAAATAGATTTACTTGATGCTTAGGTTAAGAAGAATCAGTTATAAGCTTACTGGGAGAATCACCAGTTGTTCATATGTAGTGCTCATGGAACACAAACTCTAAACAGAGGAAAAGCAAATAGAATCCAGGTTATAGGTTATCCACAATGGTGATCCTTTTTGTTTAAGCTATTGTCATTAAAGTACAGGTTTACTATATTGTGGACAGAGAATAAGGCTTTTATTATTTCTACTCTGACATAATAGAAGTTTTTTGTCCCAGCAGTTTTAAAGTCTATTTTTCCCTTTATGTTTGTGTGAAATATCTTTTTCCATCCCTTTATTGTTGATCTGTGTGTATCCTTTGTTCTGAGGTGGGTCTCTTGTAGACAGCATATGTGTGGATCTTGTTTTCTTATCCATTCATCTACCCTATGTCTTTTGATTGTAGCATTAAAGCTATTTTCATTTAAAGTGATTATTGATAGGTACGTATTTACTGCCATTTTGATATTGGTTGTGCCTCATAAATAGATCCTTTTCTCCTGAGTTTCTACTTTGTAATTATCAATGCTATCATGGTGATTTCTAAAGCACTTCTCATGCATATTTTGATACAAACAATGCATCAGGGTCAATTATGCTGCACAAACTGCAACTTTATAAACTCATGCATGTGGCTTGTGTTAGATTATGCAATTATCCATTTCAAGACATATATTGTGTTTCTTAAAGAATTATAAGTTTGAATTCGCAATTTTTCTGATTTTCTTGTTACAGTAGCCTGAAGAAATTGGTGAGACCTTTATCCTGTTTACATCCAATATTTGCCTAATCCATAACTACACCTGTAGACTTTTTCTCATGTTTAATTTATGGCTACATAATCTCAAAATTACCTGTTAATCCTACAGTTTACCTACTTTCCTGAGTTCTTTCTAAATATTCTTTTAATAATGGTTGTTTTAAAGTCCTTGTCTGATAATTTCATTGTCTCTATCAGTCTGAATCTCTTTCTTTTGACTTATTTTTATCTTTCTGTGGGCCACATTTTCTTGCTGCTTCACATGTTTAATATATTTTATTTGATGCTGCAGTCATAAGTTATATTCATTTATGTCTGAACATTTTCCTTCCAAGTGAGGGTATTGTACCCGATAGGTAAAGTTGTTTGAGTCAGCTTGAGACTTCTGAGACTTGTTTTTCAGCATCGATAAGGTGGGCCTTGAGTAGCCTCTGTGCTGGTGCTAGTTTAGCCCCACTACTATGATGTTATGCTTCCAGGCTCTACACTGTACGCTTGGTATTCAATGAGGTCTCTTTACTCTGGTCGTAGGAACTTGAAATCTGTCCACTCTGTGTGAACTCTGGAAATTGTTTAGCTTACCAATGACCAATTATTTTTAGCTTCATAAAGTTTTACATTATTCATGCATAACTGAGCATTCAGCACAGTTGCCTCAGACAACCCAGATTCCAATATGTGTCTTCACAACCAGAGAGATCATCATGCTATGTTTGGATCCTCCTCTCCAATCTGTGATATAAATAAGGCCACCAGGGTGATTGTGAAGCAGAGCTCGATAGTCTCAGTTCTTACAGGGATCATAGCCTTCCTGTTAACCAGTATCTGCAGACATTTATATATTTAAAATTTTTTTCTATTTGTTTATTGTGGGAGGGCACATCCAGAATTAATTTATCTGTTATAGTCAGAAATAGAAATTCTTATTTAATTTTTAAATTTCCACCATCAATACCAATTTATGATCTAAATACTCTGTAAATATAAGTAAAAAAATGTTTTTCTCTATCCTTTCACATTAAAATGCATTTCAATTTCAGAGCATAAGAGACTTCATGTACTGTCCCATTTGTAGAATTTTTAGTCTTGTGATTTGAAATCCTGGGAGAACAACAACTATATTTTAAGGTGAGCTTGTTTTGAATTTGATTACTCAAGTAACAAGAACAATTTACAACTATAAAACGAACTCAGGAAAACATTGCCTGATCTTATTAAGATAATATCAGACTCCTGCTTCCTTTCTCATATGTCTACCACCTCTTTCAATTGATTTATCTTCAAATCTTGTCTCAGTCATAATGTATGACCCTCACACCTTCTAGTGCTTACCCCTTCTCTGTGTCTTCTTTCTGTTTCTCAATTCTTGTTCCCTCTATCAACTGTCTTCTCTGTCCTCCTTTCATGCTCATCACGTCTTGTGTTTGCAGCCTTCTGGCCACTCACTTCCTCTCCTCCACCTGCCAATATATGTGTCACCTGGGATCTGGTTTCTTCTTCTCAAATAATCTAGTTCCTCTTGACAAAACAACAATAATATTCATTGATAATCTCACCATTGTATATGAATTTCTCCTGTGATCTGATTTCTTGTTTTCAAACAATTTCTGTTCTGTCAACAAAAATAACAACAATAATAATAACATTCACTAATAAACTAATCCATGCCCAGGTTCTGGAATATATATATCACAGTTCATCCCTACAGCCACCCTGATCGATATTATTGTAGCCATTTTTAAATGAGGGAATAGATTCAGAAAGTGTAACTATCAACTAAAAATACGGATCCTATTTTTATACATGTGAGATTAATAGAAAGCAATGCCAACAAAAAAGTTCCAGTGAATATTCATCCATAGTTTCTCCAGATTAGTGATACCCTCTCCTTCAACACATATATTACCTCATTCAGAATTTACATCATGGCTAGAATGCATTCAAATGGTTACTCTTCTTTTGTGGAAATAGATGCATCTTCAATTTCAGTAATAATTTATATGGAGTTAAGCCGTGAAAGTTGAAGCGCAAAGTGGCGAGGGACAACTGTATATAAATAAAGAATCCTACTTCGCGGAAATTCGTTTATCGCAGTAGAGTATGGAACTGATTAACCGCGATAAACGAGGGCCAACTGTAATACCCACAATAAGCTCCTTTTTTTCCATTCTAAATTTAAAAAGTCAGACGTGTGTGTGTGTGGTATTGTGGTTTTTTTTTTCCTCCATAAGTGTTTGGAAGATTTAGATATCTGTTTTTAATTAAGCTATCTCTGCAGAACCAGTTTGGTCTTTGTAAAATTAAATTTTAATTAACTTTGTCTTCAGGGACTTTATAATCTAGGTAAGAGGTTCACCTACCAGATACTAACTCTTCAAGTAATTTTGACTTACTGGTACCCAATTTAAAATTTAGTTTGTTTTTTCTTTTTTTATCTTCACCCGAGGACAGTTTTCTATTTATCTTCAGATAGAGTGGGAGAGAGAAAGAGGGAGAGAAAGGGAGAGAGAGAGAAACATCAGCGTGAGAGGGACACATCTACTGGTTGCCTCCCACACAGCCCCGACCAGGGCCAGGGACTAACCGCAACTGAGGTATGTGCCCTTGGCAGGAATCGAACCTGTGACTCATTGGTCCACGGGCCAATGCTCTACTGCTGAGCCAAACCAGCCAGGGCTAAAATTTAGTTTTTTAAATATTCTTTGTTAATCATTGACTACTTCCTTTTTCTTTCTTCCCTAAAAAAATGTTCAATTATGAGTTTATCTTTTATAATCACTATTTAGTGAAACAGTATTTGCTTTTGTTCTTTACTAGTTTTTTATTAGTAAAGTTTGATTTGATTATGCAATTAATTATTAAAATGGCAACTCTCAAATTTTTATTCCATAGTCTTAGATGTTCATATATGTAATGATGGCAGAGCCTGTATTCTAACCACAATTTGTGTGGTTAAAAAGTCCACAAACCTTGCAATATGATTCCTTCTTCCTCTTTTTAGACGCTTCTATTACTCCTGCTTATACCTGCTGACTGTTGTTCTTTTCAAGATAGCTGCACTGTCTGGACATAGGAGAGGCAAAATGACAAGAGGGTAAGCATAAAGACTTGGAAATTAAGGCATATCTAAGTTTAAGCCCTTGCTCTAACCCATTAGTGGTGGCATTTTGAGAAACTGTCTTAACTAGTCTAAGACTTGGTTTCCTCATCTTCAAAAGAAGAATCATGATATCAGTCAAGTTTTTAATCTGAAAGGTAACTGAACTAATATCTATAAAGCACTAATACTGCACTTGGCACTTTGAGTCAACTGACAGGCTCCAAAGGGTTTGTGAACTTGACACCCTAATGTCTTGAACCATAATTTCCTTTATATTGCCTTAAAAGTTGTTTTTGTAGATACAATTCAGTAGAAAATAGCCATGTTATTAAAACATGGCTTTACTTGAAAAAAATATATGAAATGCTTCTACTTAATTATCAGGTATAGTTGGTAATCAGCTCTTGTATGATTTCTAGAACATATTTCCATTAATAAGAATGATAAGAAATGCATCCTAACATTTTGTATAAGGCTACCTCTGTAGGCATTTGGCCTAGAGAGATCACCCTGGGTACCCTTGTATATAGTTAAGGGGTATCGTCTGTGGTGAGGAAGTCCCAGGAATGAGGTCTTCTCTTAAAAGCTTGCTCATTTCTCTTTAATGGAAGCACCCCAATGAACAGTGTAACTATGGGGTGACTTAGTGTCTATTAAAAATGAACTGAGGCAGTGTAGGTCTTCAGCTGCTGAAAGCGGCAAATTGCTTCCTCTTCTTGAGAAGGTCAGTTTTTTGGGTGGTAAAGGTAGAAAATTAGGGGAACAAAACTACTAATAATATCTGATGAACCCCAGTATCTCACATTTCAGAGCTGTGGATACCACAAAGATCCCTTACTTGGGTATAATACATCCTAAAACTACATTTTGAGATCTGGTCTTACTAAGAGATTGCTGGCCACACTTCATCCTCAAAATGACTGACAGCATTTCAAAAACACTGGGGATTTCAAGGCTCAATGTAGTTTGCAACAATCATTATGCCCCACAACAGAAGAGTGATGAATAATTTTATGTTTAATATCCTCTAAATGAAATGTCATATAGCTACTTCACTGTTTACTGATTTTAAAATAACATGGAGACTGATCATGTTATGATGTCTAATTTCATATACAAATTATGCAGACATTATGCTTTTAACTATATAAAAATAGCCACAAACACGAAAAAAGTAAAGGACAGGTAATTTTTCAAAACATTGTCTCTGGTATATTTAGATGAAGAAACTGTGGTTCATGTGAATTTTTAAAAAATATATACTTTGTTCTTGAAATATTCTTTAGTGGACAGATATTTTAAAAAAACATTATAATAAAATAATGTATTGAGTGATAAATTTGTGCAAAGTCAGAGCTATGTACACTGGAAATACAAAGATAAATAAGAGAAATGCCTTTCTTAAAGAGCTGTGTTGTAGCAGGGGAGATGAGACTTACACAATACATCGTAGGATGTAGTGAGTGTTGTAGGAGGGCTCAGATAAGTTCTGTACAGATGTAGGAAAGAAGCGATTATGACTACTGCCTTGCATTATTTTTTGTTTACTTTTTATGCATAAAGGTTGGCTTTAGACCAGTGAATAACAAAGCTAAATCCATAAAATAGATCTGTGTGTACCTTTAGAACATTTTATTTACCATTGATATTTTAGAGAATAGGAACCTTGTTACTGGTGTTTTATTGAATCTCCTTTCTCCCAGATTTGGAAATGTGTTGTAAAGGGAGATGAAGGTAATTTAATTTCAACAGACCTTTTCTGACATGACTCTATAATTAATTAGAAACACACCTGGGAATTATAGTAGCTTAAAGACAACTCTCAATTAATTTCCTGATCAAAAAATAAATTCACAGTACATTTTAAATATGAAAATAACCTTTTATAAGACTTATGATAAGGATTTTAAACGCGTCTATAATTTATGCAATGGTTTCTAGACTTTCAATGGCTGAACTCTTGACTTCCTGAGCATTTCTGAAGCATTAAAAAAACACATCTCTTAACAAATATGAAATCTCATCTGACATCAAGATGGAAAGCATACATAGAAAATAATAGGAGAGTTAACATCAAATATTTATAGTATTTATCATTTCATTTCAATTTAGAATACAGTTTTCTGATAGTTATACAGGTCACATGTAGATTCTATTCAAAGTGTTTCAATAATAGGATGCCAGAATGATTACATAATGGAATTAAGCATTTTATTTTATTCAGTTTTCATCCTTTATTTTAGATTATACAGAGAGACAAATATGGCAGGTGAACAATGACTAAATTGACAGGAAAATGGAGTTAAGTAGCGAGATTTTAAATTACTTTATTCAGAATATATTGAGTACAATGAACAATGTTAGCATTTTAGGAATTATAAAAGAAGAGAACACAAGCATATTTTGATTATGCTTTGAATTTATTTACATGGAAATTCTAAGAAGTTTACTTAAAGAGAAAAAAATTCTTTGGTAACTACGCATATATTTGTAGTGATCAACAGTTATCATATTGAATTTTTAAAGGAGTGTTTTACATGAAAAAGACGTCATGTTCTAGCACACAGGTCTATTTCAACAGTATTGTGAGGTTCTGGCAACCTACAGCAGTGTCTTTTCAACTTTCTTGACTGCAACCTACAGTAAAAAATACACTGTAAATACACACTACTTGAAATAAGAGAAGAAGACAATTTAGTTCATTCCCTCCCTTTGCGGCTGAATCATGTGTTAGCCATCTGCACAGATATAAAGCTGGTCTATTCTTAAAGCTACTGTGATTCAATCATTTGTAAAATGAGGCTAATAAGATTTGCCTCATTAAAGTTAGAATTAAATCAAAGGATGTAGGTAAAAGACCTAGAGTGTATGTCTTATACATATGAGAAAGTAAAAAGAAAAAATATAGCAGCTATTATTAGTCATTATTATTTTTAAATCCTCACCCGAGGATATTTGATATTTTTCCATTTATTTTCAGATAGAGTGGGAGGGAGGAAGAGGGGGAGAGAGAGAGGGAGAGAGAGAGAGAGAGAGAGAGAGAGAGAGAGAGAGAGAGAGAGAGAGAAGCACCGATGTGAGAGAGACACATTGATTGGTTGCCTCCTACAAGACCCTGACCAAGGCCAGGGACCTAACCGCAACATGCCCTTGACCAGAATTGAACCGGAGACTCTTTGGTCCTTGGGCCGATGTTCTAACCTCTGAGCCAAACTGACCAGGGCACTGCTGTTATTATTAATAAGCCGATGCACTAACCTCTTTTAAACTATAAATACATTTATTTTCAAAAAATGTTTTCTTTTTATTTCTTTTAGACAACTGAATTCCCTGTACTACAATTCATACTCTATATCCAGCATTTAATGGCAATGTCTTAGAATTTCTTTGTTTCATATTTCTCTTACCACCCTTCTGTCAATTTCTAACCTTGTGAGTTCTCTGAGTGTAGTAACACTGTCTTCAGTTTTTTTCCCCAGTTCAGAGCAGTGAGCCAGGCACACATATATAACTAGTATATAATTAATATATTATTTTATTCATTTAAAAAATAATTTTATTTTTTGGAAAGTAATACATACACACAGTTTATGTCAAATATATATATAACAAAGTACTGTAATTTCTGTCAAACTCCTCCAATTCCTTTCCCCAGAGGCAATCACTTTTGACTTTTTTAGAGATTTCTTCTTCACAGGTGTCCATATTTCTCAATACTATGCATATATTCCTATATTTTTATTATTCAATTTTGTGTTACCTATTGACTTTCTAATATGGTGAATAGGATTTATCTCCTTAAATCTTCCATCTCTACTTCCTTTCCCATTTCCACAATCAAGTGACATTAAAAGTTGCCATCATGCTTTTTATCATGTTCTTCTGTCTCTCAAATGTTCCTTTATATCTCTTATTTCTTTGAGAATATTTGAACTTTCTTCTCCTTCTAAGGTAGTGGCTGCTTGTTATACCTATTATTCCTGTATTCTCTAGAGTTTTTACTTTTTGCTAGCTATTCCGTGGTTATTGAAATTCCCTGTTAAAGTTTGTAATTCTTTATATTAAACTATCCCTGTTCAAATTATTGTGATTCAGACCTGAGTGCTACAGTCCCTTTAAACCTGTATTTCAAGCCCAAGGGGGTTGTCACCCACAGGATAATAGTGTGGTATGCAGTACTCTTCTCCATCTGCCTTGACCATCTACCCATTTATTCCCCTGGCTATCCTGACTGCTGTGCACTCTGCTGTCTATTTCTAAACACTCATTGTTTTTTCCAAAAGTACTAAATGTCCTGTGGTTTTCAAGGTTCACAAAGCAGACTGATACTCCTGGGCCTTAAATTCATGCAGTTTCCTCACTCTAGAAATAGCTTAACTCATCAGCATAGTCATCTGTCAGCATTGCTCAATGCCACCATTTCTGAAAAGCCTCCCTGACCCCTTCTCCCTCTTCAAATTAGTTGTTTTACCTCTTGCTCCCTTAGGGCACAAGCCATTCACAGGTCTGTCTCCCTGAATTAACAGTAAATCCATTTTCTTTCTTTCTATTACCAGACCTAGCACTTGCACTTTTGTCATATATTAAGAACTCAATAACCTTTGTTAAATGAATGAATGTTTAATTTTTCAAGAATCTAATTTACAGTTTCTTCCGTAGAGAATTGAACTATGAATATAAAGCAAAATCAAGGTGAGATTTTTTTAGGAGAGGGGGAAATGTTAAAAGGTAGGATGATGCTCCCTTGATGGGTAGCCTTATTTCCACGCTGTCTCCACAATTACACCTGCACTACCTGCTATTTCAAGGCAGCTGTCAGGCCAGCATGAGCTTGGTGTTTTTCACAACTCATAAGATTGAGGCAAAGTGACACTTCCATTTTAGCTGGAGTAAAGTGACACTTCTAATTTAGATAAAACAAATTGTCAGTGTATTGCAGAATTCTGGTGAACATTTACATTTATAGGTCAACAGGTGTAATGGAGATTCTGTAGTTCTCAAAAAATGTTTCAGAATTTAGCATGTCATAAATTCTTTAAATTTGCCAATTTAAAATTCAATAGTACTGACCTGGAATATACTTGGGCTGGGATTTTACCTAGACATTAGGACTGCTACATGAGACTACTATGACTGCAAACTATTTGATTCTTTAGGTGGATGTAAGGCATTAGCCACAATAACAGAAAAAAATAACTCCAACTATGAAGCAAAGATTCCAGAGTTTCCCAGGTACTGTCTCAGTGATCTTTTTTGAAATACAGATATTTAAATATGTGTTAATTAGATTCCTATTTTGTTCAAACATTGTGCACATTGGTAGAGATATATATTAAATGAATCTTAGAGTATACAAGTTATTTTGGGAATGACTCACTAAATGTACCGATGTGTTTATTAGGCACACAAAATACTCCTAATACTTGCATTTGACTAGTGTTTCTACTCATTTAAAAAACTGACATTTTCAAGAAATATGTAAGATAGGCAAGAATTATTATCTTTATTTTCCAGTGGAAAGATTATTGAGCAGTAGAGGGGTAATCTATCAAAGGACACACTCAGTATATTGGAAAACAGGACTTTAATCAAGGGCTCTGTCTACTATTCCAGGATAAATACATAACTTTGACAGAGTAAACTATAAAAAGAAGATCAACATTGCAATTAACTGGTCATTTCCTTCTCTTTCTTATATAGAGATTCATGCCACTCGCCCCCCCCCCCCCCAAAATCAATGAATTAAACACTAAATACCAGACTTTTCTAAGTGACTGCTAAACAAATCAATTGAAAAAAACATTGTTAGTGACTTTAGATAATTGCTTACATAGCTGTTTTGGAAAAATAAATTCTCTCCTAAATATTTTTAAAAAATCAACAGCAAATTGCAGGTGAACAGATGGAATGCTATGGTGAATAATCTTGGCAAACCAGATGATAATAAAGTCATCCATTCCTTTATTGAGCAAATATTTAATATGCATTTCCTGTATTCGATTCACTGAGAGGCATATATAGATAGAAAAATAACAATCTCTTGTGGTGACCTCTTTAACAATTATGAGTCAAATGCTGAGGGGAACCCAGAGATGAGACTGAGCCACTTGTTTGGGGGAATCAGAGAGGAAATGATATTTGAGTTGAATCTTGAGGATGAACTGAGCAATTCAGAATAAGAGGAGGGAGGTCATTCCTAGGAGAGGAACTAGTGTGTGCAAAACTGGAAGTTGTTAAGACATATGACACATTCTAGGAAAGGTGAGGAATTCAGCATGGCTCGAGAATAGGTTGTACAGGGACCTGGGGCTGGAAGGAGTCTTCGGGGTCATATTTGAAAGAGCCTTTTGGTTATGAATTGTTTGCTTTCTATCTTGTAGGCATCAGTGAGCCACTGGAACCTGATAGACTGTGAGAGAGGTAATGGATAAAACTCAGCCTTTAGGTTGAGAGTAGATGAGATACCAAGTGCTGAAAGTGAGGAAGATAAAGAGGATCAAGGACCTGCAGAATTATCCCTGAATGTGCCATTCTCTTTTTGATGGGTGTTGGGGTATGGGGTGGGGAGTAATTTCATGTACTAATTTTATGGTTTCCTACCCTGCAGACCCTCTTTTCCTTTCAATTTGCCATTAGTATTTTAGCCTCTGATTCCATTTCTTAGTATTCTGCGCCTTCTTTCAGAACACTACTCATAACTTGTTTAAAGATCTTGTTCACTATCATTTGGCTCTTCCTTACTAGTGATGATACTTTTGAGGAGAGTAGTCTCATAATAACATGGAAGAGAAAACCTTACCACTTTGGAAATGTAAGGATGTGTATAACACAGAAATACCACACAAATGTTTAGGGGCTTTTCCCCTTGGTGAGAGTTTTAGAGGTCTAGTGATCTAGAGCATGTTGACACAACTTTTCATTTATTTATTTTTTAAATATATTTTATTTTTTAGAGAGAGAGGATGGGAGAGATAGAAACATTAATGTGAGAGAGATGCATTGATCGGCTGCTTCCTGCACACCCCCTATGGGGAATCGAGCCCGCAACCTGGGCATGTGTCCTGACCAGGAATCAAATCAGGACCTCTCAGTCCATGGGACAATACTCAATCCACTGAGCCACACCAGCCAGGTGGCACACCTTTTTAAAGATGAAGGGCAAGTTACTATATCTCACTCCGTCTAACACTAAGAAAGAGGCAAAAACTGTGGGCCTCTTTGGGTTTGGGGGGACAATATATACCTTATTTAGACATGCAATTCCAATCCATTTATCAAGTATCTCCAAAGGCTGCTAATTTTAAGCAGGACCAGAGGAAGAGAAGACTCTGTATCAGGTCCAGGCTTCCATACAAGCTGCTCTACAACTTAGGCCATATGACTGAGCAGACCTGTGGTTCTTGAAATGGCAGAGGTACACAAGGATGCTGTCTGGAACCTTTGGCAGGTCCCTACAAGAACATAAAATGGAGTAAAGGCAGTCTCTTTAATAAATGGTGTTGGGAAAATTGGACAGGTACATGTAAAAAAATTGAAACTAGATCACCAACTTACACCATACACGATAATAAACTCAAAATAGATAAAAGACTTAAATATAAGTTGCTAAACCATAAAATCCTAGAAGAAAACACAGGCAGCAAAATCTCAGACATCTTATTAGCAGAATTTTCACCAATACATCTCCTAGGCCAAGAGAAACAAAGGAAAAAAACAAAAAAACAAATAGGACTACATCAAAGAAAAAGCTTCTGCACAGCAAAAGAAACCATCATCAAAATGAAAAGGGAACCCACTATATGGGAGAACATATTTGCCAATGATACCTCTGATAAAGGGTTAATTTCCAAAATATATAAATAACTCATACAACTCAACAAAAGGAATACAAATAACCCAATTAAAAAATGGGCACAGGACCTTAATAGACATTTCTCCAAAGAGGACATACAGATAGCCAATAGACATATGAAAAAATGCTAAATATTACTAATCATCAGAGAGATGCAACTTAAAATGACAATGAGGTATCACCTCACACCTGCCAGAATGGCTACCATTAATAAATTAACAAACAAGTGCTTGTGAGGGTTTGGAGAAAAGGGAACCCTACTATGCTGCTGATGGGAATGCAGACTAGTGCATCCACTATGGAAAACAGTACGGAATTTACTAAGAAAACTAAAAATGAAACTGCCGCTTGACCCAGCTATCCCACTTCTAGGAATACATCCTAAGAATCTTTTTGTTTGTTTTTGTTTTTAATCCTCACCCGAGGACATTTTTCCATTTTTTGTTCAGATAGAGTGGGAGGGAGAGAGAGGAAGAGAGAGAAACATCGACGTGAAAGGGACACATCGAGTGGCTGCCTCCCGCACAACCAACCAGGGCCGGGGACAAACTGCAACCGAGGTAGGCACTCCTAGAGGGAACTGAACCTGGGTCTCTCTGGACCGCAGGCCGATGCTCTAACCACTGAGCCAAACCGGCCAGGGCCTAAGAATCTTGAAACACCAATCAGAAAGAATATATGCACCCCTACGTTCATAGCAGCATTATTTACAATAGCTAAGATCTGGAAATGGCCCAAGTGCCCATCAGTAGATGGGTGGATAAAAAAACCTGTGGTACATTTACACAATGGAATACTATGCAGCTGTAAAAAGGAAGGATTTCTTACCCTTGCAACAGCATGGATGGACCTGGGGAATATTATACTAAGTGAAATAAGCCAGTCAGAGAAAAAGAGTATCACATATTCTCACTTATATATGTGGGATCTAATGAACATAATAAACTGATCAATGAAATAGATCTAGAGGCATGAATGCATGGAACAGACTGACAGATCTCAGAGGGGATTGGGATGGGAAGACACGAAGAGATTAACAAAAGAATTTATATGCATATATTCATAGCCCATGGACACAGACAATAGTGTGGTGAAGGCCTGGGGTGGGGCAGACCTGGGAGGAGGGGGAAAAATTGGGGACATTTGTAATACTGTCAACAATTTTTAAAAAAATCTATCTACCTACCTACCTACCTATAAAGAATTCACTGATCTTGGCATGCTAACTGAAGAAGCTGGCCTGATAAAACAATGGAATGTCCTTTTGAAAACTCAGTTGTGGTGCCAACCAGATAGCAACACCTTTCGGGGCTGCAGTAATGTCCTCCAGGATTAGGTATAGCACCTGAATCTGAAATCAATATATGGTACTATTTCTCCCACAGCTAGGATTCAAAGGGTAGAAATAGGAGGGGTCTTTTATTGGCATCATTTGCTTCTTATTTCTGTGGGTTTGGAGGTCTTAGGTCCCAAGGAAGGAATATTTCCCAGGCAACACAGTAAGGGTTTCACTAAACTGGTTGTTGAGACTGAAAACTGGCCACTGTGGGCTCCTTATGCCACCAAACCAATTGTCATAAAAGATGAGAGAAGGAAAAGGAATGTTATTAGGAGAGTTACATAGAAGGCTTCAGTTATGCTGGTATTTATCTTTTAAGCTGCATTGTAGCTTGGTATAGTTATATCGTTCCATATGCTTTTTGTATGTCAGAAATATAAAAATAATTACCTAAACTATATAAAACAAAATATTTATAAAGAAATATTTACCTAATATTAAAAAAAAACTTTACAAGTACAAAAGAGAAATAAAATGTCTGATAAAATGACTCTTAAAAATGTGAATTTTTGGTGTAGAAGAGCTGTGGCTGTATAGGAGTCCAGAGCAGGAGCATGGACTACCCAGCCACCCCATGCCATCATCTCCGCTGTGGGTGGCGGTAATCTGCTTGAGCACCCAGACCTAAGCATGGAGGTACACAACATCCTCAGCAAAGGGGGATTCAGTGTCTGGTCCTTTTGAACAGGGACTCATGTGAAGCTTCCAGGATCAGCACCTGACAAACCCAATGCATATGATTTCAAAACCACATATGATCAGATGTACAATGATCTTAGGAAAGAAAAAAACAAAAGAACTCTACATATAGAACAGCATTTTGCACATGTTGGACAGAAATAAGCAAATCAAGTCCAGGCCAGAAAGGTTCCAGATCTTCAAAGACCTGTTCGACGAGGAGAGAGTATATGACCAGATGATGGAAGATCTGAATTCCAGAGAACAGGAGAGCTGCCAGTCGGTACATGAGGTCAATGTGGACATCCAGGACAACCATGCAGAATGCCTGGGGGCATTCCCTATCTTTGAGCTCTGCCAGTACATCCAGCACATGGAGGTCATGGAAAACAAGATTGATGAACTGCTGCAGGAGTTTGAGGAGAAGAGCAGCCGAACCTTCCTGCACACCATCTGCTTCTACTGAGTGGCCAGCCGGTGCCTCCTGAAGGTGCTTTCTTGCACTTCTTCTTATTAATACCTTTTTCCTTCTTGACCCTTGTTTTTACTCTGTGGGCTGCTTCCCATTTATGGCAGCAGCACTCATACACTGTACATACAAGATGAGAAGACAAACATAAGTGCAGATCCACAACAATCAAGTTCTGTATCATACTTTTATGAGTGCGATACTGATTATGAAATTTTTATTCTTTAACCAAAAAAGAAAAAAGTGGTTTATAGTACATTTCCCCCCAATATATCAGTGTCTTTCGTTGTCCATTCACCCCCTCCCCACTACCTGGCTGGAAAATACAAACACTTGAATAAAGCAATGGGCTTTATCTGTTAGGAGAGGACCTGCAATTGTCCAATAAAAAATGTAGATTTTTAAGATACTATAATGGTGGATACATGTCATTATGCATTTGTCCAAACCCTTAGAATGTACAACAAGAGTAAATCTTAATATAAAACATGGTCTTTGGGTGACTATGATGTGTCAACATAGGCTCATCAATTGTAATAAATGTACCACTCTGGTGGGGGATGGTGATGATGGAAGAGGCTATGCATTTGTGGGGAAAGAAGGCATATGGGAAATCTTTGTACCTTCTGATCAGCTTTACTGTGAGAACTGCTCTAAAAAATAAAGTCTATTAAAATGTATAAAAGGTGAATTTTTGCATGTAAAATATTTAAACAAAATTTTCTAAACTAGAACACTACAACAAATATGAAAAACATGATGTTCTTAGTATATAGAGGTCACACAACAAGAAAACACAAAGGCCCTAACAGAAAAATGGCAAAGGCATATATGAACAGCCAATTCTCAAACAGGAGACAAAAATGGCTACAAATGTAAGAAACTAGTTAACCAGTTTTTAGTTAACTTCACTAGTAATCAAAAGCATAATAAATAAGAGTTTAAATTTTCATCTCTGAATATTTCAAAGCTTTAAAATTTAATTCCTCTTAATTCCAATTAGGAGGCACACACATTCTCAAATGTACCCATAGCAGTTTAGAAAGTTGACCCCTTTGTCTCAATAATCTGCCTTCTTGGGCTTTCTTGGATAGGTCCATTAACAGCTTAAGTTTTCGTATTCAGAGAGAAGCTGGAGCATGAGACAAGTCTTGATTCAAATACACTTCTACTTCTTACTGATTATGGGACTTAGAGTAAGTTACTTTTTTTTCTCATTGAACCTATTTTCTCACCTGTAAACTGTGGATAATTATATTTATCTTAAAGAAAACTATAAAGATTAAATTAAATAATGTAATTAACATCTTAGAATAGGGTAAACATTCAGTTATTTATCCGATAGCTATTTTATTATAGCAATATTTCCTACAGCAGTATATATCATCTTAAAAATTTACACATTATCCAAATGCTTAATTATACAGAGAGAGAGGCAAAAAATATTATGGTACTATTTTCAAAGAGAACAGTATATGGCCATTAAAGATATTTTCTAAAAATGTCTAATGACAAAGAATATACTCACAATACGATGTAAAATGGAAACTCAAAAGCTTCTGCACAGCAAAAGAAACAACCATCAAAGTGGAAAGGCAACCTACTGTATGGGAGAGCATAATTGCCTATGATATATCAGATAAGGGACTAATTTCCAAAATATATAGAGTGCTCATACATCTCAACAAAAGGAAGACAAAGAACCCAATTAAAAAATGGGCAGAGGAACTAAATAGATACCTCTCCAAACATACAAACGGCCAAGAGACATATGAAGAAATGCTCAACTTCACTAATCATCAGAGAGATGCAAATTAAAACAACAATGAGGTATCACCTCACACCTGTCAGAATAGCCGCCATCAACAAAGCATCAAACAACAAGTGTTGGCGAGGGTGTGGAGAAAAGGGGACTCTAGTACACTGCTGGTGGGAGTGCAGACTGGTGCAGCCACTATGGAAAACACTATGTTGTTACCTCAAAAAATTAAAAATTGAATTACCATTTGACCCAGTGATCCCACTTCTAGGAATATACCCGAAGAAGCCTGAAACACCAATCAGAAAGAATACATGTACCCCCATGTTCATAGCAGCGCTATTTACAATAGCTAAGATCTGGAAACAGCCCAAGTGTCCATCAGTAGACGAATGGATAAAAAAGCTGTGGTACATATACACAATGGAGTACTATGCAGCTTTAAGAAAGAACGATCTCTTATCCTTTGCGTCGACATGGGAGGACTTGGAAACTATTATCCTAAGTGAAACAAGCCAAGCAGAGAAAGACAAACATCATATGATCTCACTTATTTCTGGAGTATAATGAACATAACAGCGTGAGGAGCAGGGTAGTCCCGGGGACGTGGAAGTGGGGTACAGGCTGACATCTGCCAGAAGAGGGGGCGGGGGAGGGGAGCGATGAACACAGAACTTCTACGCATGTACTCATAACCAATGGACATGGACAACAAAACGGGGACGGGACAGGGAGGGAGGGGGAGGGGGGTGTCAATGGGGGAAAAAAGGAGAATCATCTGTAACATAAGTAAATTAATTAAAAAAAAAAAGATATTTTCTAAAAATGTCTAATGACAAAGAATATACTCACAATACGATGTAAAATGGAAAAAATTAGACGAGGATAAAAGCTGTATACAAATTATCCCACATATTAAAATGTATGCAGAAAATGCATCCAAAATTAATATTTGTATTTCTAGACTGTAGAATTATGAATGCCATTTTTATTTTTATTAATTTTTATTAATTTGTTTTTGTTACAGATGTTTCTCCTTTTTCCCCCATTGACACCCTCCTCCCCATCCCCAGCCCTGTTGTCCATGTCCATTGGTCATGCATACATGCACATAAGTTCTGTGGTTTATCTCTTCCCCCTCCAACCCCCCTCCTCTGAGACTTGTCAGTCTGTACCCCACCTCTATGTCTCTGGGTCAATTTTGTTAATCAGTTTGTTTAGTTCATTATATTCCACAAATAAGTGAGACCATGTCATATTTGTCTTTCTCTGCTTGCCTTGTTTCACTTAGCATAATACTCTCCAGGTCCTTCCATGCCATCTCAAAGGATAAGAGATCTTTTTTTCTTACAGCTGCATAGTATTCCATTGTGTACATGTACCACAGCTTTTTTATCCACTCATCTACTGATGGACACTTGGGTTGTTTCCAGATCTTAGCTATTGTAAATAGTGCTGCTATGAACATGGGGGTACATATATTCTTTCTGATTGGTGTTTCAGGCTTCTTAGGGTATATTCCTAGAAGTGGGATCACTGGGTCAAATGGCAGTTCAATTTTTAACTTTTTGAGGTAACAACATAGTGTTTTCCACAGTGGCTGCACCAGTCTGCATTCCCACCAGCAGTGTACTGGAGTCCCCTTTTCTCCACACCCTCACCAACACTTGTTGTTTGATGATTTGTTGATGGCGGCCATTCTGACAGGTTTGAAGTGATACCTCATAGTTGTTTTAATTTGCATCTCTCTGATGATTAGTGAATGCCATTTTTCCTTATGTTTTTTGGTGTTTTCTAAATCTTTACCATGAATAGTATTACTTTCATCATCATAAAAAGTCACAAAGGCAATATGATGAAAAAGTATAATTTAATTTATATGTAAATACAGGGTGGGACAAAAGTAGGTTTACAAGTTGTTTGTGTGAAAAATAATACAATAATTAATAAATAATTATACAAGAATAAACTCTCGGCCTGACTGCTGTGGCTCAGTGGGTGAGAGTCAATGCATGCACCAAGAGGCTGCCAGTTTGATTCCTGGTCAGGGCACATGCCCAGGTTGTGGGCCCAATCCCCAGTGGGGAGCAGGCAGGAGGCAGCCAATCGATTTTCTCTCTCGTCGATGTTTCTATCTCTCTCTCCCTCTCTCTTCCTCTCTCTAAAAATCAATAAAGGAAAAAAATTTTTTTAAAAAAAGAATAAACTGTTTCATGTACTCACAACTGTAAATCTACTTTTGCCCCATCCTAGGTAAGTAAATTATAAAGAAACATTACTGAAACATTTATTTATTTAAAAGGATATATTTAACATCACATATTGATTTTGTTAAGCATATGATATCTTATGCATTTTAAAATTCTAACTTGCTTGGCTTTACATGTAATTAAACAAATCAAAAACTAGCAAAGGCGAGAGAATCAAGGAAATAGATATGACATTTTAAACATAGGTCTTCCAAAGTACCATGGTCAGGATGGCCATTAGGTTTATCTCCACAATTTGCACATTAATTCCTTCATGTATTTCTTCATCAAACATTAGACCACTTATTATGTGTCAGGTATTATGTCAGTCATAAGACATATAAGAATTCATGTGGGATGGTCACTGTCTTCAAGGATCTCATAATTTGATGGAATGGCAAGGAATACACTATAACATTTTATATGGGGTTATGTAAAAAGTGCTATGGGCACACAAAAGCAGGAGCCACTCATGGCTTGATTAGGACATTTAGCCAAAGAGTACCATGAGATTAATAAAATGAGATTAAAACCTGACCTGTGTTACTTCAACAAATCTATGGTGGAATAACTTTTTCCTGGGATGAGGGAGGCAGGGTTGGAGAGACCTCAAATAAAAAGCAATAAAGTGACAAGATCCTAACTACGGGCCTTGAATTTGGGCTTACTTTGTTTATATGCTGTCCTAAGAATTTATAGTTATACTGTATTTCAAACAGATTTGCAGAACAAAGGTAATCAAGATGTTCAGATTTGTGAGTTTATAAAATCCTTCCAGAAACACAGCACCCATTTGCTGTCAAATATCAATGAAAACAATATATATTTACCAGCACTGAGGAAAAATTAAAAGGCTCTTTTTCATTTATTTAAAATGCATTAACTAGATGCCCAGCCAGTGTGGCTCAGTGGTTGAGCATTGACCCATGCACCAAGAGGTCGCCGGTTCGATTCCCAGTCAGGGCACAAGCCCAGGTTGTGGGTCAAATCCCCAGTGTGGGGCATGTAGGAGGTGGCCAATCGATGTTCTCTCTCATCGATGTTTCTCTATCTCTTCCTCTCTCTCTAAAATCAATGAAGAGAAAAAAAATAAAATGCATTAACTGGAGAGAATCAGAAAAGAACATAGTTATGGGGAAAATTTAGGATAAAGGGGTAAAACTTAGTGGGCAGTAATTATTTTATGATGGTGTTAAAAGAAAAGAGAAATGTGATTGATGACAAATTAACAAATGTTGTTTGAGTTAGAATGAAATGTGGATAGAAACAAGAGCCAGGAAGATCAATTGTACTTCAGCTGCAAGTGGAATGAGCCTGGGACCTACGGACAAAAATAAAGCCAGTGTTCAACCAAGACATTTTTGAGGATTTAGCAAATGAGTTAGCATCACATAGGGTGATTGCACAGCCAGGATATCAACTCATTCCTCAAGTAGCCCTAGACATTTTGTAGAAATAAAAAGTTAATTACTACATCACACTGTAATTTGGAACGATTATAAACCTATCACAATTTTTCTATATAGAGAATAGAACAGACTTTTTAAAAAGCAGTCTCTTGGTATTAAAATTTAAGATCTCCTGGGAAATGCAAATTTCTGTTTAGAGAACTTTCTCTCTTCTATCAGTTATCCCAGAGTTATTTTTATTATCACATTTCTTTTATAATGTAAGATTTTCCTTTCTATCTTGACTTATGATTGCTAGTTATTATCAAAACTAGGCAATGTTGAGCATGAATAGCCGGACAGAAAAAAGCCGTGTAAATTACTTGGTCAGAGAGCCTCTCAAGGACTTAAATAGATTTGGAATGGAAGATGCCAGACTACTTTAAATTTAATTAATTTGCCATATTAATGTTGAAAAACAATGACCAGATCTTTAAAATTTCAAGGATCAAGATTAAAGGTTTAAAAGATTCATTTTCTTTGTTACACAAAATTAATTCTCCTTTAATGTGTTTTGTTCTTATAATTTCGTGATTTATCCATGTGCATTTGAACTTACTGTAATTTTTTTTTCTTATTTTATTGTAGTCACCTTTGTGGGCAGGGACCACAGAAAATCTTTAATTGTGCCAGTTATCTCTGACTACTGAATAAATATTAGTTGATTGAGCCATGAGGATCTGTTTTTAAGAATGCCATCTTTCTATACATAATAATTATTAAACTTTTATTCTAACTTTCTATGTACATGGGCAGGAGTGGTCTGAATGTGGATTGGGAAGTGATTATAGGTGTGGACTGTGACATCACTCTATTTTTAAAATATTTATGCCCTTCTTTTACATATATATCATGCATATATAAACATATGTATGTCTATATAAGCATACATACACACATGTACACAAATATACATACACACATGAATAAATATATATATTTCATATATATATGGTTTTTTTGTTGTATATTTTTGAGTGCAGGGATTGTCTTTTACCACTGTGAAGCATTCAATGTATGGGTCATGGTTCATACACGGGAATTGTTCAAAAAATGTTTGTGACTCTTGAATAGATGAGAGGACTCTGCAATATATTTTCTGTCACCCCCATGGAACTGATACAATACAATTAACATCCTAATAATGAAAATTAAAGTCCTAAAATCATCCAGGTCATCCTTGGACCTAATGTTCTCCCCAAGAATCCAGTGCTGCTCTTCACCAAGCCGAACTTATTGTAACTGCAGAAACAACTCAAATTGGTCCTATCCTGTTGCTAACAAGACCTGGATCCAAAGTTTAAACTTTGGATACATCACTTATGAGTAACATTTGTGAACCACCACTCAGGAATAACTCTTGTGAACCCTTAACTGCTAACCCTTAAAATCCCACTCGAACCCTGGATCAGGGAGATGGATTTGAGCTTTGCCTCCTGTCTTCTTGCCAGTCGACTCGCAAATAAAGCTTACTTTTCTCAAAAGCTAGTGCCATAGTACTGTATAGTATTTTGAGCAAATTTAATAGAGTACTTAATAATTTTATTTGAAAATATATTTCAGAAATATATTTTATTACTAGCCTTAAAACAAATATTAATAGTATCCTCTATTGCATAGCAAATGATTAGACTAGTGTGCCAAAGCATTTCTATGGAAGAACTTATACATTCTTTAAAAAAAAATTGTTTTTTTCTTTACTGATTTTTTAGAGAGAGGGGAAGGGAGAAGGAGAGAGACAGAAACATTGATGACAGAGAACATCAACTGGCCGCCTCCAGCATGCCCCCCACTGGGGATTTGGCCCACAACCTAGGCATGTGTCCTAACAGGGAATCGAACCAGCGACCTCTTGGTGCATGGGTCGACACTCAACCACTGAGCCACACCGGCCAGGCAAACTTACACATTATTATTATTTTTTAAACTTATCTTTATTGTTGAATGTATTACAGATGTTCCTCATTTTTCCCCCACTGACCCCCTCCTCCCCATTCCCGCCCCCCTCCTGCCATTCCCCACACTGTAGTCTGTGTCCATTGGTTATGCATATATACATATAAGTTCTTTGGTTTATTTCTTCTCACCCCCAACCCCCCTTCCCTTTGAGGTTTGTCAGTCTAACAACCAATTTGTACTTCTTAATCCCTTCACCTTTTTCACCCATTCTCCCAACCCCCCTCTCATCTGGCAACCAACAAAATTTCTCTGTATCTATGAGAATGTTTCTGTTCTGCTTGTTCATTTTGTTTGTAGATTCAATTGTTGATAGATATCTATTCATTGCCATTTTGTTTGTTCATATTTTTTTATCTTTTTCTTCAAGAAGACCCTTCAACATTTCATATAATAATGGTTTGATGGGGATGAACTCTTTTAGCTTTTCCTTGTCTGGGAAATTCTTTATATGGCCATCGATTCTAAATGACAGCTTTGCAGGATAGAGTAATCTTGGTTGTAGGTTCTTGCTTTTCATCACTCTGAATGTTTCTTGCCACTCCCTTCTGGCCTGCAAAGTGTCTTTTGAGAAATCAGCTGACAGTCTTATGGGAACTCCCTTGTAGGTAACTAACTGCTTTTCTCTTGCTGTTAGAAAAGAAAAAAGATTCTCTCTTTGTCTTGAACCTTTTGCATTTTGATGATGATGTGTCTTGGTGTGGGCCTCTTGGGGTTCATCTTGTTTGGGACTCTATGTGCTTCCTAGACTTGTATGTCTGTTTCCTTCACCAAGTTAGGGAAGTTTTCTGCCATTATTGTTTCAAATAGGTTTTCGATTTCTTGTTCTCTCTCTTCTCCTTCTGGCACCCCCAAGATGCGAATGTTGGCACGCTTGAAGTTGTCCCAGAGGCTCCTTACACTATCCTCATTTTTTTGGATTCTTTTTTCTTTTTGCTGTTCTGATAGGGTGCTTTTTGCTTCCTTATATTCCAAATCGATGGTTTGCTTCTTGGCTTTACCTACTCTACTATTGAATCTGTGTAAATTATTCTTTATTTCAGTTAGTGCCTCCTTCATTTCTAACTGTGCATCCTTCATTTCTGACTGGTCCTTTTTTATGCTCTTGAGGCCCTCACTAAGTTCACTGAGGTTCTCACTAAGTCCATTAAGCATCCTTATAAGCAGTGTTTTGAACTCAACATCTGTTAGGTTGCTTATCTCCATTTCGCTTAGTTCTTTTCCTGGAGTTTTGTTCTGTTCTTTCATTTGGAACCTGTTTGTCTCCTCATTTTGGCTGCTTCCCTGTGTTTGTTTCTATGTATTACTTAGCGAGAGGTATGGGACTAGCTGAGACCAGATGCTTGTTTGAACGAATTTAGGAAAACTTGAAGCAGGATCCAAGACAGGCCAATCCTATGGTCAAGCAACTGGCAACAGCTTGGGTGGGCCTGAAAGTTGGGTGGGGCGGGGCCTTAGGGAATCACCAGGGTGGGGCAAACAGTGTGGGCCAGGTTGCTGGAGTCCCACATATGGCGGCTGTCTGCCGTCCCAGGGAAGGGCTCACCAAAGGAACAAAGGCCTCTGATAGCACGTCTGTCCAGGAGAAAGCTGTCTCTCCAGCCCTTGCTCCAATGCCAAACAGCTCAGTTCTTCCCCATATGACTCTGGTGCCTTTCAAGCTGCCTCCCCCACGCTGGGGCCTAGAGGGAGTGAGTCCGAGTAAGTCTGTGTGCAGGCCCTTTAAGAGGAGCTGCCGGGGGCTCCAGCCGCCTCAGCCTCAGTTCCCACTGGTTTTTCCAGCCAGAAGTTATGGGGACTTCTCTTCCTGGCACTGGAACCCTGAGCTGGGCGCCTGGTGTGGGATGGGGACCCCTGAGTCCTCAGGGAGGACCTTCCCAGGCGAGGTATCCTCCTAATTTTTATCCACCACACGCGGGTGTGGGACCAGCCCGTTGCGCCTCCGCCCTTCCTACCAGTCTCAATGCGGCTGCTGCTTTAATTTCCTAGTTGTAGGACTTCCTTTCAACTTGATTTCAGGTGGTTTTGAATGATGGTTGTTCTGTGGTTTAGTTGTAACTTTGATGTGGTTTTGGGAGGACGCGATACCGTGTTTAACTATGCCGCCATCTTGACCGGAAGTCCACACATTCTTAGTAATAAATTGAATTATTCCTAGAATTGAGAATTTTCATTCTAATAATGACATGAGTAATACACTAATATAACTCTCATTAAAGATATAGAATTCATCTTGCAGAATACAATTATTAACAAATAATTTTCTGAAATACCTCTTACAGTTTTCTTTGCTTACCAGGTTATCCATTAAAAATTTATCTGCTATTACTTTAAAATGCTGTCTTAGCACCACACCCCTTCCCACCCTTTACCTAAAAAAAAAAAAAAAAATACACACACAAATGCTTTATGTAGTTATAATCCTAGTATGTCTTTTCAGTTTTCTTCTGGGCACAAATACCAATTCTAATGGACACCATTAATCACAATAACAATAGTATTAACAGTAATCCATTCTGGAATAGTTTTACTTTCACAGACTTAAATTTAAATTATTTTTTTGACTTGAGAGGTAAACAGTTCCTTAGGATCCTCTGAGACCACTGAGAATAGAGCAGAAAAGCCAAAAGGCTTTTTAAATAAAGCAGAAAAGGCTTATCAGACTTGCAGATGTGAGACTTGGTTGTTTCACTTGGGTGGAGAGCTACAGAGTCCTTCGTGTCTTTGCAGTATGGGAGATACTAACTTGGAAGTTGTAGAGGAATAAGGGAAGGTCTTACCAATTATTGTTCTTGTGGTGTGATACCCTGCCCCCTCTTCTGAAGTGTGTGAAGTGTGTGAATGCACTGGATCTGACACTAGGAGGAGTGCCAGCTAAGTTGACACCTTTCTTAGCTTTTCCATAGCCGACGAACTCTTTTGTTAGAGGCTCCTTTTAAAGTTTGAGAAATGAAAGAAGAGATGGCAGTCCTGCTGGAATAGATTTAAAAAGCACTGCTATCACCACTCCTGCCCCTGTCAGACATTAGATTAAATTTATGCCTTGAACTATCTGTGCTACCTTTTCCTTGTCTACCTGAGATGAGCTTTTGGCTGATAAGTATACAACACTCACTTGAATGTACAATGCTGGGCCCTGCATTGGACTTGGAAGAGATGGAGATGAATGATTTAAGTGGAATTCTTTGTAAGTCTGGTGTAGATGAACCACTTAGCATACAAAGTATATACAGAACTATGTCTGAATGGACCTAATCTTACCTATAAAATCTTATATATCATTAATGATTGTGAATGGGACAAGTGCCTATTTAAAGTATAGGTTTACTCTAGGTATTAAAGAAGATCTAATGAAAACATTTACATTCCAATCAGAACGAAAATATATTAAGAATGAGAAGAATGTAAGAATGGTTACATGTACAAGATTTTAGGGCAGTATTTTCACTTTATTGCTACATATTTCCCCCAATAAGTATAATTTTTCTTATCTCATGGGAACATCAAATATATGTTAAAATTTACATCTATATATCAGAGGTTAAATATGCCAAATCAAAAGTGAAATATCATTTGAAAAGTATAATAAATCCGAGATGAACTCAACCATAAATAGAATTCTAACCAGGTGTTTTATTTTTGCATAAATTAATTCAATAAATAAAGAGCATAGCAGCAAGTTGTAGGCCTGTGATACACTGATTAACAATCTCATGGATTTTTTTCTACATTCCATATTTAGAAGAGAGATGTAAAAATGTCTTCTATCTAAGATATTACTAATTTTTACACCATGGAGATTTAAATATAGTTTTAACAATGAACAGAACCAAAGAAATGTTAAATTATGTTTACCATATTATTTATTCACTGTGAGAGAAGTAGCCTCAGTCTATTAGGAAAGGATTTTAAAATGGAAGGTTGAGACTTAAATATGAGGTGTCCTATGAACTTACTGTTGTTCCAAAATATTAAATTCATTATATAACTTATTCACAAAGTATTATGATCGAGGGAGAAGCATTTGTCCAATACAGTGAGGTAAACTATACAAAGAGCGGCATATGGTCTACTGAATAATTGAACACATTTCTACTTCACTTGACTTTTGAACTGACCTAAGTGGGCAACCTTTATCTGCTACTTTTCTACACAAACAACTGGAAGCCTAATAGCTGACTAATTTGTTGGGTTAGAGCTGAAAGGGTCATGGATTTAATTCTCTCCCTCTCTCACAGCTGAAGAAAGTTAAGTCTACAGAAGTGAAATTAAATTATGTAAGTACTCTTTGCAAGTTAATGAAAAAGCAATAGCTAAAACCTAGTTTCTTCACTTCTAGTCCAGTGTTCTTTCCATGCTACTATCCTACTTCTCCCAAACAATTTCTAACAAAATGTTAAAACTGGTCAAAAAAAATTTCCTTGAATTTTCCAGAACAGTAATATCTAATGTTTTTAGAGCTATTACTTTTTTATTATGTTAATCATATTGAGGCCTTGCAAATTATATATTTTACCTTTCTCTTACCCTCTTTGTTTAAAGATGACACACTCTGAAATTAATTTGGTTTTGAGATTTGAGAACTCTAAAATACTTCCAATGAACTGTAAACTCTTTAGGGTAGAGATCATATTTTGTCACCTGATGTGTATAATAAATGTTCTCTGAACTTAATTAAGCTTAACCAAATCTATAGAATTGACAAAGGCTTAGTGAAATCACCCTCTAAGAGAGTATTTCAATTTTGCCAGTTTGTGTGTGTAGACACAGTCTAAATTGAAAGTAAACTGATTTATTGGACCAAGGCTGGCACTGCCAAACAGCAACCTATTTATGTTTCTGTCCTAGGTTAGCTTTTTTATTGTTTGTGTTGTAATTATTAAATGCAGTCTTGATACTGTCATATGTTTCCCTCATTTTACTGTAACTATACTTTATATAATTTATTTCTGGCTGTCCTCTCCACAGACTGATAATTCGTTTTGAATTACTTTACCTTGTCTATGTTTTCATTCATCTTTTTGTGTCTTCCCATAGTCCTTTTGTCTTTGAAGATACTGTAACTTCAAAAAAAGCTAAACTAAATGAAGAGATAAGCAGGCTCAGTGTTAAAAGAGAGGAATCTTAAAAACTTGGATAAAATGGTTATATTTTTCTTTTTTGGTCTTTAACAAGTATTATATTCACAAGTCTTTTATTTAGGAAGTTCATCCTTCTTGACCCCTTCTAGATTCAGTGTGTGTGCATGCTACGTACGGTTGATGATGTAGCAGATGAAAGGACATATATTTAGGAGAACAACCCATCAAATAGGCCTTGAGACAGAATTTGGGGAGCTAAGAATCTTGAGAACACAAGAAACAGCCAGAACTCGAGTCTTAGTGTTGGCCACAGCTCTTCCAGACAATTGACACATTGGGGCCACAGTGTAAGCACTTGTTAGAACTAATCTCTCTATGCCTCCACCTGAGTGGGGTGATGGGAGGAGGCAATAACTCTGGATTTTACTATTTGCAGATAAAGCTGTACCAAGCAGCTGCTTTATTCAGACAAAGAAAACTAAACAAATGATGTGTTTATCTTTTGTACTCTTTCTTTATTTTGGAGGGAGGAAGCACACATTTTGTTTCCTAGATACATTTGTTTAAATGATATCTGTTTATACATTGCTTAGTTTCCTGGCATTATTTCTTGTTAAGTCCTTATGGAAACATTATAGATTGTACTGCCTTGTCTATGCTTGTTAAATGAGTGAATAAAAGAAGAACAGAAATATGCCATGTAGATCTGAAACATTCCTGAGAAATAAATAATCTAGTCCTGTTCCCTAATACTACAGAATGAGGAAATGAAAATCTGGAGAGGTTGCATAACTTTAATTAGCAGAAGCAGGTTAGTGTCCATTTCCTTCGATTTCCACTACAATGTGTTTTCCACTGGAAAAAGGCAACTGCTGCTAAACTGATAGACTTTTTAAAACTCTTGACGCTTGGATTAAGTTCCTACTTTAGTGCCTGAGCCTTTTTGACCCTATAACTGTCTAGACAGAAATATCTCTTAGAGTAAGAGTTATGTAATAACCCAGCAATTCTACTTCAGTATCTACCCTAGAATAATACACATATATAAGGATTCATAAAAACAAATATTTCAGCAACGTATCTAAAAATAAAGTCCTGGCAAGAACCTAAATATTTCTGAATAGAGAGTGGTTAAATACATCTTAATATTTTTATTATATGAAATACTATGCAAAAGAATGAGTCAGACGTGTATTTGGTAATAGCAACCTAATTCTAAGACACTGTACAAAAAGAAATGAAAGTTATAAAGTATCTACAGTATGTAAACACATAGATGTGTAAAAAACAATATATGTAGTAGTTCTGGATCCATATCACATTTATGTAAAGGCATTACCAAAGGGTGTGGAATAAATATGTTAAATTTATAACAGAAATAGTTACCTATAGGAATGGCAGGACTAAAAGTTGAAGGTGGCTGTCAAAGGTGGCTTGATTTCATCTCCATGTTTTAAATCTGTAAAAAGAAAAAAAAAATAGAACGTAGTCAAGAATCATTTGAGTAATGTAATCAATGTTTCTTAAAAGCACGTTATCCAGACATCTGGGAAGCATTTCGTTGTTTACAGCCCAGCCACCAGCATTATGAGAATATAGCTTACCTGAAAAGGGCTGGGTTTTGAAGATAACAGGTCTCTAAAACGCTGAGGAGCACAGCGAAGAAAGCTTTGTGCAACGAACAGCAGGAGTCAGGCTTAGCAGGACCTCAGCCGTTGGCTGCGGCAGGAGGGCGCTCGCTGGCCGCCTTGCGAGCTGGAAGACACGTCTCTGTGCTCAAGTAAACATAGAGCGGTTCCTCTCGTCCCCACGTGGTAGGACTGCGCATGTGTAGTAGCTGCAGCATCGGAAAGATGGCGGAGGAAGAGCAAAGAAAAAAGATCCCTTTGGTTCCAGAAAAATCTGAAAAAGAGGAAGTTTTATCAGGCCCTCAAAGCCACCCAGGCACAGCAGGCACCTTTGGGAAAGAAGGAGAAGGGGAAAGGAAAAGATGTCGGGTTTAAGCAGCCGGAATGGTTCCTACATGATGCCTGGCCGCAACAACGTAACTATGTGCCTCAGACGCCTAGAATTGAAACCTTTTGGTTTGGAAGTGCCAGGTGAACATTCCCTGACCTTTGTTGTATGCAGCCGAAGGATTAGTGGAGTGAGTTTAATGGTACAGAGGGACCATTGCAACGCTTTGCCTGAAGAAGATTTTCAGTGGTTTCTGTCAAAGTGACCCCCCCCCCCCATAAAAACACTGAGTATAGTGGAACCTATGTGACCTGGGAATTTCCAAATCTGAAGTCTGCCGGGAACTCATCTTGAAAGTGCATAAGACAAGGTCAAGAATAAAATCATCCCTTTGACAGACTACACAGTGATTGAAGAGCACCTGGGTAAGTTTGGTGTCATTTGCTTGGAAGACCTCATTCATGAACTTGCTTTCTTGGGGAAGAATTTCCAGGTGATCTCAGGGTTCTTGTGCCCTTTCCATTGCTCAGTAGGCCCTCAGGCTACCAAAAGAGTAGACTTCCTCAAGGAGGTTGGTTTATTGGCTTTGGAGGTGAATGCATCAATCAGCTCATATGGCAACTGAACTAGAACTAAATACAGAATACCTGAAAGCACAGTGCATTGGAAGAATGTGTTTTTGTTCTTTGGAGTTATCCAGTATCTTCAAAGAAGATTATTTTTTGCTATATCTTCAGAAACTGGAGGGGAAGGGTCAGGGAAAAGATGGTGATGTTTCTGGCAGGCACTTCTCATGACAGGGCAGTTCCAAAGGAAAAGTCCAGTGTGTTTTCCATGTTGGCCACTGCTGCCACCTCTGAAATTAGCAAAGGACTCATGCCATGGAAGAGGGATCCTGCTTGGTCACATTATCTACCCAGGGGTTTAATGATGATGAATGTATACCCAAGAATGAATACAAGATGGCAGTGGATCAAGTGCAGAGGCATACTAGAACCGGAGGGTTCCTAAGGCCTTGTTTTGGAAAGAACTTGAAGTACAGTCAGAAGAGCACAAAAACAAAAACAAAACAAGAAGCACATTATCCAATAAAAACTTAATGTGCTTCTATTTTGACATTACCTTACACTAGGGACTGGGAGAAAATATGCAGATGTGCAAGAGAAGGTTGTCATTCTAGGCCAGCTCATAGTCTATAAAGAAGATATAAATAAGTTATTGATATTCAGTTATTGTAGGAAAAAGAAAAATTGTAAAGAATAACAGGGCAATAATGAAAGAAAGTAAAATTGATCATGTTTTTATCAACAAAGCATTAATTTAGTTAATAATAAGAAACCACTTCTTTTTAAGTCCAGATAAGTGATCCTCAAATATTTACTATATGATATTCTCTGAAAAAATATAATAATTTTCAGGCTTTGGCTGTTCTAAAATATTTTATCTTTTGTTGCTTAGTCATGTATGTTTTGACATCAGTGGAAATCAGAAGAAATGAGTAAAAAGCAGGATCAGAAAAAAGGGGGAGATATTTAGCCATATACTTAGGGGGAAATAGTAAAATATATAAACATGAGAAATGAGTAAAAAGCAGGATCAGAAAAAAAAGGGGGATATTTAGGCATATACTTGAGGGGAAACTGAAATATACAAACATGATAAATTAGTGTTAAGGACCAATGGTACCTCATTAAAATATTTATCTTTCTGAGCTCTGAGCAAATATGTCATCTTAAAGTGAAACCTTATTTAGGAAGAAGAGCTTCATAAATTCTAGTATACATAGAATATGATTCACGGTGAAACTTTGTGAGGTTTATTATGGGAAGTTATGTAGTGTGGAGGTTAAGATCACAGGCTTAGTGCTAAGACATATGCAAGTTTTGAAACCTGATTCCTGTATTTACAGGTTGTATGATCTTGTAAGTTATTCAACCTATGTGTGCCTCAGTTTACTCTTTTGTTAAAAGAAATAGTACTGCATACCTCACAGACTTTTTTAAGTAGGTACTAAATGAGATAATGAAAGAAAAGCACTTGCTTAGTCATGCTCAGTAAACTAAAGAAGAAAATTACTTTATTCTTTCTCTGGTGGAAGTGTATAAACATAGGCAAATAATGAAATGATAGCCTTTTATTAGTGTTCTAAAAACAAAGTGTAGATTATTTAGTTGTTTAGTTATTCTGGTAAATAAAGACACAAAAGATATGATAGTTTAATCACCACAGTAAGCTTTTCAGATTTTAGGTAAAAGCAGAACAATCAGACATTTTTTTTTTGGTTGGGCAAAGAAGAAAATGAGTTAGAACATGGCCAGGGAAATGACTGGAGATAAAGGTGATAGCAAGGAGATGATGTGTACTCAGTGTTCTGTCCACAGGGCTGTCCTCTGCTCACAGATGATAACTGACTTTTATTGACAAGAATTGGGGGAGAAAATAGATAGAAGTAGATGAAAGTGTGGAAAACATCTGCCAATGGTAAACTACTCCACAGTTGTGTGGTTCCTTTAGAACTGCCCCCTCTCTCATTGGCCTATCACAAACTTTACCTTAAAACAAACAAACAAACAAAAAAATCTCAGATTATGGTTTATCCATCTCTCAAAGTTATCTCTGAGGTAGGAAATTCCACATGTTCTGGGTTCTCCTTGTTAATAATTCTATAATTGGGAAGGTTTCTCTTTCATCTAATTTCTATTTCTCAACACACACATATCACAACCCTCCTCTCCAATATGTGCGCACACGTTGTCTACATGCTTTTCCTCTGAATAACTGAAGGGCTAGTGGAAATTATTACTTATTGTTATTATTATTTTTACATTGATAGACTGAGTTCCATTGCTTTCTTTACTAGAAATGAAAATTATCCATTCACTGCCCTTTGTGAAATAACTCCCCATAGATTTGAACTTAGTCAGTTGTCAAGATTGTAGTTGAAATTCAAGTAAAAAACTCAGTATTATGTTTCTGGTCTTAATACCAACATTGACACAAAATAAGTCAATGCAAGTGTACTGTACATGAAAACTATTACTTCTCAAAGAGTCTTCATCTGGGGAAGGAGTAATATTTTTATTGGGCAAAAGGACTTTATTTCCATAGTACAGTTGTTCCATGGATACCAAACCAGAAGGTTTCAACCAGGTAGACAGAATCAAACACCAAGTCAAAGCATTTATATTTCTTAATTTAAAAAAAATTAAGCTGTATCTTTGTTCTTACCAGTTTCATTTACTCAGGATTTAGCTAATGGGATTTAGATGTTTCTTTTATATTAGACTTTATTCAACAATTAGTATAACACTGAACCAAATTTAAGCATCTTTCATTTACTGTAGAAATATAACCCTTCAGATAAAAGTCTGGTTCAAAAAATTGATCATCTGTATAGAAGGTTTTAAAAAGAAAAATGAACTATGTGGTTATTAATATCCTCAAGTGGATTCTATTCATGGAATTGCAAATGCTAACTTTCTATGTAGTCAGTTTTGTTTCCCTTTTTTGCCTTAATTTTCAGGAAGTGCAAACCAAATTTAATGTTTAATATCAGTAAACATAGGTCATATGGTTGACATTTATTTCATACTGTTACACATTTTTCAAACCTAATTTAACAGTCTTATTTATATAGTGGTCTTTTGTAATAATAAGTTCCTTTTGGAAGCTGACAGGGTATCAGTTACATAATGAGGATATATAATGAGTTCTGCCATTTTTTTATTGCAAATTACTTCCCTTTAAATGCAACAGGAAGTGGTATAAAACAGGAGGAGACTAACTCCTGGCATTTCTCTTTATCTAAATTTATTATTATGACTGGGGTTTTGAACAATTATATCTAACCTTTCTATCAGAAGAATGAAAATTGGTTTTATTTTAAATTAGTGGTTCGGGTAAATTCTGGAAAATTCTAATCATTGACAGAATCATGAAGGAGTTACATTTTTAACATTGTATAATTATATACAGTGTCTGATACTTCAGGATCAAGAAATCTGACACAGATTTTCAGGGAAAAAGTTGCATTTGTCATCACAAAAAGCAGATTCACTTTAACACTAGGATCATTATATAACGACAAGAGGCCTGGCCTTTCTTAGAATAAGAGAAGAGTTTAGAACAAAACATTAACTTTAACCACATAGTTAAGGATGCAAGGTGATGTACAGTAGTGCTTCTCAAACTCTAAAGTGTATACAAAACTTGGGAACCTGTTAAATTCACATTGTGATTCAATTAGTTCTGGGGTGGGGCCCGAGATCTTACATTTCTAACAAGCTCCCAGATGGTACGAATTCTATGGTCTGGGGAATCTCACATAATGATGTACATAATTCTGATATTTAGGGCTAGGTAAGGTTAATAATTTTTATTTGAAATCTAAGAATATTTAGAGGTCACTGTTCTCATCAACTTTCACAAACTAAAAGTATTGATGGTGAAGGTATGTGGTACCAAGCTAGCATTTTCATCCATAACTTTTAGTCCCTTTACTGAGAGGACTTGATTGCTGGAATGAAACTAAATCTTCAGTACATCAGACCAGCTGTGTCTACAGGTCTATGCACATGGGTTTTCAGGTAAAGACAGAATTCTTTCACATATCTGTGCTATTTAATTTTCTTTACATATTTTGTACTCCCCAGATGGCTTGATATGAACCAGAAAACAGAGTAGGAAAAGAGTTAGCTGCAGCAAAATTATGTGCTTTTTCTTGTCAAATAAAACAAAAATTTACATAAGCTGTTTATATGTAACTATCATATAAATGTTTTGTGGGAAAAAGGTGACATTTATTAGTTAAATATTTTAGTTATTGTAAAAGCTGAGATTATCACTGTTGAACTAAGAAATACTTTTTATTTGTCCCTCTTTTTGAGATGTAGCCTCAGTGTTGCTGTTAATGTGACTTTATCACATGATTTCCAGAGCATGACTTGGTATTAGATCCCTTGTTGATAATGAATAGTTTATAAAAGATAAAATTCACGATTGTCAAGTTACTTCAAAAGCAAGCTAGATTTCAGTGTAATCCTAGTTAAGGTTGTCCTTGTTGGATCTAATGTAAAAAAACATTTCTTAATTTTAGCGAAGAATGAAAGCATCCATTACCCTTTTATATGAAAACATCGGCATAAAAAGTTAAGGTGGCAGAAATTGTCAGGATCAGAGCTCCTCCACTAAGTTATCCAGATAAATTTTCCTCTGAGAAAAATATAAGTGAACAGAATTTCCCTTTTTTCTTTAAGATTTACTTCATTAAATCCAAAATGTCCATTGTGTGCAGTGAACTGTTACTAAGTGTTTTTTGGAAAAGCCTTTATATGAAAAATGAAACAAAACAAAAACTAAATAGCAAAAACAAATTACTAAATGGACTTCTGCTTGTAGTTAAGATGGGGTCATAGGGACCAGATTGACCCTCCTGCTTGAAACAACTATAAGAACAGACAAAATATATGGAACAATGTTTTGCAGATATTGAACGTCAAACAGCACAGGATAGTAATCCCAGAAACAAGTGAGGGAAGCACTGTGATTGCTCAGCTCAGTGTCTGAAGAGAGATTCCAGGTAATAGTACTGGGTGGGGAACCAAGACTAAGTCTGGTCAACTCTCAGATTTGAAGAGACGAAACGTCATCTGCAGAGCACCTACAGAGCAGGCAGAGTCCCTGGGCAGAAATAACTTCACAAAGAAAGAGCTCCTGAAATCTCCAGAAGATCCCTTCAGGTTTTCAGTTGGGTACAGATCAGTTTATTCATGTAAGGAAACAAGAACCACCTGAAAAAGCACAAAGGCCAATCACCAAAGCTCACACAGAGCTGACAGTTATTCATATTCCTGTATGTGGGATTTTAGGTGTAATTCAATATACGTTAGAGTACTCAAAAAGTTATTACCGTAGGAGTGGAGTAAAATAAGCCCTAAACTAATGACTGCTCTCTAATCCTACCTCATAAAATTTATTGGAAAGCCTCAAAAGGATGTACTCTTTCCAAGTAACTTAACTATGACCAAGAACAAAGTTCAAGAATACTAATAGGAACACAAAAATATCCATTACCCACCCAACAAAGCAAAATCATAATGTCTGGCTTCCATTAAAAAATTACCAGGCATATAAAGAAGCAGGGAAATATGACCTGTAGTGAAAAGAAAAAAAAGCAACCAATAGAAACAATCCAAAATTGACACAGACAATAGAATTAGTAGGTGATCACATTATAAAAATTATTGTAGCTATACCTCATATGCTCATTAAAGTAGAGGAAAGGTTAAGCATATTAAGTAGAGACATGGAAGCTGTATAAAAAACCCAGATCAAACTTCTAGAGGCGAAAAACACAATATCTGAGATGGACACTATACAGAATTAACAGTAGCTTAAACACTACAGAGTAAAGCAAATCAGTGAGCTTGACAATATAGCAATAGAACTATTCAAAATAAAATACAGAAAGGAAAAAGACCAAAAACAAATGAACAGAGTATCAGTGATCTGTGGGACATCTTCAAGCAGCTTAAGCATATGTGTTAACTGGAATCTTCAAGGCGGACTGGGCAGAAAAATTATTTGAAGAAATGACTGAAGTACAGTGGACCTCAACTGCATGAAATATGAAGAGAACTACCCAGAGAAATCGCAATAAAATTACTTAAAATCACTGGTAACAGAAAATCTTAACAGAGAATAAAACACATAGTTTGTACATAGGACGAAGTACAATTACTTTTTTAAAGTACAGGGGAAAAATCCTTACAACTTAGAATTCCATATCTAAGTCCTTCTTTTTATTTAAGAAAAGGAATCTTCACTATAGAGTTGGGAATCAGTCAGGAAAGCATGGCTTCATCTGGCAATTCTTCAGTCACTCCCTCTTCTTTCCTTCCAAATCTCTCCCTTCCTTACTTTATCAATATGAGGTTGGGAAGATTTATCTTATGCATATGTATTAATTGGCAATACTAAGGTCTGATTTGTAAAGAAAGATGTCCACTCCTAGGTATCAAAGTGGTTCTTAAACTCTAACCTTTGGAAATTAATTATAAAGGTCTCATCTGAAATGTTTGTTACTCTGCTTCACTTCCCCACTGCTGACCCCAAAGGGTGTCGCACAAAAAGCTACTGAGAGGGTCAGTGTGTTTATAAACCTCCTCACGGCTCACAGGAGAACTTCAAATTGTTGGGGAGGTGAAGACAAAAAAGGTGCAGATAGGTACAGGCTTTCCTTATTTTAAAATTTTGTCTAGGCCTGCAACTAGTAAGGAGAATCATGGATAAGATGCATCTAATCCAGGAAACCCAGAGAAATGTTAATGCTAAAGATTACATTTCAATTGTTAGGATACTTTGATTTAAGGAATTTTTTGTTGTTGTTGTTATTTGCCTAATATTTATGGGCTAATGTTAATTTTTACAGCATCTCTAACTCCTATGCAGTATAAGGAGAATTAAAAAAGAAAAAAATTTTCCCATTGGGTTAAGTTTAAATTCTCAGAAAATTTATAAGAAGCAAATGCCCCAGGAACATCTCAAAAACTTCCCTTTTTGGAAGACTCCACCCACCCTAAATTCCCTCAGTGATACTTGAATTATATTAAAAAATAATAAAATAAAATAAAAACAACTCATTTTATAAGACAATTTAGCATTCATTATATTATCTATAGTTATTGAGTAATTCGGGAACATAAATAATATATTGTGTGGATAGTATAATAAATATCATGAAAATGTATATTTTCTAATATAAGAGAAAATTCTAGACATCAAGATCCCATGCATTAGAAATTATGAGTTAATTTTTAATTATGATGATCATCTAATCTTTAAAGTGCCATCTCTGATTTTATGAATTTGTACACAGAAGCAATTCATACAAATATATTGAAATGTTTTAAACTATTTCTTATCTTTGTTATTAAAGATAAAGCTTATTTGAGCAAACAAATTACTACATACTGATAAAAATCACAAAGATATATTTAAGTTTTAGATTTCTTTAATTTCTTTTGATGTTTTGCCTGGTGTTAAAGTGATCATATTATATAGAGAAGAGAGAATGTTTGGTGTGTGTTTTTTTAAACTATTTTAATTAATTTTTGTTACAGATATTTCTCCTTTTTACCCCATTGACACCCCCCCACCAACCCCCCCCATTCCCAGCTTTGTTGTCTATGTCCATTGGTTATGCACACATGCATATAAGCTCTGTGGTTTATCTCTTCCCCCCTACCCCCTCTTCTGAGGTTTGTCAGTCTGTACCCTTCTTCTATGTCTCTGGGTCTATTTTGTTCATCAGTTTATTTTGTTCATTATATTCCACAAATAAGTGAGATCATATAATATTTATCTTTCTCTGCTTGGCTTGTTTCACTTAGGATAATACTCTCCAGGTCCCTCCATGTTGTCTCAAAGGATAAGAAATCTTTCTTTCTTACAGCTGCATAGTATTCCATTGTGGATATGTACCCCAGCTTTTTTATCCACTCATGTACTGATGGACACTTGGGCTGTTTGCAGATCTTATGTTTGGTGTTTTTAATGGGTATTTAATGTAATTATAGTTGAGTAGAAAGGTGTGGGTTACTTTACTTATATATTTATGCAAAAATATTTATTAAATGCTTACTCAGGACCAAGCACTTTGTTGATGCTGTATCAGTGGATGGCTAGGTGGTCAGTAAATATATATATATATATATATATTTTATCCTCACCCGAGGACATTTTCCCATTTTTTGCTCAGATAGAGTGGGAGGGAGAGAGAGGAAGAGAGAGAGAGAGAGAGAGAAACATCGACGTAAAAGGGACACATCGAGTGGCTGCCACCCGCACGACCCAACCAGGGCCGGGGACAAACTGCAACCGAGGTATGTGCCCTTAGCGGGAACCGAACTCGGGTCTCTCTGGACCACAGGCCAACGCTGTAACCACTGAGCCAAACCGGCCAGGTCCAGTAAATATTTTTATTGGTCCTAAAACATTCAGAGTTATCTCATTTACTGGAATAAGTTACAAGATACTGTTATGGAATATAAGAATAATTAAGAGGCTTAATATACATAAAAAAGTTTTAAGGACATGCCAAAAACTTAAGAGATAATATTTTTCCTTTAATTTAAAATTGCTATACTTTTCCAAACACATGAAAGAAGTTATAAAATTTGGATAGCAACTTGGCATATATTTGAATGAGTTGATCAGACATGGAAAAATTCATCAATAGGCTTCCATAAATAGATCATTTGCAAATAGAAATTTGAAAAAAATAAGTCACATAGCTTAAGATTGGAAAGTAGTAAAAATAAGCATATCCTCTGCAACAATTATGAATGTTGGAATAAGGACATCACATACAGTGGCAAGTTGATTAGCTTATCTGGAAAACAAGATTTGTGTTGGGAAATTACAAAAATTGAAGTGATAGGGAGATGGGTGAGTAAAGTGTTCTAAATGTTGGGCTTGTTGAGTTTGGATTTAAGAAGAAAGCCAATTCAGTTTTATAAAATTTTAGAGCAGGACAATCCTTTAGTCTTATACTTTTCCTTCAGAGAAAACTGACTACTGAGATTAAACACCATTAGTGGCATTGCCACTTGGGATTAGAACCCAAGATTTCCTGTTTTTGGTCATCTTTTTATATACTCTGCAAAATGATGGTCCATTGACAGGAGCAGGAGAGACATATGAGTACAATGATAATTTGGAGTACTTTGTTAGGAAATGTCTATTTTAAATACTAAAAACACAGCCCAGCTGGTGTGGCTCAGTGGCTGAGCGTTGACCTATGCACCAAGGGGTCGCCAGTTTGATTCTCGGTCAGGGCACATGCCAGGGTTGTGGGCCTGATCCCCAGTGGGGGGCGTATCATGCCCCAGCCTTTTCATTGCCCAGCCTCTCTCTTGGTGGATGTGGGTCTGTGGCATCATTTCTGCCACACAGCAGGGGCAGGATCACCAGCAGGTAGCTGAGGCTCCAATCTCTTCAACCACAGGCCACTATATCACCCAAACTTGGTCTCAGGGCAACTTCCTTCAATGCCACCCAAAGATAAATGCTCCTCTAATCTGCTGGAAACCTCAGCCCAGTTATGCTTCTGTCCCACTGCCACAATGGGGATCCTCTTACTGTCATCACCCAGAAAATAATGGATGGAACCTCTGATGGAATTTATGGCTCCTATTCTATTGTGAGCAAAAGGGAGCTTGGACCAAAGACTGTGATATTTTTTAAGGAGAGTTCATTTGACTCTGGCAGCTACTGAACCGTTTCTTAGAGTACTGGTTAGCTGGAGGAGGAGAATGGGGTAGCCTAGTTAGAATCAGTTTCAACATTTCTTTCTTACTTCTCTAAGGATTTTAAAGATTGTCCTCTATAAAGCATGGCTTGGGAAGCTACCTCAACCTCTGCCACAAATTCACAAGGTCACTCTTCCAGCCCTTCTAAATCTTATATTTCAAGGAGGGATAAAATATGGTCATCCTGTAGACTCTTCTTTAGTACCAGGGCACCACATTTGTTCTCTAGAATAGAGGGTGGCTGAAGAGGAGGAGTCAAGAATCCCATTTCCTCATTTCTCTGGAACCAGACTTGGCATTGTCTCAGGTATATGACTCCTCTCCCCAGGATCTTTTGTACCCAAGGACATATACCCACTCCTAGGGATGTAAAGTCTCTCTGATACTTTCAATCTTCTGAATTTCATATTTATTAAATTTCATGATTGGAAAGCTTTAGAAACATCAATAAGCTTCATATTTATTATAGATATCTTAGTTTGCCAAATAGACCTGAAAAGCTATCAGCATCCAGTGTCATCCAGTCTGGCTATTCCCGTGGCCTCATCCAACCTCACAATAGTAGACTAAATGCTGGTTTCCAAAAAGATATTACCAAGTCCTAACCTTGGTATTTATGAATGTGATCTTATTTAGAAAAGGGCCTTTGAAGATGCAATAAAGATCAGAAGCTCCAGATGAGATCACACTGAATTATCGGGTGGACCCAAAATCCAACAAATGTCCTTATAAGAGGAGAATACAGGCAGTAGAGAAGAAACACAGAGAATGTGTGAAGGTGAAGGCGGGATTGGAGTTATGCAACTACGATCCATGGAACACTAATGATTACCTGTAGGCACCAAAAGCTAAAGAGACAAAATAGGATTCTCCCATAGGGCCTTCAGAGGAAGCACTGCCCTGTCAACACCTTGATTTTGAACTTCTGGCTTCCAGAACTGTGAGAAAATAAAATGCTACTTGTCCAAGTCACCAAGCTTGTGGTCATTTGTTACCGCAATCCTAGGAAAGCTAATATACTAGCATACAGAAACATGGAGTAGGCCAATGATGAAAGCTGCCTGCTTTTCCTGCCCAGGTCTCAGCTAGCCTGGCCCTAAAGAGAGCAAAAGGTGATGTCATTTGAAACCTTGCAGCCATATTCCTCCTCCCATCATTCTTGGTCTTATCTCAAAATACAAATTCCTGCATTTACTCCCTTCCATACTTTAATTCCCAGTGGATTTGCACTGCTTCTGCTTCAACCACGTTCACATTTTTCCACTTCCTCCAAACAGGATGAGCTATGTAATCTGTGGGGCCCAATGCAAGTTTAAAATGTGGCATCGCTTGTTTAATATTATTTAGAGTTTCAAGGCAGGGACAGCAGAGTATTAAGCCAAGCATGGGGACTTCTTAAAAGTTGAGCCTTGTACTACTGCACAGGTTTGCACACCCATGACGCTGGTTTGCCTCCGAAATTTATCCACTCTGACCTTGCAGAATTCTTATTCAATATTGAAATATCCCACTACCTTTATAACCCACTTACACTATGTTTCTTGCTTTAGGTGAAAACCAACTTTCTCTTGAGAATAGTTTCCCCTAGGTCTCCCTCAGTGTAGAATGCTCCTTTTCTCACTCTAGGACCATGAGAGTAACTCTCCATTGTTATTTCTGAGCTGTGTACCACCTCTTATATACAGGCCCTTGATCCATTTAGGCTCTTGCTCCCTGGATATGTACCTTCTGCCCCAGTTCTGCGCAGCTATCCACTCAGTTCCAGATAATTCCGCCAGATTCATGGAAGTCTTTAGTATCTGACTCAATGTTTCTCTATCCCATGGCCTCACTGTTGGTGGCTTCAATATCCACGTGAAAAGCCTTTTCAGTACCTTAGTCTCCAGTTTCTTGATCTTCATTTTATATTAGTCCATCTCACCCACAGTTCTTCTGTAAACCATGCCATCATTCTACTACTAAAACTTTCAAGAAAATTATCCCACCTTAACTACAACTTCTAATATTTCTCTCTCATTTGAGAGAGATTTATAGTTCTTTAAATTCTTTTTCTCTCCCTTTTTATGTCTTCACTAATTTCCTATGTAATCTTAAGTTAACTTGGTAGCCCTGTCCTTCAACCACTTTCTTAAAAATGGCAGCCAGGCTTTCTCCTTTTATTGCCATCAAATCACTTGGCAAAACCCTAAAGTTGGATTAGTTAAATTTTCTAATTTAGAGTCATATATTTTCACAAATTCACATGATTGTGTGGAACTACTGCTACTACCAATTGATTCAGAAGCACCTCTTTGGACTTACGGTCAGGGTCTCTTTACCATTCCCTATAGCAGCTACTGCGAACCTTCAGGTTACTAGCCTGATTGCATCATCTCCCTTACTTCCCTAATAGAAATGAGAGACAATCAAAAATCTTTAATCCACTATGAATAAACAAAAGTATTCTATAAATAGTGTTTTCTTAAGTCATTATTTTGTCTCAATTGAAAGATATGAGGTTATAGTTATTCACTTAAGAACTTCTTAATAAGTACCTATTTTGTCCAGGTACTACTCTAGGTACTGAATAGAAAGCCTTCATGGAGCATACATTCAAATAGTTCTGATGATTTCAAATATGTAACTTCAAAGTGTATCACTAAAGGCTAATGATTTTATCAAATTTACCCCAAAATGTAAGTTTTACAAAGCTAATTTTGTGTGCATGAGAACACAGCTACAGAATCAGAAAAATCCAATCACAGTAGTGTAACTCATAAATCCAAACATTTTACCGTCACTTTTTTCTATAGGTTCTCTAAAATAAATAGACCTTAGAATAGTTTGCCTTAGATAATATTATATAATAAAATAATAAGACTTAGAAATATATTTGATAATGCCAAATAAGTTTTGAAGTGACACTAAACATATAAGTAACTCTCAATTTCTTTAATATCTGTATTACAACACAAGTAACTGTTTTTAGAAAATGAAATGTACTGGTCGTCATTTAGAAAATCACAAGCTTTATTAACACCGTGGAAGTTAAAAAATGTCAATCATATTAACTAATTTAAAGCACCTGATTGTAGCACCATTAGTAAATACTTTATATAAAACATTTCCTTAATTATATTTCATATCTCACATAGTCTTTGCCTAAAAAAGAATATGGTAGTAGTCAGTAGTGAAGTTGCAGGTATAGTAGGCCCTGAATAGGAAGCCAGAGCACGGTATCATTGGTATTCAGAAGACTTTGAACACTAATAATGACTTTTAGGAAATCAGAGATCTCAGGAATTCATTGAGGACAAACCACCTTCTCAGGAAGCAGAGAAGAGTACCTTAATTTTTGCATCAGTATCTTACTCATTTTATAAGGGTTTTTGAAGACAGTGAGATAGATGTTAGTAGTAAGGATCTCATTTTTCTTGTGAGAACCTGAAAGTGAAACTTAATATGCATTGTTTTCCGCTTTGCTTTGCCCCAAAGTTGTCAGCATTGCATGTTGTTTCCCCATTCATTAAAATAATCTGTTAATAAACACGAAAATCCAGATTCCAGGTGCAGATGAGAAAACTGTGCAATCAATTCCTACCTTCGCCAAACAGCCACCGTTGGATTAAAGGGCAACCTTATGACACTTGGAGAACAAAACTTCGGGGTGCACACACATAGGTCTGCTCAGACATAGGTCGGACGGTCAAGTTGCAGCATCTGGGAGCAGGGAGAGAAGCGAAATTCCCGCAGTCACATCAAGCAAGTTCTTAACCTGAACAGTCACCCTGGGAAACTGAGAATGGCGGGCGGACGGGGAGGAGGACACCGGTTCTGTGATGAGCGACGATGGTTAGTTCTCTGTTAACGCGCTCGCGGGGAAAAAGAGCCCTGCCCAAGGCGCCAAAAGGGAAGAGCCACCGTCGCGCTGGCCGCGAGAGCTCCGCGGCGACCCGGGCTGTACACAGAACCGGACCCCGGGTGGGAAACCGCGCTGTGAGCTCGGGGGCGGGTCCCGGCGGCCGCTCCCTCCGCCCCTGGAGTCGCCAGCACCTCACAGCTCAGACGCCGCCGCATCCCCCTGGACTGTAGAGGCGGCAGCGAGCTGGCTCCGCGTCGCAGCTCCCAGCCACAGAGAGGCTGGGCGAGCCCCAGCGCAGGACACCTGGCCCAGGCTCGGCGGGAAGCTCTGCGCGCGGCTGGTAGGTACCTGGTGGAGGGGCTGCGGGAGTGGGTGTCACTGGTGCGATGATGGAGGGAAAGGACTTGGGGAGTCGGGGAGACCGAGCCAGCGAAAATGTGGTAAGTGCAACTTTCCCATTTTGCGCCTGAGGGGCACCGGCACGGGGGCAGGAGGGGAATTAAAGCGGATGCCCCTTTTGCTAGGGCGACCACATCATTCACATGCAAACTCGGGTGCTCTTTGAGGGAAAGGAGGCGCTCTTGTCAGGGAGCATAACAAGGGAGGTCTGGTCACTTGCTTTTTGCCCACTCTGACCTGAAGGTGGACATTGGTGACCTCCTGTCATAAGTTGCTGAGTCCTTCACCTCTCACGCAGGCAATGGCACGTCGTTTTCCTTGGGTTGGGCGTTCCGAAACCCAGGCAGCGGCTCGCGACCACGGCGATAGCAGAGACCCCGAGTTCTCGCCGGCTCTGCCAGCGTCGAGCTGCGTGTCTTTGGCCAGGTCACCTCATCTCACCAGTCTCCGTCAATTCTTTGAAAATATATGGGGATGATTAGACCACACAATCCCACTGGGCCCTGACAGCTGTTGGATTTTACCGGAGCCTAGGACTGCGGCTGGCACCAGGGAGACACCCGAATGTAACGTGGTCGCAGCGGTTTAGGGGGTGGAGGGCATGGATACTGACCGCTGCTGCTACCCCCTGGGGAAGCTCCTGAAAGTGCCTTCCGGGTGGGGGTGAAGTGAGGGGGATGAATCTTCTTTACCAGCTGTCCTGGTTGGGGCTGGCAAGTCCCTGCTGAGGGAGGATGAGACGGACCGGCCAGTCCCATCTTCGTAGAGTTTATCCTAGGGAGCGCAGCCCAACTCGGTTCCTTTGGAAAAGCGCTTGGCATGAGTGGGGGCAAATGGGAAACACTTAAAAAATATGTATGAAGAAACAAACAAACAAACAAACAAAAAAAAACTGCAGGTGGTGTTGTTAGAGTCTGTACAGGACTGGAAAGTGGAGATTCGAGGCTGATGACCACTTAAACATTTACCTGAAAAAAATGTAAAAAACGAAAACTCATATTAATGGTTTGGATACTGAAAAAGTATTGGATTAGATTTACTTTGTATTGCATTTCTCTTTGTATACATGTACATTCAAAACCCAAGATGCCTTTCTTCTTTACTGGCATTGCTTGCTACACATTTAAAAAATTATTCTGAGATTTAATATTCAAAAGCTCAGAATTTGGATTAAAATGAGATATGATGGCAATAAGCTCACAAGAAGTAATGGGGGTAGGTTCTGAATCAAGGCTGGTTAAAACCATCCTTTTGAAAACCCTCTTTGTTTCTGTTAGTATGTCCTCTGCTGGTCAGTACCCCTCTGCTGACACTATCTTTAAAGAGTTTATTTTCAAAATAGGTGTTTTGGAAGATCAAATGATTCAATTTAGAAACGAAGTATACTTTGGGGAAAAAATATTTTTGCAAAAAGTTTTTAGTAATTGACTTCTTAGTCTTACCTTTACCAGAACTTTTTCAACAAAAGATCAAAGGTTAATGGGATACCTTATGCAGGATATTTAAAAATGTGTCAAATATTATTTTTGTTAAAAAATTTTTCTGCTCTTTAGTCAATTTTAAATTAGAAATTTAGATTTTTAGAAAATTACCCCTTTCAATAATTTTTTAATAAAAATTTTACCAAGTTGTTAAACCATCACCATAATTCAGTTTTAATACACGGTCAAAGTCCTATACCACTGAACAAGGTACATGTCTAAACCAGGTCATTTCAGGTTTTCTATTCAATTGTACCACATGGATTTGACAGTGTGGAAATGGGCCACTTTACCACATGGAGTGGGGACACAGTTTTTATTCATTTATTCATTCTCACAGAGCAATGGGAGAATGTTTTCAGGGGATAGAGGAATACTTTCCTTACATCTTAGATCTGGGTTAGCTCCCTGAGATGGTGACTTTTGCCAAATAATATTAAGCTTCAAGTAAAACCCAGCATAGGTTGTTACAACTCTGAGAAGTCCATATTTTGGGTTCTAGGTTTGAAAGGAAGTATAAAACCTTTCAGTTTTAACTGCAAAATGGGAGGAAACAAAGATTTTTTTTTACTCATGCATGTTTATTTTTGCCAATTCTTTAAAAAAGTATCTCAATTTATCCTAGTTTGTTGAAAACTTTCACATTATCTGTCAATAAGTATTACTGGTCTCAACAGCCAGTTGATTCAGTTCTTCATTGTGTAGGTTTTGTCTCAATATGATCCACTTGAAATATGGATTAATGAAGTATGGATTTTTGTCTAATGACAACAGTTTAGGATATATGTAAGGACATCTCAAATTATCTTATAAGATGATTATTAAAGGTTTGCTTGAACTTCTTTCTTTGGGATATTTTTATCATAAAACCATCACACTATTAAGAACACTTAAATATTTTAAAATTTCAATTCTAATATTCAATCATAATCACTTCAATATTGAATATCTTCCAGTCTTTGTACATTTGTAAGGATGTATTTTTATATTAATGTAATAGTGGTGCATAGTTTGTATCCTACCTTTTTTTCTTCTTAAACGACCATTACCAAAATAAAAATGAGCAAAATTTTTAAAACTGGCATTTTTTTTTATTATGTAAAGTGACCCATGAAATAGTTTTTGGCTTTATAAAATTTCAGGTCTTAAAGGTATGAAACAGAATTTTTCAGTTTGCCAAAAAGCTACATTCTAATTTACTTGCACCCTGTGGTAATTAATGATTTAAAACAGAAATGAGAAAACAAAAGAAAAATATACCCAAATCATTAAAATACATCGCTTTAAATGTTGATAATGTTCAAATGTAGAATTCAGTTTTTCCAAGGCCAATATGTGTTTGCTTTTGTAATTTCTTCACCAAGAATCACAGATGTGAAAATATAGTCAAGTGACTTTTTTCTTCTTTCAAACTCATCCTTTGTCACCTGCCTGTTATTGCATTATAATGCGTTTTCCTACATGTTATTTTCTTGGCAGGTAATTTTTGCCACTTAAAACACCAAGTTTTAAACTTTAAAATTTTGAACGTGTTTTTTAGATAATATACATTACAATGAAAATCAGAAATTACAGAACACTATTAAGAAAATAAAGTCCACCTATATTTATTTTCACCATTATTTATAAAATTCTTTGCTTATATGTAGCTTTCTAAAAACGAAAGTGATATATCATAAATATGCCCTAGTTTTCACTTCCTAAATTATCTTAATATATCTTTCCTAGAAAATAATCATACTTTTAATGGCTGTATAGTGTTCTATTAAATTTTTAACTAATCTGATTCCGATTGGTAAGCATGCAGAATTTTCCTAAATTTGGTTTTATAAATAATATCATAGTAGATAACTCTATTCATAATCTTTATATACTGTACACATCTATTTGAATAAATTTCCATAGACTTGCTAGGTGAGAGCATATTCACTTTTTAAAGATTTTTGATACATTCTGCAAAGTTTATTTTTCAGAAATCCTATGGCAATTTCTACTCAAGATAACATTTTTCTAACATACCAATACTGTTTCAAAAATTTTAAATTTAGAAATCAGTGAGATAAGAAAGTTTATATTTGTACTTCTTTGATTGTTAGTGAGGCTGAATATTTTTAGTTGGCCAACATGTTTAACAGATATTTTGGATTTATTTTTATGTTCTTTGCCTATTTTTAAGATTTTTTTGTTTGTTTGTTTCAAGAGCTTTCTATTCACAAAGATATTAACTCTGTATATCTGTTATGTTGCAATTTTTGAATCAGTTTCTTTTTTTGCCATTAACTATTTGTTGAACATTGCTTTGTAGAATACTTACATTTTATGGGTGTCAAAACTGCTATCAGTTTCTTCTCGCATTTTGTTTAGCTTGAGAAGGACTTTCCCACTTGTAAAAATATTCAACTATTTTTTTATAGTACTTTTGGTGTCTTTTTTTTTTTTATTTAAAATTTTTATCCTTTGGAAGTTATTTTAGTAGGGAATCTAACTTAATTATTGTTATTTTCAAATGACTAGTCTTGTCTCAAATCCACTTGTTCTGTAACTGATTCCTTTCCCACTGATTTAAAATAATATCCTTGGCCCCTCATCCCTGAACCTCCTTGTAGCCAAACTTCCTCATAGCTTGTCCCTACCATTATGAGGTCCCGCTGACATTCCACCCATATGCTCGCCTGGCTGCAGCCTCGTTGATCGCCTCCCTAAACTGCCTTTATACACATCTGTCACTCACACCTCACCCCAGAAGTAAAAAGTATCCCATGTTCCGCATCATAGCTGTTGGCTCTTCCTAAATTCCCACATTACCAGTTTTGGAACATATCATTTTGTTAGCCCTGCAAAACAGATAATTTTCTAATGCTTAAAATCTGTTTTTATCATTTGTCTGCTTTTTTTTCCCCTCTCTGCCTTGAAATATTATTATGATTTGTGCTGCCTCTTTCTGACCTAATCTCTGCTTTTTAGTCTTCCTTCAAAATCATTCCATCATGCCCTCTGGAACACCTATTTAATCACAATAAACTCTTCTTAACCTCCCCTTTTCTCCCCTAACCTGAAACTTAACTCTCCTCTGGGTATACCACTTCCCCATGAGTCCCTTCTCAGAGACTGTTTATGGATCTCAGGATAGGGAGGTGGGTCACATGCCCTTCATACACCTATATCCCATCCCTAGACCATTATTTCTCCACCATCTTACTTACCCCTGTTTCTTTGAGCCATCTGGCTACACTATCCTCTACCATTGCTCATTTCTATTATCAACTCACCACCTGAACAAACCCCTCCTTCAATGAACACTCCAGCAACTGATATACAGTCATCTCCTGTCCTCAACCTGGATGACTTTACATCTACATCCAACACCACAACCTATCAGTTTTTGACCCCCACAACTCAAGCAGTAACCTTTTTTACTCCCCACCCAACCACTTCTGTAGCTATATCCTGGGCTTGCTATCATGTGAAATTATTCCTTTTTAAAATTTCAAGTTCAGAAACTCTCTGGGCATAGCATCCTAAAATAATTTTTTTTACATCAATCCAAATATTTACACCTACGCTTGCTCATTAGGATGGCCAATACTTTGACCCATCTATTTTCACTCTCCTTGCTCTTATTACTTGGAGTCAGATGTTTCTCAGTGGATTCCATTTCCATCAGCACACTTCAGTGGAGAACCTAAGAATTCTGTGTGCTTCTGGTTAGTCCCTTACCACCCTCTCCCCTACAACTACAGCAACCTCAGAGTCTCAACACCACCTGCCTTGAGTCCTCCATGACCTTATGACTCCTATCTTCTTGTTTATGCAAATTATTGCAAAATTCTCATACCCACAAGTAGCATGATCAACTGTTCTAGTTTCCCTGTGACTGAAAGGTTTCCCAGGATGCTATGTGGAATTGACATAAAGACTTCAAATTTTTGAAAATTTTGAAGTTCATTATTTTCTTTTTACATGTCACCTGTCTTCATCTTTACTTTCAAGCTATAAGCTATTCGTTTATCTGAAGTACAGCAGATCCTTGAATAATGTCATTTTGTTATAACTTTGGTGAGATGCTGTAGGAACTTACTTCTTACTTATATTAATTAGCATATGGTAAAATTAGTTTTGTTATATGTTGTGTTGCTTAAAGTCTCAGAACCTATCCATGATGTTAAGGAAGGATTTATTTATTTAATATCTCTTATTGTTCCCTCTCTTTCTCTCTCTCTCTCTCTTTTTTTTTTTTTTATCCTTTTAATCTAGTGTGGGTTGAGAAAGTCAGATAACCAAGTACATTAGTTAGGAATGTTACAGTTGCCCATGATAGGAAATCAACATCAAATTGGCTTGAGGAAATAGGGAGAATTTATCAGATTTATGTAACCTAGGCTTCAGTCACACGTTGATGTAGAGCTCAAATTACTTTGTAAGGTCCCAATTTCCTTCTACTTCTTGGCTCCTTCAACTTGACTTTATTCTCAGGATCTGCTTAGTGACAAAGTTGCTATCACCAGCTCTAGGTCCAACTTCTCAATTTTAAATTCAAAGAGAATAAAGCATCTTTACTTAGAAGGTTTGGCACCAGTCCTTAAATGGACTAACTTGCATCATGAACCCACTCTTTAAGCATTTGCTAGGTTGGAAAAACGTCAAAAGCTGGATGGGATGGATTTGAGTCACACACCACTTTTGAACTGATCCCTGTGGCTATGGGCATATGTGGAGCTCTGATTTTTCAGGGCTGGGTCCCAACTTCATTCTTGGAAATAACTGAATCACATGGAGTGAAAACAGTAGGGAAGTCTCCTCAAAGGAGATGTTGGGCAGGCAAAAGTTGGACTACCCTCCAAACTGGTGACAAACAGATTAAAAACAAAACAGAGTCATAAACAAGCTCTGATTAAACCTGTAGTAATGTTTTATGAGTAAAGAAGGTAAATATGATTAGTGTATAGGTTTTATGACATTTCTTTTATCTGAACAGCAGTATTTTTAAGTATCCTGATTCTTGACTGTGTTCTTTGTTGTTAAGTTATAAAATAAGTAAGCTTTGTATAAATACATTTTGTTTAATTTTCTTTAATCACTATTAATGGATTTTAAAAATTTCATTATTCGAACAATATGTTGAAGGTAAATAATAAATAGAAAGTTAATTTTTCTTCTTTACATAAATATTTTTGCAACTAACATTAAAAAAAATCAACAGATTATTTGAGTGATAATAGTGGAACAAATAACTAAAGTAGAAATTTAAAAACTTTGTTGTGAGGCCAACTGAGCTTTTAATTAGTCACATGGACCTGAAGAAGTTTCCTAATCTCTTGGGATTTCAGTTTTTTGTCAACACAATTACACCAATATGAATTTGATTTCAGTTCTTCGTCATTAAATCAGTACATTGAAAAGAATACTTGCATTATTCCAAATAGAATCTATAGTTCCCTATTTTAGTGCTATGTGTGTTTATTTATATTCAAGTTCATTTCTGTGGAGGTTTATAGATATCCTTTATTTAAGTTTTTAATGAATTTTGGAACTCAATACATACATCTCTGAGATGAATAGTTAACTAAATTCAAATAAACAAATATTTATTTAAAAGCACCTCCTGAAAAATAAATAAATAAAAGCACCCTCCTGGATTCAGGTATTTGTGTTGGTGATATGGTGCATACAAGAATGAGTGAGACTCTATCGTTTCTATAGGAAGTTTAGAATTCCATACGTTTGGGGGAGATGAGGAAAAATAATACATGTGATAACATTTCTGCCAGGCTGACTGTAATGGGTACCACAAAAGAAGTAAAAAGTGCTGTGGGGTTTCAAAGAAAAAAACGATAAACTTTGAAATTAATCAGAAAGATTTTATAGAGGATGTAGTAATTGGGATGGTCTTTGATGGCCTGATGGGATTTCAGTGAATGGGCAAAACGTTTCTGATTGGAAGAACAGTAAGAACAAGGTACAGATACAGGAAAGGAGGAGACAAAAGTTGTGTAGAATTTTAGGAAGTGGGAGAAGATAAGGGTAGAATGATACATTGTAGTGAAGAATCTTAAATGCTGGGATGAAGACTTTAATGTTAAATTTGTAGCTAATTTGCATCTTTGAATGATTTTGAATAGGGAATCTAATAATCAGTGGTGTACTTTTATGAGTCAAAAAGTATTCTGACAGCTTGTTTATATGTAAATAAATATGAGAACTGTATATATTTTTTACTGATCTTATTTATTGCATTATTTCCTATTTTATTAACGTCTACTCTTTTATCTAGCATTTTCTTCCTGCAGATTTCTTTTTTTTAATTTTATTTTTCACTTACAGTTTACACTTAATGTTATTTTGTATTAGTTTCAGATATATAGCATAGTAGTTAGACAATCATTTAATTTATAAAGTGTTCCCCCTGATATTTCCAGTACCCACCTGGCACCATACATAGTTATTACAATATTATTAACTATATTTCCTATGCTGTACTTTACATCACTGTGACTGTTTTTTAACTACCAATTTGTACTTCTTAATCCTTTCACTTTTCTCACCCAGTCCCCCACCCTCCTCTTCTCTGGCAACCATCAGTCTGTTCTCTATATCCATGATTCTGTTTCAGTTTTGTTTGTTCATTTATTTTGTTCTTTAGATTCCACATATAAGTGAAATCATATGGTATTTGTTTCTCTCTGACTGGCTTATTTCACTTAGCATAATATCCTGTAGATCCATCCATCCCATCAAAAATGCTAAGATTTCATTCTTTTTATTGGCTGAGTAATATTTCATTGTATATATATACCACTACTTCTTTATTCCCTCATCTACTGATGGGCACTTGGGTTGCTTCCATATCTTGGTTATTGTAAATAACACTGCAATGAGAATAGGGGTGCATATATTCTTTCTAATTAGTGTTTTGGGTTTCTTTTTTTCTTTTTTTTTCTTTATTGATTTTAGAGAGAGAGAAAGGGAGAGGGAGAGAGAGATAGAAACATCAATGAAAGAGAACATCAATTGGCTGCCTCCTGCATGCCCCCCACTGGGGATTGGGCCCACAACCTGAGCATGTGCCCTGACAGGGAATCAAACCAGCAACCTCTTGGTGCATGGGTCGACGCTCAACCAGTGAGCCACACTGGCCGGGCTGTTTTGGGTTTCTTTGGATATAACCAGAAGTGGAATCTCTGGGTCATAAGGCAGCTTCATTTTTAATTTTTTGAGCAACCTCCATACTGTTTTTATTTTATTTTATTTTATTTTATTTTATTTTATTTTATTTTATTTTATTTATTTTATTTTACATCCATACTCTTTTTATAGTGTCTGTACCACTATGCATTACTACCAACAGTGCACAAGGGTTCCCTTCTCTCCACATTCTTGTCTACACTTGTTGTTTGTTGATGATAGCCATCCTGACAGGTATGAGGTGATATCTGATTGTGATTTTAATTTGCACTTCTCTGATGATTAGTGATGTTGAGCATTGTTTTATATGCCTATTGGCTATCTGTAGGTCCTCTTTGGAGAAGTGCCTATTTGGGTCCTCAGCTCATTTTTTAATTGGATTGTTTGTTTTTGGCATTGAGTTTAATGAATACTTTATCAGTTTTGGATATCAACCCCTTATCAGATGTATTATTGGTGAATATGATCCCTCATTCAGTAGGGTGTCTTTTTATTTTGTTGATTTCTTTTGCTTGCAAAAGTTTTTAAGTTTGATGTAGTCCCCTTTATTTTTTTTTCTTTTGTTTCCCTTGCTCAAGGAGATATATCAAAAATATATATATTGCTAACAGAGATGTTGGAGAGTTTACTGCCTATGTTTTCTTCTGGAAGTTTTATAGTTTCTAGCTTTACATTTAAGTCTTTAATCCATTTTGAATTTATTCTTGTATATGGTATACGAAGGTGGTCTAGTTTCATTTTTTTTGCATGTATCTGTCCAATTTTCTCAACACTATTTATTGAATAGGCTACTTTATTTTATAATTTTCCCCCTTCTGTTGAATATTAATTAAGTATAAAGGCTTGGGTTTATTTCTGGGCTCTTTATTCTGCTCCACTGAGCTATATGTCTGTTTCCATGCCAGTACCATGCTGTTTTGATTACTGTGGACTTGATATCAAGCAGCATGACACCTCCAATTTTGTTCCTTTCTCAAGATCACTGTTGCTATTCGGGGTAGTTTGTGGTTTCATATACATTTTCTGAATATTTGTTCTAGTTCTGTGAAATACACCATTGGTATCTTGACAGGAATTGCGTTAAATCTGTAGATTGTTTTAGGTAGTATGGACATTTTAATGTTGTTAAGTCTTTCTATCCAGGAACATGGTATATGCTTCCACTTATTTGTATCTTCCTCAGTTTCTTTCTTTAGTGTCTTATAATTTTTCAAGTATAGGTCTTTTACCTCCTTGGTTAAATTTATTCCTAGATATTGTATTTTTCTGATGCAATTGTAAATGGGATTTTTTTTTTTTAGTTTACCTTTCTGATAGTTCATTATTGACATATAAAAATTTAACTTATTTCTGAATATTTATTTTGTATCCTGCTACTTTACTGAATTTATTTATTAGTTCTGGTTTTTTGGCAGACTCCTTAGGGTTCTCTATATACAGTATCATGTCATCTGCAAATAATGACAGTTTTACTTCTTCCTTTCCAGTTTGGATGCCTTTTTTTCTTCTTGTCTGATTGCTATGGCTAGGGCTTACTGTACTATGTTGAATAAGAGTGGTAAAAGGAGACATTCCTGTCTTATTCTTGATCTTAAGAGAAACACTTTTAGTTTTCCCCCTGTTGGGTATGATGTTAGCTGTGGGTATGTGATATATGGCCTTTATTATGTTGAGGTATGGTCCCTCTATTCCCATTTTGCTGAGACTTCTTAACATAAATGGGTGCTGAATTTTTTGAAATGCTTTTTCTGTGTCTGTTGATATGATCATATAATTTTTATCCTTTATTCTCTTTATGTGGTATATCATGTTAATTGATTTGCAGATATTGTACTAACCTTGCATTCTAGGAATAAATTCTACTTGATCATGGTGAATGATCTTTTTAATGTATTATTGGATCTGATTCGCTAATATTTTATTGAGGATTTTAGCATCTATGTTCATTAGGGATATTGGCCTATAATTTCCTTTTTCTGTAGTGTCTTTATCTGATTTTGGAATGAGGATAATGCTGCCTTATAAAATGAGCTTGGGAATCTTTCCTTCTCTTGAATTTTTGGAATAGTTGGAGAGGGGTGGGTATTAGTTCTTCTTTGAATAAAAATTGTATACATTTAAAAACACAGATAGAGAGGAAATGGTTACTAGCAGAATCAATTTTGTTTATTTTTAAATATGTTTTTTAATTGAATTTTTAGAGAGAGGGGAAGGGAGAGCAAGAGATAGAAACATGGATATGAGAGAGAAACATTGATCAGCTGCCTCCTGCACACCCCCTGCTGGGGATAAAGCCTGCAACCCAGGCATGTGCCCTGACTGGGAATTGGACCAGGACCTCTCAGCCCATGAGATGATGCTCAATCCACTGAGCCACACTGGCCGAGCAGCAAAACTGATTTTTAAAAACACTAAAGGATTTTGGTTTATGAACTATTCAATGTGAATTGGAAATATCAAGTTGTCATTCAACAAAGGTAATATATATATATAAAATATTTTTTCTTTATTGATTTTAGAGAGAGAGGAATGGACAGGGAGAGAGAGATAGAAACACTGATGAAAGAGAACATCGACTGACCTCCTCCTGCATGCCCCCCACTGGGGATTGGGCCCACAACCTGGGCATGTGCCCTGACCGCGGGAATCGAACCAGCGACCTCTTGGTGCATGGGTCGATGCTCAACCGCTTAGCCACCAGCCGGGCAAAGGTAGTATATTTTAAAATTACATTAATAGCAGTATCTTCTCCAGAATAAGGGACGTGATGGCCCAACTCTGTTCTGCCATGGTCAAATTATTCTAATTCTATAAATACACACACACATACACACACACACATTGTTCAGGATGGTGAGTTATTGCAGAAGTATTAGAAAAAATAGTTATAAAATAGGGATATTTAGCTGCAAGTCCATGTCTCCCGGAGCATATACCCCTTCCTTTATAACAGAGAGGTAAAGGACAGTAAGGGAGATAGGAACAAGGCTGGACTCATGTTTTAATGTGTGGGTAAGTTTTTAGATTCATTTACTGAGTTGTTGCCTTTGTCCTAAGTGGTAGGTCAGATATGGCTGGACAAATATGACTAATTTAGATTTGGTGAGTTTTAGTTAAGATTTTAAAAGTAAGCAGACATTGCAACTGAAGGTGTAAATGTGGGTTTAGCCATAGATAAAAATTGAAGGTCTTTCCTAGAAATTGCTATACTTAAACAGAGTTATGTATTAAAATATTTTAGGAACAAGCTTGCCATTAGAGTGATGTGGTTTAATTCTCATGTTTTTCCCATTTATTTTTCTGTTAACAGAAAATATCTAAATAGCAAAATTCTTTGAAATTATGAAACCTTTGAAGGTTATATTTTAAACGTGATTTTAAAAGGAATGGCCTCCTTTGTGTGTGTGTGTGCTTTTTTTCAACACACTTTTTTTTTTGCCACAGATTTTGTTTCTGATGCATTAGTTTCCTGTCAGCTTCTCTAAAATCTAAGGATAGAGTTTAAATTAAGGATACATTCAAGGGTATCCTTCAGGGTAGAAACCAGTTCTGCTCTGATTTTTATTTAGTGACAGTTGGGGAGCATTCCGAGAAATGTGTATACATTATGTAACTAGTCACTTAGGGCCCCTGGCCTCCTGTTAACCTGGCCCTCTTGAGAGGCAGTGCTCTGGGAGCAGCTGTGTCAGACTCAGTGCTATTACCTAGCAGTCCCAGAGGAACAGTCATAAGGGGTTGTTGCTGAGCAACCAGGGGCTCATGGTAGCATATCATCTCCCATGGAACTTTACAGTAGTTGCAGGTCTGCCCCCATGGGAGAAGCAGTTCTCTGATAGGGGACCAAGCCTCCCTCCGAGGCACAAGGGTTGCTAGCAGTAAGTATTTGACCTTAGAATCAAAGATGATAACTTATGTTCTATGAACCTGCAAGCAATGTATGGAATTATTAATGTAAATTTAATTAAACATGAACTTGGTGCAAGGCAGGTAGTTGTGGCAGCCAGAGTTCTCATTTCAAGTACTTTCATTCTAGTTTCTTTTTCCTTCAGGCTTAGTTAGAAGGTACATTTTCCAGGTCAATGGAAAGTAATTTTTATTTCACATTAAATATGTAACTTCTCCTATTAACATTATTTAGCCAAAGCAAATACTTACCTTTGAGAAAAGCCAGCAAGCTAACTCTGGTCCTGTCAAGTGGGCCTGCAATGGTCAAGTATTTGACTCAATATCAATGCAAGTATTTACTACTAATATTTGAGATACTGTTTTGAATTTTTTTCTGTATAGAAAAGTCAAAACATAACTCACCAGGTCTACATCTGATTGCATTTTTAATATTTAACACAGTCCATAATGACTCTTCAGGAGATTTGATAAAATGTCAAAACTAATCAGTTCTTGAAAGAAGGCTTAAGTTCTGCTTCTAGTTGCCGGTGTTGAGCAATGGCTTCTCCTGAAGATCTAGGCACATATTTGAACAGCCAAAATTGAGTTCTTTCAATATCTTGGGAATAACACACAGCTGCATCTGAAGCTAACTTGTAAATTGCAACTGTTAAGAGTTGAGAAATAATTAACATTGGCCAGCTAGAGAGAAGTGATATGAACCTGTCTTATCTCCTTCCCTCCCACTGCCTTTTCAGCCAGTACTTCTGGCCTTGGGTGGTAACTATTTGTCTGCTGATCCAAAGGGTTCCAGAGGCATGGCTTTGTGCTGGGTGCAAAGGAAAAGCTTCTTTGTTGGCACTGGAGTCTGCACTCTTTTATAGAGACCTGTATTCTTTAAAAAAGAAAACTTAAAAATTCTTCTCAAGAATTACATACAGGTTTTTGTTTTACACACACATACATGCACACCCACACATGTATCTATGCCATTCAATTAGAGTACTCCTGAGACATGTCAATAATAATAGAAAATTTAAGTGTTTTTTTAAGATGGCTTATTCAAAGTCACTTAATGTTTAAAAAGTGATCTTTTTTACTATTTAAAAAATCATATATATCATTGTCAAGAGCATTCTATTTATTCTTGTTATTTAAGAATATAAATAAATCTAAAACATATTAAGTACAGTATTTGCCAGACATCATTCTATATGGCTTAAATCATGTCATTTAAGTCTTCCAACTCTGTAATAAGTACTGCTATGTATATTTTACATATGAAGAAGTCTGGTCTTGCCCACAAAAGTTAAGTAACCAGATTAAATATACACAGTAAAAGATTTATAATCAGAAAATGGACACAAATCTCACTTTTTTGAGAAACAAGTTACTATGTGCTAGTGATTTATATCTATATATCAATTATATATTTTATATACAGGGGTGAGCAAAAGTAAGTTTACATTTGAGACTACACAAAAAGTTTATTCTTGCATTATTTATTAATTTATTATTGTATTATTAATTATTATTAACCTACTTTTGCCCACCCCTGTATAAAAATGGCGTATACATGACAATGATCTGTATAAATGATATCCATTTGTGGAAGTGAATATGAATATCTATAGATCTCTGTTTATATTCATACGTGTATATACTGTATATATACTGCATATATTCAGGGGCAAAAGTAGGTTTACAGTTGTTTGTATGGAAAATAATACAGTAATTAATAACTAATAATATAAGAATAAACTCTGTTTCATGTACTTACAACTGTAACTCTACTTTTGCCCCACCCCGTATGTACACCTTGTACTGTACATACTGTATATATTTGTATACCTATATATATTTATGTTCACCTATACAAATTGTATGTCCTTTAAAACTGAGGCGATATTCATGTCGCAGTCTTAATATTTCACAAAAATTGTATTGTGTCGGTAAGATTTGTATTTGAGGCCACTCCAATCCCTCAGTGCTGTGTTCTCTCACCTGGAGTGAAAGACTTGTTCCTTTATTGTGGTTTAGATGGCAGATCGGAGAACACAGAGTAAGCAAGCCTCAGCCTGTGTAAGGGCACTAGCTTTCTCTTCCCACTCTCAGATTTTCATGAGAATAAAGCTCCAAGGGAACAGGAAAGAGTGGAAGACATTAAATTTGGTTTAGGTTCATTGCCTGGTTTTCTCAAAACAGTACAACTTTGCTATTAATCCAATGTGATTTCATTTACACAATAACAGTGGGTTCATTTTCATATGTTACCAGAATATTTTTACTTTCGTGTCAACTTTTAAATTTATGTCAGTAGAGAATGTCTTAATTGAACTCTATCTTTTATTATGAAGTAATTTCACACAAATAATTTTATCAAAACATTTATATTTGTACATAAACAACTAAAATCTTCATACTAAGGAAAAATAGCAAGTAAAACTATAAACATTAATTTTGTATTTAAGAAAAGGTAAAACTAACCTATAAAACAATTTATTGAATATATTGCAGGTGAAGTATATAGTAATTTATAAACATAATTTCATATAATCCTCATAATAACTCCTTGTAAGGAATGTAAGGAAGGTATGGCTATTCCCTCTGATAAAAATGCTCCTTGCCAAGTGCACACATTTAGCTAGTGGGTGGTGAAGTTAGGATTTCAGCCTAATTTTGTCTGATGCTGAAGCCTATGTCTTTGATCATCTTGGATAGGAAGATTTGGTAGGAATTAAATCTATTTTGTTTTTATCAGGTATTTATAATTAGTGATTGAAAATATACATTTTTAAATAATACATTATCCATACTGTATAAACTCTACAAAGAGATGAAACATTTTTATAATTTATTTAATTAAAAGAGTAATACTAAAAACCAAGAAAAAAATAGCACAAAAAAGAAAATCACAAAAATTCATTGAAATACTAGATACAGGAATATAGAAGTCAACAAAATAGAACAATACAAAAAATGGTGTACATTCTAGGAAAGTAAAAATGGTTCAATATTGGGAAATATATTAACATAATTTTATAGTCTTTGACTAAAGAATAAAACCCCTACTTTTTAATTTCCTGATAGATTCCAAATGACATTTGATAAAATGCAACTGTTTCTTTTAAGAAAATACACACACAACATAGTAATTTAGGAATAGAGAAATGTTATGAAATTGTGAAAAATCAATTTCAAGAAAACAGAAAAATGTTAGAGTCTTACTATATGCACAACTTTAAAACTTATAGTTAACACTATTCTATAAATTTTAGCCAATGCAATACATTTTTAAAAAGACTAACATTTTAAAAATTCATATTATACACGCTAGAAAAAATTATAAATACTTTACAAACATTAACTCATTTAATCTTCACAACAATCCTAGGATATATGGACTAGTATCATTCTCATTTTACAAATTAGAAAGCTGAGTCCCAGAGAACCTAAATGGCTTGGCCAAGGTCACACAGCTAATGAGTAGTAGAGCTGAATTAAAACTCAAGTGGCTTAACTCATGAGTCTTTAAACTTTCATAGTATGCCTCTCAAAAGCTACAACTATTTGAAAAGAGGTGACATCTTTTTTCTTTAAAAATGTATTTTTTACTAAAAAAAATTCCAAGAAAATCAACTAAAGAACTATTACAGTAAGAGACTTCAGTAAAGTTGTCATAGAAAGAATAAATGTGTATAAATCAATTGACTTTCCTATAACAGCTCTAAATTAAAAACATGATAAAAATTCCATTTATCATGGCAATGAAATATCATCTATCTATGAATAAAATACACAAGAATTAAATAAAGAAAATAAAACATTTTATTGAGAAACACAAAAGATTAGCAGTAATCGAGATTTATGTTGTATTCCTGGATGAGAATAAGTATTGTAATGATGTTAGTTTCCTCAAATTAATTTATAAAGTTAATGAAATTCAATTTAAAACCAAAAGGAATTTTTAGGGAAAGGTTGGCAAACGCCTACTAAAATTTATCTGGAAGAATGGACAGCCTGGGGAAAATAAAATTCTGAAAATGAAGAATAATGAAAAAGGAACTTTTAATTCCAAGTGTTAAAAAATATTATAAAGTTATAATTACCAAGACAGTATGATACTTTTTACTAAAATAGAGACTTAGTGGAGCTAAATCAGCTTGAAATTTCCCAAAACAGATTTAAACATATACAGATAATGTAAAATAAAGATAGCGTTTTATGTCAGTGAAGAAAGTACTATTACATGAATGCAGTTTCAATAATTGGTTAATGTGAGGAAAAATTGTAAAGTTGGATCTTCTATTCATATGATATACTTAGATTAATTAAGGAAGAAAAATAATGAAACATAACTGAAGGAAAATATATTGGTGAATAATTTTATAATTTCATCTAATACGACGTCAAAGGCAAAAACCATAAGTGAAGATTGATAGACTTGAATATAGACAATATTAACACTTCTATATATATAAACAGAAAGGATGCCTAACAATGTGTTTGAAAGTCTTTTTCTTGATGTTTGAGGGGGACAGAATCAATAAATCAGAAAGTTCTAATATTCTAAATGCATACAGTTTGAAGGCTTAATAAAGCACAGCCCATCCTGGGCTAGTGCTCGTGTGGTATTGTACCTGCTTCAGGCACAGAGCATCATAGAAATTGTTGTAGGGTGAATTATATCCTACTTAAAAATAAAGATGGAGTTCTAGAGAAGAACAAATAATGTCTTGGAAATCAGGATTGTTTCACTGAAAAAAGTCAACTAAATTTGAGTTATAATATCCAAGAGAGTAAGGTATTTCAACTATAGAGTTTTATAATTCTTACATGTGCCAGGGCATCTCATTTCAGCAGAAGTTATTTATAACATCATGGAGTAATGTCTGAATTTTTATAATGTGTTAAAACATGTTATCACTAATAAAAATGAAATAATTCCAGTTTTCTGTTTTCAATTATGCAGTGGGTACTTGCAGAGGAGTGACACAATGATAACATTTGGAGAGTATTTCCTGTTTTAAGGTAGAGTATGGTGTAGGAAAGATTGTTTTCTTCAACTCCCTCCAGAGTAGCTCTGCTTCTTTAATGTTGGGACCCCAGAAAAAGTGAGACAGGAAAATTTACTATTCTCAATGAACAATGAAATGAAGAAAAAAAAGTGTTTTTTTTGTTGGTGTGCGTGTGTGTGTGTGTGTGTGTGTGTGATATCAGCCTGGACTATGACAATCAATTCATGTGAATGCTAACAAAACAGTAATTTTTTTGGTCTTGGGCCCTATTAGGAAAATTACTAGACTCCAAGCCCCAATACCTCATGAAAAGTAACCAGAAGGCCCATGAATTTCCTAGTCTTTCTGTTCACTTCCAGTCTGTCTCTGTGCATGATTCCTGGCCACTGCTCTTCCTCCTGGGGTCACTCATTCTGCTCCATGCCTTTCTGCTAGTGGTCCCTCAGCTAACATGGACCACACCCACCCCTCCCTCTGTTTCCTCTGTGGTGCCCTTTTGTTTCCAGGCTCAAAATGCCCAATGTTCTGCATTCAGCCACATTTCCCCTACTTCCTAACCTGACCATTGTCCCTGAATCAGGTTTGTTTCTTCAACTCTCTTTATCCATCAACTCTAAAAAGGTTCTTGCCTCTCTGACACAAGGGCTAGGACTGTTAATTGGTGGGTTTTTCTCAGGAAGCTTAGAGGTCTTGGTCCTGGGGGTTGGCTAACAGCCATCATTTGTGTTTTTCTTATAAAAGACTCATGAGGTTATATCCTTGGCAGATCCATCCATCCTGCTAGCTCATCAGACATGCCTGGAAATGCTTGAATCTAAATAATTAATAATAATAATAATAATAATAATAATAATACAGCTTAGATCCTAGCTCCATTACCCTCACTAAACAAATATTGGTTTAAGCATGAATCTTTATTTGTGCATAGATATATATATTTAGCTTATATATTATTGACCATTTTCAGAAAAAAAAAAAGGCCTTGAAGTAGCCAAAAGAAATGTATAAAATGTTTTCTTCTTCTCATGAGTAATAAAAGCAAGAGAGAGGCTTAGACATTTTGTGTTAAATAAGAATAACAAAATCAAACAAGCACAACCTGGGGATAAAGAAAAAAATCTTGTTAATTTTCATGCTATCCAGGCTGTCACCTTTTGAAGATTGTTAAAAAACTATTTGAAAGTGGTGAGTTCTGGAGGGTAAAATGGGTGACAAAACAAATAAAACAAACAACAAGCAAAAGAGCAGAACAGACACCCTTGTAAAGGAGAGAAAAAAGAATATATACAGATAATGGAGGTGGTCATTGACAGTTTAGCACTAATTGGTAGTGATCAAAATATAATTGTCATTTAATGTTCATAGTAATTGCAAAACTCGTTCTCATTACTTCATTCAGTAAATATTTATTGAGCACTTACCCCATTTACCTTGTGCCAGGAACTTTTTTGAGCATTGTGGATACAGGTGTAGACACTTCGCAATAAACCAGGGTTTGTGAACTGCTAGAATGAAAAGGCTGTTCTAGAGAAAAACTGACTACAGGTCTGTGAGGGACTCAAAAGAGCGTCATATCAGGAGTGACTGACTGTTAGTACTTGGGGAGCTCTTAGGGATGACATGCTAACTTTCTTCAATGACATGAGGAATATCATCTGTATGATTGAGAAGGCAAAGCTTGGTTGAGTGGATGGGAATGAGAGGAAGACACATTTTTATTTAATCAAAGGAATGGCTGTCTTTATAACAAGCTACCTCTGATAACTGAGATGGTTCCAGAAGCTTGGTACCACCAGGAAGGAATGTGGCACAGGGGATTCATCCAGGGGGTGGGGAAACTTTTTTCTGCTAAGGGCCATTTGGATATTTATAACATTATTCTAGGGCCACACAAAATTATCAACTTAAAATTTAGCCTGCTATAATTGGTCAGGCTAATTCTGTGAGGCATGTGATGTTAACTGGTATTGATTCTGAAGGCCTTACATGGCCCATGAGCCAGATGTTCCCCACCCCTGTAGGGATGAGGGGTTGAGGATGAAAGGTTGGTAATGAACTCATCTCTGAGGACAAAAGTTCCAGGATCTGTTATTGAACTCATTAATGGGAAGGGCTCCCCTGAAGACAATATAATGGCTACTTTGTAGTCACGTCCACCAGCTTTGTACTTAACTCTTAGACCTTGGCCAACTTTCTCATCTCTGAGCCTTAGTTCCTATATGAGAGAAATGGGTATAGTAATAGTATATATCTCACAGGACTATGGTGAGAATTGAATAAAATAATGAGTGTAAATGAACTAGTTTAAAATATTTAGCCTATAATAGGCACGTGATAAATGGTACTGATATGAAGACCTAGTCTCATTTTGGGAAACATTTAGACTGCCTTAAACAATCTAGAAAGTTAAAATGATACCCATTAATGTAGTAAATCCCTCTCTCCCTGTCCTGGGATTTATAAGAGCAAAGTCTTTCTAAAATGTGGGTGAGAAATAGTAAGCACATGTTATTATAAAACACATCAGGCCAATTGTCCCATTTTGTTAGCATTTGTTTATTATTTGTCTGTTCTGTTGTTGGAAAGATTCCTTTTTTAGTTCAGTCTGTAGCTCTTTGAATTATGCTAGGGGACCTATATTGTCACCCTCCATTTGTTATATCAAAAAGGATCTTGAACAATGTGCTATGACCTGTTCAAAGAGAGCCTGCTCCTGAGCTTGGATAAATTTGAAAGTTGCTGGGGCTTTAGTTGTAACTAAGTATTTGTGTTGCAATCAGTTTCTGTGTTTTAATCATGTTGTTGGTATTGATCATTGAATAATTTGAATGCGCCATTAAGAAAGCCAAAAGGACCTTAGGTGGTTGTGCTACAGCCAGGTTATGCATGAGCCAATAAAACAATTTGTGATTGCCTATAACATCAACTCAACAGACTGGTTGATTGGGAGCTGTGCTTACCAGCTGCAATAAATTAGCCATTTTAATACTCTGCTCATTTCCCCGGGTCTCTCTTGATTAGCTCTACCTTCTCTTTGATTCACTAGTCCATGTTCTGTTTTTTTTATTATATATTTTCAGACATTAAACAAGACAGAGAAGGACAAAGAATAAATTCAACTCCCACCTCTCAGAATTACTTATTTTATTTTATAATATTTGCTTAAAGTATTTTTAAGAAATAAAATGCTACAATTAGTCTCCTTTCAGAAGCATCTATATTAGTGTATATTGTTCCAATCCATTTTAAACTTTTGCCCATGTATTTATGTAACCATTCAAATATTTAGTCCTGGTTTTGTTTTTGAAATTTACAAAAAAGAAATCACATTGCTTTTTACAACACTGTTTTTGAGATTTGTGTAGTTATATATAGTTCTAGTTCTGTTCTCCCTGGTGAAATTTGTTTTCCTTGATAAGACATTTGCTATTCGCATCTGGTGATCTTCCTTACTCCTAAATTGGGCCCATGGATGACAGGATGTTATTGCTGGAAGAGTTAGGAGAAAACATCGTTCTAATTTGTGTCTTTATATATTGTCAACTCTGAGACCTTTTGAAAATGACAAAAAGCCAACCAGATGGGAAGTTGGGAAAACGTAGTAAACTAGGACTTTCCCAGGCAAATTACAATGAAGGATTAGACTACATATGAAGAAAACAAGATTGTGGGAGTGAAACGACTTTCTGGTTACACAAACTGGTTTAATGCAGTCCGTGAAATACTCAGCCCAAATCTCAAAAGCAAACAACTGCATGGGGAACATACAGAAGATACATAGCTTTCCAGTCCATTGTTCTTTTCATCATGCGACTTCTTATGTTCAAAAAAGATGTAGAGAAGTAAGATAATGGATTCTTAGGGCCACCTCATCAAGGAAATGCCTGTTATCCTGCCTTCAGAATGGCTACAGAATGGCTTTGATCCATTTTTCCCTTATGCTTGCTTTCTCCCTGCCCAGATAAATCTAATTACTGCCTCTTTCCGTTGGATAAAGTCCCATTTGATGCAATAGGTAGCAGAATGTGGCCAGGTAAGTCGGGTTTCCCTGGTGATCAGAAGTCACTTCTTTTCCAGTTACTTGTCAGCTTAGCTTTGCCCTAGTTGTCTTGTTAACAGCTGGCTAGTTAATGAATGTGACATATCTGCTTCTGCAAGGTTTGGGTGTGCCAAGATTGTATGGGAGACAAAAAACCGACTCATTAATTAACCAAGGGATTTTGATTCCAACTCAGGTCTACAGTTTCCTTTACCAGGCCCAATCTCAGGTGTTTTTCACAGTAGGGTGGTATTGCAATTATGTCATAGTACATGGAGTTAAGACAATTAATTCACCATTTCATTTTTATTTTAAACTTCTAAACTAATACAACTCCTAGGATTAAAAGGCCTGCAAACAGTTTTTAAATGTTACTAATTTCAAAATTTTTATTGTTTTCCAAAGATGTCATATACATTTATAAGATAAATAAAACCACTCTTCTTAACTACCCACTGGAAATATAATTTAATTGCTGAAGTACTCTATGTAAAATAAATGATACATTGAAAGTAAAAACTTAGCATGTGTTAAGTATCAACTATCCAATTATGTACTTAAATTATGGTAATTTGATTATTTTACAAATAAATTCAGCCTGTAAAATCCTAATTTACAGATGCTTGAGAATACACACTATTTTTTATTAATGCCAGTCTCTTATCCTACATTGTACATAGCATAGGAATTGCAACTATAATTATAAAAAATAAAAATCCATTGGTAGGGAGGCATAAGTGCTTGTGGTTATTTTTAAACCTAAAAGGTCAAGAATATAACTTTTGAAAAGATGAAACCATTGTCCAAAAGCTGCACATGAGCTGATTTTTGTTATTTGTCTAGGATGATATATCTTTAAATTGCTGGAAGACATTAATATTTTAGCTGCTGATTATCATTAAAGTCATTAGTGTATAACAATTCCATATACATGGGCACGGCTGCTGCAGTCTGGCTGAAGGGACAATGCCCCTCAAAGTCATATTCACATTGTCTGTCTGTGAAGGCGCCTCTTTGGTTTAATTTAGTTTGTGGTTATATGTTATTTATATGTCATGTGGAACATGGCTTAACTGTGTGAGTTGACTGCTAGGGGGCCACTCAAAATGAGCCACTTCACTTAAAATTATTCTGTATGTTAATTTGTGGTGATTATTTTGAGTATTTAAATGCATATTATAGCTTAATCATATCACATCAATTTGTAATTTTAATACGTACACCGTCGTAGTTCTTATACTGTTTTTGCTATGGCAGTTTACTAGCCCATTGTGTGGGAGTTTATAGTCTTTCCGACACTAGGTGAACATGTTCATTTGAATGGCACAAAAGATTTTGTTGAAAGAGCACTGAATATTGGAAGTCTAATCTCGATTCTGTGCCTTCCTTTGCTACCATCTAGCTATGAGTCTTATGAAGTCATTCAGAGGCACAGTGCAGTGGATCAAATCATTGATTGCCAAATTTGAGTCCCACTTATTAGCTGTTTAATAAGTACCATTTATTAGCTGTTTATACTCACGCAAATTACTTCACCTGTCTGTCTCCAGGTTCTCATCTATAAAATGGAACTGATGATAGTGCCTCTCTTATATAGTTATTAGGAAGAGTAAATCAGTCTATATTTATAAAGCACTTAGAATAGTGCCTATATGACTGATTATTTAATATGACTTGAAAGTGATTAGACATCATTGGATTTGATATCTATAAGAGTCCAATTTGAAGTTTCCATTATTTTAAGTTTCTGTGTCTTGCCTTTGTTTTGAACACACCTTTAACTATTAAATTTGTGCTGGTAAAGACATTGTTTCTATGCAGTGTTAGTGGCTATATGTTCAACCACTGATGATATTTTTGGTCACTTGTTTTAACTTAAGGCCCATGTGTAACTAAAATATTGCTTTAAAATCTAGGCAAAAGCTATATGCAGTATCTCATAGTTGTGTAGACTATGATCACCCTGATAACTGGGCTTGGAACTTGTTTTTGAATTGTGTGGACATTTTGTTTACCTTCTAAAGGGTTAATGTAACTTATTTCATTTTTCAATTTCTGTCTTTATAAATATGCTATTGGATGGCAGGCTGTTTGGAAAACAATTTGATGATTGCTTTTCACCTCTGTAGTGTCAGTGAAAATATTTCACTGTTTATCAGATTTCTTTAGTACAGGTTGGTACATGACTTCTATCTTTTTGACTTATCACACACCTATAACTCTTTGTTAAACAATTCACAGTCTCTTTTAATTGAGCTTGATACCTGTTAAATTGAAATATTTGTAGGGCATACAGCAGTCTAACTTCAGAATCAGTGCTTGGTGGTAGAGGGATGGATTAGTTTGTTTTTTAAAGACAGGACATGCCCACCAGCCGTGAAAGAGACCATTGAAATGGGAACTCATTTCAGCTGATGGGAGAAATTCCAGATGAGCTAGTGGGCTTATTATTTAGAGAAAATAATGACAGCAACAGGAGGAGGCAGTCCTGACAGGCAGCGGGTAGGACTCCAGGAAAACCAGCAAGGTGTAACAGATGGTGTCCCAGCATGTGGGCGGTCCATGGTGACACAGAGTCTGGAAGCAGGCGGTAGATATCCAGGCAGATAAACAGAGAGGTCTGATCACAGATAGTGGGAGGCCAGGGTTGGGGCTTGGGCTGAGGCCTGATATTCAGAGGCCCATTTTAGAGGGAGTAGGAGAACATGGTAATCCCAGTGGATGAGCATTGGCTTAATTTGGTGTGAAGTGAGCTCCTTGATCAAAAGCAATGCTAAGTGAAATAACATGATGATGAATAAGGCATTCTGTAAATTTATGGATAGCAGTTTTGGCAGCAGTAAAGAAAATCGATATCCAGAGTGTCTATTGCAGTAAGAATAAAGCTCCCTTTCAATGATGGAAGTTCGGTATAATCAATCTGCCACCAGATAGCTGGCTGATCATCCTGGGGAATGGTGCCATATCAGGAACTCAGTGTTGTATCTGCTGCTGGCAGATTGTGCACTCAGCAGTGGCTGTAGCCAGGTCCACCTTGGTGAGAGCAATTCCACATTGTTGAACCCACGTATAAGCTTCACCTCTGCCATGATGGCTATTATTCATATTCCCACTGAGCAATCACAGCAATGTCTGGAGAAAAGGCACAATATGCACAAAATAGGTCATCCTATCCATTGGATTATTAAAATCCTCCTCTGCTGAGGTGACCCTTTGATAAGTATTCACATAGGACACAAATATCTTTATGTTCTTTGCCTATTAAGAGTGGTCTATTCAAATATCTCTTCCCTAAATTTTCTCTTCACCAATTTTCCAGTTTCTTTCTTTCCAAATTACTGACCATCCACAATTTCACTGAGTTCACCTCCTCAGAGAGTCTGTCTCTGATCTCTTCATCTAATTTAGATTGTTCTTGAGTTCTCATTATTCTCTAACAGCCAATTTACCCCCTTTATAACCTTCATTGAAACTGTAAATTATGGCCCAGCTGGTGTGGCTCAGTAGATTGAATGTCATCCCACTGACTGAGAGGTCTTGGTTTGATTCCCGGTCAGGGCAAATGCCCGGATCGCAGGCTCGATCCCCAGTGGGTATGCAGGAGGCAGCCGATGGATGTTTCTTGCTCATATCAATGTTTCTATATCTCTCTCTCTAAAATATCAATAATAATAAAAAAATAAAAACAAAGCCCTGCAAATTATGTATTTGATTACTTATACATGTTCTGTAATCTCCCTTAGTCTTTAGATTCTTGTCTTTCTTGTTTACCATATTAGCTTCTAGTTGTTCAGTACATATGTCTAAAATAAATGAAGGACAATGAAAGGTTTCAATTGGTTGCTCTTGGCTTTTTCCCTTTATCCAACTTGGGTTCACAATTGCGGCTCTTGGCTACTTATTCCTTTGGAGCTCTCAAGAATGTTACTCAAATATTCAGAAATGCTTGTTTTGTGTGTGTGTGTGTGTGTGTGTGTGTGTGTGTGTGTGTGTGTTTTAGAGTGGTTATTCAATTGGCTTGCAGTAGGTGTTGTTTACCCCCCAAATTAAGGTATTCTTCATAATTTAGTATCATGATTTATGTTTATCTCATTTCTTATTTTTATTGATACCAATGATGGATGTTAAGATGATATTTTGGAGCTAATTTAGCTTTAGTTTTCAGGGTAGTATGTAGAATGAATAGAATGAATAGTGAGGAGACTTTGAGTGAATGATTACAGAAGTATTTGGATTGCCTCTTGCTTTGGGGATATCTGCAGGCTGCTTTTATTTTTTTATTTTATTTTTTCCCTTTATTGATCTTAGAGAGAGAGGAAGGGAGAGAGAGACAGAAACATTGATAGCCACCTCCTACATGCCCCCCACTGGGGATCTGGGGATCTGCCCCAAAACCTGGGCATGTGCCCTAACTGGGAATCAAACAGGCAACCTCTTGGGGAATGAGTCAATGCTTAACCACTGAGCCACATCAGCCAGGCTGCAGACTACTTACTTTTCATCACAGTTAAGCAAGGGCTGCGTGGGATCTTTCTTACATTGGGTTTCCAGCAAACTGTATTGATATTTATCAAGCTCTCTTTAGCTGTGTGTTTCTAAGCTTTGAAAGATTAAGGAGTAATTCAATTTAAACATTGGCTTTCACCCACATCTCAGTGTATTCATACAACCAATAAAAGTCCTCTCACTACAGATTCACAGATGCAGAAACCATGCAGCTCTTGCTAGAGCAATTAAAGCACATAACTAAATATAAGGGCTTTGTCAAATATCAGATATGTGCTGATGTGCATGTCACCTTAAAGAAACACTCACAAATTCTAGTTATCTCCTATTGTCCTGAATCTCTAGATTGAGCTGTTTACATCATGTTGATTAGGATATGCATTAAAATTTAATTTACTAATCTTTCATGCAAATTAAAAAAAAAAAACCTGCCAAGAGTCTTAGTTTACTAATTAAGAATAATTAGAAATAGTATGTACCTTTTATCTTCTGAAGGTCTCTAAAATGTTTTTGGAATAAGTTGGTTTTTGCTAATGCTGGAGTAATTAGTAGGACATATTAGATATAATATTAGATATTTGTGCAAAAGTGATTTGGGTGAAGTAATTTATTATTATGCTTTGACAATAGCTGTATGTATGGGCACTGGATTAGTTACCAAATAATTATGGTAATTGAATGATCCTTACTAAATGATGAATCAGATTCAATTTACAAATTCAGAGAAGTAATGATATGTGTGATATTTATAAGTTTTGGCTATATATTACTCTAAAATGGAGTAGAAAATATATTGGCTTAGCTGAGTGCTTTAACATTATGACTAAAATATTATCCCTTGAGTCCTTCTGGTGTGGCTCAGTGGATTGAGCATCATCCCATGGACTGAGAGGTCCTGGTTCGATTTCTGGTCAGGGCACATGCCCAGGTTGCGGGTTCGATCCTCAGTGGGGGGCATGCAGGAGACACCAATTGATGTTCTCTCACATTGATGTTTCTATCTCTCTCTCCCTCCTTTCTCTCTAAAAAATCAATAAAAACATATTTTTAAAAACCATTATCCCTTGAGGTACAATAAATCCAATTGTCTAACTTTTGCATTTCTCTAATTGCCTTCATTCATTTGTACACTCATTTCACCTTTTTATCAAGCTTACAATTATTGCTCTCATGGTGTAATGTGTACATCACTATAGAATTTTAATGAGGTTGAGTTCCTTAGTACTAGGGGCCCTCTCTGTACAGAATTCTTTCTAAATTAACATCAGGGGAGAGCCTCATGTCTTGGCAAGAGCAGACCTGACTCAGGACCATGGCTGGCTACTACATCTTCTTACCTGAAATCTGAACCAGGGGTCACTGAAGACAAGGTATCTGGAGGAAACAGGGTTCTCTTCAATAGGGAAGCTCTCGGCACTCATCTAATTGTGCCTTTGCCTCTGCAGTTCATCACAAAATAAAGAAAAAGTGTATTGTTATCTCAGAAATTTGTGGGAATTAAGGAGCTATTCCTATGGATGGATTTGGTCAACTTTGAATGTGAGAAAACACGAACAATGGGGTATCACAACCGTAGGTACTAACATTGCTAAAGGCAAATAGAAAAGTTTATATTCTATGAGAAGATGGAGTGAAAATAAATCAGGTAACAATTAATAGATTCTTGTCCAGGAACCACTACTGAGAAAATCCTGGTAATATGCGCCCCTTCTGTCTTTATTACTTTGATGTGCTATTGAAATCACAGTGGCTAGGCTCATAGACACAAGGCTGCTTTGGGGGAGCAGGTTTGGGAATGGGTCAATTCTAGTCTACCACAGCTCTAGGAAAATCTTTATCTCTAGAAAATGAGAAATACCAGTAGTAATTGATTAGTGTGTTTGAATTGGACTGAACATCTGAGTTTGAATCTTGATCTTAGCACTAAACAGCCTGTGGCTTGGGCAACCTCTCCCAGCTTCAGTTTTCTCATCAATGAAATGAGGATGATCATATCTCTCTTGAGAATGTTATCATCATCATCTTCATCATCATCATCATTTTATTATCACTGTATCATTGCTAGTATTATTAATACCATTAATAATTAAGCTCAGGCTCTGCAGTCAGGGAGAACTGGGTTTAAATCCCCAAATTTTCTAAATGGGCAACCTTGGGTATTTACTTAGCCTCTCTGAACTTAGTTTCATTTATAAAATGGAATTTCCAAAGAATTTATATGCATATATGCATAACCAATGGACATAGACAACAATGCCTTGGGGGGTGGGAGGATCAGGAGGAAGCTGTCAATGGGGGAAAAAGGAGAAACATCTGTAACAAAAATAAATTAATAATAAAAAAAAAGAGAGAGAGACAGAAAAACTAAAAAAATAAAATGAAGTTTCATCTATAAAATGTTCCTCTCCAATAGGGCTGTTTGAGGATAAAAAACAAAAAGTAGAGAGTTCCTGGCTCATTTGAAGCACTTGAAAATGTTAGATGTTTATATTAACAATGACAGTTATTCATTTATTTAATATTCATCTGACAAATTTTTATTAAGCACCTACTTACCATCTGCCTGGCACTCTTCTAGATATTGGAAATATAGTGTTAAATACAACAGAATCATAGCCTAATGCAACTAACATTTTATAATATTAAACAGTAGGCTTGAATTAATTTTTTAATCAAAGCAATTTTTTTCATGAGGAACAAAAGTTAGACTTTACTAGAAGTCAGATGGACTTTTCAAATGAATATATATGTTTTATTTGCATACTGTTTACATGGAAACAGACACTTCTAAATACTTTAAAAAATTTTTTTCTTGACATTTGAAGAGCTCTACCTCTCAGAATTTTATTTATTAGTTTAAATAACAAAATTAGTGAGGCTTTATATACATACATAAAATGCACCTGAACATTTTTAAATTTCTAGCTAGAGTCAGTACATATTTTCAAAATTGTTGGCATTGGGAATATTTAGCCCTTACCATGCTGTTTCCCTCAGAGATGATGCAAAATTTAATTATGCTTTTAAAAACACTGTGGATGATGAATCTATTGATAAATCAAACTAAGTGAAATCATTCTGCAAGACCATTTGTGTATTACATGATTTATCTATAGGTACTTGATTTTTTTTTTTTTTTTCCCGCACAAGCACTGAACAAGCTTTAACTTAGTAAAGAAGAATATTATTCTCTCATCACTAAGGCTCATGGTAAGGATTTCACTTTTTGAAGAGAGACACATTCTAAATTAGCATTTGAATTTCTAATTTAGTAAACTCTAAGTCTCAAACCTTTTTGGGGTACAGTTGTCTATGTATGTGACTAGCATTGATTCACTGAAGTAGCAAGAGGGGAATTTGTAAATGCAAAAGTGAATTAATTTGAAAATCTGTTAGCTGAGAGATTTCTGATTATGCTGTATTTAGAGGACACAAATAAAGAAAAAAAGTAAAAACCAAGAATGTTTTATATAGACAGACACAGAGAATGACAGTGAACAATAAACTGAGCTGCACAAACAAGAAAAAATGAAAAACATTTATCATGTGCAGCATGGTATTAAAATATTCTGAAAGAACATGAAAATTAATTATCTACTTTAATTTGCCTTTACAATGAGTTGGAAATGTCACACAAATTTCTGGATGAGTGAGAAGACTAAGCACTGAATCATTTGCAGGTGTTTTCTGAACACAGCAGAATCTAGTGGATTCTGACATGCATAAGAAAAGCCCCAGGAAACGTGGTGGGTTTATCACACTTGTATGCACATTCATTACTGTTGAGAATGTGGTCAGGAGCAGAGAAGCCCATGTTGCCTTATGCATTGAAAAGACAATATGATGTGAAAAGAACACTGGGGAGGATCTCAGAAGGCCTGGGTTCTAATTCTGCCTCTCCTCTTCATCTTGGCAACTCATTCAGAAACTATGGCATATAGGGCCTCAGTTCTGAAATTAGAGGATTGAGATTAAAGGGTCAAACGTATTCTTCTCAAAGGCTCTTTCCAAGTCTAGCATTCTATAGCTCTGATCTGTTCTCTTATAAACTAAACCATCAATGCAGTCATGCCCTCCTTGCTTAGACCTCATGGCCAAGTGAGTTTATTATATGTTCAGAATGGTAATTACTGGAAAGCATAAAAGGTGAATATCTTAATTAAATAAGCATATGGCTGCTTACACTAAAACATTCCTGTTTTATTAAGCACAAGTTCTTGATCAGAACAAGGTGAGGCAACCCCCTCTCCATGCCACTTTATGATCTAGAGGATGATTATGCCTATTAAGTAGACAAAAGAGAGCATGTTTTCATATGGAAATATGTGGCTTCTTCAGGAAGACAGAATTGGAACTGAGATAAAAATAGAGGAGAAAATCTCAGTGATTGACATATTCCTGCAATCAATATTACCATTCATCCAAAAACCTCACCCACTTAGTAAATGCTTCCTACATACAAAGCATTTATGTGTATAGATTGAATATTTATACATAGACATTTTTTATTATTTTAGAAGAACAACAAAAGGTAGAACATATACAAGATATGTTAAATGTAACATACTGGCATCCTAATTCTAACTTTTGTGTTTAGAAAAAAGAAAATACTCGTTGGGATCTGTAGTCAAAGTGTTTTTAAAAAATGCTTTATGAATAAATGGCTCTATGAGTAACTTGATTGGCATATTGTACATTCATCTCCCCCTCCCCAGATATTCACACTGAACTTTAACATCCTTTGAGGGTGCCTTGCAGTACATTTATTTAACTTTTTAAACAATATCATTATTGACATATAATTCACATATCATAAAAGTCATCCATTTAAAGTATGTAATTCAGTGGTTTCTAGTATATTCATGCCCTATCACCACAATCAACTTTAGATCATTTTCATCACCACAAAGAGAAACCCTAAAATCATAGACTTTGACTCCCGAATTCTCCTACCCCACCACCCTACTAGCCCAAGGAAACCACAAATCTACTTTGTCTCTATAAATTTGCATATTTTGGACATTTTCTATAAAGGGGACCATATATATGTTTTCTTTCATTTAGCATGATGGTTTCAAGATTTATCCATGTTTTAGCGCATATCAGCACTTTATTCCTTTTTATTGCCAATAATATGTTGTAAGGGTACAACACATTTTGTTCCTGTGTTCATCAATTGAGGAACATTTGGGTATGTACCTAGGAGTAGAATGGCTGAGTCATACAGTAACTCAGTGTTTAACAATTTGAAAAATTGGCAAACCATTTTCCAACAAGGCTGCGCCACTTTACATTCTAACCAGCCTTGAATGAGTCTTTGAGTTTCTACACATCTTTGCCAATATTTGTCACTGTCCATTTTAAAAATTATTATTATTATAACCATCCTGGTGGGTATGAAGTGGTAGGTATTTCATTGTGGTTTTAATTTGTATTTTCCTAATGACTAATGATGTTGCACATCTTTCCATGTGCTTATTGACCATTTGCATACCTTCTTTGAAAAGATGTCTTTAATATTCATTGCCCATTTTCTAAATTGGTTTATTTTTATTTTATTATATAATTGTAATAGCTCTAATATACTCGAGATACAAGTCACTTATCAGATATAATTGATAAATAGTTTCTCCACTTCCATGGTTAACCTTTTTATTTTTTGATGGTGTCCTTTAATATGCAAAAGTTTTAAATTTTGGTTAAGTTCAACTTATCTATTTTTTCCTTTTGTTACTTGTGCTTTTGGTGTCATATTTGAGAAACTATCGACTACCCCAAGGTCACGAAACTTTATTTTTCTTCTAAAACTTTTATAGTTTTAGCTCTTACATTTAGATCTGTGCTCTATTTTGAGTTAATTCTTGTGTACGGTGTGAGATATGGGTTGGTCTAACTTCATTCTTTTGCATCTGAATATCCAGTTGCCTGGCATCATTTGTTGAAAAGAACATTCTTTTCCCTATTGAATTGTCTTGGCATTTTTGGTGAAAATAAGTTGGTTATAAATATGTTTTTTTGACTAGACTCTCAATTTTATTCCATTGATCTACATCTATCCTTATGTCAATATCAAACTGTCTTGATGACTATAACTGTAGTAAGTTTTGAAATCAAGACATATGAGTCCTGCAACTATTTTATTTTTTTAGGTTGTTTTGGCTGTTTTATGTTTTTTGCATTCCAGTTAAGTTTAGAATCATTTTGTCAATTACTGCAGAAAAGCAATCTAAGATTTTGATGAAGCCTGTGTTTGAATTTGTGTATCAATTTGCAGAGTATTGCCATCTTAACCATATTAAGTCTTCAGATCCAAAATCTGTCTTTAAAATCTACCTTTCTTTAATGGACCAATTTTGAGGTAGAGGAAAGTCTCTAGTGACATTCTCCATAGTACTGTTCTTGGCAGAACTTTGTTTAATATTAGAAAGCAGTTTTTTTCAACATTGTTGATGATACAGGACTCGAAGGGACATTTGTAGAATTGATTCTTAGCCCAGACTGATGAACTGAAATCAACAATATGAAAATTTTCAGCCTTAAAAGTAAATAACTGTATTTAGGTTCAATATTTTAACTGCTTAACAACAGATTAGAAAAAATTTTGAAAATATCAAATTATGTATAGTGACTATTTAAGTTTGAGATGAAATGACTGAGGGCATGGTAGCGGGCTGTTTAGATATCTGAAATTTCACATATGGAAAATGAAAAAAAAAAGGAAACAAAAGAATAGGAGGATGTTGGATGAATTTCAGCATTATAATTATAATTTCAGCCTGATCTATACATTATAAAAAGCAATTTTAATATATTTATTTGTTTAAAGTGTTATGTAAGAAGGATCATCCTAATATTATTTGATATTCAGAATAATGACCATCAAAAATGACAAGAGACTCAATGATTAAAAAGATATCTTCTGTTTACCAAACAGGAGAAAAATATTAGAACATTTTTGAAAGATTCTTATTAGCAGTATTTGCAAAGAATTTACTTTTTCTTGGTCCAATTGCATATAGTCCAGATGAAGCTATGGGTCTGTGGGTACTTTTTATTTTATTTATATATTTATTTTTTTTATAACTTATCTTTATTGTTGAATGTATTACAAATGTTCCTCATTTTTCCCCCATTGCCCCCCTCCTCCCCATTCCTGCCCCCCTCCTGCCGAAATTTCCCCACTCTGTTGTCTGTGTCCATTGGTTATGCATATATACAAATAAGTTCTTTGGTTTATTTCTTCCCACCCCCCAACCCCCCTTCCCTTTGAGGTTTGTCAGTCTAACAACCAATTTGTACTTCTTAATCCCTTCACCTTTTTCACCCATTCCCCCAGCCCCCACCCATCTGGTTCCCAAAAAAGTTCTCTGTATCTATGAGAATGTCTCTGTTCTGCTTGTTCATTTTGTTTGTAGATTCCATTGCTGATAGATATGTATTTATTGCCATTTTGTTTGTTCATATTTTTTTATCTTTTTCTTCAAGAAGACCTTTCAACATTTCATATAATAATGGTTTGGTGGTGATGAACTCCTTTAGCTTTTCCTTGTCTGGGAAACTCTTTATATGGCCATCGATTCTAAATGACAGCTTTGCAGGATAGAGTAATCTTGGTTGTAGGTTCTTGCTTTTCATCACTCTGAATATTTCTTGCCACTTCCTTCTGGCCTGCAAAGTTTCTTTTGAGAAATCAGCTGACAGTCTTATGGGAACCCCCTTGTAGGTAACTAACTGCTTTTCTCTTGCTGCTTTTAAGATTCTCTCTTTGTCTTAAACCTTTTGCATTTTGATGATGATGTGTCTTGGTGTGAGTCTCTTGGGGTTCATCTTGTTTGGGACTCTCTGTGCTTCCTGGACTTGTATGTCTGTTTCCTTCACCAAGTTAGAGAAGTTTTCTGCCATTATTGTTTCAAATAGGTTTTCGATTTCTTGTTCTCTCTCTTCTCCTTCTGGCACCCCCAAGATGCGAATGTTGGCACACTTGAAGTTGTCCCAGAGGCTCCTTACACTATCCTCATTTTTTTGGATTCTTTTTTCTTTTTGCTGTTCTGATTGGGTGTTTTTTGCTTCCTTATATTCCAAATCGATGGTTTGCTTCTTGGCTTTACCTACTCTACTATTGCATCTGTGTAAACTATTCTTTATTTCAGTTAGTGCATCCTTCATTTCAGACTGGTCCTTTTTTATGCTCTTGAGGTCCTCACTAAGTCCACTGAGCATCCTTATAAGCAGTATTTTGAACTCTGCATCTGTTAGGTTGCTTAACTCCATTTCACTTAGTTCTTTTCCTGGAGTTTTGTTCTGTTCTTTCATTTGGGACCTGTTTCGTTGTCTCCTCATTTTGGCTGCCTCCCTGTGTTTGTTTCTATGTATTACTTAGCGAGAGGTATGGGGCTAGCTGAGACCAGATGCTGCTTGTTGGAAAGAATTTAGGAAAAGCTGAAGCAGGATGCAAGACAGGCCAATCCTATGGTAAAGTAACTGGCAACAGCTTGGGTGGGCCTGAGCTGGGCCTCAGGGAATCACCAGGGCGGGGCAAACAGTGTGAGCCAGGTAGCTGGAGTCCCAGATATGGTGGCGTCTGCCGGCCCTGGGAAGGGCTCACCAAAGGAACAAAAGCCTCTGATAGCACGTCTGTCCAGGAGAAAGCTGTCTCTCCAACCCTTGCTCCAATGCCAAACAGCTCAATTCTTCCCCATATGACTCTGGTGCCTTTCAAGCTGCCTCCCCAACGCTGGGGCCTGGAGGGAGCGAGTCCAAGTCCATGCATGGGCCCTTTAAGAGGAGCTGCCGGGGGCTCCAGCTGCCTCAGCCTCAGTTCCCGTTGGTTTTTTCCAGCCAGAAGTTATGGGGACTTCTCTTCCTGGCACTGGAACCCTGAGCTGGGCACCTGGTGTGGAACGGGGACCCCTCAGTCCTCAGGGAGGACCTTCCCAGTCGAGGTGTCCCTCCTAATTTTTATCCGCCATACGTGGGTGTGGGACCAGCCCCTCACGCCTCCACCCCTCCTACCAGTCTCGATGTGGCTTCTTCTTTAATTTCGTAGTTGTAGGACTTCCGTTCAGCTTGATTTCAGGTGGTTTTGAATGATGGTTGTTCTGTAGTTTAGTTGTAACTTTGATGTGGTTGTGGGAGGACGCGATACTGTGTTTACCTATGCCGCCATCTTGACCGGAAGTCTCTGTGGGTACTATTTAAAGTGGGCTCATTTTGCAGGTGGCTTTATTTCTTTAGAGTTTAGAAACAGAAAGCAGAGCCTGGCCGGTGTGGCTCAGTGGTTGAGCATCTGTCCATGCTTTAAGAGGTTGCAGGTTCGATTGCCTGGGTTTCAGGCTCAATCCCAGTAGGGGATGTGTAGGAGACAGCCAATCGATGTTGATGTTTCTCTCTCATTGATGTTTCTCTCCCTCCCTCTCCCTTCTTCTCTCCCTAAAATCAATAAAAAAACATATTTAAAACAAAAACAGAGAGCAGAGATATGAAGGAACATTTCTCTCATGAGTGAAGTGGTATTGAGATTAGTAATGACAATAATTACTAATAATTACCAAATACTTTATAAAATTAGTGGAATTATTAATCATTTAGTAATGAGTTAATTGACATTTAAAGAGGGTATATAACTTGTTCAAAAACACAGAGCTAGTCAGTGATGGAACTAGCATAACTCAAGGTGTCTGAGTCTAGCTTCTATGTTTTGCTACCTTTCAAGAGAAAAGCTTAAACAAAGAATCATGAAGATTTAGTTTAACAGCTCAATCCCTTAAGCTTATCTCTGTTGTTTCCCTTATCCTAATTGTACCATTTCTTCTGTATTTCCTTTGCTTTGAAAAACTTCATACAAATAGGTACTCTGGTGATTCTAGTACATCTCTTTGTTGTTTTGAGTGTGTTGGAATTTCTGGGCATGAATAAATGTGGTGATACCTTAATGTCTATCTGACTTCCTTTGCCCTGTATTTATTAATAGCAACAGGTCATGAGAGATAGCACCAGGGAACACTAGAAATACAAGACGTATGGGATATTTGGTTTATCTCAAGCCATTTTTGTGTATTTTTAATCTAATATCTATTACTCTGATACTGATTTTTCTTATTTTAGAAATTATCTACATATGCTTAGTGTTGCTCAAATTTGAGAAAAGTCTCTAATCTGAGTAAATGTGGACTGAAAGAAGAGTCTATCAAGTCACTATGGTTTCCTGGGTCCACACAGTTTATACCCATGCTCTCTAGGGACTATAGATATTCCTTCACCATCACCAAATGGACACCCCCAAGGGGCTGCCATACAAAGTGTCACAAACTGGGTGGCTTAAAACAACAGATACCAAAGTGTAGGCAGTGCTGTGTTCCCTCCAAAGTCTCTAGGGGAAGATCCTTTCTTGTCTCTTCCAGCTTCTGGTAGCCTCAAGTATTTCTTGGCTTGTAGATGCATTATTTCAGTCTCTGCCTCCATCTTCATATTATGTTTTTCCTGTGTGTCTCTGTCTTCATATTGTCTTCTCCGTTTTTATAAGGATACCAGTCATATTAGATTAAGGGCCTAACCTACTCCTGTATGACTTCATTTCTTAACTTGGTTATATCTGCCAAGACTCTAGTTCCAAATAAGATCACAGTCACAGGTACTGGGTGTTAGGACTTCAATATATCTTTTTAGGGACACAATTCAGCCCATAATACCAAATCTGATATTTGTGATACTGCTGGAGTGTGACTGATTGAGGCCAACTCCTAAGAGAAGCATGGAGGTAAGTGGAATCATTCTGCTGAAAACCAGTCTCTTGGCATTTAGATTGAATGCTCTTTTCATCATTTCTTTCACAAAATGGCCGTATTGTCCTGATTACGTGGATTTTCTCATATTTGAAGATCCACAAGATGATGTTATTTCAACTAGTGCAGTGTGATATGACAACAGTAATACTGCAGACCAAATATCAACAAGCACAAAATCAGCGGACTGAGCAGATGATGTGACTGAACTGGCTGTGACAATCAGCAGATGACTGATGTGTGGAGCACAGCTTCCGCAGCAGCTGCTTCACTGAGAACTGGTTTCGGTGAATCACCACTGCAGCTGCCATTTTTCTCTGAGCCAGATAAATCCTGACACGAACAAGCTGCTGTTATAGGAGGTGTAAATTCAACTAGTAATGAATGTCACTGGCGTCAGTGTGAGACATGTAGTCATTCTCAAATTCAAAGGAGATCATTTTGACGTTAAATATATTTTTCTTGAGTTCTGTCTCTTTTCTTGTCCTGTCCATCATCTTCTTGTCTTGAATTTAATCTTTTGAGGTAAAGCATATCTAAATACATTAATTCATCTCTAAAAAACAAATATATTTAATGTAAAGAACTTAGTGTGCCTAGTAAACAACACTCTAGGGAAAGATACATCCTTGTAAAAACTATGTTAAGACTTCCTTTCGTTCTAAATTTGGACTTTAATGACGTGAACGGTTTTGAATTTGGCTGCGAGTGTCCCTCAGATGATGATGGAAATGGCAGTTGTGAGCGCACAGTCTGTTCAGTCCAGTGCAGTAGCCTGCTGTAATTGCCTAGATGGATCGTGGACTAGAAAAGTGAACCTTTTTTTTTTTCAGTTGACCCATTTACCTGGATATATTTTTTTAATCCTCAAAATGACTACGATGACAACAATAACGATGACAAAAAGAAACAAGGCTAGGCTGCATCACTTAGTGAAGACAAATGGGAAAACCAGAAATGAGCATTTCTTCCTACACCTCTTATATTGATGAACTAGGTATGAAATCCTAACTCAGTTCACTTCTGTAGGGTTCTTACAGATAATGCCCAAGAGTCACTCTTCAATAGACCCTTTAAAATGATTTTATTTTGCCCTGGCCGATTTGGCTCAGCAGTTAGAGCCTCAGCCTCCTGACGGAAGGGTCTCAGAGTTGATTCCCTGTGCAGTGCGGGAGGCAACCAATCAATGTGTTTCTCTCACATCCATGTTTCTCTCTCTCTCTCTCCCTCCTTCCCTTCCACTCTGTCTAAAAATCAATGGAAAAATATCCTCGGGTGAGGGTTAACAAAAATAAATAAATAAAATGAATTTATCTCAAAATATTATTTCAGATTTCTTCTTAATGTGATTCAAAATCTGAAACTAACAGTCTGTATCTTATTTACATAGAAGCACCTACATCCGCAGCATGTTAAATAGTTAGCAAAGATATATGCCCCTGAGTAAGATCCCTCTAATACCTTTCTCTCGTATGTCTGCTTTCTTTAGACTACAGGGGAAACAAATAGCAGTGACTGAGAATGTCAGGACAAAGCAGATTCAAGAGGGAGACCTTCGGCCCAGGAAATAGGATAAAAAACACACAGGAATTCAGAGTTAGTTTTGAAAGGAAGCCCAGGTCAGGAAAAGTGAAAAAACTTGGCTATAAAGTCGGTTTTAGTAATGAAAAAAACATTAAAGTGCATTTAAAATTTTTCACAGACCTTTTCTGGTCCTGTGTTGGTAATCCATTACTCAGAGGCAATCTGGTTTTAGGTGAAGCTGAGTTTAGACTCCCTATTCCCCAGCGGAGAAGTGGCCTGGGGTATCATGCTGGTCATATAATCTTCTCAAGTGCGGTTTCTCCTTTAGTACAAACAACATCCTAATAATGACTGTTGTTTATTAAGCACTGTGTTGGGCATTATACTAAGTATTTTTCAAGCATTGCCTCATTTAATCTTTATAATACTCTGAGGCAGAATTTTATTTCCACATTATAAATAAGTAATGATGGGCTGAAGTTGGCCAAGTTATAGCTGTTATGTTTTAGAGTCAATCTGGCCCCAAAGCTCCTGTAAATAGCATTATACTGTCTTTAGTGTTAGAATCCCTCCCAGCTTTAGCCTTCTCTGACCAGATCGTAATGACTGTCAGAGTTCCACCATTGACACTGCCTCTCGACCAGATTCAAGAAAGTTAACATTGCAAAAGCCCTTAAGGCTCCGGCAGGCTATCTGTGAAGATACGGAAATTAAAGTCCAAAGAGTTTCATGTTTTGTTAAAAGGTCATTATGTCCACTTCATAAGAGCATCTTGCCTTACCCTAAAGGGCAGCACACTATAACAATCTTTACTTCAAAGGCAATTTTAAAAATTGGGGATCTATGATGTTATTTTGTACTCCTCTCCCAGCTGCCACCCCTGTTACTCTAGGAGTACGTCAAATCACTTTCTGGAAAAGATGCAAGATTATAACACATTTAATGCTAGTCCTGACCTGCCTTCAAGGACATTTCTGTGCTTTTTTAAAAAACAGATCTGGTTCCTTTAAACAGGTTACTGATCTTATCAAGGTGGAGATAGAACATCTGGTGTTAAAATATAATGCTAATAAGAAGTCTTGTAAAAATCACGTAGAAAAATATGTGGCATGTCCAAAGTGACCCCTAAAGTATTGCTCATCAACTTTTCCCACATGTGTGCTCTTTGCTGCTCTCATGGGTTGACTTATTTGAACACCACTACCATTATGGAGTCAGCACGACTTTGTGTCAGGCAGACCTGGGTTCAGATCTTGACACTGCTTGGCGCTGGCTCTGTGAAAACCTCAGGCTTTCTCAGGCATCCAGTGGTATTACTGTTTACTTCCTAGGGCTTTTGTAAGGATTCAGTGAGAGACTACGTAAGACATCTCAAAAGTCATGAGCACTCAGCAATGGTTTGCTTCTTTCCCTCCCAACAAGTTGGTATAATCACTTTCTTGTATAACATAGTTTTCATTGGCTTTCTTCTGTGAGCATAAACGTTTGAATGCCAGATCTGAATCTGCTAGTATGAATATACAGTGTGTGAGGCCCAGGACTTAAGCATTTAACTCTATTTTATTATTAACATCAAAATTCCTTTATTAACTATGATGCCTAACAGTTTTCTCTTTAGCCCCAGATAGTAGATACCTATTAAACTGTTGTAGGCTAAGAAGTTTGATACTGTTGGAAAAATTTTAAAAGTTACTTCCTCTATTGAAACTTTGCAAGCAAACATTAAGTAACAATGAGTCATTTATAATAAATGTCATGTGGTGCTTTGGTGCTGTGCTTTTCATATGATACATAGTGAGAGGGCAGAGAAGGAGGCATTCCTAAATGATCAACGTGGCTTTCAAATTATATTAAATGCCAGGAATTTTAGAACTACCCAAGCCACCCCTGAGGAGATGGGGCTGAAGCATGGCAATTCTTCATGTTGAATACTAAGTACCAAGAAACACAATTCCTCCTGTTCCCACCCCTGCCACACAGACACACTTCCCTTATACTAACTTTTTTTAAAAAGCTTTTTTTTCTTCCTCAATTTCGTTGGGTGGTGTACTGCAACCTTTTCAAAGGTATTTTGTGACCATTATAAAGGAGAGGTCGTTTTAGAGCAGACCTTCCCACCTTGATTTATTTGGAGGAGCGAATAGTCATGTCTGGTCATTATGTTAAAAAAAGAAGGAGGTGGAATTCCAAAATTCAGGTCACTATTAATAACTTAAAAAAAGGAGGATTATGAAATTCAAGTATAACACTGGAAACAAGGACAAAAAGCATCCCTAAAGCAGTTTCAAGATCATGGGAAATGCAATCACTATGTGAAGAGGAAAAGGAGATTACTAACAGACTTTCTTCAAAGGAAAGGAGGGGAATATAAATTTCTCATACCAAGTGAGTTAGTATGATTGGTTTCAATTAAAATGTAGTAGTAAAGAATCCGGGAATTTTCCTTGATGTCCTTTGGGTAGCTCTAATGTACATTCTGCAAGCTAAAGCTAGAGAGAAAATAATCTTAAGAAAAGGCTAATATGGTGGGCTTCATCAACTTGTAGTGGACAGTGGAATGAAAAACAGAAATCTTTGGTCTGACTCTTTTCCTAAAAATGCCCTCCTGGTTGGGTAGGTGAGGCCAGGGGGAACATGGACTGTTCAAGAAGGGCATGGTACAACATTACCTGAATATTCTGGAATGCTGGAGACCCTCCAGTGACTGGAATGCATCTGGCAAGGGATACAGATTTCCAAACCCTTGCTGATGCTGCTTCTTCTTCTCCCCCCTTCCCCTCCCCCTCCCCCTCCTTCTTCTGAGCTTGCTCTCATTTAATAAGGACTGTTTTAACTCATTCAAATACATGAAATGTTGGCACAAAACTACAGCTTTTACAGAAAGATCACAGATGTCCTGTGGGTTATTGAAACTTCCATGTCTCTAAAACCAAAACCTTAAATGGTCTTCATTTTACAAATTTAAGTGTTAGAAAAATGTCCAAATAATAAGTAACAATTAAAATAAAATATGCATTTGTAAATTCTATACAGAATACATTTTACTTTACGACAAGGAAATGGTAAGAGAAGCTACCACCTTCCAACCAATGCTGCTCACTTTCCCTGTTGGAGATGACCACCTTTCTCTGAATCAGATGTGCAAGGCAGTTTGCATTTTCTAGGTTGGAAAGGGAGAATTTGTAGCTAAACTAAAAGTGCTGTTGTATTATTACTAGTTCAATTGTTTTCACAAAATACTTTTGAACCCTGTTAACTCAGTATCTTAGAAATTTCCTGGTATAGCCCTGGCCAGTTTGGCTCAGCAGTTAGAGCATCAACTGGTGCACCAAAGAGACACGGGTTCGATTCTTGGCTGCTGTTTGGTCCCTGGCCCTGGTTGGGGTTGTGCATGTGTCTCTCTCAATCGGTGTTTCTCTCTCTCTCTCTCTCTCTCTCTCTCTCTCTCTCTCTACCTCTCTCTCTCTCCTACTCTATCTGAAGATAAATGGAAAAATATCCTTGGGTGAGGATTTTTTAAAAAATAGAAATTTTCTTGGTATAATTTTATAATCAACAAAAGCTGAACTATCAAGAACAACGAGTTAACACATATATCTCAAAGAAACTGTGAAATGGCTCCATAACTATATGTAAGCTGAAATGTGTTTCTTTTTTGGTGTTTCTTTTTTATCCCTCTTAGTTATTTTGATTAGTCTAACAGTAAAAAGCCATGCAACTATCAAAAATGCCATTCATCTCAATGTCATCAAAGTGCATCTTTGATAACTATCAGAATTAATGAGACCTACTTATTGTAAAGTTATCAAATAGATAAAACGAATTCATTTATTTATCCAGCTATATGTTAAGCAGGCATGGAGTCATTTGGTTTCCTAAGCTAGTTCATTTGGGTTCTGTGGACAGAAAACATCCCCATGAATGTCCATGCTCTCTAATGAAACAATGATTCATCTTTTGATGGTTGTTTTCAACATTGTCATGCTTGAGAGGTTATGTGCATCTTGAGAACAGCCTTTTAAAACTAGGTCTTGCAGTTGAAATGGTTAATTTGCTTTTAGGAGTCAGATGATATTCACCTGACATTTTGAACTTTTAGCTTTTTACATTTTTTAGAACTATTATTTGCCTTTAAAAAAGAAAACAAAAGTAGAATAGAAGGCTATTGGAGCAGCTCTAAGTAGATTTAGTAGCCCCTTGAAATTGTAAAATCACTCAGATGCAAACATGGATAATGGCTTTCTAGTTACACATGGATAAATGGTTTTCATGTGTTATGGTTTTCTAGTTCCTTATGTTTCCAAACAACCTAACCTCATCCTCAGTTCTGCAGACTGAGAGGTAATGGTCCATGTCACACAACTCACCTTAACTGGGCTCTGTTCTCCAAACTACATTTCTCTTCTATAATCCTAGGTATTATAGAAGCAGACATGTACGTAACACAACTAACCTCACATAGTTTTTATATTTGTACTTCCTTTTCTCAGAAAAGTTGCTGAATCAGGTTCAGCACTACAGTGAGGTATAAGAGATTAAGTTATACAAGTACAGGGTCAAATCTTTATTTAAAATTTTGATATTTTGTTCATCATGGATTTTTTGCATTAATTTTGATTTGTAAAAAAGAAAATGTTACATTAAAATAGTATTTATCTTGATTTCTGAGGTTTTTGGGAACTCCCTGAAATCTCTTGTATTTCAGATACACTGGATCCTTCTCCTTTGTGCAAATTATTTGCATATTAACATGGCTGGCTGCTTGAGTCATTAAAACTTTCAAGTTAGAAAATATATATTTCAAAGAGAAAATAAGTATTCATTATTTTACCAAAACCGAGAAACAAAAATTACCTTAAATCCTTTCAGATCATAGTTTAAGTATTTACATTTACAACTGGTATTGGATCGGGTTATGCATGAAGCCAGTCCATGAGAATAAAGCAGGGGAATCAAAAGGGAAAATGGACAAGCACCCAGGAGTAATAATTTTAGCTACTTTATTACATTGTCTTGGTATGACTGTTCTTGTTCTATTTCCAGCCTGGAAGCCTGTGGTCATGTAGCTTTCAAACTATACCCCTGGCAGTAGGGGAGGAGAGGTGGATGAGGAGAGAGTAGGGAGAGCCTCAGAACCTGAAGTTGTGTTAGCCAAAGCAATTCTGCTTGTGTCCATCATGTGTATTGTCCACCTGATAAAGAGTCATTTTGGAAAAAAAAAGTCCTCCCCTAAAAAAAAAAAAAAAAATATATATATATATATATATATATATATATATATATATATATATGTAGTTTGAAAATCACTGGACTAGATGATTTTCAAGCTCTTGGTTAACTCACAGCTCTGAGTGTGCATGTGTTTCTGATACAATGGATTTCTGCTGATCTACTCACCCCTTGATCTGCTCCCCTTACAAGGCATGTACCACCCTTTGGTGAGACCACTGGCTTTTTTGCCTTGATATCTTGTAGCTGTCATATATATCACCAGGTTTCCTCTAGATTTAATTGTAGTTCCAAGATAATGGAGAGAGAATTAGACCTTGTGTAGTAGCAGTGTCTTGCAAATTCTGCATTCTGTACTAAAGTTCAAGAAGAACATAGTAGAACGCCTACTTATATTTATTATATTTTAAATTTCTGTTAATGTATTTAACATATATGATAATTATAATGTAACAAATTATATTAGTGTTTTAGTATAATAATACTTATAATATATAAAAATAAATATTCATCAATAGGACATGTGTGTCCAATATAACATTTTTTGTTGTTAGGGCATGCCACTGTTCTTGAACCTTTTCAGGAATTACTTCCCTTTTGTTAGTAAAATTTTTGGTAACTGATAACTTAAAAGATGAGTAGAGACTCTCTATCTTTTCATCTTTAGCATATTTGGGTTTAGCATATCCCCTATAAATCTGAATTTTGATAAGTGTGAGTAATCAAAAATATGTATGAAAATTTATTTTCAAAGTCCATTGCATAAGTATATTTGGATATAATATAAACACAAAGAAGTGGACTCTTCTAGTTTTTTGTTTTTTGGTTCTATTTCTATGATCAAAGTTAGTTGGATATTCATAAAATCAAAACACAAATTTAATCATGGATGAGGTATAACAATTATAGGATTTTTAAACATGCATTTTATTTATTAAATTTTTTTTTCTTTATTGATTTTTAGAGAGAAAGGAGAGGAGAGGGAGAGAGAGATAGAAACATCAATGAGAGAGAACATCGATTGGCCGCCTCCTGCATGCCCCCATTGGGGATCGGGCCCACAACCTGGGCATGTGCCCTGACCAGGAATCGAACTGGCGACCTCTTGGTGCGTGGGTCAACGCTGAACCACTGAGCCACACTGGCCAGGCTAAACATGCATTGTAAAGACACAAATAACAATGTTTAGTTTTATCTAATTGACTTTAAACTGGATTCTTCTTTGTTGTTTCTACTAGATCTTTGACAAGAGTTGTATGCAAGTGTGAAAAAATTAGAACTATAAAAGTGTGTTTTCTAATTCTTGTTTTTTAGGGGTGCATATTTGCATTATATTACATAAACTTTGAAGTTTATAAATTTTTATTACTACTTCCTATGTGATTTTTTTAAATTAATTTTTCTCTTCCTCTTCTTAGTTCCTTATATTCGGCCTGAACAAATAGGACTCATTTGGAGGGAAACAGTCCCAGATACAGAGTGAGAGGAACAGCAAAAACCATATGGGAAACTGGATAGAAATGAGGTTAAAAGTATCTGGTTTTGATTTAAAATTTTCTCAAAATAATAGATTGTGCATTCAGGCAGCTCTAAGTCATATCCTCAAAAGGCTAAAAAAACAAACAAAACAAAACAAACAAAACACATACACACACAAAAACTCCCCCAAAAACAAAAAAGTGAGGTGTGGAGGAGAAGGCAGGCAATAATAAAAAATTTATAATATGTGATAAGTTCAACAATAGAGGTACATCAGGGTGTTTTAGATCCCAGAAGAGGGAACCTACCTAGCCCATGGGGGCAGACAAGGCTTTTGGGAAAGGGGTGCCCAAGTTAACCCTGAATAGATGAATAGGTGTTAGCCAGGGGATAAGGAGGAGGATGAGGGCAAAGAACTTCAGCCCCAGGAACAATATGAACAAGGCACACAGGTGCCATTGTGGGGTGTGCCTGCAGAGCTCTAGGATTAGTGCAGGTCAGGCAGGGGTGAGAATGAAGGGGAGGTAGATAGGAGGGGGGGGGCAACTCCTGGAGTATACCATGTACCCTGTGAAGGGGCTTGGAATTGATCCTGTAGGTGATGGGGAGGCTGTGAAGGATTGATCATAGAATGATCATGAGTAAATTTACTTTGAAATAATTCCACCTGCAATCTGTGTAAAGAATGGATTTATAGGAAGCAAGAATGAGTATAAGAAAATCATTTTTGATGTTGTTCAGCAGTCCAGGAAGAATGAACGGCAAGCTGAACTAGGGCAGTGGGAGTGTGGTGGAGGGAATTTGCAAAGCGCCCTATTTCCCTGAGTAGCTAATGTGAATACTGCCTGTTTCTATGCCTAGTATTTTTCATCCTTCTTGTGTCAGGTGCTGAGCCCTGAGACACAGGGTCCATTCTGGGAACAGGAATTATATTGGGGTAGTTTATTTTTGGTTTCTAGGAGCACGATGGTTGGATTTTTTCCACGTGGTGGGGGTGGGTGCTGGGAATATTAGTACAATGCCTCAGGGCATTTAAGGAAGATGCAAAAGATGCAGACATTTTCTACAGTCATATCCCAGAAGTGTGATATGTTTCTACAAACTCCCAAAGGTGTAGTCATGTCAAATATTTTCTCTTTTTTATAGTTCTAGCATCACAAAATTTTATTTTCAATAAACAAAATATCTACTGAGCCTAGTATTTTCTTAGGGTCATTTTTCAATGCCTACAGATGTTTGCTGTAATGGTCAGTCATTTTGGGGGGATGACTTTCTCAACTTGATGTTAATCCCTAAAAGCATTAATGAAGTAATTATCCGCCGCATTTTGTAGCTGATAATCTACAAGGCTGCTTGAAATGAAGCCTTTTTTACTTTTAATAGAAAATTTTAGTGTAAAATTGGAGGTTCTGCTTGTCCCAAGAAAATCAGGCAAGTCATGGTGTTTACCAGTTTTAATTCAATAAAAAACTAACAAACGAACAAACAAAAAACAGACAAAATGATTAAAGTTTGATAATATAACTAGATTTTTACCTTTTCTGATTCTTCATAAATATATATTTTTAATTTGTAGGAAAGAAAGTTTATCAGAATTTCTTCCTAAACCTGTCTTAGAAAGAACAATTTAATCAACAATTTGTAAGTATCCTTTTCTTCTTTATTGGGAACTTAAATATTGATTTTGTGGAAGAAGTAGTTCCTTCAGTAAAACATTTGACAGGATATAGCTATTCAATCTGAGTTGGCATGCAAAATTTGAATAAGAAAAAACACATACACAAATCACGCCTCAAAATGCAAAACAAAGAAATCAAATCTCAATCATAAAACCTTCCCAAATCTATCTACAGCTAGTAAAGGTTTGATTTATATTTTGGCAATTTCTCTTCTTGATGTCATTTTCATTACTGCTTTCTCTTTGTGAAAATATCTTTGTGTCCACATATTTTAGAAAGTCTGTAACATCAATAGGAAGGAAGAGGAAAGGGTAGGGTGTGAACACAGGAAAGGAAAGAATATGTTGGGCAACTTTGTATTTTCCATGAACACTTTTAGTGATTTTTTTTTTTAAATTAAAGCTTAGTCTTATAATAACTAAGGTCCATTCAGTTTCATCATAGTTGTGAAATGCCAATTATTGAGATAAACCCCAAAATGGTCAACTCAGTTTGTCCTAAAAATGTATTTGTAGTAATAGCATTTTATATTTTATTCCTTGACACATGTTTCAAGTCTAATGTAGTCCCATCCTGGCACTAAATCAAAGAGTCAGCATATTGAGTTGAAGAGCTTAGGGTCCAGGGCCCATGCTGTAAAGACAGATTAGGGAAGCAGAGTTAAGTAACTAAGGTCTGAAGTTGGGTGGGTTCCTAATTATCTGGGCCCCAAGGCTAAGGCAGCTAGATTCCATTTTATGTAGGCCCCTTGGTTAAGGCGACTAAAAGACTCCATTTTGTCACCAATAGACATTCCTCGATATTCTTCCAATAATAGGTTAATTACCCCTAGACGGAAAGGAATTTTGCCTAAGATTATAGTTGCCCCAGGAGTTGGGAGGCATTTGCAGTTTCCTGAGTATAGGTATTTGCAGGTACTTGTAAGTACTTATGCGTCAGTAAATAATGCTAATTTTGACTTCATAGTCTCTGTCACTCCCACTATTATACTGGTTCCCTGAAGGGAGGGGGCAAAAGGAGGAGGGAGTTTCTGTCTTTAAAATGGGACGAGCAAGGAGAATCGTGGCTGTTGATCTGAGGGGAAACTCTGCCCTCCGCAGCCCGCCGGCAAAATAAAGTGCTCCTTTACAATTCGGCCATGCGTCTCTGGTTATCTTGCCGTCAGGTTATAACACTCACTAGGCGTGTAAGACCTTGGACAGTTCTGGGCTTCTCAACTGTAATAAATAGTTGTGTTTGAAGGTTGTTGACTAGAAATGATGATTACCTTAGATGATCTTATGGTTCCAGGAAGTCCCTAAAACATTGTTGCTTGGTAGTTAATAGTTATTTTATCTTGTTTAATATGGGATTATTATAAATAATATTATAGCATTAATATTTGTGTAGTAGCTAATAAAACCAACCAATAGGAACTGAGACAGAGTTCTAACATGCTTCATCAGATAAGATCTCAGAAAATTGTTTATTTGGAAGGTGTACTGAACTCTTAATTATGCATTCTTTAGCAATATCGGCTGTTTCTTAGCTATGTGGCATTAGTTTTCTGTTCCAGTGTACCTGTTTGTGAATCTTGTGGTTTTGAGCAAGTTACCTGAATTCTTTAATGCTTCAGTTTGTCAGTAAAATGAGGGTTAAAATGCCTGTATTACCAGGCATTTTTGTTACTGTGTTAACAGGCTTGTTATGGGGATTAAATAAAATGATGAAACAATACAATCTAAATAATAATAATAATAATAATAATAATAATAATAATAATGAAATAAAACTATGCCACAATCATATTTTTTCTCTTTACTATATTGTTTCATAGATTTAAAGTTTTGTTCATGTAATGATCTTACTTTGTCAGCATACATAAGCTATTTTATGGATGAAGTTGGTGTTTATTAAATCTTTGAAAGAATTGTTAAAATGCAGATTGTTGGCCACATTCCCAGATATTTTCAACAAGCATCTTAGATAATTCATATGAAAGTGATCTACAGGCTAGCCATTGGGAGACACTAATTTTTCTTTAAAAATGATCCCCCAATTGCAGTAGTTGATTATCAAAATCACATGGGCACTTTGTAAAGTATATATATATATATTCCTACGGCTTCTCCTTGAAGATTCTGATTTGGCAGGCTTTGGAACTTGTGTTTTCAAAGAGTTGCCAGGCTGATTTTGATATTTGCAAACCACTGCTTTACAGTGTCATCATACCTCTAACATTTTATTGATAAAACTTTCTGCTTACCATATGTGGATGAGGGGAAATCATTATGGGTACGTGTTTCAGCTAGTCCAGATCAAGTTTTCAGGAGTGGGAAGGATGAGTTTGAATGTCTGCATTTGCATGCACAAACCAGACTGACAGTCTGCCCACCTTTGGTTGTATCACAGCTTTACAGAAATCCAAGTGCCAAGACTGTAAATTGCAGAATTCCTGAATAAGGAAAGACTCTCAGAGACCATCGCTTTCAAACCTCTTCCTTTACAGAGGAGGAAAGAGTGGCTCAGAGATTTGCCCAAGACCACAGGACAAGACCTAGACTTACACTTGGATGCCTGCCCCTAGCTCAGTTCCATTTCCATTACAATTCCTTGGCTCTGATTCTGCCATTTCAAGAACCTGAAATACCTGTGAAACCAGCTTTTCCAGTGCTGGTTGTAGTCTTCAAGGCAGGCATAGAACTTCCCTATCTAATTGTCCAGCTGTCTGAACATGAGAGCTTTTTCCTTTCCAACTCCAGTTCTCTGCCGTGAATAAAAAGAGGCAGGCAGCCCTGGCTGGTTTGGCTTAGGGTTAGAGTGGACCGAAGGGCTGCAGGTTTGATTTCTGGTCAAGGGCACGTACCTGGGTTGCAGGTCTGATCCCCAGCTCCAGTCAGTGTCATGTGGGAGGAAACCAATTGATGTGTCTCTCTCACATCGATGTTTCTCTCTCTCTCCCCCTCCCTTCCCCCCTTCCACTCTACCTAAAAAAAAATCAATGGAAAAATATCCTGGGGTGAGGATTAACAACCAACAACAAAAAAGCAGTCCACTGAGGGCACGAAAGTACTTGTGAGGACAGGCAGCCTGTTTCAGAAGTGGCACCATCTTCTTTCTAACCTTATTCATTCTTTAAAAAAATTTTTTAAAATATATTTTTATTGATTTTTTTTTAAGAGAGAGAGGAAGGGAGAGAGAGATAGAAACATCAATGTGAGAGAGAAACAGTGATCAGCTGCCTCCTACCTGCCCCCCACTGGGGATCGAGCCCACAACCTGGACATGTGCCCTGACCTAGAATCAAACTGGAATGGCTCAGTCAATGGGACAATGTTCAGTCCACTGAGCCACACTGGCTGAGCTTGATTCTTTTTCTTAGCTAGAGCTGTCCTTGCCTTTTCTCAAATTCCCTGACTCGCAATGACAACGCCCTCATTATTTCAATCTGTCTTCTTATTCTTGCATAATTTTTTCATGGTGTCTCTTATATCACTTTACTTGCCGATATATGGACACTATTTATCTCTGAACAGCATTAAGTTCAACAAATATTAAGTACTATTTCATTCCAAGAATGGTCTTGGGTACCAGAGATGTGAAATGAACCCAGCATGATCCTAGTTTCAGAAGAGGTCACAGTATTATGGGGAGGGAGACTGGTATGGAAAATGCTGTAGGAGCACTTGATCCCACAGGAGCCTTGAGCCACTTCTTAGGGGAGTCAGACAAGGCTTTGGCGAGGAGGTGACAGTGGTCTGTTTTGGGTTCCAAAGTCAAAACCCACAGTGTAAAAGTGTAACATGTTGAAACCACATGAAGAACATGTTTCCAAAGCTTAATGAAGAGAACTGATGCAGTTGAGATTTTCTAAGGCAGGTGTCAGCATGATGGAGAGAAAGCTACACTACAACATGTGACAGGAGACCTGGGTCTTCTTTCTCCTCATGCTGCCACCCCCAGCCTGTGACTGTCAGCAAGCCAATCAGACTCTCTAGGCCTCATTTGGCTACTTGTTCAATTTATTCAAATAATGAAGTTCACATTGTAGGCTGTCCTGTATGCCAGGACACAGTCATGGGGAGGAATGGTGACTCCCAGACAAAGTGCTGTCAGGACTGAGGCCTCAGTTTTGAGTAGTTGTTGACCTGGTGAAGAGAAGCTTTGGAAGGAGAGTACTCCAGCCGGAAGGAGCTGCATCTGTCCATTGGCCTGAACCTGGGGGTGAATAGGCAGCAGTTTCTTTCAGCTGCTGGATCAGAGGGCAGTGAAGAAGGTGAACCTGGGAGTAGGCAGAGTGTAGATGATGTAGGGTGTTTTTAGGCTAAGGAACTGGGTGATGTTTTTCTGGCATAGGGGAGTGAACGAAAACCTAAATAGTGAGATTTGCTTGGCAGTGTAAAAAAATAGACTAGAGGGCAACAAGTCTGAGGCAGAATAATCAGTGAAGAGGATAATCTAAAGTAGAGAGGTTGATGACTTTAACTAGGATAATAAAAGAGGATGAACAGAGCAGTTGGTCCATCATTTAAAGAGCTATTTAGAAAATAAAGTATATACAACTTCATGACTGTGAGGAGTGAGGGAGAAGGATGCCTCCTGAACTTCTAACTTGTGCAACTGGGTGGATTATAGTGCTATACACTGAGAAAGAAAACCCGGGAGGAGGAAAAGATTTCAAAAGGAAGATGAAGATCTCTAACATGAGTGCATGAGACCAGCTGATCTCTCCTGAGGTTGTTCGATATTAACTGGCCTTCCACATGCTGAGAATATCACACATGCTCTCATACTAATCTTCTCAACTGCAGGAGGTATTATGTGCCCTCAAAAGATGTGGACACTGGGGCTCTGAAAGCTTAATGCCTAAGGTCTCTTAGCTAATAAGTAGTGGAGCCAAAAGTTCAGACCAGTGTGCTAAGCCAGGTGCATTTCCTTCTGCAGCACCTATACCTTGTATTATATCACTTAGCCTTCCTTTGGACTCTGACATATAATTCTGTAAAAATAGGTCACTTGTAGAACACAAGTAACTTTAGATTTTATGGGGTGTTAAAATGAAGGCATGAACTCTACCTTCTAATTTATCATTCTTTCTTACTTGGAATACCGCAATTGCCTCCAAATCCATCTCTTGAATCCACTCTTCTTATTTTCCAAATCTATCCCATTAGTTGCAGCCAAAGTGATCTTTTTAAAGTTCAGTTTTGATCATCATGCCATAGCTTAAAAACCTCCAGTGTTTTCCCAATTGCTATTAGTATAGACCAACTCCTTAACATAACTCAGTGATGTGGCCCCTGCTAACTGGTCTACTTCCTTCAGTTGCTGAAATGTCCTGTGCTCTTTTTCTGTCTCTATACTAGCTAACATCTTTTCTTCCCTTCTATCTCAGCTCCTTCTGTCAATGAGTCAGGTTCTGATACACAACACTTTGTAATTTCTCATCTAAGACTCATCACAGTTTGTATTTACACATGGATTTGTGCCAGGCACATAATTGGCACTCAATAGATATTTTCCAAGTAAATTAATAAATTTATAAATGAATGAAGGTGATTCAGAATGAACTAATTTATATCTATTAGGTAAATTTCTATGTAGAACAGAAAAAAGAACATTTTATTTTATTCCTATTAAATAAACTGAGTTTCTGTCATATGCAATATTGTTTTTTTGATACCTCAATGATATAGTATTTCCTCTGGTATTGCATTGTAATCGTTTTCCCTTTCTGAAATCAGTTTTGTTTTGCTCGATAAATGAAGCTAATTTCAACAGCATAGGGGTAATTACCGAATTGACATTTTTTGGATTAAACCAATTAAATCAAAGCAATTAAAACTTGGAAATGGCAACTATAAAAGAACAATATGTCATCATTTAGTGTACCAATGAAGGATGGAAATGTGTTATAATTTGTTTTTAAATGTCACATCTTTATTGCACTTGCTAATTAAATGAGGCCTTTCCATCCTAGCTTTGCTGAAAATAATTTAGAATTTTCAGGAGTGGTATTTTGTTTTTTCTTTCAAGAATGATTCTCTGCCATGTGACTATCATAGTCTAACAAATGAGGTTTGGATAAGGCCTAGGGAAGGAAGCCACTAACGCGTCAGCCTGAGCCCTCAAGCAAAGCTGGGCTGTCAGTGCTTAAAATTGGCTCTTAGGACTCTGGAGTGAACAAACGATTGGACTGTAGGATGGAATTTAGCATGAGAGATTTTTGTATTCTATTCTCTAGTTAATATTGCTGAGATACACCCCTCCCCAAACTGTCTACTGAACATTGACCATCATAATCATCTAGTCTTTCAATTTCTAAGAGCCAACTGAGGGAATTAAACACAAATTTTTTAGCTTGAATAATTTATAATTCTAAATGGATAAAGGCGTGAATTAAAAGTAGGTGGAAGAAGGCTCACATGTTAGTGGTTTAAGTTATGGTTGTTACAGGGGATAAGGTGCTGGCCACTAAGGCCATGATTTATGATAGAGTCTAGTTTTTGCCAACATGGGGATCCTGGTCTAGAATTCCGTACAATTATTAGAGGGGTCCACAAAGCCGTATCTGTGTAAATAAATACTGTCACATACTATATATACTATCATTTTAAAAATATAGATTATATATTTTATAGTAACTTTTCATTTGTTATATATTTTCTCAATCAACAGATATATTAAAAAAGGTAGATTCTTCAACCTTGAGGGGTCGTCTTGCAATTAAATCTCAATAAACATAACTATGGCTCTCATATTACAGGATGTACAATATTTTTTGTCTTTTCCACACCTGGTATTTCTGAGAATCCTTAGGTACCATGATTCTATCCTGAGTACTACCTGTCACTTGTTCTAATCTGATGCTCTCTGGTCTCTGCTCATACTTCCTGCTGTCTCCTAAAGCCTTTTGATGCTGCTGCAGCTCTCTCTAGTCTACATCACTTGAAGATTGTTCTCAGGGTCCTCCCTTTGTTGCCCAAAGCAGAGATATCACTCAGATGGTTGTGGTACATAGTGAACTTCACCAAAATCTTGAGGATAATTTAAGAGAATTACAATGTAGAAATGGGAAACCTAGAATTGGATATTCAACATTATTATTACTAGTGTCCGTTCTTTGTGCCTGTTCACAAGGGGCCCCTCCTGGTTGGCTCTCTCGTTAGCATCCAGTCTGTCACCTTAGTTCATGTGTCTTCCCACCTTCCACAGGCAAGATAGTTTCAATCTTGTCTTGCCTCTCTGGAATCCAGGCTAAAATTCTTCTTCCTGCACATAAATAAATTGGTACCTGTTAATGATTGTTATATTCGGGCAGTTATGCAATTCAGAGTCCAATGAATACAACTTTTCAGTTATAACAAGTAAGTAACTCTTGTTATCTGAATCACATCATTACAAAGTGGATTGTCTTTTAACCAAGCCTCCTCCACCCCAACAATCTACTCCTAAGAAAGAGAGCTTTGCCAGTCAAAGGGGTGAATGCTTTTTTTCCCCATAAAACTTTTAAACATAGTTTTACTTCCAAGCAAGACTCAAGGTCAAGATGTGCACATGTCTTTCCCTAGTAGATTTTAAATCAGAAAACTTCCCCTAAGCATATGAAGGCCTGGCAGAAGATCTACACTCCCCCCTATCCACACCCATCCACACCCAGAGACTGGGCCTTTTCCTTTTACAAATTATATCTGCCATGTCCACCTTGTGATCTGCTGTTAAAAAGTTACTTTTATTCTTAAAAATTTAGAAACCAACATTATTGTGGAGTAAATACTGACCAGTGACATGATGTTTAAACTTGATTCAGAAGTTAACCAGCTCTCTATCAAACCAGCAATCAGATCTCCTTTTTCTAAAATCAGAGTTGCTGGCCTGACTGGTGTGGCTCAGTGACTGAGCATCGACCTATGCACCAAGAGGTCACCAGTTTGATTCCCGGTCAGGGCACATGCCCAGGTTGTGGACCAAATCCCCAGTGTGGGGGCAGGCATACAGGAGGTGGCCAGTCGATGTTCTCTCTCATCAATGTTTCTATCTCTCTCTCCCTCTCCCTTCCTCTCTCTCTAAAAGTCAATAAATTAAAATAAAATCAGGGTTGCTTTGTTTGTTTATTTATTAATATGCTGATGATTAACTTTTTTCTAGCTCCAAAATTCTAAGACATCTCCAAGTTACTTATGGATTGTCAATTTTTTCTTTTTTTCTTCTCTTGACTGTCTTTATTGGCATTGATTAGTTTGACTTTTCATTAATTCCATTAAATTGTAAAATAGAAAAAAGAAACTGGATTAGGTATGCTGTGGTCAAGATCAGATAGACATTTGAGTTATACAAAACATTACATCTCAGTCTTAAAAATTAGGCTACTAAAATATTTCTATGCATTTTTTTGTTTTGTTTTGTTTTTGTTGCTTAAACCCTTCACTTTTTTCACCGAGCCTCTCAACACCTTCCCCTCTGATAGCTGTTAGTCTGTTCTCTGTTTCTATGAGTCTGTTTCTATTTTATTCAGTAGATTCCATGTATAAGTGAAATCATATGGTACTTGTCTTTCTCTGACTGGCTTATTTCACTTAGTATAATACTCTCCAGGTCCATCCATGCTGTCACAAAAGGTAGTAAAGGGGAAATAAATGGTGATGGAAGGAGACTTGACCTGGGGTGGAGCACACACAATACAATATACAGATAGATGTACTATAGAATTGTACACCTGAAACCTATATAATTTTATTAACCAATGTCGCTCCAATAAGTTCAATTAAAAAAGAAAATAAAAATAAATACATAAAATATTTCTATATATTTTTAAGTTTAGAAAACACACTTATTAATCTTCACGCAGCTACTGAGCTTCACAGGTCATCAAAAATGGGTTATGAAAAGTTAGTCACTTGCCCCCAGTTACAGATGGTGACAGAGTTAAGAGCTGAATCATATGTTTCCATCACTATCCTTAATTTCCAAAATGGAAGTTACCACTAAAATAAATTAGATGGAAAGATTGTGCCTGAGTGCAGATAATAATTTAAAACTGCAGTTTCAAAAGACTTAAAATTCTATTTGTAGTTATAGCTACTACTATGTATTTGAAAATAGAGTTGAGAATGACTCAACATGTGTTTCCCAGATAAATCTGGAGGCAAGTTTAGATAGAATTAAAAGAAAGAGAAGATTCTTAGATTCAAAAGAGTTCACCTTATACATAAACACTGCAGCAAATGGACACTCTATGTGGCCTCAGGAGAACAAATACCTACCAGAAGAATACTCAGTGAAAATATTCTGCTTTGACTGGACCAGCTTATCTTAAATTTCAAATATATCAGAGGAACATGGTGTTTTAGACCACATAAAGCCTTCTGATTTACAATGTACTGGAAAACAGGTTTTGAATTTTAATCTTGGCAATTAATAATGCTCTAAAATACAGAGTCTATTCAAGTTAACCGAAGATAGGCATCTCTGCTTGCTCTCCATGCTCCATACAGGATTTGTTGAGTAAAGCAACACATACAAATAGGCAAAAACAAAAACAAAACACAAAAAAAACGATGAACATTTGTACCATTTTATATTACTTCCACACCCATAATAAAGGCTTCTAAAAGTGCCAGAATGCGCCCCTCTCTGGACCCAGTGATTGTCACTGCCCTGCACATCCCCAAATGCAAGTACTCTAAGGTGGAGTATGTAGCTTGGGATTTATGAGTCAACTTGACCCAAGGACAATTTCTTGGTGACACAAAGTAACTTGAACCAGAGCACTCTTCATTCAAATGAAACAAGAGCTATCTTACACATACTGATTTGATTTCTCTTTAAGCTCACATTTTTTCAATGCAAGTAAGATTTTTTTTTTTTACTAATTTTTATCCATCTAGCTATGAAACTTCCAAGTTTTGAGGTTATTGTAATGAATACACCCAGTCCATAAGTCTTAAAAGTGAATCAAATTGGCTTTTAAATACTTATAAATGAATTAGAATATGCTTGGATCACTACTTTCCTCTTTAGTTCCTGGCAATTTCTGATGAGTAATTGGGAAATTTAGGTGGGTTAGCAGATTTGAGTGTATAGTAAGACAAATGAAAGAGGTAACAGCTAAAAGCTACTTAATTACTAGAAACAAAACTACAAAAATCTAGGTTCTCCTGCCTACACTGCAAATGGAAAATAAAGGGGTACTTTTGTTGTTGGAGAACATTACATGACTGGGACTAGGGAACCCGAGGCTCAAAGAGGTTAGGAAATCTGCCCAATGTTATGTAATTGGTGGTGCTAGGAAGGACTGTTTGACTCCAACACCCCTACCAACCTTAAAAATGGGCAGAAGATAAAATGCTGATAACTCAGGAAAATTTCCCATCTTTCCCAAATAACACCCCTTTTCCATTAATTTGTGTAAATGCCAACCACTGTTAATGATTTACTTCTTTGGTGTAAGACTTTGTCTGGAGATTTTCCTTATAGGAATCACACACAGAGCATACTCCTGTGAATGAATTAAGCAAATACAGAGGTGGGCAAAGGTAGGTTTACAGTTGTGACGACGTGAAACAGAGTTTATTCTTGTATTATTGTATTATTATTATTATTATTATTATTATTAACCTAGTTTTGCCCACCCCTGTGGTTTCCAAGACCTGGTTTGGCTAGGATGAAGAGGAAGAGAGCATTGGAAGGTCTATGACAGGAGGTGGGATGGGGCTGGAGGGAGGAAAAAGAGGAGATTGATGAAGGAAAATGGTGAAAAGTACAAAGTTGTTGGTCTGGGAGTCTGCAATTGACAAGAGTGTCAATTGCAAACAGCTGAGTGTGTTGCTGTAATGAAATGGTGCTCTAAAATGTGTTCTATAGTGATTATTCAGTGCTGTCTCTCCCTTACTTCACTGCCTTTGTATATTCATTCTCAGTATTTGTCCTATTACCAATGGCTGTTTTACATTGATCGCATTTCAAATAACTGCTTCTGATTTTTTTTTTTTTTTTTTATCCTCACCTGAGGACATTTTTTCATTTTTTGTTCAGATAGAGTGGGAGGGAGAGAGAGGAAGAGAGAGAGAGAGAAATATCGACGTGAAAGGGACACATCAAGTGGCTGCCACCCGCACGACCAACCAGGGCCGGGGGCAAACTGCAACCGAGGTATGTGCCCCTAGCGGGAACCGAACCCAGGTCTCTCTGGACCGCAGGCCGACGCTCCAACCGCTGAGCCAAACCGGCCAGGGCTGCTTCTGATTTTTTATTCAGAAGATGAACATCTATCAATGATGCCCCACAAATATTAGTTGAATTAAATGAGATTTTTAGTCATGCCTTTTTCTTAGTTCAGTTTTTCACAATCTCTTTGAGATACTCAGGGAGGTCTTAGTCAATATCATCCAGGATGTTCTGGATTCTCAGGTCTACTCTCCAGGGTGAAAAAACTTTGGTGAACAGTTCCTTCTGCTATTTCCAATGTATCCATGCTTCCTTCTCTCCTCATCTATTCCTGCTAGTGAGGATCTTTGAGAATTGCCTGTAATCATACTAATTTTTTATTATTACAAATGAATCAGCTTTTTAGTGTTTTCTTCAGTTATTTTAATTATGATGGATTTGGGAGAATTTTTCCAACTAACATTCTTTAGCATCCTTAATCAAATGTCAAAGGATAACAATGAAAAATCTGATGTGACATGGGTAAGGGTGGCAGGATGACTTGAAAGGTCTTTCTTCGTTCAGACACACTGCCAACTTAGGCGATTCACTTAAAATAACAGCTCCTTTATCAAGTTCAATAACATAGGCTTCATATCCACACAGATAGGATCTGCAAGTGATGTGGACTGCACAGTCAGATCAATATGAAGTTTATTAAGAAAGCACTCATTGAACACCAACTATCCACTGTCCACACTTAGAACCTATTGGTTCTTGCCTCCAAGAAGGTATGGTCTTCTCGGGGGGAGGAGGTAAAACAAGTTACCCACATAGAATGTTTAGTGAACAACAAACAGATTACACTGATTTAGTGGTGAATTTCAGGGTTGACTATCAGAGTGAAAGGTGAAAGAACAGGGGATGACTGATGTAGCCAAGGCCAGCAGATCTGGACAGAGTTAGTTTTGCAATTCATTTAATTTTTAATTTGCTACAAAGAAATTGTTGGTAAGGTCTGAAATTGGATGACTAGATCTCCAAGGCTGTGTGTACACACTGGTAAATGCTAAAATGACCAGTAGTTTATTCTTTCAGGTGATACATACTGTTAGACCTTGAAGTAACATATAGTTTTATGTGTTTTTCAGTATTAGAGAAAGATAGAGGAGAATCTGACTTAACTTTTACTCTAATTCAGTTCTTGTCAAACTTGTGTGACAACAAGCATCTCCTAGGGTACTTGCAATACATATGGTGCAAACACACTGAATCGAAGGCTCTAAGTAAAGCACTAGGGGTCCATAGTGTTAACAGACGTCCCTGGTAAGCCTTTTGAGCAGGCAAGTTTAGGAAACATTGCTCTAGTTCACCTGGAATAAGACTGTAGGCTTTTTATCCACCCTTGCTCACTCTTTATCTATCTCTCTCCTGCTCCATTAAGATTTTTTAAAAATCATAGGAGGAGCTCATTTGCTTTAAATTAATTCTGTTAGTCTCCAGGCTGGCATAGGTGAGATGAATTTTTCCAGAGATTTCACTTTTTTGTCTTTTCATTTCCACATTTTAATCAAGTGTTAAGGTGAAAAATCTAGTTCTCTGTGGCATGGCTCATAAGACAGAAGAGGAATTAATTTACACTGCCTGGTGTCAGGATGTAATATGATTATATTGGCAAAGCTATAAAAAGAAAGTATCCAAAGCTCATAAAAAAATTTCTAAGGAGGTCACGGCTAGAGCAGATGGATGAAGCTGAATGCCTGATCATTTAGCAGCTACTGAGCTAAAAGGATATTTGGGCCAAGGTGTACATAGCTAGGGCAGCTTGGAGGTCACCAAATCGTAATTACAGCTTTCAAGAGGAACATTCAAAATTTTACAGTAATATGCATATTTATTTGTCATGCTCTGTAAAAACGACTAGATAGTATGGTAAATACAGTGCAGTCAACTGTCAGTTACCTCCAGGAAATCTAATGGTGGGTTTCCTTTGCTGCGTTCTTTGGGGCCTTCTCTTGTTTGTTATCAGAAAATCTTAACATTAAATGCAAACTTATTTTTGTATTTTAACAAAAAACTGCAAAGATAAAACTCAGCAGTAAGTAAAGTCTAAAATTAAACCCTCAAAATCTTAGAATCTTTAAACAAAAGTTTATATTGACCTCTTAAGTCTTTTCAATGTTAATTGGTGTGTCATTGCAGATAAGTTGGAAGGTAAAACTAACATACTTAAAAACATCCGTAATTAAATTATAGGTCAGATTATACCACCAGCAATAGGACTTTGCTTCCATGTTATTCTGTGAAAGAATTTTAAGGCATCTGAATGTGTGTGTTCACAGATTATATAGTTATATTATCTATGTATATTATGTAATAGTGAGAATTATAAAGAAAACAAAAAGTAATTTTTGTTCAAAGTTGTGTATATTATTTCAATCATATGGGCTTCATCTTTTTAAGTTTCAAAATTGAATTAAAGTTTTTTTTTTTATCTTTATTGTTGAAAGTATTACAGATGTTCCCCATTCCCACCCCCCCCCCATTGACCACCTCCTCCCCACTCCCACCCCTCTCCTGCTTTCCCCAAACTATTGTCTTTGTCCGTTGGTTATGCATATATGCATATAAGTTCTTTGGTTTATCTCTTCCCAACCCCGTCACCCCCCACTTCCCTGAAAAGTGAATTAAAGTTTAATATCAGGTAAATGCTTGAGCAATGGTTTGAATTTGGTTCAACACTATGGAGAATATGTGGTTCAATGAAAGAAAATGTTCTTACTGAAGTGATTCGTGCATATGGTAGATGACATAGTAGGTGAGTTTTAGGTGGCTTCTGGGTCCCTAAGTTTATACCTAGCAATTTCTGTGCTATTTTAATCTCTTCTAAATTTATACATGTTTATGATTCTAGAAGGGAGGCAATGTAATGAAATGATTAAAATCCCATGTCTTGAAATCACATGTAACAGGGCTTAAATCTAATTAAGAGCAAGTTCCTAATGTCAGGAAGACTTAATTTGTCATCTCATTTGAATTATGGAGATAATCTCCCCTACCTTGTGTCTCTGACATTTGTGGTAAGGATTAAATATGTATATGCCCTGGCTGGTGTGGCTCAGTGGCTGGAGTGTCAGCCCACGGACCAAAGGGTCATGGATTCAATTCCCACTCAAGGGCACATATCTGGGTTTCAGGTTCCATCCCCACCCTGGTTGGGGTGCATGTAAGAGGCAACCAATCAGTGTATCTCTCTCACATCAATGTTTTTCTCTCTCTCTCTCTCCCCCTCCCTCCTTCCCTTCCACTGTCTCTAAAAATCAATGGAAAAAAATATCTTTGGGTAAGGATTAACAATAACAACAAATAATGTATATAAAACAAGTGTACTACTTAGCTAAGTAAGGGCTCAATTAAAAGTAGCTTTTAAAATGTGTATAGATGATAATTATTTTAATTCTTAACTAAGATGTTATTTACCCCTTTGCCACTCCCTTTAATGCTTTCTATAGATACTCTTTGCTGAGGAATGGTACCTGTAATCTACAACAAAAGTTAACTTTAGTTTCTGATTGATTTTTTAAATGCAAACAAAGATCCATAGTCTTGAGTCAAAGTTGTCTCTGGAAATATCCTGGCTTTTTGAGAGAAAAGATTTTTTGAGCTATCTGAGACTGGAGAACTAAGAACAAACCTTAGAGTGGGAAAGAAGCATGTGGTGACATAAGAGTTAGTTTTATGTTTCTGGGAGGGACTTGAATAATTGACTAGCTGGTGGGCGTAGAATGCAACATGTGATGAAGCCCTAGGCATTGTTTGAGTCCCTGGGAAGGTGCCCGGGACCCTGGTTCACTGGGTTGAGCCAGAGAGGGATTAAACAGTAGGAATTTGAATGGGGTTAGGAAATTCAAGTGTAGAGAGGACTTTGCCTTAATTCTCGGGGAAACTGAGCATCTTAAAGAAGCTCCATGTCTAGTACAACCCTAGAAAGACAGAGAAGCAATGGTGAAGAGATGTACCTCGGCAGATGGGCCTGGGTGTTGCCTCGGGGGTTCCCAGGCCCTCAGAGGAGTGACTGAAATGACCTCAAGAAGGGCAAAGAGTGCCTTAAATATACCATGGACCCTAAATATTCTAGGGTTGTAACAAACAAGATGCAGATGCACACACCTCCACCTGAGGTTATGGTTATACCTGAGACAACAACAATGGATCCCAGTGCACAATGATGAAACAGAACAACCCTCATTGCAACACATTGGACACAGGACATTGTAAACCTCATGCCTTGTTCTCCCTATACTTAAGGCTCCCTCTCAGGAGAGAAAGATAAATAGTATTGGTGGTAGGGTGTTTTAATTGTAACCTATTCTTCCCATTGATGAAAGAGGGATTCCCAGCCTAGGTTTATGAGGATGCATGACATCTGACACTGGACAGGTGAAATCAGATGAGATTGACAGTGATTTATTAGTTATGTATACTCATAGCCTTGGAGAGCAGGACCCCATGCAGGGCCAAGCAGGGGCTGCACTTGGGAACAACAAGGGCTATGGGAGACAGACCTCAGTATTAGCAGGGTGGGATGCGTCTTGGTTCCTGTGGGAGAATATAATTGGTTTGTTTAAGTAATTCTGCATGCAAGCAGGGATCTGAAACCTGCTACTCAGGGGTGAGTGGGAATTGTGCCTGGTGCCTTTTATAAGGAGGGTTGATTGGCTAAGGGACCTTGTCTGAGTGGGGAAAACTTGGGTTATGCCATTCGAGGCTTATTTTATCAAATGTCAAGTTACCACATAATACCAATCCTTAATTTTTGGCCTTATGCCACAACTGACCCCTTGAGATCTTGACATCTGTTTAAACTGAGATGACTGAGACTTTTAGGGAGCAAAGTAGGCACTGGACCAGGAGGGAGAGGACTACGCAGTGAGGTGGTTGTCAAAAATATGAACTTTAGAAATGTTCCCACTTAACCAATAAAGGCAATTGAGAGATATGTGTGACATTGGTGTAGCAAGTGGGTATCCCCAGGGGGTAGGCATAAATTGTCCACTTTGTGACTTAAGTAGTTCTTTGAGAAGCCCATTAAGTCTCTCAATTAAGCTAGCTGCTTGGAGCTGCCTGGCTGGGCCTCTAGGGGAGGTGACAGTTTGATTGAACGCCTTCTTCAAAAGCCCAGCACCATGTATTCTGAGAAGTAAGATGAGTGCATTGATCACTATCAGTAGTATCTGGAACTCCAAAGGAAATACGCGGTATCCTGGAGAGGCCATGTATTGTGGCCTTAGTATATAGAGAGAAATCTTTTACCTTGGTTTACATTTTGGGTATCTGTGAAGCAAGAGATTCCCAGAGTTCTTTACCCTAAAAGGAACAACTCATAGGTAACAGCCTAAGATTTTGAAAAAATGTACAAATGGGGCCAGTTGTTGATTGAAGTGCGCCAATTGTGCTGACCCTTGGTTTCCATGGGTAGCCTTGTAAATGTGTGTGTACCTTCAGTGTGTGTACCTTCAGTGATAAAGACAAACTGCGGCTGAGAGGCTATTGAAAATAGGTGTTAAACAGAACATAGTAGCCAAATTTTTGGTAGCAAAAGATTTACCATTTGCTGATTGGACGGAGTCAGCAATTTCAGTAATTAAGTTGTTGGGTGTAAAGTCTTGAATGGGATAGGACCATGGTGTTAAGGTTGCAGCAATTCACTATGGGGCACCACTGGTTTGTTTAAGAATAGGCCCAATTGGGCTGTAAAATGGAGAAACAGTGGGTTAATTACCCTTCACACATTATGTGTTATATAACAAATTTTAATCCTTGAAGAACCTGTTTTATTTTATTTTATTTTTTTAATCCTCACTGGAGGATATGTTTCCATTTTTGTTCAGATAGAGTGGGAGGGAGAGAGGAAGAGAGGGAGAGAGAAAGAAACATCGATGTGAAAGAGACACAGCAACTGGTTGCCTCCCGCATGACTTCTCGCAGGGCCGGGGACGAACCGCAACCGAGGTACGTGCCCTTGACTGGAATTGAACCCACGACTCACTGGTCTACAGGCTCTAACTGCTAAGCCATACCGGCCAGGGCTGAAGAACTTGTTTTAAATTACACTGAATCATGTTAACTATTTTAACCTATTGTAATGAGGGAAGAGAGATGTCATATCATTTTGTCAAGCGCATTTGTAAGTGTCAGACTTAATTTAATTTTTAGTTTTTATTTTTTTATTGGGTCAGAACATCCATGCCCGCTATAGGATATTTTAGGGCAGTGAGGGCTATAACCATAGGTAATTTAAGCAAGACAAGGGTTGTGACAGTTAAAGTGAGGAATACCTATTTGTCCTTTATTTAGTAATTCCCTTAAGTAAATCCCCATTATGGGAGATGCCATGTTTAAATATAGTAGGATCCCCTGATATAACTAATTTTAGCTTCGGTATTGGTTAAGGCCATGAAGGTTTGGCAATTGGTGAATTTTCAGATATTAAAGTTAACTCAGAGCCTGTGTTGTAGAGACACAAAAGCCAATCAGTATTCTTTCATTGTTTGCCATGTAAATTCTTTTAGTAAATTTTAGATTTCCAATTCGGTCAAATTATGGGCATTTAAATTGTTATTTGTTGGTTTTTCCTCCCTATATCCAGCTTTCTTTCTTTTCTTTTTAATCTTGCTATTGTTTTTGATCACTAGATGTACTTGGAGGGGGGGAGGAGGGTGACCTTTCGACCCCTATCATATTTACAAGTTTCTTCCTCCAGAAAATCTCAAATCAGTATTATCAGAGCTAGGTATCCCTTCCATAACAGTGATTAAATTGTAAGATTTAAAGACCTTGAGCTTAAGTCAGGTTTTAATTAACCTCTTAATGGTGCCACAAGGGTGTCATGGGTGTTCCCCTATAATCCTGAAGATTAGGGTCTTTGTTGCAACAGAGACACAGATGGCAGAGTGTTGCAGGAGAGGAGTGCTGGACCTACCACCCAGACTTGATGGATCAAAACCATCCTCCACTACCGCCCCACTTTTTCTATCATATAGTCTTCCTTTTTTTCTCCCCTCTCTGTACAAATTCCCCGAGAACATGTAGGGCTTCTAGCCACATAAAGTTGCAGCTTTCAGTTTCTGTCTGCACAATCACCTGTGGTGCAGACCTTCTGGGTGTTTATGGGAGAAGGTTCTGGAGTTTGATATTCTTTCTTGTAGGTGGCAGCCTCTTCCTAGGAAATGCCAGTCTTTCTGGGGTCAGGGTCCACATCCAGTAAACTCATTTTGTCTATGGCTTGGATGGATGCCACAGACAAATGATTGCAAGGTTAGCTCTTTAGTGTGCCGATAAGCAGCAGTACTGAGCAAAGCTTAGGTGCATTGGCTATGGAATTTGCATAAGGAGAGCAGTTGAGTACCAAATGCTCCTTCCTCCCCCTACCCTTTTTGTTTTCATCAGCCCCTGGGCCACAGGCCACCATGGATGTGCACCTCGATACCCCTGGGGGTCAGGAGAGCTCAAGCAACAGCGGCAAGGGAAGCAGCAGCACAGGAGATCAGCAAGGTCACTACCCTTGCGTGAAAAACAACAACTGGGATGTCATGCTTATTTTCTGTGGGGTGGTGGTCTCCTCTTTTTCCCATTAGCCTCACAAAGAACTGTCTCCGAGCCTGTTCCAAAGTTGCACAATTACAAACAGTGTCTGTATAGCTTCCCCAAGCAGCCAGTGATGATCACCAGGCAAGATGCAGTGACCTAACCTAACCCTTGGTAAGCAAGACTGAAGCTCTAACTGGTTAAGTCACTGTGTTTTCACTGCCTTCACAAGTGGGAGCCTCAGAGACCACCTGCCAAACATAGGCTAAACCTGACAGCACCAGGTTATGCCAGGGAATATCAAATAACAACTGTTCTTATCTTGGGGACAAGAGAGTTTAGGATGGAAAGAGATGGCAATTGCTGACAAAGACAACAGAATACCACACAGGACATAGCTCAAACCTGCTCAGCAATTAGTGGTTCCATCTCAGGCAGCCTTCATCATATCACAAAACCAGTTAAGTTAGCCAAAAGCAGTTAATTAAAGCTGACCAGACGTCCTTGTTTGTAGTTGAGTGTGTCATGTGGTTTGTGACACCAGTGGTTTTATTGGCTTCTATTCACCCTGTTGGTGAGGGAGAGATTCCTGCCCTGGGGATATGGAGTTAACTAAACACACAACATTTGACACTGGACAGATGAGATCGACAGTAGTTGATTAGCCACATATGTTCACATCCCAGGGAAGACATCATAGATCACACAGGGTATTATACTCAGGAACAGAGTAAATAACCAAGGGTTGTGCAAGGCAAAACAAGAGGGTGTGGTGCCTCCTGATTCCTACAAGAGAATGTGATTGACTTGTTTGAATAATTCCACAGGCTGTGAAGGAACTGAAAAATCACTGCTCAGGAATAAGCAGGAACTGTGCCTGATCCCTTTGATAAAAGGGGGGTTGTTTGGCTAAGGTACCTTATCCATGGTAGCAGAGTGGAGAGGGAACTTTTGAAGCACTCCCAATTTTATTAGATGTTAGGGCAGCATGTAATGTTGAACCTTAATTTTAGGCCTTACTCCATATGGAGGTATGAATCCTATGGAGTAATGTGGCAGTGACTGGTTTTACTTTGAATCACAAGACTGTTTTTCACTATGAAGGAAAAATGGGGCTCTGGGAGTTAGAGTAAGGTCTGCTAAAGAATAATGCAGTTACATTATTGCACATTGGTTTTGGTGACTGAAGGAAATGAATATCTTGCTGTTACTTAGATACAAAATTATTGAATTGTCACTAGAACTTCCTTTTCTGGCACTATGGAAGACTTAATGTCCTTTAAAAAGCCCTCATTGACAACACACTAAAATGTAGGATAACGTATTTTCAAAACTCTTTTTAAATAAATGTCCATATTGGCAAATAACTAAGAGAATAGTTCTTAAACCCAGAACAACAAGAGATCACAAATTTAGAGGCAGGTGAGTGCTATACTCAGAGGCTTCCCTGAGTTCCCTAGTATCTCAGAACTCCTGTTTTAAAGAGTCATGTTCTTGGGACAAGGGAAGAAACTTAGGACCCACTTAAGGTAGGGAATCAGATTGGGTCCCCAGCATAAAACTCAGACTGCTAGAGAGTGACATATTCAACCAAAGGGTAATATAGCAAAACCCTAACCTTTAAAGAAAAAGAGCAAGGATATTTGCCAGTCTTGGCCTTGTCTTAGGTAGAAAAGGGGAAAAAAGCTCTACTCATTATTTATTACCAGAAATAGAGCCTCAAATGTTTGAAACTCTGTAGTTTGTGTAGTCTGAACACTTCCATGTTGATAATTTAAAGCTAACCAATTGGGTAGTGACCCTAGACACCCAGTAGAAGTAGATTCAGAGCTTGTGTAGAAGAAAACACTTTAACTCAGATCTCAGGTCACTTCAAGGAAGTTGTAAAAAAACATAAGCTCACAACCCAAAATAAAAAAAAAACTTGCAAGGAAATAAGCCACTATGAGATTTTACAGAAACAATAAAAACAGAATCAGACTATAAAGAATTCAGATGTTGGATTATATGAAATTTAAAACATGGGCTTAATATATTTGAAAAGTATAAATGAGGGTATTTTAACTATGTATGATTAAAGAATAAGATACTATAATACAATGAGGCAGACTTGAAAAAGAGCCAGATTGTCTAGAAATGAAAAATATAGTTAGAATTTAAAACTTGGTGTATACCTTATGATTAGACACAGATGAAGAGAGAACTCATGAACAGGAAGATAGATCTGAAGACATTATGCACAATGCAGTACAGAGGGACAAAAGAAATGGAAAATATAAAAGAAATGTTGAGAAACATGGTCAACAGAATGAGAGTATTTATCTCATATGTGTAATAAGAATTCCCAATGAAATAATAGAGAAAGGATGGAAAGTAATATTCAAAGAAATAGTACCTGAGGATTTTCCAGAATTGATTAAAGTCACAAATTTAGGAATCCTAATAAATACTAAGAAAAAAAAAGTATCTAGGCACCTTGTAATGACATTCAGAAACACCAAAGATACTGCTCAGCCAGTGTGGCTCAGTGGATTGAGCGTCATCCCATGGACTGAGAGGTCCTGGTTTGATTCCTGGTCAGGGCACATGCCCAGGTTGCGGGCTCAATCCCCAGCAGGGGGCATGCAGGAGGCAGCCGATTTATGTTTCTCTCTCACATCAATGTTTTTATCTCTTCCCCCCTTCCTCTCTCCCTAAAAAAATCAATAAAAAAATATTTTTAAAAAACACACCACATTGCCTGGCCAGTGTGGCTCAGTGGTTGAGTGTCGACCCATGCACCAAGAGGTCGCTGGTTTGATTCCCGGTCAGGGCACATGTCTAAGTTGTGGGCCCGATCCCCAGTGCAAGGCATGCAGGTGGTGGCCAGTCGATGTTCTCTCTCATCCATGTTTCTATCTCTCTCTCCCTCTCCCTTCCTCTCTCTCTGAAATCAATAAAGAAAATAAATAAATAAAATAAAAAACACACACCACAGATATTAAATCCTCAAAATATACCAGAAAAAGAAAAGACTCTATAAACCACAAAAAAATGGCAATTATGTCTCAGTGTATTAGAGTTCTCCAGAAAAACAGAACCAATAGGATATCTATTTATCTGCTATAAGGAATTAGCTCAAACTATTATGGAGGTTAAGAATTCCCAAGATCGCCCTGGCTGGTTTGGCTCAGTGGTTAGAGCGTCGGCCTGCAGACCAGAGAGTCCGGGGTTCGGTTCCCACTAAGGGCACGTACCTTGGTTGCAGTTTGTCCCTGGCCCCAGTTGGGGTCGTGTGGGTGACAACCACTCGATGTGTCTCTCTCATATTGATGTTTCCCTCTCTCTCTCTTCCTACTTCTCTCCCTCCCACTTTTCTGAAGATAAATGCAGAAATGTGCTCGGGTGAGGATAAATAAATAAATAAATAATTCCCAAGATCTGTAGCAAGCTGGAAACCCAGGAGAGCCAATAGTATAATTCTGTTCCAAGTCTGACGGCCTGAGAAACTAGAGAGCTGGTGATATAGTCTGAGTCTGAAGGCACTGGAAGACCCATGTCCTAGTTCTAAGACAGGCAGAGAGAGAGCAAATTCTCCCTTACTCAACCTTTTCTTCTATTCATGCCTTCAGTGGATTGAATGATGCCCATCCACATTTGGGAGGGCAATCTACTTTACTCAATCTATTGATGCAAATGTTAATCTCATCCAGAAACACCCTCACAGTGACACTCAGGACAATGTTTAAACAAATACCTGGGCACCCTATGGCCCAGTCAAGTTGACACATAAAATTAACCATCACAATCAACAAGCTTCTTAACAACAAAAATGGAATAAAATAGGGTGGAATTATGACATGCTTGTAGAAGGTAACATACACCTAGAGTAATATACCTTGCAAGAATGAGGATAAAATAGATCTTTTCAGACATAGAAAAACCAATTAATTCCCCCAAAGGAATTTCTAAAGGGGAAACTGTTTCCCAAATCCCGGAATTGCAACATACTGGAAAGAATATTGTGGAAATATAATGGTGATGTGGATATATAGAAGAATGTAGTTCTTAAAAGTTACATGCTAAAATATTTAGATGTGAAGTATTGTTATTTGCTGCTTGCTGTCAGTTAGTTGAACAAATATTGTGTGTGTGTTTAGAGAGAGAGATTAAATATTAAAAACTTTTAAACAATTATTGAAGTCAAGTGGAAGTTATACATTGTTCTCTCAACTTATCTGTATGAAAATATTTAAATATAGAATTCAAGGGAAGATACTTTAACTTGAAGCTGTTTACTTAATAATCGTAGAATTTTGTCATAAATATACTTATCATGTTTTTTCCATGATTGACAGTCTCCCCATCAATACCTAGTTTTCTCGTGTTTCCTCACTGTGAATTTTCCAAGACCACTAGCAATAGTTCAGTGACCACATCAGTAGTTACATCCTCTGCCACAAATCAAAGTATATGTGTCTATTTCTGGGGTCTCTATTTTATTCCATTTTTCTACTTGTTTGTCCTTGAAGAATACCATACTATTTTAATATCTAATACTCTACAATGAATCTTCATATCTGAAAGTGTAAGTCCTGAAACTTTATAATGAATCTTCACATCTGACAGTATAAGTCCTACCTCTTATCTTCTTTTTTAAATAAGAAGCTATTATTGGTCTGTTGCATTTATAAATTATAAATTTTGTAATCAGCTTATCATTGTTATTAGGGTGAATTTGCTTACAAAACTTCTTTTTCTAATAGCCTTCTAGTGATTCTCCTTCACATCAGTTCTCTTTTCAGACAATTCATATTAAATATACCCTTAATATGTGAGTTAGAAATTTTCATGGCTCCCTAATGCTCACAAAGTGCTATCTTGTTTTTATATTTTTCATTGTTTTATAATCTTCACCCGAGGATTTTTAAAAAATTGATTTTAGAGAGAGAGGAAGGGAGAGAGAGAAACATCAACATAAGAGAGAAACATCAATCGGTTGCCCCCTGTATGCGCCCCGACTGAGGATTGAACCCACAACCTAGGTATGTGCCATGACCAGAAATCAAACCCGCAATGTGTGTGTGTGTGTGTGTGTGTGTGTGTGTGTGTGTGTGTGTGTGTGATGATTCTCCAACCAGCTGAGCCAATCTCATTTTTAATAACATTAATCTTCTTTGCAACTTGGGTTCTAGTTATGACTATGGTCCAACTTATTTTTCCAATTCAAAAGACATAACACTATTACTGTCAGATGTTTCCTTTTCCTTGATTTGGAACTTGTTTTTATACTCCCACTTTAATGATTTAGCTTAAGATATTTTTCTGGCTTGGTAAGCGTTTTCATTTTCTTTCTAACCTATATAAATCCCTTCCAAATATTAAGGCCTAATATGTGTTCTACAGCTTCTGTGAAGTCTCTCTTAATTGCCCCCAAATTCAATAATTCCTTCTACATTTTATAGTATTTTTTATTTATAATACTTATTTGAATATAGCATATGTTGACTCCTGTTTTTACACTTCCTTTAATATGCATATAATTTCATTTGTACAATTAGGTCACACAATTTTGTGAGTCCCTACTATATCGATCACAGTGTTGAGTCTTATTTGGCACTATTTCTCTATTGTCTGGCAGAGTGAAAGACATAGTAGAACTAATAAAAATTAGTTGAATAAAGACTGAGTCTTTTTTCAACAGATATTTGGTGAGGTGTGATAGAAGGAGCAATGAATGAGGTCAGATGAAATGAGTTCTGGTCACGTTTCTGTCACTTGCTAACTGGATTGCTTTGGCCAAACCATTTCATTTTTATCATCCTCAGTTTCCTGAGTTTTAAAATGAAGATAGTAATGACTTCCCCTTCAGTGTAGAATCACATGCGCTAATAGTTCTCATTCAAGTGCTTTAAACAGTATGTACTCAATACATGTTTATGCTATTTCTATATGGAAAAATCTTTATTATAGAAATTTGGAAAACACAATAAAAGCCAGAGAAGAAAATAAAAATAATTTATAAAGCACTACAAAGAAAGAACTACTGTTAAAATTTTGGTATATTCCCCTTACCATGTTCTTTGTACATATAGTTTTAAAAATTAATATTATATATATACTCTAGATTTGAACATTTTATCTCTTATATCTGTTGAATATATTTTAGATATCATTTTTATTAACTGTCTCTTTTTTCCTATGTAACTTATGTCATTAAATAAATATAGTAACAGAATTTCTTATTTTTACAGAAGGAATTTGTAAAAGTAAAATGCATCCATATCAACAATTTTACTTTGATTAACTTAATTGTAGGTTAATACCAATGTACATAATTTTCTGAACAAAAATATTTCAATGGTATGGTTTTTCTCTCTAAGTTATTTGCTACTTGGTTGGGAATATTTTCGCCTATATGACCCAGAAAAACCTCAAAACAACTTTAAAATTTTTGCTACTGTGATTTTGATTGAATTTTCTGTTTGATGAAACACTAAAATGATTTCTTCTCCTGCAAAGGAAAATAAAGTAATAAAGAGAACGTAGGAAACAAATCAGAGCTTGAAAGGCTCAATCATCTTCTCCCTTTTCTCAGTTGAAAGAAAAAAAATGATGAAAATTAAATCCATTCAGAAAGGGACTAAGGGACATCCCAAAGAATTTTTCTTTGAATTAATAAAATAGAAGAAAAAAAGACATTACTGGAACTTTTATTTTATTTATTTATTAAAAATTTTTTTTTTATTGATTTGTTTAGAGAGAGAGGGAGAGAGATTTAAAAACATGTGAGAGAAAAACATCGGTTGGCTGCCTACTGCACACCCCCTACTGGGGATCAAGCCCCAAACCCGAGCATATGCCGTGACCAGGAACCAAACCAGGACCTCTCAGTCCATGGGATGGTGCTCAATCCACTGAGCCACACCAGCTGGGCCTATTACTGGAACTTTGAAAGTGGTGCACAGTTCTGTGTGTCCCCACTGCTTCTTACCTGTACATCAACTTTATGTTTGTGAACGATTCAGGCCTCAGCCATGTCCCTTACTTTTGCCATTGCTGTGGATATTTTTCATAGTTTGTCTACACCTTGAAATATTAGCTTTCTAGAAAACAAATTTCATTTGTGTGGTTGTTAACCAAGCACATTTATATCCGTTACTTTGTTTGGTTTGAAGGTAGTAAAATAGGTAATATTACTCTTACTTTTAATAAATGTGGAACCTTAATTAACAGAGAAATCTCATTAGAAGTCACAATTCTGTTATAAAGCAATGCAGGATTCATCTTCAGGAAGGTTCACTTTTAGTCAAACAAACTTTCTGTTCCTCCATTTAGACTGTTGAATATACATGAGGACTAGTTTAAGGGCTGTCATCCCAAGGGTGTGTTAATGTAGTTCAGTAATGTCATTGTTCAAAGCTGCTTTGAACTCTTCTCTTAAAAACTTTGCTTCTGAATCTACACAGGTCTAAATGACTTAAGGAGGCTTTGAAAAGAACCTGAAGTCACGCTTGGTACAAAGAGATGATGATCAAATGGAACATAGAGCTTTTTAAAAATTATTATTTTTCCATTACAGTTGACATACAATATTATGTTACTTTCAAGTGTAAAACAGTGATTAGACATTTATATAACTCAAAGTGGTCACCCCAATAAGTCTAACACCCACCTGACACCATATATTGTGATAAATATGTATAGTATTGGAACATGCCATTATTAATTAAAAACAGTTTACTGTACAGTATAATGTTATATTTTAAAAATAGTATTATTCTGCCATTATATTATATATAACTATAAAGTCCATACCAGGCAGAGTCATTTCTAGTGTGACCACAATGGTCAGAATTAACTTCCCCTTCTCTCCTTCCTACTGATGTCACTCTAAAACCACAGTCTCATGAAAAAAGGAACCGACATCTCAGGTCTTGCATTTAAACCCCCTGCACAGACGGGCTGTGTTCATTATGAGATGGGAAGGGTGCAAGCAAATCATGTGAACCTGAAAACTGTATCATTTTCTCATTAGTACAAATTCAGTTCTTGGGCTTTTGTGAGCTTTGAGAATCTTTGAGCCCCTTTTGAAATCTAGGAACACTGTGTCCAAAAATGGTTGGAAAAGAGCAAAGATGAAAAATGGGTGGTCCGAGAGCAGTCTCTCACTGGAATTTGCTTACTCATTCTCTGGGACCCCACTCTAGTGCTATGTTCCCTGGGCAGCCTTGCCCCATTTTCTCTTGCAATTAACCACTCCCTCTTCTGTGCATGTGAGGAGCTGCCTGTCAAAGCCTCTCCAGCTCTCCAGTTGAGACAGGGGAAGTCCTTATTTATTGTGGCTGATCCCACAGTAACTAGCACGGAGCTTTACACAGAGTTGGTGTTACTAAATACTTTTTGAGTTGAATCCAAAACACTTCCTTTCTTAAACTCTAGGAGCTTAATGAAATAAGAACACATGATATTTGAGTCACTATTTAGAAAGGATAATGTGAGAAATAAATGAGACAGAAGAAACATTCTCAAATAGGAAGGGTTTGAGGTAGGTGGGAAAAAAAAGAATAAGAATGGTTTCTTCTAATCCATGCTAAATCCTCTCAATTCTGATCTCTCAGAAAGATAGAAATGAAAGGCAAGACTCTGTAAGATGTAAGATAGGAAGGACGCTCTCTGCTATGGCTTATAACCATTTAGAATTACTTACACTCATTTAAAGGAAAACTGAAAATATCACTCTGTATCCTGGATACCACCCCCACACACAACACACACACACACACCCAAGAGAATGTACTAATAAATAGGAAAGCTGTTTTGGAGATGGAACAGGGCGAGTCATATTAATGGCAGAAAGAGTACTTACTGCGGGAACTTAAGAAAGACTTCGACACAAACTGGCTGTGCTGTATTAATGCATCACTTAAGTCTGAGGGTCTGGAAGATTGCACTATAGGGTCCTTTCAAATTTAAAATCCTGCAATAATGGGAAATGTTTTATGGTCCTTTGGGGAAGTTGCAAGAGGTCAAGGGAAACCCTACGATGGCCTAATTGCCAACAATTCTTTATGGAGAGTGTGTATTAAAGAAGTTTTTCTAACAGGAAACTAAAGAGAGTAGGATGGCCAGTTAAATGGGACACCCCCCCCCCCACTCAAGGGGGTTATGTGGTTTAATGCAGTTAGTCTTCTTTTTATCTTTAGTCACATCAGTCTGTATTATTATTCTGACTGCCCCTATCTTAGTATAAAAAGTGTCATGGGGCTAGGAAGGTATTCAGATTTGTTCATTACTTTACCTGGAAGATTATGGGAAAATCAATTGGCTTTGCATTTTGAATTTTATAGTTTAGTTTAAGCTGTTAAAGTTTTTCTGTGGTAAAAATCACCCCTATGTGCCTACCAATTACATGTTGAGGAGTCTTTTTAAGTCATTATCAAGCAAGAATCTAGGCATGAAAAAAAAAATCTGCGTCCACAGAAAAAAAGGGAGAATTTCCTTTGGCTTATATTTGAAACATAGCAATACATACATATATGGAGGGATTTTTAAAAAGAGGAAGGTCTCTATGTTAAAAAATAATTTTTATGCATGTATACACATTCTACGTAAGCTCTATTTAGCCTAAAATGATCTCAGTACTTAAGTGAATAAAAGATGTGGTAAAGGATTCACATTTTAGAGTGATTACTTTTACTTGACTTGCAAAGGATAGGATTTGAGTTCAAGAAAGGTCATTGAAAAGATCAGAATGTGTTTGATCTCACCAGAATGTGAGTTCCTTTTTGTAGCTCTTGTGGGCCTAGCACAGGGCCTGGCTCTTAATTTAGTAAGAACTTGATAAATGTTGACTGGGTAAATAAATAATTATCTGTTTCTGTTGGTCCATATTAAGAGGCAATTGTTATTGTTTTTTGTTTGGAAGAGTTTTGTATGTTTCAAAGAGAAAATCATACAAAAGAATGACCTGTAGGCAGAGAAATAAAGAAATCTAGCATAAGGTATTAAGATATTAAAAGCTGGAGAGACAATTACCAGCTAAGACCAGTGTATGTCTTTATCTCTTGCTGTCTTTTGGCCAAGAAGAACATCTACTTTCCAAAATGCATATTCTTCCTTCTTTATTTGTTACTTTAAGTGTTTTTTCAGATAACCTGACTCATACCACCAGAGAACTAATTTAGCAGGTCAGAAGTTTATTTCAAGTTCTACATACAAAATAATTAGTGATTTCACTGTGGGAGATCGGGTACATGAATGGATCCAGAAGATAGAAAAGAGGTATTCACTTCATTGCAGGTTTGGCTTCAAGAAAGAAAGCTTTAGAATGCCCTAGCCAGTTTGGCTCTGTGGTTAGAGCATGGGTTCTTGGACCAATGAATCTCAAGTTCAATTCCGATCAAGGGCACGTACCTCATTTGCGGTTTGGTCCCCAGCCCTGGTTGGGGTCATACAGGAGACAGCCAGTTGATGTGTGTTCTCTCACATTGATGTTTCTCACTCTCTCTCTCCCTCCCTCCCTCTCACTCTATCTGAAGATAAATAGAAAAATATCCTTAGGTGAGAATTAAAAAAAAAAAAAAAGAATAAGTGTGAGCTAAAAGGATGGACTGTCTCAGTTGGGAAGAAAAGAGCTTGCAAAACCTTCTATTTGTATATAAGTATGCTTATAACTTAATAACATACACTTTTCTTAGCAGGCTCCTTTGAGCCCACTGAGAGCTGACTAGTGATTTAAAAACAATATATATATTGTCTCTAGTGCCCCATTTAGCTTAAACATATTTTTCTTCTTCAGTGGTGCTGCTGTTGCAATTTCAGTATTTCAGAGAATGAAAAGATGCTGGGATGTATGTGTGCATGCTTGTGTAACGGTCTTTTGTTATGGCATCCTGAAATTTGTGTATTTTCAATAGAGATGGAATTTTGTCCCAGGCAGTGTAAATCACATTACCTTGCTGTGGGCATGCAAGGACTTCTGTGAAATCTGCAGATGTCCAAATGGTTTCATCTCCTGTAAGCAGCCACAGTTGACAAAGCAGAACTCATCCAAATTTCCTTGCTAATTCTGTAGAAGAAAAAGGAAGAGTTGCTATTGAGTCAGCTGCCTTGGTTAGCAAACAAACATAGTTTTTTAAGCCTAGAAAATGAAAAGAACCTGCAAATTATCTCTCTTCTGTTTTTCTTAGCAGTGTTTCTTCATCTGTCTATAGGTTATATACTTTTTAAATGTCACAAAGCATTTGAAGAAAGCAGTCCTCATATACATATATATCATCCCTTTAAAAAATCAAGCATAGACAATTAGTGTTGCATAGGATAATAACAGACAAGTAAGATGACTATTTGGATGACAGAGAGACTTTTAGTTAGAGATATGCTATTTTTGGTTACATTGCCAAAATGTTAGTTTTAGAACTTTTCTGTGCTAGAATATCTGTGTATTCATAATTTTGCCAGGTGAATATGTTTTAATTCTTTTAAATTACAAAAGTAACATATGCTCATTATTACAAGTTAAAATATGTAAGGAGGTACCAAAACATGGTAAATATTCTCCTTGTTCCCACTTACATTCCCAACTAGCATTTTTATTCTTTTTATAAGTTTGAAATTATGTTATATTCATTACCCCCACCACCACCACACACACACACACAAACACTATAAATATTACTTTTTAAACTTGCTTTGTTTCACAATGTGTCATGGACACATCTCCATAGGTAGATCTAATTGGATTTAATACATTCCTTACCATAGCTGATAATATAATACATACAGCTTTTTCAGCCTTTTTTTCCTTTACAGGCTTTCGGATTATTTCCAATGCTGTGATAACCCTCCTTGCAATGAAAACAGCCCAGTTAAGAATCACCCTGTGGGTTCAAATGCTCCTGCCAGCAATCTCTAAATCAGAGATACATTCTGTCAGGAAGATTAGGTGACCTTTCACTGTAGCGAGCTTAGCTTCCTCTCCCCTAGCCCTGTGGGACTGGGCTGGGTGAAGTGTTTGTTTTGTGGTGGAGCACGACATCCTGGTCACTCACTCCGTACTGGGCTGTGAGAGGAAGAGGGTACCGAGTGAGTGTTGGGAAATGACCAAGCAAAGCTCCAGGGAAAGGCAGCCTGTTGCTTGGCCTCCCCGCATATCCAGTTCTATTTTTTTATCTTAAAAGGACACTTAATGATTTAACTTTGACAAACTTAGTTCTGTGATGAGCTTGTTTTCTAACACCAACCTATAAAGGACTAATTTAGAAAAATAATAAAGGCAAAAGCAAAAACTTCCAAAATAGCAGCCAGCAGCAAAGAAACCTTGACATAAACTTGGAGCCCAGAATCCCTTCTTCCATGTTGATGGCCTACTCTACAGGTCACTTTTTGGAAGTTTTCTCTCAATATACAAATGCTAACTCAATACTCCTTTAACATATCCCATCTTGCTAAAACAGATTACCCATTTTATTTAACATATGTTATATAACTTTTTTTTTTTTTACATCTGTTGTTATCTTCCACTTTAAGATTGGAGACTCTCAAGCCAGTAATAATCGAGATATTCATGGGGCTGCTCCTCCAAGCTTAGCATAGTTAACTTATTTCTAGTTACACAGGAAGATGTTTCACAGAAATAAACACTTGATCATGGCCATGGCTTCTGATGTGCTGTGAATTGGCTGAGGATAGAGTGGAGGCCTGCAAATGAGGTCTGTTTCCAAACTGGCATCAGGTACTTCTCACAAGCTAGAGATATCACAAGTAGAGAAGAGATCTCTAATTGAAGTTCATGTGTCATGGGGGTGGTCACAAGATAACATATTTATATACATATATATATAATCCCCCCCATTTAAAAAGTAATGAAGGGCCCAACCACTGTGGTTCAGTGGTTGAGCATCCACCCATGCACCATGATGTCACCAGTTTGGTTCCCGGTCAGGGCACATGCCCAGGTTGTGGGCCCGATGCCCAGATGGGGGCATGCAGGAGGCTGCCAATCGATATTCTCTCTCATCAATGTTTTTATCTCTCTCTCCTTCTCCCTTCCTCTCTCTCTAAAAATTAATAAAGAAAAAAAATTTTTTTTAAAAGTAATGAAGGGCAGAATCTAAATTAGCTGTTGTGTGGCTATTTATACATTTCTCATAGATTTGAAAAGCTAATTTTGTGGAAATCCATGGCACCTTGCTTTCAGAGTAAGCAGAAACTGGATGCCAGATGAGCACCTGTGCAGCTCTAAAAAGTCACTTAACCTCCCTGAGCCCGTTTCCACATTCACACAGTGAGGGTGATTCCTCACCACCTCATAGGATTATTGGGAGGTTTAAATGAGACCAATAGACATGAAAATGCTCACACAGTGTTAAATAAATGCTGGTTGCTCTCTAGAAAACTTAAGAGGTCTTCCAGTAGGAAGGTATTTCTTGTTAAGATTAAAGGGGATACATAGGAGAGTGATAGAGTAAATAAAATTTAGTGAGACATGGGCAATGATGCCAATAATCAAACATATGGTTTTATAGTTACAAAGCATTGTTATGGCCTGTATCTCATGTTTTGCACAAGAATTCTGTGAATCAGTTAGTCCATTTTTATAGTGACTCAGAGAAATTAAATGGATGAACCAATATCTGTAAGCCTGTAATGTTCTTTTTGACTAATAATCCAGAGCTCTTTACATTAACCTGTACTGACTGTCAATGCCAGACAGTCAGCAAATTAAAGTTAGAAGTCTAATTGATTTCAAAATTGTCTAAAAATCTAGCATTGGTCTCAAATTTTCCATAATTCTTAGGACAATGAAAATATCTGGAGAGGTAGCCTAGATTACTCCTGGATTCCTGAGGCTGACACTAAGCTCAGTGTGCATGTCTGAGTGCTATGGACCAAAAGAGTTGCATTTTTAATATCAAATGCACATGTTTTGTGACTATTTCCCTTCATTTTTAACACTTCCTGAATTGAAGTTAACTGTTTGGAAAGGGCTTTCTTCATGAAAAGTTTGATTTGCTTTGTGTATGTAGGCCAAGGTTCACATGTTTCTGCCCTCAAGTGCCACAAGTGCTGATTATCTCCATCCTTTGGTTGATACTCAGCATATTCTGTGTTGTTATCTATCTTGTACATATATCTTCTTCCTTCCCTTTGAGAGTGTAAGTCCACTAAAAACGGAGAATATATCATTCCTCTGTACTCTCAATACCCAGCTGAGAGCCTAACACTTAATAGCTTCTCAATAAATGCTTGTTCCTGTTTCTGCTGCTTTGGAGATACTGTTTAGTGTTGACTTCTTAGGAAAGATTCATTAGAAAACATCATATGATACAGAGAACATTCTGATGGTTGCCAGAGGAGGGGGGGTTGGGGAGAAGGGTAAAAAGGGTGAAGGGGTTAAGATGTACAAATTGTAGTTACAGAATAGTCATGGGGATATAAAGTACAGCATAGGAAATATAGTCCATAGTATTGTAATAACTATATATGGTGTCAGATGGGTACTAGATTTATCAGGGTGATCACTTCATAAATTATATAAATGTCTAATCAGGTGGTTGTACATCTAAAACTAATATATTATTGTATGTCAACTGTAATTAAAAAAATTTTTAAAGGTCAAAAAAATAAAAAGAAACATTATATGAAATAGTTTTAAAATAAGTAGTATCTGCTACCTTCCTCCCCGTGTAGTGAATGGTCTCTTGAGAATCTTTTCATAGAGACAGACAATTGCTGGGAAGACAAAGGATGCTTAGGAAAGCACTGGTGATTACCATGTTCACTTGAAGACCAGAAAAGGTTAAGCAGGTCCTACTCTCCCCAACATGAACATGCAGCACTGAAAATTAGATCTGAGAAGAGAACAGATAGAAATATACAGCTGTCACTGGGGTGGGGGTGGGGGGAGCCTTGGAGATAAAGTTGAATTTTGTATTTCTAAAGAGTAGGAACAGCATGTGTTTTGTTTGCTCCTCACAAATTATAGTGATTTGGTTTCAGGCTGAACAAGTACCCAAAGCAAATCCTGGCAGGCAGAATCTGTACAGGAGTGGCCAAACAAGTCAGTGTTCATTTCCTTCCCAGCCCTCTTTGGCTGATCCTTCCATAGAAAAACAGAACAAAAGGCAAGAGATTGCTGCACCCTAAAACATCCAAGTGGCTCTTTTAGCTCAGGGGTTATTTATAGCAATCTGGCTCACACTGAGAACTTCCTGCTCTATTCAGCAAATGTGCAAATGGAAACTCTGGGACCAGAACAGTAGACATAGATGCAGGGTGTGATCAATGATTAGATTCTCAAGCCTGTTGTGTTTCTGATCAAACCATGCCTTTCAGCCGGCATTGTGAACGTTCACCTCAGAGTAGGCTCATCTGCTTCTTCACATGCTCATTCTATTTGTAGATGTTGCTATGAGGACAGATTCATCAGAAATGACTGATGTGGAGCCTGTGGTCAACACTTTTGCATCTTCAGCAAGGACAGGCCGCCGGAATGCCATCCCAGACATCCAGGGTTCAGCTGGGACAGGCGGAACTTCTGAGTTGCCCCTCAAACTGGAGGCTCTCTCCATCAAGGAAGGTAACAGTAAACGCTCTTAAGTCAGCAGCACTTCTCTCTTAATCAGTTCTTTCCTCTGGAACAGTCTCTCTTCTAAGTACTTTTTTTCTCACTGTTTACTAAAACCCTTCGGCTTTTGTTTAAGGCTAAATATGTTTTTCGGGCTTTCCGAAAGTGCAATTTCATCTTTTTATCTCATGGTGTATATGTGGAAACTGAACATTTATTTATTCATTGGATGTGTATTTTCATGCACAGTGCTGGTGATTGGGAATAAAAGGTGAACTTCCCTTAGTGAACTTGCAAAATTTATTGGAAGTACTCAGAAATAACGTAATTTTTCTTCTGCTACCCACTGACAAATCACTTTGGAAGCTTCTGCTTCACTGCAGTATTCTGTAAACCTGGCAATTTCTCTTAGAGGAAGTTTATTATCAACTAGATATGAGATCTTTCAGGTATTTGTATAAAAGGTGATCCTGCTTCAACCAGTAGTTGAATCAAGAAAAAAGGAGAGCTGTCAAGCCAATGAAGGAAAACCTTGGGTCTTTCTTCCTGTGTTTTACATACAGTTCATATAGCTTGCAGAGTTTAGTTTTCTGATAATAAGTGTAAAAGTTTTAAAAAGTCCCTTCATTTAAAAACATTCAAAGAGGTTAAAGTTAATTTCAGTTCCAAGTCATTACCAAAATATCTGTGCCTTGGGCCCTATCTTATTTATTTATTTATTTTTAATTGGATTTATTGGGGTGGCATTGGTTAATAAAACCATGCAGGTTTCAAGTGTACAATTTAACACGTATTTGCATTATGCATCGTGCGCTCACCACCCAAAGGAAAGTCTCTTTCAGCCACCATTTGTTTCCCACTACACCCTCTCCTACCTCCCCAACTCCTCTTTCCCTCTGGCTATCACCACACTGTTGTCTGTGTCTATGTGTGATTTTTTTCTTCTTCTTGTTAATCCCTTCACCTTTTACACCTAGTCTCCTCAACCCCACTCCCTTCTGACAGCTGTCAGGATGTTCTCTATATCTATTATTCTATTTCTGTTATGTTTGTTAGTTAATTTTGTTCATTAGATTCCACATATGAGTGAAATCATATCTTTCTCTGACTGGCTTATTTCACTTAACATAATGCTCTCCAGGTCCATTCATGCTGTTGCAAAAGGTAAGATTTCTTTCTTTTTTATGGCCACATAGTATTCCATTGTATAAATGTACCACAGCTTTTTTTATCCACTCATCTACTGATGGGCATTTGGGCTGCTTCCATCTTGGTTATTGTAAATAACGCTGCAATGAACATAGGAGTGAATATATTGTTTCAAATTAGTGTTTAGGGATTCTTAGGATATATTCCCAGAAGTGAAATTGCCGGGTCGTCTCATTTGAGATGTCAAAGAGGACTCTGTGTGTAGAAATGTATTCCTGGCGGCATTGAGGCAAGAGAGAGCTAGAACCTTCTGCACATCTACCCCATTAATGAGAGTCCCAGAGGAGGGCTCTTATTTCTTTGTCTCAGGAGGTTATTTATTACTTGGTAAAGTTATAAATGTTCCTGGTTTGATTCCTATTAAATAAATATATCATTGTTAGGCCAGGGACTGTGGTCAGATCCTGGAGTCCCATGGTTACCTCAACTTTTTCCAAAGGTCATTGCATTTCTCATATGGGACACTACAAGTAAAAGTTTAAAAAGTATACATATAAGCCGTGGCCGGTGTGGCTCAGTTGGTTTGGGCATCATCCCATGCACTGAAGGGTTGCTGGTTTGATTTCGGGCTTGATCAGAAGGCAGCCGACTGATGTTTCACTCTCACATTGATATTACTCGCTCTCTCTTCCCTTCTCCTTTCCTCTCTAAAATGAAATAAAAAACCTTTTTTTTTCAAGTATAGACCTAAAATGAAGAAAAGATGAAAGAAATAAAAATAAAAGAAATAAAATATGTATAATGTTTTTGGCTTTTTAAGTTTGAAAATATCATACACAGTAGTTCTCCCTTATTGACAGGGAATATGTTCTATGACCCCCAATAGATGCCTGAAACCACAGATATTACCAAACCCTATATATGCTATGTTTTCTCCTATACATACATACCTATGTTAAAGTTTAATTTCTAAATTAAGCACAGTAACAGATTAACAATAATGACTAATAATAAGGCAAAACAATTACAGCAATATGCTGGAATAAAAATTATGTGAATGGTTTTGGGGCCATTTTAAGTAAAATAAGGGTTACTTGAACACAAGCACTGCGATACTGCAACAGTCCATCTGATAACCAAGATAGTTACCATGTGACTAACGGGCAGGGAGCATGTACAGCCTGGAGACACTGGACAAAGGGATGATTCACATCCCAGGTAAAACGGGGCAGGATGGCATGAGATTTCATCACACTACTAGAACAATGTGCAGTTTAAAACTAATGAATATACATATCTGGAATTTTTCATTTAATATTTTTAGGCCATGGTAACTAAAACCGCAGAAAGTGAAACCGTGGATAAGGGAGGACTACTGTATGATTATCAGAACATGATATAGCTGTTGAAGGGCCGTCCTCAACTAATGAGGTAGAGAAGTTACTTGTTAATATAAAAGACCTACTTAAAGTTTATAAACACACACACACACAAACCAATAATTCATGTTGACATTACTTAGTTAAGGAAAAGAGAACAAATATACTGTAGGAGAATTAGTTTTCATTATTTTATTCTGGTCACACTAGAGAGGACATTATGTGAAAGAATATTGTTACTATTTTATATGTTTCTTTAAATCATTGCAAAATAACGTCAAAGGCATCAACGGAGAAACCTAAACTGCTAAAATACAATCACTATGTAGTACCAGATATTAAAGAATATACAAAAGGAAATGCATTTACAGAGGTAGATGGCATGGACAATGTTTTATTAAAAGAGCTATAAATAAGTGTATTAAGGCTTATTTTCTTTTTAATCAGCTAAGTACAAATATTATTACGGGTTTAAAAATTAATAGTTTCCAATTGCTAAAAAAACAAAAAGCTGGGGTTTGAATTTTCTTTGTGTAGTTTCCATGTCTGGACTGATGGCAAAATATGTCTTAAGTAGAATATGACTAGGGTGCAGAAAGGAAAAAACAATGGTTTTATTCTAATGTAATAAAAAATATATCAATATATGAAATATATGAATGAAAATTATTTTTTTTAGATGTAAAAAAGCAAGATGAAGAAACAGCACAAGACCAATTGGAAAAGCCCCCAAATGAAGGAAAATGAAGGCTCATAATCTGTCAAAAGTGCTGAATTTCTGCAAGGTGAAAGACTTTAGTGGCTCTGCTTTCCTGAGATGTTTGATCTGGTAGTAACCATGGTAACACTGCAGCCCTAAGCAACATGTGTGTACTAGATAATCTTGTGATGCTGCTGCTCACTTGGATTGCAATCATGATGTCCAATGTAGGTTATTAAAAGGCAGATTACTTCCAAATTGCACCCAAGGAAAAGATTAAGAATGTATGTTCTGTTTTAGATTTATTTAGCCAAATGTATTTTTAATTCTGTTTTTATGGTAGTGGGTAAAAACATTTCTCAGTAACTATAAACCAAACACCATTAATTTAAAACTTTATGGAATTTGTAGAAAATTATGGTAGGGTCTTTTTTGTTTTTGTTTGTTTGGGTAAGAAGAAATAATGAGTCAAAACCACCAGGATAGAATGTTTGTTTTTAACCAATTTTTTTTTTTTTGGTCCCCAACCCTAAGAAGATTTGGGGGGAAATGTAAAAGCTTGACAACCTAAATATCTCTAGGATGTTTTTGTCGATATGCATTGCTTCTAGTCTATGCATACTGTGGTTTTTCATGTGGACTCTTAAAATGCAAAATTTGTGTCACATTGTTTATATGTAACATGCCTATTAAATCAATTTTACTATCTTCCTTAATTTTGATGTGTGTATGTGTATGCGTACGTTTTTATTTAATGTGAATTAGCAAAACACCTTAATAGTTGCTTTACACTGTCTTTTCTTATTCTTAGGGCTTTTGTGTATATATGACTTGTTTCTAAAATAATTTTCTCAGGAATGCAGACCTTAATTTTTATATCTTTCCTAAAGTCGGTAACATAAGAGTAGACACTTAAATATTTGGTTAGTGATGTAGGTACAAACAGTAAAATACTTGCTTTTAATATATATTTAAGTATATATTTTAAAAGAAACAAAACCAAACCAAAGCCTTAGTAAATGTTGATTTATTAGACATTTTAAGAAAATAATAGAATCCTGAATTTTAAAATGTTTGACTAATGAATTTATTTTTATTTTCAGATATATATGCATGCAGTTTTATTTTATTTTATTGTCACTTAGGCCATGTCTGTATACGGTAATCAAATAAACTCTTTCACTGTTAAATCTGTTACTGATACAAGTCTCCTTCATTTATATCTTCTAAAGTATACCAGGTGAAAAATGGCATCACATTTTAAAGGAGGAAATTAATAATCTTTGCAATATAAAACACCTCTTGCTTATTATTTCACTGATGATGTTTACCTTTATATCTAAAATACACCAAAGGGGTTAATTTCAAAGACCTGATTGTTTTAAATTCTCAAATATAAATATTTCTTTATAAAAAATCTAAAGTACTATTTTAGGTGTACCACTTATTTAATATTCAGTAAAATATATTTTAGCCATTAAAATGATATTTCTGAGTTATTTAATGACACAATATTATACAATCATTATACAGATGGGTTAGAGTAAAACAGTGGTTTACAAGCTGGGAGAATGGCAATTTTGCCTCCTAAAGGACATTTGGCAATGTCTGGAGCCATTTTTGGCTGCCACAAGAGGTCAGGGGATGGGGTGAGAAGGAACTACTGGCATCTAGTGGGCAGAGGCCAGGGATGCTGCTAAACTGCTAAGCATCCTGCAGTCCTACAGGGCAGGCCCTCACAGCAAAGAATTACCTGGTCAGGTGCGTCAGTAGTGCTGAGGTTGAGAAACCTTAGAGTACAGTTTAACTGTCAAGCACGTGGCTTTTGGATTCAGATGATGGGGTTTGAGTTTTAGCTCTGCTACTCACTACCTGTGTGACCTTGGGCAATTTACACCATGTCTCTAAGTCTCAGTTTTATCCTCTTGGAATGGTATTAATAATAGTGCATAAGTTATAGGGCTAGGTGAAATAGTAAACAAGACAGTACAGCAGGTCTTCAAATAAGGTTGTTTTGTTCAAGTTGGTTTGCTACAATGTTAAGGAGGGAAAAAAAAATCAAGTCCGGGCCAAGGCCACCGTTTGTGTGGAGTTGGCACATTCTCCCATGTCTGTGTGGGTTTTCTCTGGGTAATCCTGCTTCCTCCCACACCCCAAAGGTATGCATGTTAGGTGAATTGGAGTGTCTAAATTGTGCCAATCTGAGTGAGTACGGATGTGTGTGTGTGAGTGCGCCCTGCGATGGATGGGCGTCCTGTCCAGGGTTGGTTCCCATCTTGTTCCCTGAGCTGCCAAGAGAGGCTCCAGCCACCTGCAACCTTGAACTAGAACAATCGAGTTGGAAAATAATTCTTACTTACTTTTATTAATATTTTTTAAGTTTATGTATAGCTCACTTATTTCGATGTTTAATGTGAGAAGTGTTTTGGGTATTGATTTAGAAGTTTGGTGATATTTTTGTAACCAGAAATATGCCATAAGAACTTAACTCTTGTTTATATCAATTAGCCTAAGGATTTGGTGTCGTTCGTCACATAGTTTCATTTAAAGTTGCAATTTCCAAGAGCCTATTGACAACGTTATGTGAGGACTTAGTGTATATGTAAAACACTTGACTAATTCCTGGCAAAGAACAATTATTCAATAAATATTAGTTATCATCAACATTATTTTTATTCCAGATGTTTTTGACATTATTCTCTGGTAGTCAAGGTGGTGGGCAGCTGGATTTGTTCATTTGGCTACCTTCTACCTTCCTCTGCAATTCCACAGACAACCCCAATTCTTGGTGCTGGGAGAAAACACTATGATGGAAATTGACAATTCCTGGTAATTACTACATTAGTGCCAATTCAATCATGTTAATGAGCTGCTGACATTACATGAGTCACTCACTAGTGTTTTATGACAGTTATTGCAACAAAACAGAATGTTGTGTCAGTATCCAAATGAGTAACCTGTTCCATGAAAATGTAGAAGACAAAAGCAACTTATCTCTTGGGTCACAGTATCATTGGGTGTTTATCTTTCATTTAGAAGACCAGAAATAAAGCCATGTTCTTCCTCATTATTGCTAGTGATGACATATATTCCTAATGCTGTATATGCTAAATCACTTATTCATCAAAATGCACACATAAATGTCCCATTATATACATATTTGTACTTATTTTGTATTATACAAGATATCAAGCTTATTGAATATTTGCCAACAGAAGATTATTATAATTATTTTGCTGAGAAGGAATTCAGACAAAGGAGAACAAGAGATTAATAGTTTAAAGACAAAGTTGAATTCACCTACCAATTTAAAAAAAAATCAAGCTATTTGGGGGAATGTATGGTACAGTATTTTGTCATAGCAAGTAGACACTTTCAAAAAAGCTACTTACTTGGGGCTCATTACAGAAAGTCTCAATGCCCATTTTTTGCCATTTTCTTTTTATAAGCCTTGTGCTTTAGTTAGTGACTGTGAAGTCTTAATTAGTACTGTGAATTAAACCAAGACAAAAGGGGATGACAAACCAGCTGTCTGGAAACTTGATTCTGTACAAAGGAGGAAAAAAAGAACAAAAAGAAACTGTTTTGTGTCGTGTGCTGAAAAGATTCGAACCTTCTTAGACTGCAAGTCACTACACGGGGCGGGGCAAAAGGAAGTGGTGTATTTGCTTCAATTTTGTGAGCTCAGGTGGCTTGAGCAGCTTGGGCAGGTGATGGAGAGACAGAGAGAGAACAGAGGAAGAATTACCAAAGCACACTAACCTGACACCTCAAGTTCAAATTATAGATTTCCATTTGCTCTCATGACTTTGGTTATTTTACTCTCTGTGCTTCAACTTCTTCAATGCATAAAATGATGAATTACTATAGAAATTAAATTAATGAACACAGATAAATTGCTAAGGAAAGTGCCTGATACATAACAAAAGCTATTATTATTATTATTCATTTTCTGAGCACAAAGGGTGGTAGTGACTTTAAGGTGAATGTCCTATATCCATTGATTTTCTTTCTTTTTTTAAAAAAATATGTTTTTATTTACTTTTGGAGAGAGAGAAAGGGAGAGAGAAATAGAAACACTGATGAGAGACAGAACATCGATGAGACACATGATTGGCTGCCTCCCACATGCCCCCGCCCCCTGCCCCCCCTCCCCCAGGGATCCAGCCCACATCCCAGGCATGTGCCAGTGACCTCTTGGTCCATGGGTTAATATTCAACCACTGAGCCACACCAGCAGGTCTCTCTCTCTCTTTTTTAAAATACTTATTGTTGAAAATATTACTGATGGCCCTCTTTTTTTTCCCCATTGACACCCTCCTGCACACACCCCGCCTCCCCACCTTCCCCCCACTGTTGTCTATGTTCATTGGTTATGTATATACGTTCTTTGGTTTATCTCTTCCCACCCGTACCCCCCTTCCCTCTGAGGTTTGTCAGTCTGTTCCCTACTTACATGTCTCTGGATCTATTTTGTTCATCAGCTTATTTTGTTCATTATATTCCACAAATAAGTGAGATCATGTAATGCTGTCTTTCTCTGACTGGCTTATTTCACTTAGCATAATATTCTCCAGGTCCCTCTATGTCATCTCAAAGGGTAAGAGATCTTTCCTTCTTACAGCTGCATAGTATTCCATTGTGTAAATGTACCACAGCTTTTTTATTCATTCATCTACTGATGGACACTTGAGCTATTTCCAGATCTTAGCTGTTGTAAATTGTGCTGCTATGAACATTAGGGTGTATATATTCTTCCTGATTGGTGTTTCAGACTTCTTAGGATATATTCCTAGAAGTGGAATCACCGGGTCAAATGGCAGTTCCATTTTTAATTTTTTGAGGAAAAACCATATTGTCTTCCATAGTGGCTGCAACAGTCAGCATTCCCACCAGCAATGTACTAGAGACCCCTTTTCTCCACATCCTCTCCGGCACTTGTTGTTTGAGGATTTATTGATGCCCATCATTCTGGCAGGTGTAAGGTGATACCTCATGGTTGTTTTAATTTGCATCTTTTTGATGATTAGTGACATTGAGCATTTTTTCATGTCTCTTGGCCATTTGTATGTCCTCTTTGGAGAAGTGTCTATTCTGGTCCTCTGCCCATTTTTTTTTTTTCTATTCCTCACCCGAGGACACTTTTCTATTTATCATCAGATAGAGTGGGAGGGAGGAAGAGAGAGAGAGACAGAGAGAAACATCGGTGTGATAGAGCCACATTGACTGGTTGCCTCCCGCACGACCCGAGCAGGGCCAGGGACGAAATGCAACCAAGGTACGTGTCCTTGACTGGAATCAAACCCGCAATTCTTTGGTCCACGGGCTGACATTCTAACCACTGAGCCAAACCAGCCAGGGCCCTCTGTCCATTTTTAATTGGATTGTTTGTCTTCCTTTTGTTGAGTTGTATGTGTACTTTATATATTTTGGAAATTAACCCCTTATCCGACATATCATTGACAAATGTGTTTTCCCATATAGTGGGTTCCCTTTTCATTTTGATGATGGTTTCTTTTGCTGTGCAGAAGCTCTTTAGTTTGATCTAGTCTTATTTATTATTTTTTTCCTTTGTTTCTCTTGCCCTAGGTGATGTATTGGTGAAAATTCTGCTATGTGTGATGTCTGAGATTTTGCTGTCTACACTTTCTTCTAGGATATTTATGGTTTCACAACTTACATTTAAGTATTTTATCCATTTTGAGTTTATTCTTGTGTATGGTGTAAGTTGGTGGTCTAGTTTCATTTTTTTGCATGTACCTGTCCAATTTCCCCAACACTGTTTAGACTATCTTTACTCTATTGTATGCTGTTGCCTCCTTTGTCAAATATTAATTGAGCATAATGTCTTAGGTCAATTTCTGGGTTCTCTATTCTGTTTCATGGATCCATATGCCTGTTCTTGTGCCAGTATCAAGCTGTTTTGATTACAGTGGCTTTGTAGTATAACCTGATATCCAGCACTGTGATCCCTCCAACTTTGTTCTTTTTCAAGATTGCTGTGGCTATTCGGGGTCTTTTTCTGTTCCATTTAAACTTTTGGAGTATTTGTTCTAGATCTATGAGATATGCCATTGCTATTTTAATAGGGTTTGCATCGAATCTATGGATTGCTTTCGGTAGCATGGACATTTTAATGATGATTCATCCAATCAATGAACATAGTATATGCTTCCACTTTTTTATATCTTCCTCTATTTCTTTTTTCAATGCCCTGTAGTTTTCTGAGAACAGGTCTTCTACCTCCTTGGTTAGGTTTATTCCTAGGTATCTTAATTTTTTTGTTGCAATGATAAATGGGATTTGTTTGTTTGTTTCTCTTTCTGAGTGTTCATTATTGGTGTATAAAAATGCCATTGATTTCTGGATGTTAATTTTGTATCCTGCTACTTTGCTGAATTCATTGATTAAATCTAGTAGTTTTTTTGGTGAAGTCTTTAGGGTTTTCTAAGCACAATATCATGCCATCTGTGAATAATGACAGTTTCACTTACTCCTTTCCAACTTGGATCTTTTATTTTTTTTCTTCTCGTCTGATCACTGTGGCTGACTTCCAGTAATACATTGAATAAGAGTGGTGAAAATGGACATCCCTGTCTTGTTCCTGTTCTTAAGGGAAATGCTTTTAATGTTTGCCCATTGAGTATGATGTTGGCTGTAAGTTTGTCATATATGGCCTTTATTATGTTGATATATGATTCCTCTATTCCCACTTTGCTGAGTGTTTTTATCAGAAATAGATGCTGGATTTTGTCAAATGCTGTTTCAGCAATATTGATATGATCTTATGATTTTTATTTTTCATTTTGTTTATGTGGTGTATCACATTTATTGATTTGCAAATATTGTACCAGCTTTGCATCCCTGGGATGAATCCCACTTGGTCATGGTGAATAATTTTTTTAATGTATTGCTGGATCCTATTTGCTAATATTTTGTTGAGGATTATGGCATCCATGTTCATCAGGGATATTGGCCTGTAATTCTTTATCTGATTTTGGAATTAGGATTTTGGTGGCCTCATAAAAAGAGTTTGGAATTCTTCTTTCCTCTTGAATTTTTTGCAATAGTTTGAGGAGAATAGGTGTTAGCTCTTCTTTGAATGTTTGGTAATCTCCCCTGTGAAGCCATCCAGACCAGGGCTTTTATTTGCTGGGGGTTTATTGATTACTGCTTCAATTTCCTTAGTTGTTATTGGTCTGCTCAGGTTTTCTGACTCTTCCTGGTTGAGTTTTGGAAGACTGTATGATTCTAGGAATTTGTCCATTTCACCTAGGTCGTCCAATTTGTTGGCATATAATTGCTCATAGTATTTTCTTACAATCCTTTGTATTTCTGTGGTGTCACTTGTTACTTTCCCTCTTCCATTTCTCATTTTAATGATTTGGATCCTCTCTCTTTGTTTCTTGGTGAGTCTGGCTAAAGATTGATTGATCTTGTTTATTTTTTCTAAGAACCAGCTCTTAGTTTCATCCTTTGTATTGTTTTTTTAGTCTCTATGTCATTTATTTCTGCTCTGATCTTTATTATTTCCTTCCTTCTACTTGCTCTGGAATTTTCTTTTTGTTCTCTTTCTAATTCTTTAAGTTGTAGGGTTAGATAGTTTATTAAAATTTTTTCTTGTTTTTTGAGGTAGGCCTGTAACGCTATGAACTTCACTTTCAGGACGGCTTTTGCTGTGTCCCATAGATTTTTTTGTGTGTTCATTTTTATTAGTTTCCAGGAAGCTTTTTATGTCTTCCTTGATCTTGTTGATAACCCAGTTATTGTTTAATAACATGCTATTTAGCTTCCATGTGTTTGAATGTTTTTGAGTATTTTTACTGTAATTGATTTCTTTTTTAAAAAATATGTTTTTTTATTGATTTTTTTTAGAGAGAGAAGAAGGGAGAGAGAGATAGAAACATCAATGTGAAAGAGAAACATTGATTGGCTGCCTCCTGCACACCCCCTCACTGGAGATCAAGCCCACAATCCAACTATGTGTCCTGGCCAGGAATTAAACCAGGACCTCTCAGTCTATCAGATGATGCTCAATCCACTAAGCCACACTGGCTGGGCTATAATTGATTTCTCGTTTCATGCCATTGTGATCTGAGAAGATACTTGATATGGTTTCAATCTTCTTGAATTTACAGAGACTTAGTTGGTGTCCTAACATGTGGTCTGTCTTTGAGGATGTCCCATGTGCACTTGAGAAGAATGTATATTCTACAACTTTGGGGTGAAATGTTCTGTAAATATCAATTAAATCTATCTGCTCTAGTGTGTTGTTTAGGGTCTCTGTTCACTTGTTAATTTTTTGTCTAGATGATCTATCCACTGATGTCAGTGGGGTTTTAACATCCCCTAATATGACTGTATGCTATTAATATCTCCCTTAAAGTCCATCAAGGATTTTCTCATACACTTAGGTACTCCTGTATTGAGTGCATATGTTAACAAGGGTTATATCCTCTTGTTGGATTTATCTTTTTAGTATTATATAATGCCCTTTTTTGTCTCTTGTTATGGCCTTTATTTTGAAGTCTATTTTGTGAGATATGGAATTGCTACCCCAGCTTTTTTTTTTTTTCCAGTTCTATTTGCATAGAATATTTTTTTTCTATCCTTTCACTTTCAGTCTGTGAGAGTCTTTTGTTCTAAGGTGGCTCTATTGTAGACAGCACATATATGGGTCATGTTTTCTTATCCACTCAGCTACCATATATCTTTTGATTGGAGCATTTAGTCCATTTACATTTGTTATTATTGATAGGTATTTTTTACTGCCATTTTTTTCTCTTTATAACTATGTTCCTCTTCCTCACAATTTCTTCTTCTTCTTAAAGCCCTCCCTTTAAGATTTCCTGCCATGCTGGTTTGGTGGTAATGTACTCCTTTAGCCTTTTTCCCCCCTCTGGGAAGCTCTTTATTTCACTTTCAATTTTTAAATGATAGCCTTGCTGGATAGAGTAGTCTTGGATTCAGGTCCTTACTTTGAATACTTCATTCCACTCCCTTCTGGCCTGAAGTGTTTCTGTTGAGGAATCAGCTGACATTCTAATGGATACTCCCTTGCAGGTAACTTTCTATTTGGCTGCCTTTAAGATTCTTTGTCTTTAATGTTTGTTATTTTGATTATGATGTTCCTTGGAGTGGGTCTCTTTGGGTTCATCTTGATTGGAACTCTCTGTGCTTTCTGAACTTGTGTGACTTTTTCCTTCACTAGGTTAGGGAAGTTTATTGTCATTATTTCTATGAACAGGTTCTCTATTCATTGCTCACTTTCTTCTCCTTCTGGTACCCCTATGATGTGGATGTTGTTAAGGTTGATGTTGTCCCAAAGTTCCCTTAAACTATCCTGCTTTTTAATTCTTTTTTTCTTTTTGCCGCTCTAATTAGGTGCTTTTTTCTACCTTGTCTTCCAAATCACTGATTCAGTCTTCTGCCTCATTCATTCTACTTTTGATTCTTTCCAGTGGGTTCTTGATGTCAGATATGTTATTCTTCATTTCTGCCTGATTCTTATTTATGTTTTCTATTTCTCGTTTCATGCTGTTGTAGTTTCCACTGTTTCTTGAAATTCTCACTAAGTTCCTTGAGCATGCTTATAACAATTACTTTGAACTCTCTATCTGATAAATTGCTTGCCTCCATTTTGTTTAGCTCTTTCTCTAGAGTTTGATCCTTTTCTTTCATTTGGGGTTTGTTTCTTTGTCTCACTATTTTTGCTGACTCTTTGTATTTGTTTCTATGTATTAGATCAACCTGCTATGCCTCCCTGTCTTTGTAGGGTGGCCTTGAATAGTAAGTTTTTTGTGGGACTCAGTGGTGCAGTCTCTTAGATCTCCTGAACTGGGTGCTCTAGGAATGACCCTTGTGTGATTTATTTGGGCTCTCCTGTTATAGTTGGGCCTTGAATGTTCTTGTCCTATTTGTGGATAAAAAAAATAATGCAAAAAAAAAAAAGAGTGATGTGGCATTGTCTCAAAAAAAAAAAAATAAATAAAAAATTTTAAAAAGTTAAGTGGCAATGGTCTTCAGCAGAGTTTTAGTGCCTCCTGGAAGCTCCCTTTGGATTCTGCTCTATTTAGGTGTTAGACATAGTCAGAAACTGTCCTCCTTTGACTCTTAGCAACCTGTTTGGAGCTTCAAGCTATCCACAGTTTGTGTCTGTCTCCACAGAACTTGGCTGCATGAGGGCGGGGCCAAGTTGCACTCTAAAGCCAGTTTGTCTGCAGCATGAGGCCCAGGGGAGGGTCAGCACACTTCCCCAGGTTCCCTGGGCTCCACCTCTCTCCCCCTTTGCCTGCTGGCCAGCTGTCAATCTTAGTCACTGAAAAGTCTATTTCTGAAAGGGCTTTAGGCAGAATTAGAGGTATAAAACCTCTGAGTCTCCTGTGAAGGGGAGGTGCTGTTCAGTTTTCAAGGAATGTGGTTGGTGTGTTTCTCTGCCCCAAAGCTAGAGCTACACCTCTGAGAGTGATCCAGAATATTTCCCTGCCCTCAGACTGGGCAGAGATCCTTCTATGCAGTCCAGTGGGTTCAGCTGGAAACCAGCAGTCTCTGTCAGCTCTCCTGTAAGGGGAAAGCACCAGTCAGGTTCCCCAGGCAGTGGGGCAGATGGCCTTACCACCAGCCAGTCACTGGTGCTCCTTGAGCCTGTGCAAACCCATAGGATTGGCCCCCACTGCTGTCTCCTCTGCAAGGGCGGAGATGCAAGGTGTGGCAGTGAGGATGGGTGAGTCATGTCACCTAGGGCAGGTTTTTTTTTTTTACCTGAGCTGTGGCTTCTGGGAGGGTCCAGAGCGCCTCTCAGGAGAAATGGCCACTTCAGTTTGAGAGAGGCATGACTGGATTCAGGTCACCTTGTGACTGCTTTTCCACATCCTTTCCCAATACTTCCCACCCCAGCCTCTCCTTGAGCACCTCCAGTCTGCACCATCCTCCCTCCTCTGGAGACTCAGGTGAGTAGATGTAAACAAAAATCCTGTACTCTGTTTTTTATAAAAAACAAACAAAAAACCTGTGGCTTTATCTTGGACCAGCTCTGGTCTCCTCAGTGGCCAGAAGCCATGTCGCCTTTCACGGCTGGATATTATATGGATTGCTTGTTTTGGGCTCTGGTGCTCCAAACTGGGGTGCCCAGCCCGAGGACTGGGCCTTGATTCCCTCAGGGACACCTGTATGGCCGCCATCTTCCCTCTTCTCTCATTGATTTTCTTCTATGTTATTTGCCAAAGTAGATTTTCCTTCTATTCATGTGCTTTCTTTTCTTTCCATGAGCCACAACTCCTTAGCTAAAACGAGAACTGATTAATCGAGTAGATTTTTTTTCTGAGTTATTGATGACTACTCTAAGAACAAAAATCTTCAGCTATTTAAAATGGAAACATTGGCTCAAACAAAGGGCTAAAGGAAGGTACGGTTGCTCCCTGTTAAAATCTTCGAACAGATTTCTTATTGAGCACACATCAGTAGGAATTATTTTTATTATTATAACCACACTTTGTGTCACCAGTGATTACTCAGCACCCTAGTAGATCCTTTTGAAGCATCATAATAATAATCATACAAAATAATTGATAATGTTTCTCATTTTACAGATGAAGAAAATGGATTTAGGGATTGCCTTTGAGAATTCACACAAGTACAAAATCTGCAACAGTGGTCTGAGACAAGGTTCTCAGACATAGGAAATGTACTGCCTCTTTGCACCAAAAGGTCCCTCTTCCCAAAACTGTCACATCCATGAGTCTGGTTCTTTTTTTTTTTTAATTGAATTTATTAGGGTAACATTGGTTAATAAAAATTATATGGATTTCAAGTGTACAATTCTATAATACATCATCTATAAATGGTACTGTTTCCACCACCCAAAGTCAAGTCTCCTTCTCTCACCATTTATTCCCCTTTGCCTTCTTCTACCTGCCCCCATCCCCTTCACTCTGATAATCACCGTACTGTTGTTTGTGTCTATGAGGTTTATTTTGCTTAATTCCTTCACCTTTTTTACCCAACCCCCCAACCTCTCTTCTCTCTAACAGCTGTCAGTCTGCACTCTGTATCTTTGATTCTGTTTCTATTTTGTTAGTTTGTTTGGTTCATTAGATTCTACATATAAGTGAAATCATGTACTTGTCTTTCTCTGACTGGCTTATTTCACTTGTTAAATTTGTCTGGATCCACTCAGGATTCCTAGGAAAACTGAAGAGTTTTATATAGGCAGAATAGCACATAAGCTATCACGAGGCATTAATATCTTAGCACAGCAATTTTATTTATTTATTTAGTATTTTTCCATTCATTCACTCTTATTAATTCATATTTTTACCTTATTCCAGAAAATATTTTCTATGGTGAGTGCAATTTGCCATTAACTTGCAGGACGTCCTACTGAAGGAATGGAAAAGTGGTAGGAGCCTGTGGATCTTCCGGGTGGGAGGTAGTATCCAGAAGTGAGGCAAAGGGAATAAACGCTGAACTGTAAAGAAGAGAGACACCATACCCAAGCTTGACTCATTGCACTTTGGTCCTGGGCCTGACTGTGACTGTGAAAAGGGCGCACTGACATTCTGTGGGAAACACAAAACGAATCTGGCATGAACGAACTATAAATATCTTAAAAGTGGGGCCACAAAGGCAAATGAAATGGTATATTTTGTTCCATGTAGACATATTTCAGAGGTTTGAATAATGTTTGGCAGTTCTGATTAGCAGAGAAGTACCAGAAGTACTAGATGGGGCTCACTTATTCTTCTCAAAGCAAGAAATTAGAGAAAGGTCTTGCCCCACCTTGCAGTGTATGAAACTGACTTTGGCAGCTCTGTGAAGGCTCTCACAGTGCGTTAGACATATTAGACATTCAAATATTCCTATTTTATAATAAAATGTTCACCTAAGGTGAATTTCTATTAGTAGAAGGGATTTGCTTTTTAAATATTTCCTTTATTTTATATTGTGGAGAACCATAGTAAAAAAACAGGGGATTCTCAGTCAATAAATGTGGGTTTTGACCTAAATGTAACCCAGCTTGACTTGTATGTATGCCTTTGGATAAGCTGTTTTCCTCTTTAGTTTTCATTTGCGAGATTTACTCAAAATTGACACTAGGTGGTGCTGGCATTACACTTCTTACTGACTTCACAAAAGTCTAATTTAATCAGGCTTCCTAAAGTTTCCAATTTGTTTTGTCTTGTTTACCAATTCTGCTAGGTGTGATGACCAGGGTTATTGTAAAAACAAGATAAAAAAAACACAAACTATAGTATTTCCAGCATAATTTTTATGAGAGGCAGTATGTAAAGGAAATTATAATAGAAAATATACTTTCTATCTTTGGCTATTGATTATTTGGGATACCCCATGTTCTTAGGTAACAAAAGAGAGTCCTCTAATGCATTTTAAAAATACATTTCTTAGGATTTCAAAGGTAGAATGTTTACTTCCACGCAACAAAGAGTTCTTTTTTCTTTCTTTCTTTCTTTTTTCCCAGCAGGGTCGACTGGATTTCTTTCCTTTTTTAAATTTAAAGTAGTCATGCACAAATCATTAAAATCAAGCTAAAAACAGTTCTGAATTTTCTACAATCTTAGATTTAAAATTGACCTTTGATGGTTTTCAATTTAAAAGTACTATTTTCAATTGTGACTTTGAGACTTTGAAAAGCTCATGGCACCTTGAGCCCAAGTAAATGGTTATGTGAACATGTAGTTTTAGTCTTGATTTAATTTAAAATATCTTCTATCACTTAACAGTTTCCTCTTCCACTTTGGAGAAAGACAGGTCTCATGAAAACAGAATGGGGTTAAATAAGTGATTATTCTTGGTCTTCCAAGAGCAGGAATAAAAATAGGGAAAACTTTTCCCACAAATCCTGCTGTTTGTTGTGTGGGAAAGTTGAGTACACAAAGGGGATGCTGGCCAAGTCGTCTTGGCAAGGTACCTGTTGGGAGCAAGAGGTCCTGAGCACAGCTTCTCGATATCTCTGGAGTGCTGTCACTGGACAAGAAGTCCTGTATTCAGTGATGGGCCACATGTGGGTGAGTAGGGCAGGGAAGGGGATAATGCTTAATATGCATTACCGGCTAACACTTAATATGCATTAAAGACTGTTTCGAGTGCTATATGTGTTATTTATTTAGTCTTCACAGTAGCCCTACACGTGAAAAAACAGGCCCAGAGAAATCTTTGCCAAAGGTCACACTAATACATGGCAAAGCCGGTTTCAAAAAAAGCAGGTCGAATCCAAAATCTGTGCTTTTAACCACTAACCTATAACATCTCCCTAAATAAGAGCAAACGCATCTACAATGACTACTAGATGCCAGATACTGGTACTGTAATACTTGCTTTACTCATATTAACTCTTTAATTCTCACAACCCCATGAGGTAGGTACTATTGTTCTCATTTACAGCTGAGGAAACTGAAGTACAGATCACTTAAAAGGTTAAGATAGTGATAGAGAGTGTGCTGAAAGAGAAGACTTTAATAAAGCCTATTTGAAAGATACACAGCAGGTGTAGAATTCAGCTCTGACCTCCTCCCCACTTTCTCCTTTTCCTTGAGGTTCTCTTACTTCCATTGAGGTCGCCCCCTCCAGGCTGTCCCCAGAGCCTCACTGCCTCTCTTTGGTGGTTTAGGTCTAAGCAGGAATGAGCTTCTATTCTTGGTGCTTCTTGTTAAGGCTGGGATCTTAAATAAATAAATAAATAGCCCGGCCGGTGTGGCTCACTGGTTGAGTGTCGACCCTGCACCAAGAGGTCACCGTTTCAATTCCTGGTCAGGCATATGCCTGGGTTGTGGGCCAAATCCCCAGTGGGGGGCATTCAGGAGGCGGCCAATCGATGTTCTCTCTCATTGATATTTCTGTCTCTCTCACCCTCTCCCTTCCTCTCTCTCTCTCTCAAATCAATAAAGAAAAAATTTTAAAAAAAATAACAGGACAAGACACTAAATACAGAGAAAGAACAAGAAACACTAATTTCCTCTGCACTGAGCACTAAACCCTGAGATAGTGCTACTTTTGCAACAAGGTTCTGGGACAACTTCACAGGAGCCTACCCGCTTCTCATCACCATCCTGCCCTCCATGAATGCATCTTTCTACCTACCTTCAGCTTCCCTCCACCACCACAGGGCCTTGGGACTCCTCCGCAAATGTTTGTCCCCTCTCCTATAATTATCAAAGTGAAATCCACTCTTCCACTGAGAACACCTGCCTCCCTACAGCAATGGACATTTAGATGGTTGGTCAGGAAATAGTGTGAGGGGGAGGTTGCTCTGTCGAAGGGCGAAGACCCAGGGAGATAATGTGTTACGTCACCTATTAGTAGAAAATGAGGCCAAGGGGCCTGATGATTCTGTCACAAGTGGTCACAGAAAATCCAAAAGAAGAAGAAAGAGTGGGTTTTTTGTTTTGTTTTTGTTTTTGCCATTCACGGGTTCTTTGAAAATAGCATCTTTTATTTCTTGGAATTTCAGTTTTCTTATATATAGAACAGAGTTACTGAAAAATTCTCTAAAGTCTACCTAATTCTGATAATCTCTGATTTTTGGACTCATTCTAAGATATTTTGAAAGAATAAAAGTGAGAAAATGAAAATATCAGTAATAGTAGCATATATACAAATTCATATTGTATTTTGTTTTGTTTGTTTTAAAGCTGTTTTCTGTGCTTATTTCAGTTTCCTAGCTGAGAAGAAACAGACTGGACATTGTGTGTGCAGTCTTCACAACTGTGTACACAACAGTGAGTGATAATATAAAGTCTCAGTATTAAATTGAAGAAATGATCAGAATCTGCATAAGTAGTGCTATATAAAATTTCACTTAATTCAATTGTATTCTTTCCTAAAGCTGTCCTCACTCTCCCCTCACTGCTTCTTCAAGATGTGGAAGTGGACAGCTCCACACCGACTGGTGTCTGCCTTACCCGTACGCCCTGAAACACCGTGTCACACTCAGTGAGAAGCCACCCCATCTCAGTGGCCAGTGACCATAAGGACATTTCTCTCCCATAAGACTTTCATCCCTCGATATAATCTTCCTGTTCCTCTTTATCTCATCATGTCCTTATTCTTAGTGGCTCTGGAGTTACCACAGTTGAAGTCTTTTGGCAACAGTGGTCAGAACAGGGAGGAAGGGAAACCACTTTCTGGGCTCTCTTATGGAGCTTCTACTTCCTCCCTGAATACAGGCCCAGCCGCACGTGATGGACAACACAATCCGTGAGACCGAGGGAGCTGCTCAGATGGGACTAAGGGGCCGAGAGGACGCAGAGATGCCCCAGGCATATTTGAAGAGAAGTGGGCTGGTGTGTTTGGCATTAAGGTGCTGGGAGCAGCAGTGGGAGATATGGCAAGTAAGACTGGAAATGCGATTCAGAGCAGATTCTAGAGACTTGGCAAAGGCAGGCGCAGGTGCAGGCACCTGGGCCTCATCCTGTGGGCAACGGGAAGGCTTGAAAAACAATTTTTGAGTAGTGAAGCAATGAAATGAAATCTATCAAACACCTTTTTTTTTTTTTTTCAGATTATATAAATGAAAATCTTTCATACCTTATTCTTGGTCAATAAATGGGAAGTGGGTGGCACCTAACAAAAACTAGCTGACTCCATCAAAACGATCTCCACATCAGAGAACAAGGTCTGGATTCTGTGGGAAACCTTGCTCCATACAAATGACTGGTGGACATTCACACATTGCCCTCCGAGGACACTTGGTGTGTTTCTTGCATATTGACTGACCCTAGCTGGTCATCTGCTAATAAAAGTGATTTCTCCTCAGGTCAAAGTTTCTTCACCCTTTCTCTTTGTTTTATTTTTTTCTGGTGTTGTTTAAGAAATAGCATTTCAAATGCCCTCAGCCTTCAGAGAAGCAGGTGGATGTGGAGATTAGAATCTGAACCACTGTTGCCTTTATCACTAAGACCTCTGCATTTTAATAGGCTGGATTTTAACAACCACGCTCTGACGGCATAAATAAGCAGAGTTTCCACAGTCATGAAGGATCAACTGTTGATTTTTTATATATATAAGGAACAAAACAGTAACCAGATGGTAGCTGACAGGAGAACTTTAAAGGCAAGTATTTGTTTTGATCTCTTTCCTAAGGGAAAAAAATTAGATAATTAATAGAAGAAAAGATGTTAATGGCAAATAGCACCAGATGTTACTGGCTGAGTTAGGCCTCAGTCCTTGAGTTTGGCTAAGAAAGAATTCAGAGTCAAGAACTCAAAATCAAGGAAGGTTTATTTAGAAGTGAGCCAGCAGGACTCCATGGAGTCAGGAATCAAGTTACAGAGGAGAAAGAAGGGCCCTTGAAGCTTAGGAGAAAGAAAGCAAAAGTACACACCTTGAGGGGAAAAGGGTGGAGGAAAGGTGTGGGGTGTGGAAGAGAGACAGAGAGAGAGAGAGTGAGAGAGAGAGAGAGAGAGAGAGAGAGAACTGGAACCTTGTCTTAAGGACTTCCAAAGGCGAGGATTTTAGGGGAGGATTCAGGGAAGGAACTCAATAGAATATTCATCAGCTTTCCAGGTATGTCCTTTCAGGGTTGTGGTCTCTACTGATTGGTTGGCATTGCAGTAGGGGGTCATTAGTCATTGCAGCTTGTCCTGATGTCAGCCATGGTGCTGTCTGGTTTTGCTGTTTTTCTGGGCTTGGAGCTGAAACACAGCTAAGGCCTGAATGTTATTTCTAATTTGACCAAAACTCTGCCTCTGTGGTCAACAGACCCAAGGCTTTGTTCTTAAGATTATTTGATGAGGCCAGAACCTCATTATCCTAAGGGCTTAATGCTAAGGGAGTGGTGGTGCAAGTGCTTATATGGGGGTCCTGTGAAGATATTCTCTGCCCCCTTGTCCCTCCTCTAAGGGGCTCTAACCCACATGACCGGCACATGCCAGGGGAGGAAATGTCAGGGGAGAGTCTAAACCCAATGACCAGATATATGGAAGGTCAGGGGGTCTAAACCACATCACCAGCAATATGTTAGGGGAGGAAAGGTCACCTTGTAGGCAAGGTCCCACCCTATAATACTTGCTTTCCCAGCTTTGCTTGTTGTTAAGCACCTGGGGCTTTCTACCCTGGTGACCTTCTGTACCTGGCCTATCATTCCTACTCTGCTCATGTCTGTCTAACTGCCTACTATATCAAAAAGACCAAGAAAGAAAAGCAAAAGGAGAAGAAGTACTAAAAATAATATATAAAGAGAAATGTGAGGAGAAATCGATATTAGAAAATAAGGAGGATAAATTAGCCAGTCTAGAAAAATAGAAAGCGAGAGGAAAAATATAACTACAGATTTCTCACCAAATGGTTGCCTAGGAAACTTGACTAGCAGTGGTTCTCTCTCTCCTGAATAATTGTTGAAGAACATACTGTATTTAGAGTCTGTTGGCTCTGGCAATATCAACTGGTAAACACATTTCAGACATAATAGTTCTGAGCACCATATTTTCCATATCATGCTTTCTACCTGACAGGAGAAGTGTTGGATTTAAACAATTTTGGAAGGTAATAGGAGAGGAATAGTAAGATTGAAACAGGCATGGTGAAATTTTTGAAAAGTTGGATTAGTCTAGGATGGCACGTTAGTATATGTAACATTAAGTAACAGACAGTGGAAAAAGTAAATTAGGAGCAGTTCACAGTCCATTTGGCAATGTGAGATCATCTTTACAGTGTGACTAGCATGTTGTCAGAAAACGTTTTCCACGTAAAGAGCTTAGCACATTGGAAGTCACGTAGTTTAGAAACAAAAGAAATTTTACATTACAAAGCAGTTTTTTATCTTCCATTTTTATGCAACTCCTATGAATTCTATTATCACTGGTTTCCCTTTAATCAAAAGATTTTAAAGAACAAAGAGCATTAAAAAATGCCTGACTACTCCAAACTGGATGTGTCTTTTTTATGGTTTACTATATTTTCCAGAAAATGTTAATGTTACATTTTTATAAATAAACCCATTTCTATTGTATACCTTGGGGTAAATTCTTGGTGTGTGTGTGTGTGTATGTGTGTGTGTGTGTATGTGTGTGTAGAGTAGTGTGGGGAGGGGCAGGGGCAACAGGATTGAGAGATTATTTTTCATTATGAGTAGTGAAGCAATGAGATGAAAGCTATCAAATTTCCTTATTTTTCTCACACCATCTCTTTTTCCTAAAAATAAAAAATAAAAAGTTAAGAGTGTGAGAATTTGTGCTGTTGTTTGGAAACATACTTTGGTTATATCATCCAATTTTTCCTTCACATTAACACAGGTTTTCTATAAGGGAAAACCAAATTCTATCCTGTGGGGTAGAATGAATCCTAGATCACAAATATTTGTGCTTATAGAAAAGAAATTAGAAAGGTATAGTATTAAACAAAGAAAAATACCTTTGGCTTTTGGTAAATGCTTGAATTTCCTCCTTTGAATTCATTTTGTCAATCATTTACTCCTCCTTACTTCCACTAGCACAGAACAAAGTAAAATCTAAGAAGATCACAACAGGACTACAGTAGCAAAGCAAATGTAATGCTCAACCTTCAGCTACCTATCTGGATTAAGGCCAAGATTTCTTCCAAAATAGAAATGGCTCAGAGAAAGCCAAGAAAAGTATGGTAGATTTTTTGTTCTGGTTTTATTTATTTATTTTACTGGATCTAGGTAACACTGAAAAAAAAGAGTCAGGTATACATATCACATGTCTTGTATTTTAAATCACTTAGGCATAGTTTATGTATGTATGATGTATATATTTTGTAAGTCTTTATGTTTTAGTTGAGCAAGATAGCCGTACATTTTTATTCTAATAAATCTTACAAAAGAGTAAAAAGTTATCTCATTCAAGAATAAGAATTATAATAAAACAAATAATTTTGAAAATCCCAATCAAATTTTTATTAAAAACTAAATACGGTATAATATAGTTAATATAATATATTTCTTAGCTGCTGCCTTCCAAGTTATATTCAGAGATTTGCAATGAGCTGTGTGTGTGACCTTGGTTCTCCTCAAATATTACATGAGGAATTGGCCAAGATGGTCTTCTAATAATTCTGAAAACATCCTGTACATTTTACTATTTAAGAAAACATTTCTTTTATTTTTTATTTATTTATTTTTTAAATAATTTTTTTCCTTTATTGATTTTAGAGAGAGAGGAAGTGAGAGGTAGAGAGAGATAGAAACATCGATGAGAGAGAACATCGACTGGCCGCCTTCTGCATGCCCCCCACTGGGTATTGGGCCCACAACCTGGGCATGTGTCCCGACCGGGAATCGAACCAGTAACCTCCTGGTGCATGGGTCAATGCTCAACCGCTGAGCCACACCGATCGGACAAGAAAACATTTCTTATATAAAAATAAAGAAGCCCTTGCCTGTTTGGCTCAGCGGTTAGAGCATTGGCCTGCGGAGTACGGGTACGGTTCCCGCTAAGGGCACGTACCTCGGTTGCAGTTTGTCCCCGGCCCTGGTTGGGTCGTGCGGGAGGCAGCCACTCGATGTGTCCCTTTCGCATCGATGTTTCTCTCTCTCTCCCTCCCACTCTATCTGAACAAAAAAATCAAACAAAGAAAAAACAAAGAAAAGGTAAAAATTGGAGAAAATATTTACAATTACTTAGACAAAACAATAAGAAAAACATTAGTATTCAGATTAAAAAATAAATAGGGACAATACCAGAAAATAGTTCTCAAAGGAGGAAAAATAAATGTTTGAAAAATATTAAGAGAATGTGAATAAAATGCACATTTAATTTCTGACTTTTGAACTAGCCAAGATGAAGGGATATGTGTGTTGTTTAAGAGCTCGAGCTCTGCGGCAGACAAAGCTGATGAGAACTGCTGTCATGCCTCTCACAGATTGCAAGCCTGGGGCAAGTCTCCCTTTTCCCACTGTAAACTGGGAATAACCACAGCACTTACCCACAGGGTGGTTAATGATGATTTAAATTTAATGATTTCATGTGCTTAGTTCAGTACCTAGCATATATTAAGAGTTTACTTTCAACCTGGCCGGTGTGGCTCAGTGGTTGAGGGTCGACCCATGCACCAGGAGACTGCTAGTTTGATTCCCAGCCGGAGTGCCCAGGTTGTGTTCTCTGGAAGGTATGAGCCTGTAGGAAGGTACAGGCAGCAGAGATGGAAGTCCTGAAATAGTTACTTCTTTCTTCTCATCATGCAACGTCATTCACGCTGAGCGTACTTTCTCTATTTTCAAACCTCTAATAGCTGTTATTTGAGGACAGTAAACTAATTAACGTTTGTTCCACTGATCATTCAAAACTACTAGCTGGGAGAAGGTGTGCAATGCCTTCGATGGTGCGATTTGTGTCACTCATATCACTCCTATAGACAGAGCACATGCTCCTGCTACACCTTGCTCCACCCTCTGCTGGAATATATAGATAGTATCTATTATATGAATCTGTATTTAGTCATCTTAATCAAGTTATTATAGATTAAAGTATCAGTGCACTTTGATGGCAATTTGCAGACACTCAATCTGAATTTAAGCAAAAAGAATCTGATTCATGTAACTTTAAGTCCAGAGGTACAACCTTTGAAAAAAGGGATCCAGGACCTTCAGTCATGCTGTTGGTCTCCGACTACAGTTCTGAGCCCTCTGTGTCTGTTTGTTTTCTTCACGGCTATGTCTGGAGCTCAAGCTATGTCACTCTTAGTTCTGCTTGTCTCTGCCTGGCTTGATTTTTCACACCTGGACTAGACATGTGACTGACAGGATGGCCACTAGCAACCCCAGACTCTTAAACATCCCACAGGGGAAAGAGACCGTTGCTCCCCAACTGTTCCAGCAAATAATTCCTGGAGTACTTTGGTCAGTCTGACTTGAGACGTGCTCCTGTACTGAACCCTTTAGCAGTAGAAAGAAGGCACTTGGATTGGCAATGACTGACGTTGCTTTTCCCTGCTGTGGCAGGGAAGAGAGAAGGTCGGCCTCATCTGAACCCAGCGGAATTCAATGGAAGGAGAATTTGATTCTTATACTGATAAAAGCAGCAAATCAACAAAAGTAAGCAAACACTTTATTTCCCTGAATTAAAAAACTAATTGATCATACTACACACATTTATTAAAGAACATACGACCTTGATGGTAACACGGGAAACTAACTGATGATTAGTATTCTGTCTACATCTGTGTATATGTGAACGTTTCTACATTAGTTAGGAAAAAGATGTCCATCTCTATTTCTAGGGATCTGATGTTCCTGGGTGGAGTAGCATGACTCGTAACCCTAATTATCAGTCTCATGACTAATACCATGTAGGCCCCAAGGAATCACTTCTGCATATATGAATATATAACTTCCTATAGCCTATATTCTTGGACTGAAAGACAGCAATGTTTAACTTCCATGAATGTTTGTGTGCTCTTTGCTTGCCATTGACCGAGACAAACAATGGTTGGAGTGCTGGGAATATTGAGCAGGAGATTCCTTTAGTTAAGATAAAAGACAAATTCACTTGTCAAATTCTCATAGGCAATTGGAGTGCAGTAGACTCTTGCATTAAAAAATATCATTTCCCATAATACCAGACATACCGTTTCTGGCATTTTTTCATGTTATAATATTTGGCTCCAGCATTAACCATAAATTATAACAGCATTCACAACAGTTACACATGATGGTCCAGGAACATTTTATAATATCAATCATTTTATATTGCTTTTAGATATAAAATGAATTGTGCTACCAGTTCAAACTAGGTGAAGATTCAATGCTAGAATTCTGAGTAGTTTTAATTGTTTTGACATATATAATAAGAGTTCTGTAAATTAAAAATTGAATAAAATGTTTAATATTTATTAATTTTAATATGTTTAACACTTTTTAATTTGTATTTGTTTTATAAATGTCATAGATAATGTTGGATATATCAGGAAAAATGCTTTGAAAACAGAAATAATTTTAATTTTTGAATTTTTACATTAATTTTATTTATTTATTTATTTATTATTATTATTTTTTTTTATCCTAACCCGAGGACACTTTTTGCATTTATCTTCAGATAGAGCGGAAAGGAGAGAGGGAGGAAGAGAGAGAGAGAAACATCGATGTGAGAGAGACACATCGACTGGTTGCCACCCACACGACCCCAACTGGGGCTGGGGACAAACTGCAACCGAGGTATGTGCCCTTAGCAGGAACCGAACCCAGGTCTCTCTGGTCCACAGGCTGACGCTCTAACCACCGAGCCAAACCGGCCAGGGCAATTTTTACATTAATTTTAACATACTTTCTAATGAAGCTAAGTTCAAATTTTGTACACAATAAATATAATTACATGTTGTCTTTTAGTACTTTAGAATCGTTGCTGCCAACTGGACACAAAACAGTGAAAAATCTTGATTATTATTTATATTACATAATTGATTTGCTGTTTTTATCAGTATAAGAATCAAATTCTCCTTCAATTGAAATCCGCTGGGTTCAGATGAAGGCAAGAAAATATATTTTGTGTAATAGTTGTATAACAGTTCATAGAGTATGCTTTTTATTATAATTAATCCATTCATTAGTAGTTCATTAGTGCAATCAGACATATGCAGTAATAACGAAATTCTTTTGCCTTCAATATTTAGCTAATTTTCAGCCTCATATTAGACTACGTAGGTCTATTTGTCAAGGCAGGGAGATAGAACATATATTCAATAGTATGTAGGTCTCTGTTTTTACTCTGACTCTGGAATCTACTAGTGTTAAAAGCAGGACAAACAGAAAAGAAACTTGGTCTAAACCTGGATGTTGGGAAAGAATTTAAAGTGTTAATAAAAGGAGCATTGGAATGATTTACTCTAGGGCAAGGCCCGTGAAGAGAGAAAAATTAGGTCAGAAGGTAGCTGACAAGTGAGAGAATAAGGAAGAGTTGAAAGACTAGGTTTACGCTGAAGAGGAAAGGACACATTACAGAGTTTTTCCTGTTTTTCTGAATTGCTTAAGATTACACTTTTTCTGTGATGTTGTGCCAAAATACTGTTACTTTGATTCTCTGTTATCTGGCATATATAACAAACTCATAATTAAAAATGCACATTAGATATCTTTTTAGTGGGTTTAAATCTTTGTGTAGAAATTAAAGTGTGTAATAAATGTATACACATACATGCACATAAATATATGAATACTTAAGTTTTTCTTTGAACACTCTAGACTGCAAGGTATCATAAAATTGGTGTCAGTTAATTCTACTTAAATTAATTCGGAATTTTTTTTAACTTTCGTGTGCCTGTTTTCTCATCTATCAAATGGGTTTTATAGTAATACTACACCATAGGGTTGTCGTGAGAATTAAACTGTATAGAATAATGTCTGGTCTGTAGAAAGCCCTATATGTTTGCTATCATTGTCACCTCCCCCTTCATCCTTGCTACTGGGCCACATTCCAGGTTATGATGGTGGCTCCTGAGGGAGCCATGTGCGGTGCAGGTGTATTGCTCTTTGATTTTCATCATCTCTACATGTCAGCTGAGCAGTCACATCCCTTTAAAGTTTCCACTCAGGTTACTACCACATGCTGTCTTCAAGGCCTTTCTGGTTTCATTTCACACTTAGCAATTTCCACAGCTCTTTGAGTGCATTGGGAGCACAGTCAGCTCCAGAAAATTTGATGTCAGACACATCTACTTAGATAACACCAACGCCACCTCTCTTCTAATGTTCTGCTATGCGGCTGTGTAAGACAGGAGCCCAACAAAACTTGCTACCTCCTTCACTCCACCTGAGAACTGAGGAGCAAATTCATTGTCTCTCAGATCTTTCCAAACGTATGCAGGATTTCTGTCCTGTACTACATCTCAGGACTCAGCCTGGAGAGAAGAGGCTGGCGGAGGACATGGGGCTTAAGCAGGGACCCAAACCCAAATCATTTGACTTCTGTAACGGAAAATTCACTGCTCCACCTCAGCTTCCACCCCTACCCCCACACTCTGCTTTTCTGTGGGCAAACCTCTTCTCCTGGTGACTTTGTTGACCAACAGTTAATTTTCTTGGTGCATGGGTCGATGCTCAACCACTGAGCCACATCAGCTGGGTCCCCAACAATTAATTTTATAATTTGATTGAGAGAAAGGCCAAGGAGCAAAAAGAAAGTACCCACAATTTATATTTCAAAATATTCTTTTGTTCTTGTAACTCTTTGTGTCCTGAAAAAGAAAATTCACTTCTCATTTAAGTGCATTTTCCCCTGTATGTAATCAAAAGAGAAAGAACCAGTTTTCTATACAGAATCTGTTGCACAAGAGGAGTAACTTCCTCAGTATGCAAAGAAGCCTGTGGTTCTCTGGGTGACATTTCCTCACCCTTTGCAGGGTTAGGCCTTATATGTGGGTTCCAAGGCAACTTGACTAGAATTGCCAGTCATTTTTCAGGGGATTGCCCTCCTTTAACTGCTGGCCTAGGCCTCTCTCATCCTTCCTTAACTTCCTCTGGGGACGTGATGCCGGCTGAATCTGACCTTCATGAATAAGCCCTGGTGAAACTTTTTGCCTGTGGGGTGAAGAGTTGGCTTTGCTTATAGTTAAGGTGCTTTGTACCCTTTGTCTTAGCTTCTGACTCTTTTGAAAGTGAAAAGAGACACTGTTAATAATTATAAGTGTGATTTGGAATATTCTCTGTCCCACCCTGCCAACCAAACTTTATAGCGCTCAGTTCACAATCTAGCTGGTTTCTCAGCCCAGGTTCTAACCATATCCACTCCATTTACATGGTGACCTCCTAGTCTTTTGCCATCAATTGTCCACTTCAAGAAAATATTGGCTAAGCTTAGGCCACATAGAGTCAGGAGCTCCTCTCTGATTTGTCGAGTCCTCCTAAGCCTGTGTGGCCTCTGTTGTTTTTAGCTTTGGTTTCTTCTTAAGAGTCTCCATTAAGAACAAAATGCTGTTTTCATTAAGGCAAAAAAAAAAAATAAATAAAAGGAAGAAAAGAAAAATACTTGCTCCAGACTAAATGCTTAGCAGGTAGCTGTCTGGAACAATTCTCTGCCTGGGACTGAGTCGTTCTCTCTGGCTCTACCACAAGTCCAAACTCCCCTCCCTAAGGACTGTCTGTCTCCCAAGGCGGACCCCAGGCCCCTGCCTGATGAAAGCTCTGTGGAGTAACTGGGGTTCTCTGTCTTACTGTGCTTTTGTAGACAGCTTTTTAAGGAAATTCAGAACCTAAGGGGTGGACTCTAAGTATAACTTCACTCCTTCCTTGGTGCTCTCTAGGGATTTAGAGAATTAAATATCCATAGCAGCCATTTATAAGGCTCTGCTAACTCTTGTTTCTTTCCGTAGAGATTCCTATGCATCTACTGAAAAATTTAAAGCATTCAGTAATTTGCTCACACCCAGTGGTTTATCTGAAATTAGTATTGACTTTGGTGTCTGCCTCATCCCCACACAAAAATTCCCTCCCATGTATCACCTCAAGATGATTCAGTTCTGCAGTGCATGCATTTGTTATAGAAAGGCTCCTAGCATAGTGTCTACCACTATTAGCCCACAAGATTCAGTTGTATAAAAAAATGTAACTTTATTTTTATCATTTCAAACTTAGTTTCTGTAGCAGCCATTTGTAAGAAATGTTCAAACCTGTAGAGAATTTTTTAAAGACTTTACTTGAGCCTAACTGATGACATATGCCAGGGAGTGGGGTCTCAAATACTTTGGAGAAGAACCGTTAGTTTGTTTTATGCTTTTGATTTTTTCAAATTGAATCTATTGGAGTGACATTGGTTAATAATGTTATGTAGGTTTCAGGTATACAGTTCTCCAATACATCATCTGTACATTGTATTGTGTGTTTACCACCCCAAGTCCAGTTTGAAGTTCATGTGGGAATGTCAAGAGGATTGCATGATGGTAGGGGAAAGCAAGGCAAGGATTTGATTATTGGATAGTTAAGATTATATGAGAAGGAAGAGTCTGAAAGGGGTATTTCAAAAATATGTTAATCTAGAAGCACAGATAAAATGAACAAGGCTTGCTTTAGGCAAAGATAAAGCTTTTACTAAAGAAGTTATATGCCTGAGGCATGACTATCCACTGTGGAATTTATGATCAGATCACCCTATGAGGTTATTTTCCATAGAACCCGTTTTCCATCCACATTTCAAGTAAGAGTTCTACAAAGTAATAATCTCTGTCAATTCTAGATAATCTCAGTTCATTTCAGGTTTGTTTAGGGTTGATGAATGTGGCATATTTTATAAAGAAAATCAGGCAAACGTCTCATCTTCTCCCATCAGGTCCACTAGCTCCCTGCTCTGCCTGCCCCTCTCTTACAGTGGAAGAAATGTCTCTACTACTCCCAAGGCAACTTCACTGGGCTATAGTTCTTAGGTCCTTCCTCCTTCTTAAAGTCTTACATCCTGAAATTATTCCTTTTTCTTAATTTTCCCTTAGACCTTCGAGTAGTTTGAAAGGTCAGGCTTTTTCAACTCAAAAACATTAACTTCTAAGTTTTTTTTGTCTCAGCCTCCCCTGCCACACCCCCTCCACCCCCTCCCTAACCCTCCTTCTCTTCTGTGGTGGCGGTAAGTGCCTTCAAGTCTAGTTTGAAGAGTAATGAGATAAAAGAAAATTTCCAGGATGAAAAATACATTGGTTAAATAGCACAACATGTATTATCCTATTGCATTTTGATTTGCAATGTCACTGCGTCTCCTTGAGCTTTGACCTTACCCATAGTAGTCTCTAAGGCAGACCTCTAAAGTGCTCAGTACCTCTGCTGAGATAACCACTGCTTCCCACCACTACAAATAGTCAAAGATACCATCTCCATAAAGGCTTTTATGAGGACTAAACAGACTTCCCCTTGCAGACAATCATTAGGAATAGTCTTACTGCCCATGATGTCCAAGCCTCCCTGGTCATCTTTATAACTCATATTCTCATCCTTTATGGCTTGAACATAGTCCTTCTTCAATGCTCTAAAACTCCACTGTGCCAGACCACAGGAATTCACAGTCTATCATCAACAAAACCCTTATATATGCACTCTCTTATCTAACAACCATTTATTTTCTTTCCAGTTCATTACTTCTAATACTGCTGACCCAACAATCCTTGGAGCCACCAGGGATCTCCAATCAATTAAGTCTACCATTTCTGTGCCTTATCCCTCTCACTTCCTCATTTCTATCAATACATGGCTTATGTGCCATGATTTATTGCTATACTCCCCTTTTTGTATCATAAATTATGTCCCTGATCCTGTGTTCTCTTGCTCACCTAAGTGCTTTGTTCTTACAATCATTCCCTATCTACTGCACAATTCTTATTAGTACACTAATATCACTCATAGTAAAAACAAAACAGTTTTCATAACTCCACATAACCTTCCAACCACTGCCCCAATACATTGGATCTTCTTTATGAACAAACTTTTTAGAATACTTCTCGGTACTCACTGCATTCAGCTTCTGTCTTACTTTCTCTTGAGCCTGCTATCATCCAGTCTACAGAAGTCTCTCCTATCAAAGGCACCAATGACTTCCACATTACCCAATCTAAAGATAAACTCTGTTTTTATCTCTCCAGATTTCTTGTCTACATTTGGCAAAATTAATCAGTTACTCCTTCATGAATTGCTTCTTCCCTTGGCTTCTTACATTTCACTGACCACTTCTCAGCTTCCTTGTCTGGAACTTCTACTGATTTATTAATGATTCACTTCTCTTTGTTTCTACATTCACTCCTTAAGGCATACAAGTTAGATTATCTAATTCAGTCTCATGATTTAAAATCAATTATATGTTTCTGTTGGCTCCTAAATGTATATCTTAACCATAAATTTCTCCTCTGACTTCTAGACTGTCATATTCAAAAGTCTACTTGATATTTGCCTTGAATGCACAATAAACATCTTAAACTTACCATTTCTAAAAAATAAATGCTGATTTACTCCTTCTAAACTAGTTTTTTCCTTAGTTTCCTTAATGCACTAAATGGAATCATAATTCAGTAAGTTGCTCCAGCCAAATGTTTTGTAATCTTTCTTGATATCACGCTTTCTCTCATGTGGGAAAGGAAATATCAGTATTGGGTGTACTGTGGACGAGTGCCATGTTCAAAGATGACTGAGAACCAGATGTTGTGATACCACCATGGCAACCAGTTTCTTTCTGGCCCCTGGCCCTTTCATCTCATTCACTGTCTTCAGATCTTAGATGGAGGTGGAAGTGAGAATACTTACAATGACTTAGTAAAAACCTAAAATGCCTCAATAATCATGAATTCACCAAGTTTCTAGAAAAGGTGACTATATAAAATATTTTTATCAGTTAAATATGGGAAGTTGAGTTAATAATCAAGTTCACTTACAGAAAAACAAAGATACACATTATTATATGTAGATCTGGACTGAAAATTCGTATCCACTCTCCTTGAGGCTTCTCTTTTTCTTATGTGGCTTATGGGCCTTCTTTTCTGATTGTTTTCTGAAGGAGGGTACATGAATCCCAGTGAGTCTGCAAGGTAATCTATTGAGGTTCCAGAAGAAAATATTAATACTCCCATTCATATTTAATTTTATATAAATGAGGTATAAATTAGTCTTTACTAAGATTTACATATGGATTGACATTGATCATTACTCAGGCATATGTCCCAGTCTTTGTCATGAAGTGTCCTGAGGAGAGAGTACGTGATAGACACTGAAGTCTCATTTTTCTTCCCATTTCAACTTACTATATGATTTTCTGTCTTGTATGTGGATCCGATTAAGTGAATTCATAAATAATGTTATCTATTTTCATTTAAGCTAACCAATATAAAATGAGATGAAAAGATTGGAAAAAATGTCTTTACAAAACTGAGGATTTAGAATAATGCTAATAATGCACAACCTAACAACAAAAAGTGAGTGTTACTATGTGTTCTACTCTTAGTATAAGTTGTCAGCCACATTCTAAGGTATAAATTGGGAGCATAAAAATAATTTAAACAAAAAAAAATGGCTCAGGTTCACAAAGTTTACAAGAAGACTAGTTGAAATGTGAATTTACATCTATTATTATGAAAAGTAATCCTCAACCCAAAGTGTATATTTATATTTGGCCTCAGAATAGTAATTGATAGTTATATAGGACAAGACAGTATATAAAATATTATTTATTTTCATCTTCATCTCACTGTCTTCAATTTACATTTTATATGTTATAATACTCATGCTATGTTAATAGGGTGATATATGCATATACACTGTGAATAAATAAATACACATATATGAGGTGGACAAACATTTTATTGATGGAGCACAAAATGAAATATATTTAGTGACCATCACTCAATAGGACAGTAATTAGAACAGCAGTGCTGCTTCTAAATCTTGTAGGGGAAAAATATTAGAGCTCCACAGTGCTTTAAGAAATTTCTTAAAGAAACAAGCTCCCTTGGGACCAATATCATATTTTGTTCTCTTCTTGGATTTTTCCTTTTAAAGTTATAAAGCAGGACCTCTATTGTCACATATTCAGAATTACTCCCATAGCCTCTCATTTATTAATTTATTCAAACATATATATTACACACATCCTATGTGTAGAGTATTACAGAACAGAGTCCATAGTTTCTTCCTGAGAGTTTCTAAACCAAGTAACAAGAATGCTTGGCAAGAATTTTAAGTTGTATTTGGTTGCCATCTTTCCTCATAGGGTGTGTGCTAACTATGCAAATCAAAATTACAAGAAAAGGTTTGTCATTGCTCAAGCTAAAATAATCTAGACATGCAAATTAATTCTAGTTAATTCTTAATTTAAAAGCTGATTTCCAGTAAAGAGGTAATTTTCTTACTCCTCCTCCTCTTATTTTCCCCCTTTGCTGCCTTAAAACAATGTTACAGATTGTCAGAAGAATCCATTGTTAATCAGGGTTAAGCCAAGGATACAGAATAAGATAATAGCTAACATATACTGAGTACTTGCTGTGACACTATTTTAAGCACTTTATTTGTATCAACTCATGTAATCTTTCCAATGATCACTTAACTATGACAATGCCCATTTTAAAGAGAAACCGAGGCACAAGGAAGTTAACTAATTTAGTTAATTTGACATGTAGTAAGGAGTAGAGGCAGGATTTAGTCCCTGGCAATCTGGCCAAAGAGCACATGTTCTGAATCACTGTGCTATGACAGTACTCTAGCCTACTTTTGGTTTAGTTGTCAAAGGTCAATAGTTTTCCTTTTCTTTTTTAACTTCATTAAGATAGAAGGTACATACAATAAATATACCCATTTAAAGTGCACAGTTCGATACTTTTGACAAATATGCATATTCAAGTATCTAACTAATCAAAATGGAGTTCCCTTGTGTCCCTTTGCAAGAAATAGTGATTGAGTAATTGACCCTTTTATCATTATAAAATATCCCTTTTTAACTCTAATAAGGTCCCTTGTCCTGGTCTACTTTGTTTCATACTAACACAATACTACAATACTTAAGCTTTCTTATGATTAGCATTAGCATGATATTTTTTCTATGATTTACTTTTAACATATGTGACTTTATGTTTAAATAAAATTTCTTGTGGACAACATATACTTGGAATATATATATATATATATATATATATATATATATATATATATATATATAATGATTGGTGACTAATTTACATTAATTATTAAATTGGTCAATTGAACAATTAATGTTTTATAAGTGGTTCTTTTAAAATAAGAGTGAATAGGATATATATTTAATTCTATCATCTTACTCTTTGTTTTCTATTTGTCCAATTCCATATGTTCTTTGCTCCTTTTTCTCTCTGTTCTTGTTTTCTGTTGGATTAATTGACAAAATTTTTTTTAACTATGCCTCTTTCTACTTCATTTTTTGACTACAAAAAATATGACTGGAGACTAATTTACATTAGTTTTTAAATTGGTCAATTGAACAGTTAATGTTTTATAAGTGGCTCTTTTAAAATAATAGTGAATAGCTTATTTTGTTATAACATTACACTGAAATGATTTTATCTAAATTAAATAACATTGTTGTGTTACGGTTGCCAAAATGGATAGAATGAAAGCTACAAAATACAAGAAATGAAAAGATGAAGTTTTAAAAAAGTTGAATCTGTAATTGTGGCTTCCTTAATGTACTACTTGTTTCAAAATGGATATGAACAATAAAATTAGTCTTTGATGAACATTTTCTTTGATGCTAACTAGGGCCATTTTATTAATCATAATACCTAAAAGAAAAGAGTGAAGTGAGCATATATCACTATAACAACTTAAAATTAATGTTTTGTAGTTTTGTTAATGATTAGTATACAGTTCCTTATTAACTAAATAATCAGATTTTTAATAAAACTCACATTGAAACAAAATTTGTGATATTTCCAGGTTAAATCCAGCTTGATTCACTCAAGAAAATCAAACATAGCTATTTAGTGTCTTTTCCCTTTACCAATTCCATCTTCAGAAAAAATATTTAAAGTGTTTTCTATCTCAAAGTTTTACTTTAGTAGAATTGTTTTATTTGCCCTGAATTAAAATAGTGAATGCATCTAGGTGATTACTTCATGAGGTATGAGGTATGGAGCCCCTTTCAAGGTGACTGGTTGACTGTTAACACCAGAAAATAGACCACACATAATGTAGACACACCAAAAGCCCTAGCAATTAGAGAAGGAGGAACATGATGATCCAGAGTAGCAACCATCATTTACAGATTATGATTCAAATGCTAACATGATTAGATGATTTATCTAAGGATAAATATACAGATAGTCAGTGGAAGAAACCCTGTGTTTTGAACCTGACTAGTAATCTTTCAAAGTTAAAAGAAGACAATCTTCTCATAATAGTATTATAATACAGGGCAGTCAAAGATTATTACAATAATGTATTTAAGTATTGGATTTGAGCAGATTTAAGATTAAGAATGCTAATCCCTGGGTTTGGGAGTTTTGCTTCATTTTGTTTTTGTTTTAATTATTTTTGAAATCTAAGGCAATGTTGCAGAGAGTAAAAGGATTGAGAACACAGAATTGCATGTAGAAAACGAACACATTACTGAAAGAAGTATTACACATTTGAATAACTGGAGGTAAAATCTTATGGTTTCTAAATGGAAAGCCTACATGTAATAATGATTCAATCCTTTCTGAAAATAATTATAAATTTTGACTCAATTCTGATCTGTTGAAGTTTAGAAAGGAAGATGTTCAAAGAAACGGAGGACAATCCTCTCCTGAAGGATCCCCAAGAAATCCTAAGTGAGCCATTACTTCAATCTTTATGACCTAGTCTCTCTTTGATAAAAACTGCATGTCTTCCCTTGACATTGTAAATCAAAACAATGGCTATTTGACCATGGTCTCTTAAACTGAGCACATCCATCCATCCTGCACCAAGATCCTCCCCTCAGGGAAGGGATGTGTGTGTGTATCTTTCCTGTGCATTGAAAATCAGCACCTTAAAGTGCTTGTCATTGTTCAGAATCTGTACTTGATCCTGAGGATTTTGAAACATGATTTGACAGCAAAACTTGGTCTTGTCTCAGAGGCAGACACAATTCAGTTAGGCTGTTAAGACTGAAGTACGCAATCAGAATTTACTAATTTGCGAGAGAAATATAATTGTAGAGTATAATTGTAAATATATTGCAGAGAAATATGATTGCAGAGTAAATTGGGTTCTCAAGTCTGTTGCTGAATGTACTCTCTTTCTGCAGATAAGCAATACATAAAAACATTATCGTGAGAATGCTGGTTGAGTTTCAAAGAGCAAATCTCTTCTACATTTACATATAACAACAAAAAATTGAGCCATAGTATTTTTTTCCCAAAAACTCTGTAACAATGCTCTATATTTATTTGGTAACTTAGTGCTACAATGGCAAAGACAAAAAGTATGGTCAGCCATACTTTTTAAATAACATTTTATGCACATATTTCTTTGACTGAAGGTTTATTGAATTTTTCCTTATTTTTAGATTTATTTCTTTGAATTATATTTGATTTAAAACCATTGCCAGAATTAGAGAGTTTGATTCTCTTTTCATTAATTATATTAAACAGTGTGGCATTTTGTTCTACATGCTGATACCTATTTTCATGTACAGAAAATTTTCTTCAATTGTAGTTTACACATCTTATTTCAATAGTTTCCATATCTTTCTTAGTAATATCCGTATTCATCAGGCAGTTATTTCCATTCTGTTCATGTCTAACATTTTTACTTGTCTCTGTATTCTGAAAATTCTCTTCAAACAGTATCATTCTATTCATTACTGTCTCCTTGGTTGATCTAATTCCTTCTATTTAGTTACTAATTTCCTTGATTCTTTTGATCACATCCAACTATTTTGAATCTCAGCCTCTCTAAAAACGTTCAACTGGATCATTGTTTTACTTGGATCTATTTTATTCGTTCTGCTCTTTACTCCTGTTCTAGAGGAGCCTCTTGCACCTGCTGATATGTCAACTGGATATTTTTCTGTTTTTTGCTTCTGTTTGTTGTGATAAGTCATTTTTCAAGGATATACTCTTATTCTCCATTTTCAAGATAATGATTCTTTACTTTTTAAGTAGACATGCCCACAGATTTCATGTTGCATTTGATTATTATTTTCTGCTTCTCCTCATTAAATGAAGATAAATATTTATCCAGACCTGGAATTTGTTATAAACAATGGTAGTAATTTTTTTTTTAAACTAAACATGTTGCCCAGATGGTAACTGGTAAAATCCTCCAGATAGAGGAGCTTAGCTTGACTTAGCTAAAGAGTCCTAGGATCAGCTACCAGTTGTGAAACAACTGTGAAGTGAGTTGGAATACATATTCTTCTCTGCCCTACTGCTTAACTGTCTGATGCTTTTGACATATAAGTAGGAAGAGCTACCATATTCATAACTTACTGCTTTAGGTGGTTTTTGAGTGTATGTTCAAGATAATAGCAACTTGTATATAGAAACCACACTTATTAGGGTACAATATGCTATTTCTGATTCTTCTCTAATTTTAAGGGGTTAGAGGGAGAAACCCAAAAGTTCAGGAAAGAGAGAACAAAACTATAATAATCCAGATAGTTAAAAACTCAAATGTTAAAACTTTAAAACTCCTGGTAGAAAATATAGATGATTATTTTTGGGCCTTGGATGGGCTGTTTTATTAAACAAGACACAAAACACATTGACCATAAAATAAAGTATTAATAAATTTGGCAATATTAAAAGGGAGAAGTTTTGTCCATCAGAAGCTATATTAAAAAAAATGAAAGTTACAAACTGGCAGAAGATATTCATGACACACTTTAAAATGATTAAGATCAATAATACACAATAAGGGAAACAAAACTTACATGAAAAAGAGCAGAAGATAAACGGACATCTCACAGAGGAAGAAACCACAGACCAATCAACACATGGAGAGATATTCATCTCATTACTGATTAGGAAAATGCAAATTGAACAAAATTAATTATCAGTTTATATGCTTCTGATTGGTCAGCATTAAAAAGCCTGTCAATACTGTGTTAGGGAAGATGTAAATTCACTGGTGGAGATCTAAGCGGGTGGGGAAATACTTTCATAATTAATACTGTAGTCATGGATTGGCAGATGTCAAGGAAATAAAAGAGATGGCTAATGTCATCACAATAAATTGAATTTAAAATGTTAATAAACAAGAAAAATAAAAAAGAGAGAAAGGAATAGAAATTTGGTTGTAGGGAAAAAAATGGGGAAAGGAGTGGGGATGTTATATCATTCAAACACAGGTTTTTGATGTTTTTGAAATGTGAACTTTGTCTTCCCAAAACTAGGAAAATGTGTCAAACTTGCAAATTTCTCCTTTCAGTTAGTTTCTCTGTGGAAATGAAGGTCCGCATCTGTCACGGTACAAAGCACGTTGAGCGTGTGAGGATTGTAAGGCCATACCCTGAAATTTCCCATTGCTGACATCGACAGGATTCTGGAAGTGACCCATGAAGACTCATCTCAGGAAATCTGAAGATAACGTCATAATGACATGGACTTCCACAGGACATGGAAAGGCTTTCAAAATAATGTTATCTATCCACCTTCAATTTTGTTTTAAATACTACAGATTAAGGATACAAGCAGCATATACTCCTGAAGATTTAATAGTCTTTCAAAATTGATGTTTTTTAAAATAATTTATAAATTATATTTATAAGAAAAAATTGTAATGTATAATTTATATAATTATATTCTTTTGTAAGCCTTATTTGTGAAAACACATCAATACATAAAATGCATTATTATATATGTTTTAAGTAGGGTCATTTCAGTTTTTTCAATAATGAACACTTTCTTATATGTACCAAAATGACAGAAAAAAATATGTATTAGGTGGGTGTATTTAAGTTGCAGAAACACCTTAACTTACTACAGTTTATCCACATAGTCATTCATATTTATTTATGTCACAAATGTTATTATTTTTAAAATATTAAATATTTCCAAGTGGATAAAAATAATATAAAAAACATTCAATTTATGAAATTCTGGCATTTTTTAAAAACTATCTCAAATGAAGTCTCATGCTTCACCAAATGAGAGACACTAACATTTGTAAAGTTACTTCTATGTGATTAAAACCCGCAATAAAAATAGCAATCATAATAATGACTTCAATTGACATTTCCAGCTTAAAAGTTGCTTTGGAAATGGAAAAAAAAGGAATTACTTTCTCAATATTATTTTATTTTAATTGTATATCACTAGCATTAAAGATATGCTTATAATACTTTGTTTTCCAATATGCTATTGGGTGAAAAATACCACAAATCTTAGGGGCCAAAATTTATCATTTGTAATGATGTTATTGATCACACTATGTCAAGAGCTGCTCCAGTAAATTATCTGGAAAATAATATGTTGGAAAGAGTTAACATTTAGGTGGAAAACACTTATTTAAAGATTGTGTTTCTTCTATAAAATGAGTATGAAAATATCTTATTCATCTGAAAGTACAGGTTGACCATTTGCTCTCTTGAGGTATGACTTTTCTATGTCCTCAGAAATGTCTTGGTATAAATTAACAGAGAGCTGATTAAATTTATGAATCTTGGAAATCCATATTATCATTGAGGATAATTGCACCACAGAACTTTATATGTTAGATTGGTTTAACATACTTTATCCTTAGGATATGTTTCTTCTTATGGGTCATGTTTCTTCTTGGCTGAGTATCATACAACACATTATTTTTAATGTGGAGACACCCTTGGCATGAGTCACACAACATTTCTGGAATCATGGGTGGGGTCAAGGAACTAGTCACATTACTGGTATTTTATACTAATTTTGTATTTAGCATTGAAGAAACATTAGAATACAAATTTACCCATATGATTCTGACAGGCTGGAATATACTATCTACTTTATAACTCATAAGTCATTAAATTCATTAGCATACATAAGATTTTAACCTAAGATTTTGTCTTTCACTACAAAGTCCAACCTTACCCTGTATCACCTATATCAAAATCTCTTGGATATCCTTGAAATCTGCATTATTATGAATCTCCCCATGAATCAAATGATCATTCAGTTTTAGAAACTACTACTCTAGAATACTTCCAGACATACAAGATCTTTATCTTTTTTTTTTCTTCCTTCTTAAAAAATGACTTTACTAAAAAATATCCAGTGATCTCTGAGTAGTGAATGGGGTGTGGTAGATTGGCTTACCTGATCTCTGCTCCCACGACCTTCTGTGCTTTGCAAAGATAGCAGAGGGTGAAATGTTTCCAAAACTCCTACACCTGCACTTGATTTAGGTCGCATCTGTCATATGTGCCTGTGTGACACTTGAATTCAGAATTCAGTGAAGTGTACCCACGACATCCATTTTGCTGTTGAGATTTGGCCCAGGTGGCATGGCTCTGGAATCAATATTTCTGAGTGAAGCTCCCTTATTTCTGGATGACAGCTAAGGCAGGATGTTTCTGGAGCCAACAGGTAGGAAAACAGTTTCCTAATTCCTCAGCTTTGTCATTATAGTAGAGATAACTGTTTCCTTCACAGGCCAGTTTCTGTGATGTGGTGGTATGTTCTGGGAGTATTCCCAAAAGCTCAGCTCAGCATATAACCTAGTCCTTCAACTCTTCTAATAATTTTGTAAGGATTGAATTCCCTGTATTTTGCCCCGTTTCTGTTAAAAATAGCTAGAGTGGTTTCTTTAATCTTCAACTAATCCCCGATTAATACCTTCCTTTTATAGCTACCTGTCTGATAATCCTTACTCAAAGCTTATTTTGGCATTTCATATAGAGTTAACAACAGAGATCTTCAAAGATTTTAAGACACACCTCCCCAAAAAGAAAATCTTATGAATATTTGATTTACAAATGGTAACACTTAATAAGCAGACTGGAGGGTCCATTGAAAGAACAATTTCCATGCATATTAATTGGCACCAGATTTCTGTATACAGCATGTCATAAAAGTCTCATATTCTTGTGTTTAGTAAATCCATCATGCATCTGGATGTTTTCTCAGACTGCTTACTTTATGTGCTTTTATTTCAAAGAAAGAAAAAAAAAACTAAAAAAAAACGAGCCTTAATTTTCCCCCAAATTAACATGACAGAAATGAGAAAGAGGTTTAGGTAGCCTTCTTGGGGAATTGTATATGTTGTAAAAAGACAGAAACTTGGAAAAGACCATATGTACAATAGTTCAAATTCCCTTTTTTTTTTTTTTTTTAATTCTCTGATTCTGTGTGTTCACTCTACATATTAGTTCATAACTTTAACATTTGTTGAACAAACACTGTGGACTTTATACTGTGTTAGACAATAGAGATAAAGCACAATGGAGAATAAAGAACACAGATGATAAAATAGATGCTACAAAGAACTTACATTCTAATGGGGTAGATAGATACACAACTGATTACAAACCTACTTAATTAAAATTGCAGTATGCTTAAAAAGACAAATAAAACCATGGGGTAGCATCATTGGGATTCTGATCCAGTCTTCCTTGAGGAAATAATATTTCAGATTACCTCTAAAAAGCAAGTAAAAATTAACTAGGAGGCTGGAGAGGGGAGTTTTCTTGGCAGAGTTGTGGAATACAAATGGCTTGAGGAGAGAAGTTCCCAGAACTTTTTCATAACAAATCTAAAACAAACTTCTCTCCCAAGTCACTTTGTTAGATCTAAAAGTAGGTCAAGGACTTCCTCTACAATTTATGCCCAAGACAATTTGGAGAGTGGAATACTTAGCCAATGGGAAGTAAAAGGAGGGGAAACTGCAGAGAATAGAAAATAATGAAAAGGACGTAGCAAAGATAGCCAATACTTCATCATATCGTCTTCATTAGCTTTTCATCCTCCAGGTGAGCAGTACAACACCTCTTTTCAAGAGTGTGCCACACCTGGAGGTGCATCTTCTCTCTGGTCGACTCCATATTTTAAAAAGTACAATAGCCCTGGCAGGATTGCTCAGTTGATTGGAGTGTTGCCCTGACACGCCAAGGCTGTGGGTTTCATCTGTGGTCAGGGCACATACAGGAAGCAACCAATGGATTATAAAGAGGTGGAACAACAAATCTGTGTTTCTCTCTCTCTCTCTCTCCCTGCCTCTTTCTCTCTCTCAAATCAATAAAAAAAATTTTTTAAGTGTAATAATATAAAATTTTCACAACACCAAAGTACAAATAATTCACAGATATTTTTCCACACCACCTCACTCTCAGCAAATTCCATTACTCATTTTGCGTTAACCCCTGATTGAAGTTTGGAATCTTCATCACTCCTGGCACCTAAAGCTAGTTTAGCTGGTTGATTGTTTGGGAATCAGAGGTATAATGATAACTGGGCAGGTGACAGAGAGCTGAGCCCATAGGTAAGTGTACTTCTGTTTCAGAAAAGGAGGCTGTCTGATCTTACTTATTGCCTATTATGAGAGAGATTGAAATCATATATTTAAAAAATTATTTTTTCTTTATTGATTTTAGAGAGAGAAGAAGGGAGAGGGAGAGAGAGATAAAAACATCGATGAGAAAGAACATCGAATGGCTGCCTCCTGCATGCCTCCCAGTGGGGATTTGGCCCACAACCTGGGCATGTGCCCTGATCGAGAATGGAACTGGCAACCTCTTGGTGCATAGTTCGACATTCAACCACTGAGCCACACCAGCTGGGCCTGAAATCATATTTTGTAATCACATATTTCCAGCTACATAAATATTCTATTACCACTTTATTGTGTAATTTAGTAAGAAAAAGAACCTCAGGCAAGTACTTTGAATGTCATTTAACCTCTCTTGATACAGATCCTTGCACATTTTATAAGAAATAGTGTTGTGGCCTTCTTTGGCTTAGTTTGCTCAAGAGCAGTGATAAAAATGTATTAATACCCTCTGTTTTCTTAAGAAGGAAAAATTGCTATCAAGCAGGTGCCAGGAGATTCAGCCCCATATGGTAATTTTGCCAAGATCTCTCAAATCAATTTCTCTTTATTTATTCCTTTTATTTCACTATTAAAACGTATTTACAATGGATTATTTAGAGTTATTTATGTTGTCATTAGTAAATACATAAAGATAATAGCTCTGAGACAGGGGTCAATCTGTCACAGTCTTTCCTTTTTTAAGCCTATAGATACATTTGTATTATAAAAGCCACAGCAAAATGATAAATTGCTCCTAGGTTTAGAAAAATTGGAAAAAAAAAAACACCTTATTAGTTTAATCTTTCTTAGCACAACACAGTCTCTTCTCTGTTATTTCACTCTCTCTTTTATTAAAATCATCAATAATCAAAACAAATAAGCTACTATTTTGGAAGCAACCATTCTTAGGTATAAATCTATTGCATCTTGAATAATTAAAAATAGTAAGGTTAAATGTGTTAATTCAGAGAATTACAAAATAGTTAAGTGGCTTTTCCTAAAATTTCTACTATAGAAATCTGTATAGCAACATTTTCTTCCTATTGTTACTAAATTAACATACAGCAAAAAAACTGTGTCTGGCCTAGCCGGTGTGGCTCAGGGTTCTGAGCATCGTCCCATGGACCGAGAGGTCCCCGTTCAATTCCTGGTCAGGGCACATGCCCAGGTTTAGGGCTCGATCCCCAGTAGGGGGCGTGCAGGGGGCAGCTGATCGATGTTTCTCTCTCTCCTTTCCTCTCTCTCTAAAAAAAATCAATAAAAAATTTTTTTAAAAAACCTATCTCTGCATTGCTGGAGTTTTATATTTTATATAAAGTATGAAAGAATCATAATTACAGAAATATATGCTTTCAGTTAGAATAAATATACCATCAGCTCATATTCCTTATCTTAAGAGTAAAAGAAAGAAATGGATATGAACAAATATTTCAGCATCGGAATCTATAAGGAGCTAAGATGACGACGTCTATTACACGGGTCCTGCTCTTGACGATCTTACATTTTTGGACTATGAAAAAATAAATGATTTATTATATTTCAGAATAATACTTAGACGTTCTACAGTTTAAACATGCTATACTAAATAGAACATATAAGAATATTTTGATGTAAAAAAATGATCTGAGAACATCTACCATAGAAAATGAGTTGCATAAATGAATTAATTAGTCATCTAGATTTAGCAAAAAAGAGGATTTATAAAAAGTTCATAGCTTCAGGGACTTGGTTCAAAGGCTCAAATAATGCCAGAGGGGTGTGGATAGTTTTAGGCTTTTCATGGTGGCCTCTGGAATCTTCAGACTCATGTCAGCATACAACCAAGTCCAAGTTAGTCCCAATCCTAGGCTTAGGGGGATTCCAGGCACTGACTGGAAACCCTCGGTTCCAGACGAGCTGCTGCCTGCCTATCCCACCAGAAATGTGTTGGTCCTGCAGGCAGCCGCAGGGTGATGGAGCCACTCACAAACATGGGGAAGCCAGGAGAAAGACCCAGTGTGGGGAAAGATTGACTTTATGTTAAATGAGGACCTTTGAGGTACCTCTGAGGCACCAACGTAGAATCATGGAGCTTTGTTGAGGTAAGATGAGTTCTGAGCCTTGTCTCGTATTTGGTGTGGACAGAGGTTGAAAGGCAGTGTGGACTGACGTTTAAATGGGAGGAGAGAGAAGAGCAGAGATTGCCAAATCAGATTCCCCTGTTCTGAAAAGCAAGAAGGGGATCTGCTTTTACCCATGGTCGAAGCTGGTAAAGCAGGAAGAACCTGTGGGTGAAGAGAAGGTTCAGAGGCCTCCTTTACTTACTCTGCTTGGAATCCTCAAGGCATTTTGCCAATTTGGGGTACCCTGAGCCAGGACAAAGTGAAGCCAAAGTGAACTCCCAGCTTATATGTAGATTGCATGTATGTAACTGTGGCCTCAGAAAAAAAAAAAAAAAAAAGTTCTATAGTGCAAGCTATTTAAAATATTACTAAATGATCTTCTGTCCAGTTTTCCACATAGATTATAGAATCTGCTGAAGGAAGAAAACAAAACAAAACAAAACACTCTTTTATTTTTTTATACCTCATTAGTGAATCCTAACCATACTCTTCCTTAGGTCCCCTTTCCATCTAGTCTGGTTCTCACATTCTTAGAAAGAACAATGTGATCTTTAAATTCACTCAGCTTGTATTGGGAAGAGGCCAAAATTAGTTAGTGTCCCACTGATCCTCAGTGGAACAGTCTTCCAGCTGTACAGTCTAGGGAAGGCATTTACAACTTTCCCCCTCGTTTTTTTCCCAGCTTGGCACAGTCTAACTTCTATTCTGCTCTTCCTGTAAATATGAGACAAAATAAAAGACACTATTCAGCCTCCTTTGTCTGAAAAGTCTGGCATTTCAGTGGTTTTCTTTAAGGGGGGTCCTCATTTGTGGAACCAGCTTTGCCACTAACGGAAATCAATCTGAATGTCCTATTGTGCACCGTTTTTCTTTCCTCACAGTCTGAAATTGCCATTGCCAAGTTTTCGAGCTGAACCTGAAAGACCCTCTCATTTTCCCGTTCCCTGCCTCCAGCCCACTGAATCCCAGCAGAGCTTTCTCTGGCAGTAGGGCTGCAGTGTGAGGACTGGGAGGAACTCGACCTACTCCGCTAACCTAGTGGCCTGAGCCAATCACAAAGAGGATTGGAACCTCCCTTGAGCCTCCCCTCCCACCCCTCCCCCTGCCACAACCTCCAGGAAAGGCCGCTGGAGGGGTGTGTTTGCAATTTAACTCCTTGGCTTTCTGCCCGCCTCTTTTCCAAATAAGAAGGCAGGAGCTGCTATGAGGTGCAAGGGGGTCTTCTGAATTTCAGTGGCAATAGGACTCAAAAATCCTCGCTCCTGTCTCTGTTATCTGTTTTCAAACCTAACGGGAAAGGGCAAGGATGGTGGAGGCTTTCTGTGCTACCTGGAAGCTGACCGACAGTCAGAACTTTGATGAGTACATGAAGGCTCTAGGTGGGTAAACATAAGATGTTCTCTCCTTAACCTACAGCTTCAGACACTTGCAGATTTTTTCACCCATTAGATTGGCAAGTGACAAAGGCAGATCACTTTGTCCTAAAAATTCCATTCCCTAGGCTGTGCATTTCCCAGGGAATGGATTTTTAATGTGGCATTTGCCTACTTTCTAGCCCAGGCCCAAATAATGGTGCATTTGATAGTCTGTAGTGTAGTTTTCTCTTCATTATCTGCTTACTTGTGCATCTATATATTATTATAGCCCAGTAGTTGTATTGCGTGATTAATTGGCTAAACGTGCTCTAACGAAACTTATAATTTAGGACCTGATTTCCAAAATAAGAAAGCAGTTTTCTGCTTTGTGAGCTAGTTTGGAAGTTGCTGCTGACTATATTGCTTCCCTTTGCTATTTTAGGTGTGGGTTTTGCTACTAGGCAGGTGGGGAATGTAACTAAACCAACAGTGATCATCAGTCAGGAGGGGGACAAAGTGGTGATCAGGACCCAAAGCACATTCAAGAACACAGAGATTAGTTTCCATCTGGGAGAAGAGTTTGATGAAACCACTGCAGATGACAGAAACTGTAAGGTAAGAACAAACCACTTCTCCAGGCAGAGGATGGGAGGAGGGAATAAAAAAGAGAGATTCCTGATATTCATTTTTTTAAGATGCTGGAAAGTGGAGAATGTTCTCAGTATTTCAATTCACAGAGAAGGACCTCAGGGTTAATTTTGCATTCTAGCACGCATAGGTCATGTTCTGAACAATGGGTACTTACTTGCTATAACTCAAAACTTCAATCTATTTTTTACCATATGTTTTCATATTATCTATCAAACCTGTTTTTCAAAGAGTTTGAAAGAATGATCGCATTTTATTTACTCTCTCTGATTGCCTCAGATGGACTAAATAAACAGTTTACCTCATTCTAAGGCTTTGCTTAAAGGAGGAGGGTGACTAGTCTGAAAACATGTATTCAGAATTTTTATTTCTAATATATGAAGTTTTGCATCTAGATGTACACATTTCGATCAAATTATGAATTATTAGAGTTTACATAATAATGACTCTAGAAGCAACACAGGATATGGTACTAATATGATAATTAGTTGATCACACTTTATTCAATTATACAACTCTTTCAAAAATCACTTCATTTAATTTTATATCAGAAATTGGATCTGTAACTATGTCTGTGTTCTGCTCTTTGTTGTTATTCTCAGTCTGTTGTTAGCCTGGATGGAGACAAACTCGTTCATGTACAGAAATGGGATGGCAAAGAAACAAATTTTGTAAGAGAAATTAAGGATGGCAAAATGGTTATGGTAAGTAATGGCAATTCTCCCCTTCTTCCTTGCATTGACCCCTCCCCCTTTCCATCTTCCTCCCTCCCTTCTACTCCTCTCCCCTTCCTTCCCTCTTCCCCTCCTCCCTTCTCTCTTCCCTCCCTCCTTTCCTTCTGTAATAACATTAAGTCATTAGCAAGGTTCGTTAAGCATGTGTAAAACAGAAGAAATAAATAGATCATAGCTAATTGTTTCCTCCGTTCTGCTTCCTTGATTATAGAAAAAGAGAAAAATTCTTAGTGTAATTAAAAACACACACACATTGCCATTGATTTAGTTATAACTGTGTGTCAAAAGAATTTTTGTAGGATTACTGTGAATGCCCAATACTCAAATAAAATCTAAATATAAAACCAACAATCATGAAAATATATAAAGATCATTAATATTCCTCTAAGAATATCAAGCTTACTGGATCTCAGAACAATTACTTTATGACTCCTGTAATAAATAAGAGACCTTCAAACATTTTATATTTTAGTTTATAAAGGTTATATAAGTTCATGCAGATAATTTAGGATATAACACCAAAATACAACAAAAATGTAAAAATTCTCTCTGATTTCTCCTCAGAGAGAGCCATTTTGATGGTATTTCCAGCCTTTCTTTTAATGTATTAGGTTCCTTTTACACATACCTATTCAAAACTGGTAGTCATGTAAAAATTATAAAATAGAAAATAATTAAAAAAGAATCTCTCCAATGATATGAAACATCATAAACTGGGAAAAATGTTATGCCTTAATCTAGCATCCCAGACACGTGTGTGTGTGTGTGTGTGTGTGTGTGTGTGTGTGTGTGTACTGAGTAATGGTATTTTGATCACATTGGAATAGTCAATATATCGTTTTGCTTTTTTTTGGAGGGGTAGGTTTGCTTTACAAATTCCTTCTAAAATAATAGCAGAAAGGGCTTTTTGGTTAGGTTATTTAAGAAAATTGACTGCTGTTTTTATGTTCTTCCCTTTAACTGCAATCAGAGCTGTTCTAGATTGAGATACAGGGTTTACATATTCACATTTCTTTTCATAGGTGGAAGCGGGGAGCAGGGGGACAGTTTTTCTTTCACATTAACAATATTTACCCACATTTTTCTGCAGAAACCACCAAAAGAAAAGATTAATTTCTGAAAAATTCAATCTGAATTTTCCTTTACGCTTTTATCTCCATTCTTCCTCTGATACAGAAAAGTAGATACTTAGCTTTGGCTGCATGGCTGTGATCAGGCAAGACTGAGTTCAAAAACAGAGATTAAGGCAATGCATGATAAATAAGGGCACATTCTACTCTTGAAAATCACATCAATACATGAAAATAATGAACATTTAAAAACCCCTAAATTTTGTAAAGAGGTTTTATAACAATTCTTCAAGTTGGATTTGACATAAGAACCCATGTTCCATGTTGGACCACCTAAACACCAAAGCTCACATAGGCTAAAGCATGACAGCCAAAGCAATGAGAATTGTGGGTACATTTACCTTTTCCTGCTGATTTTGGAACAAATACCATTTGCCCAAATGATTTGGATTTTCTAAAAATTCTTTGAAAGTTATCTAGGTCACGAGTTGAAAATTGTTATGAAAACCTACTATAAATTTGATTCACTTTCAAAGCAGAGAGCAAATTTGCTCCAATGACTCATAATTTAGAGGCAAAAGAAATTCTTTTGACCTGAATGTAGAGAGTTAATCTTAGTTTTTGTTTCATATTCCTTTTAGATACATGAACTATATATCCATGTTATTTACTCACTAAATATAGGGCTTTCATTTCATTTTGTTTTAAGAAATAAGCGTATGCAACACTCAGTGTTTGTAAAGGCCACTATTCTTCTGCATACTATTTAAGTCATATATATGATAATCTTTAAAATGTTCAGCTACTGATGTTCCTGTCTAAAATGACTTGGTTATGTTTTGAATCTTCCAGACGCTTACTTTTGGTGATGTAGTTGCTGTTCGCCACTATGAGAAGGCATAGAAAGGTTCCTGATCTGGGCCTGGAGAAGCTCTAGAATTTTTCTGTTACTCAAGTCTCAGTGCTATCCTGTTATTACAGCAGGTCTGATCACTAATTAGAAGGTTATCCTTGGTGTGGAGGTAGAAAATGGTGGTTAAAAACTTGTTTTAAAAACTTGTTACTTCAAGCAACTAGCCTGATTTTGTCTGCAAATGAATTATGTTTTATAGTTTGCATTAAGATTTTAAGCCACTTTTTAAAAATAAAGAAGGAAATAGATTTTATAATTTCCATTGGAATGTAAATCAAATTGGAATAAACACTAATACCCATGAGAGATTTTGTTGTTGTTTTTAATATCACTAATCTGTCTGGGATTTGCATATCAGAGTTTTAAATAAAACAGCTTTTCTATGGCATAAAGAAAGGCTAGAAAAGTTAACACTTTGTTTGAAATACTAATTATAAAAATAAACAGAAGCCTAGGAGATGTGGATATGCCACAGGTTGAGACTTCCACAGAGAATTTATGATGATTAAATTCATTTGGCCAGGATGCAAAGAATTGTTATGGTGGGTTGGGTTCACAAGTGATCTCTTGCTATTAAAAATAGGCAGCTTGAAGAAGCAAAATGATATACATGAAAATGTCTTATTAAAAAGTAAATATAGCCTGGCCGGTGTGGCTCAGTGGTTGAGTGTCGACCCATGCACCAAGAGGTCGCCGGATCTATTCCTGGTCAGGGCACATGCCCAGGTTGTGGGCCCGATCCCCAGTTGGGGGCATGCAGGAGGCAGCCAATCGATGTTCTCTCTCATTGATGTTTCTATCTCTCCCTCTCCCTTCCTTTCTCTCCAGAAAGAATCAAAAAAGGAAAAAAAAAAACTAAAAAAAAAAAAAAAAAGAAAATACACACACACACAAAGGTAAATATAATCAAAATATGCAATCAAGTATAATTCAAATGTCATATAATTCATATTTTTTATTGAAAAGTAAATAGAAAAAGAAAGTGAATTTCATCATGGATTGTAAAGATGTATCTCCAGACAAGCACAGTGAGCTGGACTACGTCAGTGAGCAGCTCAGATGGAATGTGCAGAGTGGGCATGGAGGCGTTCATCACGCTGTGAGGGAGTTGTTGGAACTGAGCAAAAGACAGAAAGTAACTATTTGCAACTGGCTAAGGTTTACATTTGTAAAGTACAAGCAAATGTTATTTTATATTTCATCATTTACAAAAATTTCTCAAACCCACCATATGAAGCAGGTAAGGCAGAGAGTAATTTTACTTTGCCAGTGAGGAAATTGAAGATTAGATTTACATGTCCACGTTTTCACGGCTAGTGAATTATATGAAGAACTGGGAAAACCTTGACATTTTCACCTTTATTTCCTCTCAATAATTAATATTTCATGTACTCTTTTTTCTGAAACAAAAAAGCAAGATTTTATATTTCGTGATCACTCCTTAGGAAATCTTTTCTCTGTTAGCCTCTGGGGATAAGGGGTGGCAAAACGGTAAATATTTTTCAGGACAAATATGCAATATTAATTTTTAATCAATTGCAGTAAGTTTCTGTAAGTTAATTCAAGATCCAATTAACTTTCAGATATAGGTATGAGGAAACTTCCTTTAACTTACAAATTGACCACAATGGTGTTATTACCTGACTATTGTATTATTTGAATTATCATAATGATAAGATTATCTGGTTAAAGTTACCATTCCTAAAACTACAGTCCACCTTTGTCTTTTTTTTCAATGCAGCACTTTATCGGTGGTATCTGCAGCATAGGTTTGAACAGCCAAGGTAGTATGTTTGTGGTGGGGGGACCATGAACTCTAGCCTCACCCCCTTACCTTTGTCTTTAAAAGCATGAATCAGAACATTGAGAGGCTTCTGCTCCAGCTGCTCTGACAGCCTTCTAGCCGCTTCTGAAGGACTGCTTTCTTTTGATGATTTCAGCCTATGCTCTGGTAGAAGCATGGATTCTGGCCTGACTATTCTTTTTTGAGAGAGAGAGAAAGAAACATTGATTTGTTATTCCATTTATTTATGCATGCATTGGTTGATTCTTGTATGTGCCCTAACTGAAGTTTGAATCCGCAACTTTGGTGTGTCAGGACAATGCTATAACCAGGTGAGCTACTCGGCCAGGGTCTGGCCTGTCTATTCTTAAAGATACTAGGACAAGGATGGGGATTCAGCTTCAAGTTATTATAATTAGGCCAAATAACATCATTCTGGCATTTATTTCCATAACAACTGTCTCACAGAGTAAGGAATGGGATGGTTTCTGGCTGGCCTAAATGGCAAAATGTTACACCGGACTAAAAGATCAGGAGTTGCAGTGATGGGCCAAATGCATTTTTTGGGAAGGTAATTAACAGATATTTTTTTGCTTCCTAAACGTTTACAGGGTGCTTGCAAATCATTTTTCTTTGAGCCGTGTTTTATCCCATATAGTAACCTGTCAATGTACTAACTTTTCTGGTTTGTCCTTCAGGGATAAAAACAAACAAACAAACAAACAAACAAACAACCCCATAGTTAACAGAAAAGGAATAATTAGAAAGTCCAAAGACAATTTGACGAAGAGGCCCTGGAAGAACATTTCTGAAACCAGAATTCCAAATATAGAAACTGGGCTAAAGGCTGTCTTGTGGCCCGACTGGTGTGGCTCATTGGTTGAGCGTCGACCCATGCACCAAGAGGTCGCCAGTTTGATTCCCAGTCAGGGCACATGCCCAGGTTGTGGGCCGGATCCCCAGTGGGGGGCATGCAGGAGGTGGCCAATCCATATTCTCTCTCATTGATGTTTCTACCTCACTCTCCCTCTCTCTTCCTCTCTCTCTAAAGTCAATAAAGAAAAAAAATTTTTTAAAGGCTATCTTGTAAAGGTCAACCATGGAACCTTGACAATGAACCAGAAGCAGCTTCCTCACAGTTTTATCTCATTCAGATATTTACCCCCATAACAAAATACACCTACACCCAGAACATAGGGACCCACAGATACCCAGGATTGAGATACATACCCAGAGAGTGGGTATAAACAAAACAAAAGAAAGTAGAGAGTGGAGAAGAGAGAATGGTGTTTCTACCCATTAATTTCAATATATTGTCCTTTTTCAAGCATTTCTTGGGTTTCAAAATGTGTAAACCATATTTTATGCTTACTTAAGAATTATTTCACAACTAATTTACTTCCTGGCATAATGAAAAATGAAAATTGATATTTTTTCCATTAAAAAAATACTTTTCCTGTCTTTTAAAATGTTTAGACTAGAACCATCAAGTTATTTCATTGCCTTTAAATTGTTTGCTCTCATCCATTCACCATTAATTTCCTGCTCTATTTTCTTCCATACTCTTATGGTTGTGGCTTGAGAAACTCCAAGTGTTATCAAACAAGGTCTTGCTGTCTAACATACATTGAAGCCAATCCTATCATTACCAGTGGAAGTGGAGTTCTTGGGGTGCTGCAAGGAAAAGAATTTCCTGAGGCCCCCACAGGAGGATAGGGCCTAGTGGAAAGCATTATTGATGATGTAAAATTAAGGGAGTTCCCCACCAAGGCCCCATCTATGTCTGTTCTGCCATGGAAGAAGTTCAATCTTGTCTTCAATGGGGCCTGAATAAAGGCCACTGCCCATAGTTTCTGCTGCATATCACAGTCCAGTCCAGTCCAACATCTGTCTAGCTTAGCTTGTGCTCCCAACTGCAGTCCATTCCATGTGGGGTCCACATGACCATGGGCTATGTGGCTCCCTAAGATCATATGGCTATGGAGAGAACAGATGAGCGCATGGGGGAGTGCGGGTCACGGAGCAAGTGAAAGCAAGAGTAGAGCGTATAAGAAGAGAGGGAATTCTTTTCTGGGGATTTTAACTGGGAGCTTCTTCAAACCAACCAATTAACTTTTTAAGATTTGGCGTGCTTCTGTTAGGGTCCACTCCCTAGCCAATCCACTGTTCCCCAAGTTAGACCGATAGGCAAACACCTCCCCTGTGCTACCCAGATTTCTACTGGTGTGTGCCTATCTCCCCCTTCTTCCCCCCAACTATTTAGTACTGGATGGGGGGAGGGAAAGGTGTTAATCCTCTTGGAGGAACAATGTTGTGTGAAGCTGTAGCTTCCTGGTGAAGCTTCCCAGGTGGCTATGCTTACAATGTCTGACTTCCTTTTCTTTATTAATATTAACTAGCTAATTACGATGATAACACTATGGCACAGGTTTCTGAGAAAAGAAAAGGCTTTATTGTGAGGTTGACCAGCAAGGAGACAGGAGGGAAGGCTCAAATCTGTCTCCTAGATCCAGGGTTCAGGGAGAGTTTTAAGGGGTTAGGGAGAACAGGATGGTATGTTGAAGTGCTGGCGTGGCAGATTTCAATAGGAGCTTTTTGGAATTGGACCATTATGGTAAGAAAAGGTAAGGGGCTTCATCACCGGATCTTTCTAGACACCAAGCCCATTTGCTTCTGAAAGGGCTCCAGTGCTCCAACTTCTGGTCATGCTCTGGTCTTTTGGTTCCATGCTGGATGTGGGGGAGTTTGAGAGGGCGACTTTGGTTCTAGGTGCAAGCAGAGGTCAATGTTCTCTCTAATGTACATGCTTCGGTTTTGGCATGACTTGTAAATCATGGTCTGTTCTCCGAAAAGCAATCCAGTATCTTGTTAGAAACAGGATAGAACCAGTTTGAGCTGGTTCTATGATTTTATAAGAACCATTTTGTCCACCATTGGAAAGCACTTTGGTTCTCTAAAGGCTTTAAGGAACCTAAAGCTGAGGCATAACTTGAACTGAGTTGGCAGCACATGAAACAGAAAATGGAGGCGCCTTGATTCCCATTTCAAAGCCTCTTTCCTGAGACACATTCCCATTTTATTACACAGGATGCAAAATAAGGTGTTCTCTAATACACTTCACAAGTTTTTTACAAGGTTGGTTATTCTGGAGGGTATTTTCTTCTCCAAAGGAATTCCATACCCTACAAATTTAAACTATATATTTCTTTATCTTAAAGGGATCAGCATCCTAACACAAGGCAGTTTGGGAATCTTGGCTTTTTTGTCAGACTAAGTATTGTTCAAAAACAAATTACAACGGAATAAATTTGAATATATAATAAGTGATTCATAAATTGGACAACATGCCACCTAGCCACCAGAAAAGTTCCAAGGAGTGGTACAAAATGGAAAGTATTTATAGGACTAATAGTGGGGCAAGGGACTATTAACAAAACAAAACCAAAAAAGGATTATTTTGACTCAGACATCTTTTCTTTTAGGGAAGATAACAGGAAGTGTTTTTATCAGGCAGATTGCTTCTTCTTTCTATGGGGGATGGACAGATTACCTTACTGATGCTTGACTAGAAACTCCAGGCTGGTTGATTAAGATTATGTTTCTGGGAGAGCTTAAAACTGCAATTAGATCAGATATTAAATGTAGGTTTGGCATTATGGGCTTTTACATGAGTGATGCTATTTTCGGTCTGTGATTCTCTCCTTAACAGTATCTTCAAAAATTCCTTGGAAGAGTAAAATAAACTGGCTCTATTTATGATTTTCATGCATCAAGTATGGCTCTGACACATTGTTCTAACTCAGTTGTTAGAGACAAACTGTTAAAGAGAAAACCACAGGCCCCAAATGGCCTCACTCGTGCTAAAGTTCATGATACCAAACCTAGATTTAATACTCGACCCATTGCTCTTTTGATCTCTCCCAGAAATATAATCTTAATGAACCAGTCTGAAATTTTCTGGTAAACACCAGTGAGGTAATTCAGTGTGCCACAAGAGTTTTAAAACATGCAATACCTCACTATTTAGTTAGGGGCAGTGATCTCTTTTCCCTTAGTTTGTCAAATTCAAAAATGACAACAGCCAGCACAATGATAGTCGTCTGGTGTGAAAGAACCAAAATTATACCTTTTTTTTTTGGTCAGATTGGCAAAAAAATATATCTTTTGGTGTACTGCAGAATTTTAGTAATTAGTTTATGTGTGCCATAAGAAGAAAAAGGTTAAAAATAAAAAATTGGTCATGTGGGCTCTCTCTACCCCATTCCCCCATAAAAGAAGAGGTAGTCTGCATGATAAAAGCCCTTGCATTCTCCCCCCAGAAGTCTTGTTCTAAAAATAATTTATCTTTTCTTCTGTTACTAGTTCCCTTGTCTCACTCTTCTCTTTCTTTCTTTCTTTTTTTTCTTTCTTTCTTTCTTTCTTTTTATTTTTATTAATTCATTTATTTTTGTTACAGATGATTCTCCTTTTCCCCCCAGACACCCTCCTCCCCATCCACCCCGCCCCCAAGCATTGTTGCCTGTGTCCATTGGTTACGCATACCTGCATAGAAATTCTTTGGTTTATCTCACCCCCCCCCCTCGCCCCCCTCCTCTGAGGTTTATCAGTCTGAACCTTACTCCTTTCTATGTCTCTGGGTCTATTTTGTTTATCAGCTTATTTTGTTCATTGGATTTCACAAATAAGTGAGATCATGTGGTATTTGTCTTTCTCTGATTGGCTTACTTCGCTTAGCATAATACTTTCCAGGTCCCTTTCTATGAAAACCTTCCATCTTGTACAACCCCTCCAGAGCCCTTCTAATTGCTAATGGGATGTTGTCCAATTTATGGATCACTTAATAAAGCCAAATTGACCTTCAAGTTTACTTAGTTGAATTTTGTTTTTTAAAAAACAAGACCCCCAAACCTGGTGTATTGAGGAGTGGTTATGGAACATCACTATCACTTTAGCAGCACCCTGAAGGCTTGTAAAAACACAAATTACTGGGCTCCAACCCCAGAGTTCCTGATTCAATTGGCCTGGCGTGGAGCCTGGGAATTTTCATTTCTAACTAGAATTCCCAGGTAGTGCTGATGCTGCTAGTTCAGGGACCACACTTTGAGATCTACTGTGCGGACCTCCTCCAAATCAGGATACTTCAAAGTTCTCTGGGTCACTTCTGCGGAGAAGAGTTTCGGGCCAGGTGGCATTTAGCAAAGATGGTCTGCCTGGGGCTGGCCCAAACACATTCCTTCTCAGGCCAATCACTGGCACTAAGAAGCAAAAAGGCGAGTAATCATTAGACAGCTACTGAAGGTCAGGCTAACCAAGTTGCTGCAGACTCTGCCCTCTCACGTGACCGCTGGGCGTCTACACCCTCGTCCTTTTCTGCCTCCTTCCCCCACTCCCCCCTCCCCTCCCCCCCCAAGCCAGACAGTCCCAGTGGAGCCTCAGGACAGCTCCAGTCTTCTAGGGCTGGGGCCGTGGCTGGCGATGGCGCTCCTGGACGTACTCCTCTGCTGCCTGTGGGTGGTCTGGCGTGGCCAACCCGGCCTCGGACTGCCCCTGGCGCCGGTCGGATGCCGGAGTCCCGCTTCGGCGGTTGGTGAGTCGTCGTGACCCCTTCCCTTCCGCGAGCTGCCTGGCAGCGCTGGGGCGGAAGCGGCCGCTCAAAGTCAGAACAAGGGCCCGGGACAGGCCGAGAGCCCGGGACAGACCGAGCGCCCGGGACAGGACGAGCGCCCAGGACAGACAGAGCGCCCGGGACCGACAGAGCGCCCGGGACAGGCCGAGTGCCCCGGCTGGGACTCCGGCTAGCTGGGCCTCAGATGCTCTGAGCGCGGGGCGGGCGAGGGCGACCTAAGGACCCTAGCACCAAGGCCACCCTCCGGGATCCCGTTTCCGTGCAGTGGTTTACACTTTGTGTGTCTGGTGATTTGCTCCAGGGGAAGGAAGGAAAAGCTGCATGCCTCCAGGAAAATATCTGGGAGTTGAGTGTCCCTCACTTTCTGCGGCCCTGAATCAGCTCAGAGCTGAGGGGGAGCTATGGGTTTTTCGCCACACCACAGGGGTGTAATTTTCAGTGGGACTCAGAGTTATCTTCTGTCCCGGCCGCCAAGTTTGGTGGCCTTTTCTTTTCACTCCCCCAGGCAGAGTACGGTCACAGTCTCGGTGCTACCCACCCCTTAGTTTACGTTGGAACTCGTGAGGACCTTCTTTTCACTTTAACTGGATGCTGGGCTCCCTCAACTTAATTCGTTCTCAACACTTACCACAGTGCCTGTTCCAGTGGTTGTTCTCAAAATGTGATCTGGCACCAGCAGCATCAACATGACCTAAACTTGTTAGAAATGCAAGTTTTCAACCCCAACCCTAGCCTACTGAATCTGAAACAGAACTGGGGTCCAACAATCTGTTTAACAAACTCCTGGTGATTCTGATGGACCCTACAGTTTGAGAATCACTGGTCCAGAATAGACAAATGTTGGATGAGAGATTTTACAATGCCACCCGAGCCTTCAGTTTTGAAAATCAGGGTACCCACACCTTCCAGACTCCCTTTAAAAATAACTGATCTGTTATTTAGAAGGGGGAAAAATTAGATAGGCAGAGTTCTGTCCTGTGTTTTGAGCACAGCTGTCTTTGAAACTCAGTCAAGTGCAGAGTCCTGAAACCTTTCTTTTCGTCACTCTTGCTCTCTCATGTGACTTCAGAAATGCTCTGTGAGATGCCTCCTCTTTGAAAGCCAAGTCTTCATGACTCAGGTCTTAGGCAGTTGAAAGCAACCAACTGTCAGTCAGAAGACATTGTTCCAAAACTCTTACGTTTTCTGGTTCCTGCTTTTATCAAAGCTGGAATTGTGCTTAATTAGGTGGCTGTTTAGGATTTGGAGATGAAAGGTCCCAGGTTGCATGAGACCAACCTATGGCAAGTTTCCCTTTTGCTTTTAAGAATCTGATTGCTGAAGGCTTCAGTGACAACCTTCTGAGGTCTAGTGTGTGTTTTTGTTTTGTTTTTAGTTAATCTTCACCTGAGGATGTTTTTCCATTGATTTTTTTTTTTTAAGATGGCGTGGAAGGGAGGAAGGGAGGGAGAGAGAGAGAGAAACATCAATGTGAGAGAGAGACATTGATTGGTTGCCTCCTGCACAACCTTGACCAGGGTTGGGGATTGAACCTGTAACCAACGTATATGCTCTTGACCAGGAATTGAACCCTTGGCACTTAGGTTCATGGCGGACACGCTAATCGCTGAGCCAAACCGGCCAGGGCACACCTTCGTGTTTTGTAGGAAAGCAACAAGGTTGAATCACTTAGGGAAGAAGAAGGGAAAGGGGTAAGTTCAAAGAGCTGTTTAAGTGTTGACTCAGCAGTTTCATACTGGATATATTGTTTTACTTTTTCACTTGATGCAACCTCCCCACCCCCAAACCAAAATGTTTGGATTTCCTTTCAACACCCACCACAACTGGCCTCTGGTCACTTGTTTTGTATGGGTGTCTGTGCATGTGCTTGTGTAAATTTCCAGTCTTAGTTTCCTGTCCGAGTCTTGGTGAGCAGAGGACAGAAACCCAGGGAAGCTTCGCCAGAGTGTGTTTAGCCACAGTGGACCTGCTGGAATATTTGGTAGGAACTGACATACACAAATAAACAAAGACATCTTTTTTAAAGAGCCCTATGTCTGAACATCTGAATTATGGTTTACTAGGTTCTTTAGGATAAATGAAAACATTTAAAAATAAATACTTTTTGGGGGGAGGGGGTATAATTTTGAGCATTTACCTAGCTATGTTGACAACACATACATATATATTTGTGGAAATATTTTAAAGATTATGTGCAGGACAAGAAAGGAATTGTGATGTAGTGAAAAGAACTTTGGATTGTTAACCAGAGGATCTGGATTGGAATGTGGGCTCTGCCACAGGCTAGGTCCATGGTCTTGGACCCCCCCCCCAAAAAAAAAAAAACACATACACAGCGTTTTGTATACAATTTTATTAGAGGTGGGAGATGACACCTCCCGAGATTCATTATTCATAAATCCCAGGTTAAGAGCCTGTCAGAGTTCATTCTTGGCTACTATTTAAAGACATCCTTCAGTGCATCTAAGTAATTACCCCTCGATTATCTGTCTGGCAATCCAATGTAGTGGAAAGAACACTGGACTGCAAGTCTGGAGAGACTGGTTCTAGTCTAGCTTTCATTGCTGAGTCACCATGTGATCTTGAGGAAATCTTGAAATCTGCCTATGCCTAATTAAATAATATTTGTTGAAGTCCTAATATAGGTCAGACATATTGTTAGATGTTGGAGCTATATAAGTCTAGATACAAAATTGTGTAAGAGGGATGTGTCCTTAATATATTTCCAGTTTTGGTTTACAGAAATGTAGTATATTTATAATCTCATGTCCCTTAAGCATCACAGTATCTCATGTAGGTGTTGTCAATATCTATTTTACATAAAATGAGTGAGACTGAAGGCTATTTGAAGATGAGCGCACTCAGAGAGGCAGTGTGTGCAGTGGTTAAGAGCAATGTGGCTTCTGGAGTCAGATTTCCTGATCACTGTCTTGGCTTTGTTGCACATGACACATGTGACTTGGACTTGATCTCTGTGTGCTGTAGTTCCTTATCTGTAAAATGGAAATAATGATGAGTTAATACATGTGAAGCATACAAAAAAGTACTAAATTTACAGTAAGTACTTGATAAAATTTTAACTATTCCATGAAAATCAGGAAGTTCAATGTCAAATTCAAGCTTGAGGTTACTAAATAATAGCAGTACAACTAACTTTGAGCTTACTAGATGCCAGGCACCTTCCAAGAGCTTTACCTCTACTGTCACTAACCCTCACAGCAGGCAGTAATAGAATTCCCATTTTACAGATGAAACAAGCCAAGATGGCACAGTTTGATTAGTAAATTGAGCTTGGATTCAAAGTCAGGCAGTCTGACTCTGGAGACTCCACTCCTAACCATAACCCTATGATGCTCTGTGTGCCATTTACTATACCTTAACATTTTACAAATAATAAAATACATGTTTACATAAAAATGAAATGCACTATATCTTCACACCCCAAGAAAGGACAGCCTCCAGGATGACTCTGAACTATTTGTCAACTCCACTTTGTGTGCTGGATAAAGTAGGTCTAAGCTGGAATGAAAAGTTGGAGTATTTTCTGCATTATAGAATACAATAAATTATGCTTGGCAAATGTTTTCAAATGAGGACTGACCACCAAGTAATTGACCATAAGGATTATTTTATGTCTACTTCTGGATCTTTTGTGTACCACTTCTTAGCAGTGAACTTAAATGTGTTATAAAATTATAACAATGTTGTGAAGAAACAACAACCCTAATATAACTTACTTTTTCTATCTTAACAAATTAACAGCTTTCAATATTTTATTATCCCAGCTTTGGGTTTAATTCTAGTGTTTGCTTACATACATACTAAACATTTTTTGTCTTTGTCTAGATAAAAGTTTGCATTCTACTTGTTTGCTCCATGCTTCTGGTGTACAAGTATATGATAGAAAATATTCCTCTAGTAAGAAGTTAAGAACTTCTGGCATTTATAATTTTTGGCTTAAACCTAGCATTAACAGTTTAGTTTTTCCCCCATTAATGTTGAGAGGCAAGGTTTTAAAGAACATAGAAGATTTAGTTTCTGGTTCTGCAATCTCTTCTCTGTGTAGCCCTAACAAACCACATCATATTACTACCTCAATTTTTCTACAAGAAGAATGTAAATAAATGATAAAACCTTAAATTCTAGAAAGAAGGAGACATGCTGTTAAGACAAAATATAATATTATTAATGACCTCCTAGAAAGATGTCTCTATATATTTCATTATGCAACTTACATTTGTTAGATAGTCATGCTATCACAGAGCTCCTCAGTTCCGACACTATTAAGTAGTAAATTCTGGTACATTCTTCTTTGGAATTCTCGTCTTCTCATAGGGAAGGATTGTATTTAACTTCAGGGCATATGAACACTTAAATTACTAAGGTTTTTCTCCATCACGGGGAGGAGCAACAATCTGTCATCCTACTGTAAATATTTATATACAAATAGCAAAAAACAAGTGGATTTAACACCATTTCTTTTCTAATCAACAGAACAGTTTTGGCATGTGACTGACTTACACTTAGACCCTACTTACCACATCACAGATGACCATTCAAAAGTGTGTGCTTCATCCAAAGGCATAAATGCCTCCAATCCTGGCCCTTTTGGAGATGTTATGTGTGATTCTCCATATAAACTTATTTTGTCAGCATTTGATTTTATAAAAAAATCAGGACAAAATGCATCTTTCATGATATGGACAGGGTAAGTTATTATATAAATACCATGAGTTACTCAATGTCTTAAGCTTCATTAGACTGCTGAATTCCATAAGATTAATTATGTTTTAAAAAGTATTTAGGTTTAAAAAATTCTAGGTCATTCGATTCTCGGTCTCATTAAAATTAATCAACATTATTAGAGATAAAAACATTTTTAGAACTGTGGTATTTTACTTTAGAATACACGCTCTAGAAATACGTCTATATGACTAAGACATGAGTCCATAAACAACACACTTGTATCAGTATGTTGATATTCTTATCAATGTGATAAAAATCTTGACTAAATAATAAAAACAAATGGCAACAATGGAAGTTGACCTGTGATAGCAATTTTGTAAACAGCATCCTCTGATGGTATAATTAAATAATGTCATCCACTATGATACAGGGAAGAGGTCTATATATCCTGTACCTGAACTAGTGACTATGGCACTATTTTAATTAATTTATACATTGTAACTCATTTAATCTTTACAGTAAATATTATTATTATCTCCATTTTAGAGATGAGGAAATGAAGGTACTTGCCCCAGTGCACACAGCCAGTAAGTGGCAAAGCTGGGATTTGAATCCAAGCATTTTGGCTCTGGAATCTGTGCTTTTTATTTACTAAAATTTTTTATCTCTCATAAATCTGTAGTCAGGGAGTAAAATAGGCTGAGGTTTCTAGTTTATCTTTTGTAATTACACACATTTTTTTAAATAAGATTCTTCATGGGAGAAAGGCAAACAAGGAGTAGCTTATCAACTCTTTCACTCTCTCTGTTGTTTTGTGGTAGAAGTCTGCAGTGATAGTACACAGCAAGGCGTCATGTAGAAGTCTAGTGACTTTTTATGGAAACTGATTTTGTTCTCTATGATTCTTTCTCTTTTTCAGGGATAGCCCACCTCATGTGCCAGTGTACGAACTCTCTACAGACACAGTCATAACGGTGATTGCTAATATGACAAACACTGTCCAGAGTCTCTTTCCTAAACTCCAGGTTTTCCCTGCACTGGGTAATCATGACTATTGGCCACAGGTAAATTTGACCTTAACTTCCAGGAGTGCTTAAAGGATTTTTTCCATCAGTAGTGTTAAAATTATGACAATAACTAGCTGATGGTAGGGTGTGGGAGTGGGGCTCATAGAGGCAGAGTGTGTTCTTTTTTGTTGTTGTTAATCCTCACCCGAGGATATTTTTTTCATTGATTTTCAGAGAGTGGAAGGGAAGGAGGGAGGGATGGGGGTGGGGTAGAGAGAGAAAGAGAGAGACACATCGATGTGAGAGAGATATATCGATTGGTTTCCTCCCAAATATGACCAGGGCTGAGGATGAAACCTGCAACCCAGGTACATGCCCTTGACTGGGAATTGAACCCAAGACCCTTTGGTGGGTGGGTGGACACTCTAAGCACTGATCCACACCGACCAGGGCCCAAGTGTGTTCTTAATGCTAAACATCATGGAAGGCAAGACAAGTGTTTTGAGGACTTTAAAAATTCAAAGACTGTTATGTCCATAGTGAGTTTTTGGAAGCACATTACCTAGTTTGTGGACTATTAATTTTTGTTTTCCTTTATAATCTTCCTTCATTTCTCCATTCTTTTGAGTATTTGTGTCATTTATTCACATTTCCATGAAAGTTAACAATGAGGGTTAATGTTGACAAATGTTTATGTTTTTCAGAATTTTAATTAGGTATACAAAGCTCTCCATACCCTAATCTAAATAGATTGTGATTGAAAACTTTTAAAACATAGCAAACTATTATAAGAACCATAAAGGGAGGTTTGTATTCAAGTCCAGTTTATTGAATTAAGATGTGATTCAAGGCAGAGACTGTATTCAGAATATTTAATGCCTGATACAGCCGAGCTTCAACTTATCAGAGCAGCTTTTGTTAAGTAGCCTGTACATAACAGCTGGGTACCAGCCTTGGTTTCAGGGTCTTGTCATGGTAGTGTAGAATCTTAGGTCTGTAGAGATTCAAGAAATCTCAGAAGTTATTGTTTAGTCCAGAGCTTGGCAAACTATGGCTTATGGTCCAAACTGGCCTGCCACTTGTTTTTGTAAATAACGTTTTATTGAAACACAGCTATGCCTATTCTTTCTGTATTGCCTATGAATTCTTTTCCTTTTTAAATATGTTTTTACTGATTTTTTTAGAGAGACAGGAAGGGAGAGAGAGAGAGACAGAAACATCTATGTGAGAAACATCAATCAGCTGCCTCTTGCATGCCCCCTACTGGGGATCGAGCCCAAAACATGGGCATGTGCCCTGACCTGGAATGGAACCCGGACCTCTTAGTCCATGGGACCACGCTAAATCCACTGAGCCACACCAGCCGGGCGCCTATGGCTTCTTTTGCACCAACAGCAGAGTAGAATAGTTGTGACAGAGATCATATCACTCATAAGCCTAAACTGTTTATCATTTTGGCCTTCATAGAAGAAGTTTGCTGACCCTGGTCTAGATCTACTCTTCATTTTATAGATGAGAAAACTGAGGCCTAGAAATGTTCAGTTGCTTGTTCACATGTTCACAGTCACTCAGGGGCAGACCACATCCTGGGTCTTTGTGTGCCACTAGACCAACATCTTTTCACACATCCCTTGCTCTTGCCAGATTCACATAATCAACATCTTGGAAACAAGATGTTTACTTTCATGCCTCTGTCTTTATTTTTCTTTTTGCTTAGAATATCTTTTTCATCTCATGTCAAAAGGATGCTTCATGAGGGTGTTGATTGTATTAGTTAATCTAACCTGTATACAGTGGTTTAGAAAAGTTGTATTCTAGGACGAGCTTAAATTTTAAGTGACTTCTTGGCACTGGCTTCCAGACTTGAGATGAACAATATGTGAGTCTTTGTGAGTTGGCCTCTCAACCATTGGTCAACTTTTGTTACCACTGAGATGTTAGAGTCTGGCTGGTGTGGCTCAGTGGTTGAGCATTGATTGACCCATGCACCAAGAGGTCGCTGGTTCGATTCCGGGTAAGGATACATGCCCAGGTTGTGGGCCCAATCCCCAGTAGGGGGGCATTCAGGAGGCGGCCAATCGATGTTCTCTCTCATCAATGTTTCTATCTCTCTCTCCCTCTCACTTCCTATCTCTCTCAAATCAATAAAGGAAAAAAAAATTTTTAAAAAGAAGAAGAAGAAAAAAAAAGAGAGATGTTAGAGCACACAGTGCAGAGGCTTGGGGACGAAGAGGCTCCAGGATCTGGAAGTTACACACATTGTTTTTATATGCTGTAGGCGACAGGCTGACTGGTACAGTGGAAACATGGGGTTTAGAGTCCCACTCACTAGAATTTAAATCCTTATTTTGCCCTGCTTCTAATAGCTTGACCAACTTGCATAATTCACCTGATGTCCCTGATCCATAGGTCACTCATTTGCAAGTAGGAATGATAATACCCTCCTTGCAGAGTTTTTGTGAGAATTAGTGACACTGTGTGAGAAGGGCATAGCTTCCTACCTGGCACATAATAAGGCCTTAGTAAGTGGAGTGGTGGTTGTTATAGCACTAAGCTGTGACACGTGATGCATTTTTCCTACCTCGTTTGAGGTTTTCTTTCTTTTTTACTTTTATCTCTGTCTTCATTTTATGAAGTTATATCTTTTTAAAATATGTTTTTATTGATTTTTTTAGAGAGAGAGAGAAAGGGAGAGAGAGATAGAAACATCGGTGTGAAAGAGAAACATTGATCAGCTGCCTCCTATATGCCCCCCACGGGGGATCAAGCCTGCAACCCAGGTGTGTGCCCCATTCGGGAATTGAACAGAAACCTCTCAGTCCATGGGCCGATGCTCAATCCACTGAGCCACACCCACCACGCTGAAGTCATATCTTAAAACAATTCAAAGATGTAGGTACTATTCCACTTCTAAACTGTATCCTATTATATGTACAGCTAAGGTCAATTGGCAGCCTGTATACCTTAAACAGTTAATTTTCTTCTCTTTCTTATGACTTTATATCTGAAAATCTTTTTTTTTAAATCCTCCCCTGAGGATACATTTTTATTGATTATAGAGAAAGAGGAAGGAAGAGAGATAGAGAGAGAAACATTGATCGGCTGCCTCCTGTATGTGCCCCAACTGAGGATCAGTCGTAACCTAGGTATGTGCCCTGACCTGGAATCCACCCTGCATCCTTTTGGTGTACGGGAAAATGTTCCTACCAACTGAGCCACCTGACCAGGGCCATATCTGAAAATATTTTTATTATTCTACTCCCATCCTTCCACCCAACACGTAACATTTCAGGAATGTCAAATGTAACATGAAAACCCCACAATAATTTTACTAGAGACTGATACCTGAGATTGAATTCTGGTATTAGTAACAAATAAAGATGACAAGTGCTATTTCCATTAAAACCCCATAAACATGTACATAAACATAGCTACATAAACATGCATATACAGATGCATGTCTCCACCCACTCCATCAGAAGTTGATATTAGTGTGGGCAGCCCAGGAATTCCTTCCAGTTGCCACCCAAGAAAGCTGTCTGGGCCAGGGTCCTCATTTACTCCTAAACTGGTAAGGCTGGTGCCACAAAACTTATGGGTGGGTCCCAGTGTATACCTCATTTCTCGGCAGTGGTCATGTCACAGCCCAAAAGTACTGAGATGATAGCATGGTGCAATACATAATTGGACATAAGAGTGATGACCTGGGATTTAGACACAGCTCTGCAACTGACCAGTTGTCCCTGAATAAATCACCTAACTTTTTTGGTGCTGATATTTCTTATATTTAAAATAAAGAGCAAAGTCTAGAGTTCTTTTTATATAATTTTATGATTCCACATGACCGTATATTGGCTTCCATCTCAAAGTAAAGAAACGGCTAAGACTTTCTATTTTTTTTTTCATGATGATGATGATGACGATCAATTTTTAAATTTATTATTATTGTTGTTTTATTGATTTTTAGAGAGAGAGGAAGGGAGAGGGAGAAAGAGAAACATGGATGTGAAAGAGTAACATTGATTGGCTCCCTCCCGCATAACCTGGGCATGTGCCCTGACCGGGAATTGAACCGGCAACCTTTTGGTGCATGGGACAACGCCCAGCCAACTGAGCCACACTGACCAGGGCAATGACTATCAATTTTTAATCAGAATCTAGATTGACCTACATCATTGTGTAATTTTTAGACAGATGACTCTGATCTCTGACACAAATTGAAAATATGCTTTGGATAATTAGTTCCAGTTAAAACAAGTCATTTGTCTATTACCTGCTCTGAATGTATTTTTACTTTCATCATATATTTGGCATTTTGCATTAGGAACTAATGTGACTTGGGTCTCATCTTGAAAAATAACTAAGCATTTTAATTAATGCTGACAGGGAAAACTCCTTTAAGAAATAGGTCTCTATCACTAATATACAGAAGGAAATTAGGGTAGTGAATAAAATGGCATCAGTTTTTCATTATATTTTTTAAAGACAATAATAAGAGTAATAAAATAAGATGATAAAAGATACTTTATGATAATAAAAATGTTTTATACATCTAGTATACTATTAAAAATCAAAACATGTTGATAAAATTTAGACTGACATAAGAGTCTTCAAATCAAATTTTTGTGGTTATACATCTTTAAGAAGTTAAGAAACTTTATACTAGTGTTAACATTTCAGAGGACTTGGTCTAATTTTTTCCATTCCTTCCACATGCTACATAAGACCCTGCATGTTCAAGCCCAAACTTGCCTTCGTGTCTCTTTACTGAGCACACGTTCACATAGATTCCATATGCTGGGTACACTAAAATGAGTTCTCTTCTCTGTATATGCCACTGTGTTTGTGTAGGCCACTGTTTTTGTCTTTTAAAGAAAATACTGTCAATATGCAATATTATATTATTTTCGGGTGTATGACAGTGATTTGACATTTATATACCCAAAAATGTGGTTGCCATGATAAGTCTGACACTGTATATGGTTATTATGATATTATTGACTGTATTCCCTATGCTGTACTTTACATCCCTGTGACTTACTGATTTTATAACTGGAAATTTGTACCTCTTGTTCCCCTTTCACCTTTTTTGCCCTTCCTCTCTAACAACAATCATTTTGTTCTTAATGCTATGAGTCTGTTTCTGTTTTGTTTTGTTCATTTGTTTTGGTTTTTAAATTTCACATATGAGTGAAATCATAAGGTATTTGTTTTTCTCTCTCTGATCCCTTTTTTTTGTCAGCTTGATTAATAATTATTCAGGCCTGGTTCAAATGCTCTATTCTCTCTCCCCACTGACTCTTTGGACCAGACTTGATAGTTCTTGCTTCTGTACTCCCAGAACCTCTGCATTACCACCCAGTGCATTGTCTTAGAGGTGATTGCTTATATCTTGTCCCTGTCTCCCCAACTAAGTTATAAATTCCTTGAAGATTAAGTCTATGTAGTATTCATCTTTGCATTTTCAGATGCATAAGATGCATAACATAGTAGAAAGCACTCCAGCAATGTTTAAGTAATTGATCCACATACTCTTTAGAGTTTCAATGGTGAATTACATTGTTTGTGGCCAGGATCAACTGCCTACATTCAACAGCAAGGTGTACAACGCAGTAGCAGACCTCTGGAAACCATGGCTAGATGAAGAAGCTATTCAGACTCTACGGAAAGGTAGGTGAAAGATTTACTCGTCTCCATTTTGCCTCTATTTTTATTCATGTTGTTCAGACTTCGATCTTTAATGTTTGCTTGGCTGTGCCAATTCTGGAAAGCCTTTTTACCCAGTTTTTCTGGAGGCCATAAATCATGTTTGATAGCTGAGGAGAGAGAAGCATGGATGGTGAGTGGGCCCAGGGCAAAGAAAGCAGGGCCAACATCTCAGTGACTAGCTCTGATAGCGGGCTCTTAGGTGTCGCAGCACCATTGGTTTGCTGGTGTCAGTGGGGTTATGCCTTTAAGCCTCATCTCCTCGGAGATTGTAGCAGCTCTGGTTTGTCTGCCATTTCTTCAGTCATCTCTGACAAGATCCATGTGTGTTTCCATTCTTTGGATTGTATTTCACAATAATTCTCATCTTTGCTTTCCCAATCATGCAAAAGTAAGATTTGATATATTAATCTTTCTTTTACAAAATTCAATACCTCGTTGCTTAGTGCCAATATATTTAATTTTATTTTCATCTGGATACTGGAAACAACTCTTGTTCCCTCGGTGTGTGGAAGTACCAGCATCGGACCTGCACATAGTAGGTTTTCAGTATGTGTTTGTTAGACCTGATTCTTATTCAGTGATGGCCTATGTATGTACAAACTAAACAATGAGAAATAAATGTAACCATCCTGGCTGGCTTGTAAACCTTAAGTAAGAATTTGCTTTCAGAGTGATTGCATGTCTGTGTGTTTGTTTTTCTAGAATGTGTTTAAATTTTTTTTATAGGTGGCTTCTATTCACAGAAAGTTCCAACTAATCTGAATCTTAGGATCATCAGTCTAAACACAAACTTGTACTATGGCCCAGATATTGTGACCCTGAATAAGAGTGACCCAGCAAATCAGTTTGAATGGCTAGAAAATACACTGAATACCTCTCAGCAAAATAAAGAGAAGGTAGATTTCATAGACCCAAATCATCAGGGGATAAACAGAAGGTTAAATTGTTTACTTATTAAACTTGGGGGGGGGCATCAGGTATTGATAAAAATGTAAAAATTTGAAGATGTTTTTATATGGAACATAATTTATCTCTGTTGTTATTTGTTTTATTTTTCTTTTGCTTTTAATGTTTTGATGATCAATTGACATCAGTTGATATAAAAAGAGGCTGATATTAAAAAAAGTTGTGACCAATGTCACAGTTACCTTATATCATCAACAGTGTAGTTTAAATGAGACAAGTGCAAATACAATAAATTAATAGTTTTCTAATTTCATCTTTTTTGGTTATAAATAGGAAAGATGGTATGTTTGCTTTCTAAATTTTAATTAATATACTTTAATCTTGGGTATCTAAATGTCATTTAGTTACGACAAATGTACAAAAAGACTCTCATTGGCCCGGCTGGTGTGGCTCAGTGGTTGAGTGTCGACCCATGCACCAAAAAGACTCTCATCAGTCTGCCTGTGTTTCTTTCCCCAGGTGTACATCATCGCGCACATTCCAGTGGGATATCTGCCCTATTCACAGGGCACTACAGCCATGAGAGAACACTATAATGAGAAGCTGATAAATATTTTTAGAAAATACAGCAATGTCATTGCAGGACAATTTTATGGACACACTCACAGAGACAGCATTATGGTTATTTCAGATGAAAAAGGTAATATGACATTTCATTTGTATCTCCCCAATCCAAGTTGCTGGAGCAAAGCAGCGAATCTCTGGTAATTTTTACTGATTTAGTAAAGGAAGTGTTCAGTAAATCAACCTGTAAGCGCCAGATGTTACTTGTCTTCCATAACAGTGTGGTGAGTGCCAAATCACAGTTGGGCCTTCAGTTGGGTTTCTTCCCATTAGCACCACAGGGCCACTGTCATTTGTTTGCTGTCAACACAAAAGCCTCAGAAACCCTCGGCTGACTCAAATTTTCTTTTAGATCCTCCAGTTTAGAGAAATACTGCTGTTAGATATTTACCTGCTAGACTCAACTTTCTTTTGAGATGACTTGTTTTATTTCTCCTAATTTAAAAGCAAAGCACAATTTACCATTGGTTTAAAGTAGAACATTATAAGCTCTTACTTTTAACTGCTTGTTGACATTGTCATCTACTCAGCATTGAACGGAAAAAAAAAAAAAAAAAGATTGAAGAAACTCTAGCATCAAACCAAGCAATGATGATCTATTTTTAAAAATTACTTCTGCATGAAGGCAGAAAACTGAGAGTTAACAAAGCAAGACTTCTGATTTTATAGTATTTAGCCAAGAGAGAAATCAATATATATATATTTTTTCAGTAATTGGGGAACATTTTTGAAATGCTTTTCCTCTTTTATTTAGAATGAGTGGGCTTGGTGAAAATGATAATTTTTCAGAATTTGATAGCATTTTTACTCAGAAAGTAATTTAGTTTTATGATATGTATAAAACATGGTGACACTTTAATTAAATTTTTATTATGTAATTATTGAAATGTTGTCTCAGGTAGAGGTACAGGACAAACTGGTTTTCTATGTATTTTTGTGTGTACTTGTAATAACTTGAATGTTTTATTATGAAAATTTTCAAATATATAAAAGCAGAGAGAATGATAAAACAAACTCTCATGTACCATGATTTAACATCTATCAAGATTTTGCCACATTTGCTTTGCCTATCCATTTATTAGTGTGTTTTCTTCTTAAATTATCTGTAAGTGAAACTTAACATCAGTTGTTTTAGCCCTACATGCTTCTGTATCATTGCTAAAATATGTGAGTACTTTACATAACCATAATACCATTAACTTGTCTAACAAAATCAGTAACAATTCTTTGTTATCGTCTAATACCAACCCATAATAAAAAGTTCCTATTTTCTCTAAAGTATTTTTTTTACAGTTGTTTCAAGTCATGATCCATCAAACATCATATATCATTGACTGTTATGTCTTTTAAACTCTTTTTTTTTTTTTTTTGGTACATGCCCCTAGCGGGAACCGAACCCGGGACTCTCTGGTCCGCAGGCCGACACTCCAACCACTGAGCCAAACCAGCCAGGGCGTGTGTTTTAAACTCTTAATCTGGAATTTGTTCATATTTTAATGTAGTTAAACTTAGTTTCTAAAAAAATATTTTTATGTGCACATGTTTTGTCCAGGAATTCCAATAAATTCTGTGTTTGTGGCTCCTGCTGTTACCCCAGTGAAGGGTACTTTACAAAAACAGACCAACAACCCTGGTATCAGACTATTTCAGTACGATCCTCATGATTATAAATTACTGGTAAGTTGATACAATTTTAGAATTTACCCACACTTATGCATGTCTTCGTAGTTTTCATTAGTTTAGTTGAATGTTTTCAGCATAGCTATGTGAATTGTGTTTTATGTTAAAATCTTATGATGTCTTTCTTTTTCATATTTGGAATGTCTGCTTTCTAAGTGTGGGTTTAAGAGGTCAGCCTTTGGGAGGCAGTTTCTGTAAAACTTCTGAAGACTTCACATTTAGTCAGCTGAAGGTTTCATTGGGTATTGTCTTACCTGTGGACTGTATATGTGTTGAAACTTCTCACTAAGCCTTATTTGTTATTAATTACTCTTCTTTAGAACATAGCTATGAAGGAAAGTGTAGATTCTGAACCCATGTCTCATGAAGCTGTATTACCTAACTTCTCTGTCCGAGTCTATTTCTCTGTAAAATGGGCATTAAAATATTACCGACTTCACTGAGTTGCTGTGAGGGCTATGTAAACAAATACATATAAAGCACTAAGAAAATGCTTGGCTCATAGTAAGTGCTCGATAAATGTTGGCCAAAAATTTTGTAAAGAAAGTAAGTTGAGTTGAACATTTATGGTTGTGGTCAAAGTTCTCTGGAGCTTGTGCGTGACTCTGCTTCAGATGAATTTAGCATCTAAAGACTGGCCATTTAGCATATGGGTAGTACCCCTTTCAACAAATTAATTGCAAAGAATTTCTCAATGACTATATTGATGTAACTGCATTTTTTCCCCTAGATAGATTTAATAAGAAGTAGCTCTTTTATTGCCTAGAGGATGTTTTTTACAAAAGAGGTAGGGCAGGGGAAATCAGGTTTAATCCATAAACATTAGATCAAATGAGAAAATAAAACAATTGACAGATAAACTAGTTCAAAGGAATCTTTTTACAACCATTAGTTGCCTATTTTTGGATCTGAACCTCAGATACACACATGTACATGTGTGTATGTGTGTATGTATGTACAGACATAGAACAATATCCTTGATATAGCACTCAGTAATTTTTAAAAGTGCAAAACAGTTTGTATAGTATGACTTCATTTTTTTTAAAAAAGCCAAAAAAATAGGAAATAGGTATATATTTTCTAAATATTTATATTTGTTTTGTACATAAACTCTAGAACAACACATGTACACTGGCATGCCGGTAAATCTTTAACAACCTATTCACTGGGGGAAAAAACACTTTGATTTATAGTGCTTGCCAATTTCCATGATGTAAATACTCCCATCGTAGCCAATTTCAAACTGCCAAAGTAATATCAACTAACTCGCAAGATTCCTGAAAATTTAACAATCAGCTCTTGTGAGCTGGTTATAAGCCGCCTCCAGCACACCACTGATATGTATGCAACTATTAGCAGTGGTTACTTCTGAGGTGGGTGAATTAAAGGCTTTTTATTTTGTGCATCTCTCTATAAAGTTTATATTATTTTATATTATGTTCTTTCATTATTTTTTAAATGAAAAAAGTCATATAGATCTTCTATTGCGACTCTTTTTCTTTAAAACCAATGCTTACCCTTTTTAATGTCTACAACTTTAAATTAGGAATGTCATATAAATCCTAGTAAGGGTTCCTATTGCTGTGCAGTACTCTATATGCCCCAAAGTGAACCAGGTTTTGTTACTGTTTTTAACTACAGGATATATTGCAGTATTACTTGAACCTGACAGATGCTAATCTAAAGGGAGAATCCAACTGGAAGCTGGAGTATATCCTGACCAAGACTTATAACATTGAAGATTTGCAACCAAGCAGTTTGTATGAATTAGCTAAAGAATTTGCAACCCCAGACAGTGAGAAATTTGTAAAATACTATAATTACTACTGTGTGAGTTACAACAGCAGTGTAATTTGCAATGAGAAATGTAAGGCCTTTCAAATTTGTGCAATTATGAATCTTGATCATAATTCCTATGTAGATTGCCTCAAACATTATTATATAAAGCCCAGTCTATAGTATTTCACAACTTGTGTTCATAGAAAATGTAACATTGCTCTGTTTCTGAGATCAGTTTGTGGGAATTGTTACGTAAATCTTTGTGAGTTACTGAGTGGGCAAGCAGAATTCCTTTCTTTTTTGTGATGCCCAAATGTAGATATTTTTAATATTCTAAATTTTTATTACATTAAATATATTTAAACTATTACTAGAATGATGTTTGGATAATATTTTCTGTTTTCCAGTTTATATAATTATATCTAATTTATGCTCTTGTTGACATTGTCATTTTTACAGTAAAGCAAATGACTTCTTCCTAAGCATGATGAATTATTCTTAAGAAGATAATTTTCAGTTTGATTAATTCACTCTTGTTAAAACCCCATGTGTAAACTGAGGTTTCAACTTTTTACATCTCATATGTAAACTGAGGTTAACATTATTTACATGCCTGTCTCCCCTTGGGAAAGCACCAATATCTCGTTAGGGTCATCTCTGAGTCTATGAAACATCACCGAACATGGGGCATCTAGCTGTCTTTGCTCTGTGAGTGAACGGGAGTGCTCTTCAGTCCTGCTAACTTTTAAAACAAATTTTTTTTCTTTATTGGTTTTTAGAGAGAGAGGAAGGTAGAGGGAGAGAGAGATGGAAACATCGATGAGAGAGAACATCGATTGGCTACCTCCTGCATGCCTCCCACTGGGGATCGGGCCCGCAACCTGGGCATGTGCTCTGACCAGGAATTGAACTGGCGACCTCTTGGTGCATGGGCTGATGCTCAACCACTGAGCCACATCGGCCCAGCTAGTCCTGCTAACTTTTAAGCAGAGAATGTCACACGTTGTACTTACTGTAACTGCAGTACAAGCACAAGACCTAGGTCCTAGTCCAATGTCTGACACTTGGTAAATAATTGTTGAAATGAATTGAAAGGTGTAAATATTTCTCAAAGAAGTGAACTGGGATGCAGTGGTGGCATTTTCTCTGTCACAATGATCTAAGAGAGGATAAAAATGAGCTTTCGTTTCATGGGGTTGTTTTTAGGGTTTTCCCATGGGTGTTGGCTTCTCAACAGCTTCTCTCAAGCTGTTGTTTGTTTCTAGGCTGAGAGATTTAGGGGAAGAGATGATTGTACACCCCAATACATTGGTTTGCTGGAGAAGACATGTAGTTAACAGCCTTAGGTCAGTCGATAAGGAGAGTGAAACTCATTATCCTTGTGACTGGTTTGACTTCATGTGAAAATGACTTGTAGATATGAGATCTCATTGTGATGGAACCAAATTATCTTCATTTCCAGAGGGCCACGAATGTGAATATTATAAAATTAAAATATTATATGTAAGAAACTATCAATATTCATTAGGTAAACATTGACAAAATTTTTTAGGTTTAAAAATAAATTAGTCTGTTTTAGACATGAGGATACCGAAACAAAGTAAATAATCATATCATTTAGAAACCACCCAACCTGCAATTATATTTAGAGTTAGTATTGTCAAGTGACTACATATCATGTATGTACATATTTTTATACTTAATGGGTAAATGTTTTAAGAAAACAGGCTTGTGCCATATCAGAAAAATTGGTGAAAGCCAAAGATGACGGGAGCTGATTCAGAAAATGAGTCCCAGCGCTGGAAGTGAACAGGCCTGGGCTTGTGGAGGAAATCTCTGCATCTTTGGGGGACTTGGGCAGTGAGCACTCAGGGTCCTTTCCACATTATTCTACAATAAAAACTTTTTAATGCAACCTTTTTGTAGTCAGTTTACTTTTACTTTAAAATAGAAATAAGTGATCTTAAAGTTCCACTAACATTGAGGTATGTTATCAGTAAAGTGAATTTTCAATTCCACAATCAGAGCTATTACAACTATTTATTGTGGTTTATTTCATATTGTGTTCAATTATATAAAAAAAAATGTTATTATTTCCACAGTAAAACTTGTCTTGATTTGCCTCTGTTTATTGATAGTGTTTTGGCAAATTTGTAAAATACACCTTGTTTAGATTAAATCGATACTTTCAAACCAGTTTTATTTCAACGTTTAGCCACACACTGATAGGAAGGGAAAGGGAGTGAAGATGAGGGGAATGGGAGGGAGTCCTTGAGAAGAGCCACTGATTCAGGTGAATAGAGATATTTAGGGGTAAAACATACCAGCTTATATGTACTAGGAAATATCTATTCAAATGAATTTTTTTCCATTTATAATACTAATACTCTCATTATGAATGGTTTGGGTAAATTGAATAGACATTTCCCATCTTGATTGATGGGGGGGAAATCTTCGTAAATTCAGCAGTCCTCCTAGCGGTGCTTAGTCCTAGGATACCTAATCTGACTTTGTTTCCAGACCCCCGAAAAAATTCTGTTACTCTAAATTCTTAAAAGATGAGCTGAATCCTGCCTCTCTAATATTGTCACATCTGAATAAATCAGTCAGAGAAAGACAAATACTATGATTTCACTTATATGTGGAATCTAAAGAAAAAAATAAACCAACAAAATGGAAACAGACTCATAGATACAGAGAACAGACTGGTAATTATCAGAGGGGACAGGGGTTGGGGGACTGGGTAAAAAAGCTGAAGGGATTAAGAAGTACAGATTAGTAGGTACAAAATAGTCCTAGGGATATAAAGTACAGCAGAGAGAATATAGTCGATAATATTATGATAACTATGTATGGGGCTAGGTTGGTACTGGAAATATGGGGGGCCACTTTGTAAAGTACATGATTATCTAACCACTATGTTGTACACCTGAAACTATTACAAAACAATATTCAATATAAACTATAATTGAAAAATAAAATTAAGAAAGAAATAAAGAGTCAACTCCAAGTCAAAAGAGATAAAAAGAATATTGTCACATCTGCCTTGAGTGATTCTTCTATGCAGTGAGCTTTATGCCAAAAGAAGAAAGATGGAACTTCATTGGGCTAACAGGATAGGTAATGTGACTGTTTCTGGACCTGCTTGCTAAATAAAATCTATGAGACTTGCTTTCATTGTTAATGTCTCAGATAAAGTGTGGGGAAAGGTGATAGTCTTCCCCTTCCTCTAACCATCGGAGCTACTTATACCTTCCAAAAGAACTGAATCACTGCAAATAACTACATTGGGTCAGTTCTACAATATAAGTTGAAGATGAAATTCTCTCTTGTTTAGCAGTTTAGTGTGAGGACTATACCTAAGAGTAAACTCAATAGTATACAGTAAGAATCATGTATAGAAATAACCTATGGCAGCATGGTTTGTAATAATAATGTACCTGTAAACCAGTTAAGTATATATTAACAAGAGGATGGATAAATGAAATATTGTTTATTCAGAATGTGGAATATTATTCAGAAGTGAAAATTAACATGAATAAATGCCACAAGCATAATAACAAGTGAAAAGCAAGTTGCCAAAGGACAAATACAATATAATACCATTTATATCAAAACTTTAAAAATTCAGTAATAGATATATGTAGAAGACCAAGAAGAGGTATATGTAACAGGCCAAATTAGAGATATATGTAATAGACAAGAAACAGGTGTGCTGGCAAAATAAATACCAAATATAAGAGTTGGAGGGTAGTGAATGTGAAAGGTGATAGGGGGGAGAGAAATAAGGGATTTTAATGTGCTGGTAGAGTTTTAGTTCCAAATGCAGTCAGTGGCTATATAGATGTTTTCTCTGCTTTTCTTTATACAGTTTTATATATTAAATATAATATTTCACTTTTTAAGGGGGACAGAGAGATCAGCTTTGAAAGTTGGACATTTTGGCTTTTCTGTGGAGAATGACTCATAGTGAAAGCATGGAGACATTGGGAGGGTGTGAAGTTGTGTAGTTGAGAGGGGATGTTGTGGCTGAGGTGGAGGCAGTGGAGAAAAGTAGCTCATTTGTGATCTATTTTGGACATAGCAGCAGGATTTGTTCCTGAAAAGGGAGGCGGGGGTTTTGAGACATAAGAAAAGAAGGGTAGTGCATCCTCTCACGTTGGGGTAGTAAGGAGCACTTAGTAAGTAGGAAGTCACTGGGAGGTGATACGAGGAGGTGAGGAAGTCGGGGCTTCTGGTTAGACACATTTAACCTTTCAAGTTCAGTCAAGGCACTTACCTCTCTGTAATTCAATTTGCTTCACCTATTAAATGAGGGTTATAACTTCACCTTATTTATAACATCGCTATGGGAATTAAAGGAAAATGTCAAGTTCACAGCTCAGTTTCTGGACATAGCATTATATAAAAGATATGACTATTAATGCTATTTTTAACATTATTAGAGGTCCGAAGGGAACAGAATGGATTTGACAGGGACACGGAGGAGTACAGAAAGTACGGATGACATTAAGGAAAACAACCTCACACTTTTCAATGCTGCTCTGGAGAACATTCAGTTTACACAAAAATAAAGCCGTAACTGTTGGCCTTTGTCACAATTCCTTCCGCAAATATGTATGGGGTTCCTTTGATGTTCCAGGACCACTCTAGGTGCTAGGGATACAGCAGTGAACAAAACAGACAAATATCTCTGACCTTATGGAGCTCATTTTAGCACACACATTAGTGTGATGTCTGTGTGGGTGTGCGCACAGCTTATTGGGAACACTGACTGCCTTTGAACCACATCACACATAATTAAAACAGATTTAACAATTAAAGTAAATTTAACAGGGTTTTCTTCATTGTAATGGACTTCATTCACAGAGAACTAATTAGTGGGGGCTGTGACTATCATGTCATAAAACAAGTGTCAGAAAAACTGACAACTATATTACAAAGATGTCTGCAAAAGTCTTCAACATTTGGGAAAATGATGGAAAGTTACTAAAATTATTGCTTTGTCTAAAACCATGTATATATTCACATAAACATGGAAATGGTTATCACAACATAGAAAGAATGATTTTCAGATTAGTCTGTCAGGTAGAGTTTATTATTTCGATGATCATTATGGATACTTGTTGGATACTTACAAAATCCTTTTTCATGCCTGTGTTTGAAAAGCATTTATTCTCAGGTCTTCTGGCAGCAATGGGATTGTGTTTGGAACTATGATAAGAGTTACATAGAGCTTTGTTTATGACCTATGAAAATGTATATTCCTGGATGGTCAATAGGTTAGGTAATTAGCTCTTGAAGAGCTCTTTTTACAGTTATATAAAATGTTTTGCCTTGTTAAAAAAAAAAAAAAAAAGAAATGTAGTCTAACAAAGCATATCCACCAATGGCTTGTACTTTATTCCATTTTCAGGTTTGCAAGATAATTAATAATACATACATGTACATCTCTAAGCATATCACTGTCCATTAGCTCATCAGTTTTGGCAACACACTGCACAGAGGTATACTGGTGGTATACCGGTACTGGTGTAAATAACCTAGTTATGAATAACTGGAAAGGAACAAAGGGAAGGCCAAATTCCACAGGCATGCCATTTGTGCAGCTTTGCTAGGAAGCTGCAGTTTAGATGCATGCCCAATAAAGTCTGGGTGAAATAGGGAAGGTACTTGCTTGTCAGTCACAGCTGGGAACAAACAGGTCACTGGCCAGAGTGGGCATAGCCATTAACAGTACAGGAAGATTTAGAATATTTAAACTAAACAAAGGAGTTTGCTCTCTTGCCTCTTGCTCTCTTGGGATTCTTGTTTCAGGGGGCATGTTCTCTGGCTCCCTTGCATTCGCCTACATGGCCCACAGCCATGTGGACCCCACACACAATGGACTAAGAATGGACTGCAACTAGCCTAATACCCCACCAGACCCAGCTCCACTACGGAATGGAAACTTTGGACACTGGCTTTGCTTCCAGCTCTATTTAAGGGAAATGGGACTTTGGCAACACAGGGATGTAATGCCACACAAATAAAGCTTTCTACCACAAATCCTCCTCCTCTGGGGGCCTCCGGCAATGCTTATTCCAGTGGTATCCCAAGAACCCCACTCCCACTAACAATGGAGAAAGACCATCCATGCATTTCTCCACTAACAATACCACCGTTGGTTTCTGACATTAAGTTAGCTTTAAACTTATTGGCTATGCCAGCAACTGGAGGCAGCTTGGAACCAAGTCCCTGGAAAGCATTTGCAGGATTTACTACCTGTTTGCCTGACTCCTTCTCATTGTGAGAGGTCTGAGTACAGACTTGCTAATCCAAGGGTGTCTTAATGTTTGAGCTGGAGTCAGGTGGGCAGAGGGGTCCCAATGAAGACACTTTTTCAAAAACTCAATTGTCTTTTTTCCTGTTAATCCCACAAATTACTGCCAACTGGTGTCAAAACACCCTAGTAGCAGCTCAAGGTAGTTTCCATTCATCTGAAAATTCATTAATCACCTTTTCTCTTAGAATCTAGCAGGAACCTTTAGTTGAAATATATGTGACTTCTTACAATCCTTTATTTGTTTGGAAAGAGTTGTCAGCATTAAGTTTAGAACATATGAATATTAAAATCCTTTGAAAATTAAGAAAAGTCACTTAAAATTTAAAAAATACCATCTACTCATTATTATATCTTAATGGCTATTTTTGCTACACCAGGAAAAACTCAGATCTTTCATTTGAAATCTTAATGCTATAGAAGCAAAACAGGATCTTTTAAGTAAGAGTATGTTTATGAAACTATTCATTTCTTGCAGCTGGGAATGATAGGCCATGGAAGATTAAATTTGAGGCTCCTTTGTTTAAAAGCCACAATGTGTTTATATGTTAAATAATTATTTTATGGAAAAGCAAAGAGTGGATCCATACATTTATTTATCAAACATTTTCTTAAGGCCTAGTATGTGCAGGGCCTGTGCTAGATATGGGAGTACAAAGGTAACTGAAACATGAAACAGAAGGGAAAACACATAAGTGGATAATTAAAAATTCTTGTACTCACCATAAAAAAACAAATGGTAATTGTGTGACGTGATGGAGATGTTAGCTAATGCTAAGGTGGTAATTGTATTGCAATAGATGTGTTTCAAATCAACATGTACACCTTAGACTTACAGAATACTACATGTCAGTTATATCTCAATAAAGTTGGAAAAACAGGCTATCAGGCTGAGAGGATCTCAATCCAGAAATTATATCCATCCTTAGAATTCATATCACAAACTCTGAGAATGGATAGAATGAAATGCTAGTCTTTGGAAACATTTTTCTGAACTACATATATTTTTATGCCAATGAGTGCTGCAATTGATTTTCAAGTGGATTTGAGTCATGAGTGGAGAAACATTTTTAATGAAGGCTGTAAAAGGATTTACATTTAATTAAAAAAATAAAGCTTTCTTCCCCCTCCAAAAAATTATTGTAGCAGATAAATCTTATTGATTTGTTGTCTCATTTTGCCTGATCCTTTGTAGTTATGAGTTCCGGTTTTTGGATTCAATTAAAGATTTTAACAAGGTTTCTAAATTTAATCTTTGGTTTTTATGACGAATTATTTTAGAAATATAGCCCCATCTGGGTCTGAAGACTTAGTGTTTTCTTTCCTTTTGCTGTGTTAGTTTTGTATAATACCCATGGTGTACTTTTTCTATCATGCAGTTCAAGTGAGATAAACCCAGGTCTGGATTTTACCAAGAGAAAGACGAGTTTTTTCATTTGTAAAACAGAGATGTTAATAGTACTTCACATAGAAGGTTTCTGTGAGTCAGTTTTCAAAACGCATGTAAAATGATGTTGGGCCCATAGTAAGTGCTACAAAAATGTACGTAAATAAAATTAAATATAATTTACCCTTGATCTCATTCATTGTCTCCTTGAGTGTTGTGGACTGACCTAAGTTAACTTACTCTCTTGGCTTCTTTTTGGCAGATAATGGTAATTCTCCGGAAATTCTTAGGTGTCAGGTTAAAATGAAAGCAGGTTTGAGCTAAATTATACTACACATAGAGACATTTATTAACAATGTATTTATTAGTAAGGTAACATACAATACAATAAAAAATGAAAACAAAACAAATATTGTACACTGTTCATTTTATGTCTAGAAGATTGTTTGCCATCCATTGAGGGGCTTTGAGCGCTACCTTGAGTAAAATGTTTGCTGGAGCTAAATACCAAAATTCTAGACACAAGCTATTTTAAGCTATTGTTAAAACCCGAGATGCTTAAAATCAGGGCAGCGAGGCACTAGCCTCTGGTGCAAAATTTGAGGGAGAACTTAGCAATCAAGAGAAGTAATAGTTCAAAAAAATTTTTAAATAAATGCAAAATAATTTATCATGAACAAAATATCAAATTTTAAATAGAGACAAACTCTTGTTATGTGCTAATTAGCAAAGAGTAACAGCTTCATGATTAGAACTCATATCATACTAACCACTTCTGAGCCTGCATTCCATATAGTATGTTAGTTGATCACTTGAGCACATGGACTTTTGATTACAGCAATGGATTGCCCCTGGAATTGAAGCTTAAACTAACTTGCACATATATAACACTGTATTTCAGATGGAATATTTTAGAGTAAGGCACAGTGTAACACTAAGTTTTAGTCAATATGTTCTTAGATCTAAAGCCGGATGATGAATTACTGCTTAGCTTCTACGCTAATTTAAGTATATACCAGACATATAGTGCATGGGGATTTGCTTGACTTGAGTTGATAATCTTATTTTGTCTCTAATGATTGGTTGTTTGAGATGCTAAACCATCAGAATTATGAAAAAACTCATAATTTTCCACACGCAGTGGTATTTGGGCTCATCTTCCCTCCATAGGTAAATATAATTTTATTTGTGAAGACTATATCTCTCAGAGTGTTATAAACATTTGTCCTCTCTATTTCTTGCCTACTTATTCTGGGAATTTTAGTCTAATTTTTAATAGAAATAGATAGATTGATGGAAGATGAAGGAAACCAGTTTTTACACTGTGGCTGGAGAGAGGTATATGCCTTGATTTCTGGTTGATAAATGCCTTCTGCTTCTGTGCCAGTGGAAGACAATGGGATTAGGACAAAGATTTCTCTTCTTTCAAGCCAGCATATTTGCATTGTTTGATTGCATATTATGCAGAAATCTGTAATTGTTCTTCTCATCTGGTTATCAGTTCAAATTCTTTCCAGATTCCAACAATGGGAGACTCCTAGTCCTGGTCTAGGACTTGTACATTTAATTCTTTCATTAAGTATTTATGGAATTTATTCTTTCATCAGATATTTATGGAATTTTACTTACATGCTAGGTGCTCTTTTACATACTGGCGATAAAAGAAAAAATGTTTCTGTGTTTATGGAGCTTACACTATTGTTGTGCCTTTTGATCTTATTCTGTGAGTTCATGGAGAGGCAGTCTGATGAATTGCTTGTCAGATGTCATTTAACACTTAAGTTCAACCTAAAACACTTTAGGCATATCTAGCAAACTTCAATTTCAAGGGTTATTATTAATTTAATCTATTCTGACATCCATACATTGCCCATTAGGGAAATTAAAGGGAAATTAAAATTATTAAATAAAACTGTACAGCATTTGCATGGATTTCCTACATAGATTTTTAAAAATAATAATTCCTTTAGTACTTCAATATTTGTAAAGCATTTTAGCCTATCTATAGGCAGAGTTGACTCAGAAAGATTAAGTAATCTGCTCAAGAGATAGACCTAGTTAAGTACAGAAGCTGTAACTCAAACCCAAGCCTCTGACTTCAAGTTTAGTACTATTTCCATTATACTAGTCCAGTTTGCAGTTTTAGCACTTTCCACATCAATGTATAATTCATCAGGTTCACAGGGCAACAGCCAATAATCTCTTCTACCAAAGCCATTTTTGTTATGTGTTTCACAATTGAGTTTAGACAATGAACTTTTTTCAGTATTTAAAAACATTGCGTTTATTTAGTAAACACAACTGCCTCTTTGTCCTGCTGGAATCTGCCTGTTCTGAGAGCTCGGAATCAACATTTATCTGATGCAACATGCTTCCTTATGAGGAAACTCACTTGATTTTCATTGATAAAAACAACACAACCAACACTAATGCTACATGATGTTGTCTTGACTGCTTCTATTAAATTGAAACTTCTGCTTTGTATTTTTCTCCTGACCAAGACATAATTCAAGAATCATGCAAGAAAGGGTTTATCCTCTTCTCTATTACTTAGAGTAAGTAAAATGTAACTTTTCAAGTATAAGATAATTTTTTCAAGTTTGATGTTTACATATTAAATGCATTATTACTTTCAATATGTTGCTAGAAAGCTCTTTCATCTTATTTTAACAACTCATTATCTATTTAATGGGGTTCAGTCAAGTATCCATTTAATATGGTCTATTGAGCATCTATTTTATGCAAGGTACAAGCTAGATCCTACGTACCTGATTACTTCAGTTTATGGAACAGTTTTCAAGTTTCTGAACTGGTTCTGGGATACCAGAGTATCTGATATTAAAAGAGGATCCATCCCTTGGACATCCATCCACCAATCCTTTTCATTACAAGGGTAAAAATCCTACAATTGCACAAAAAATATAAGAATTGTATTGGAAAAAAACATACCAATATATCCTGTATAGTATTATGCCAGAGAACTTTCTTAGGAAGCAGTACATGATAATAACTTCTGCACACAAATGCACTTATGCACACATAAAGTATTCTCGTGAGAGGAAAGGCTTTTCACTCAAAATGTGAGTGGGAAAGAAATATTTCTGCATGTCTTAAGAAATCAATCAAATTGCACAGGTATCTCTCTCATCTGAAGACATAAAAATGAGAAATGACAAAATTCAAATCTCTTTTTTAGTTTCTAATAATATAATTTTTTCAAAAGATACTGAAATGATTTTTCAACTATCATGGGATAACTATTTCAAGTATCGTCAATGGATGCCAGAGCTATTGGGTGAAGTTTGACAAGGTACAGTATATTACATGATCTCAAAGTATCTTCTTAGAGATTACAAGTTAATTACAAAAATTAAAACAGTGATGTTATAGTAGAGAAACCTGGCAGATGCCACTTTAACCAAGTTTTTATAGTCAACATCACTAAGAAACAGCAGAGCTTCCTGTTGTGATGCCCTAATGATATACTACTCCTTCCCAAAATGTGTAAAATGAACATACACTTAAGGAAATATCAGAAACATTGAGGGATATTCAACAAAACAAATGGCCAATAATCTTCAAAAAGGTTAATATCATGAAAGAAAAAGAAAGAAGTCTAAAGAAAGGAGTCTAAAGAGACCTGGCAAGTAAATGAAATGCAAAGTCCTGGACTGGGATTCGAGAAGATGGCGACAGGCAGGACCGGAGCGTGGGTGAGCATGTGAGAGTGTGAGAGATTGTGAGAGAGAGTGAGTGAATGTGAGCACGAAAGACCAACCTTGAGCAGTGCAGAGACATGGGGCAGAAGGTTCCTGTGCTGTGGACGGAAAACAGAAGGCTACATGGTAAGCAGCAAGCCAACAAACTTTCCCCAGTGCAGCCGGGAGGCCCTGCCATTTTCGAGGATCCGGGGTCTTCTCTGGGAGGAGGAAACGGGGAGTGGCTGGGGCCCAGAGACCTGAGTCTACTAGAGTGCCCTGCACCACCCGTCCAGTGAACTCAGCTGTGTTGGCACAGGTCAGCACACAGTAGGTGCCTGCAGCAGTAGCTGAACCAGCTGGGAGCCGGAGCCCCACCCCCAACAGCAGTGGCGGCAGGCAAGCTCCAGACTCCAGGCCCACTGCAGCACGGACCCAGCCCAGGACCCAGGACCAAGGCGGCACACACACAGCCCAGGCCCCAGGCCCCAGGCCTGTAGAAGTGCAGTAGCCTGCCCAGGCTCAAGGCAGCTTGCTCAGGCTCACAGGGGCACTAGCACCAACTTGGGACCCGGCACCTCCCCCTACAGCAACAGTGACTGGGCGAGAGTAGAGCCCCACCCCCAATAGGCATTAGCAGCTCAGTCTGGCAGCTGAAACCATCCCCAATGGCATCAGCACAGACTGACCAAGAGTGGTGCCCCAGACCAAGCAGCAGGGCTAGGGCAGCTGAGACTTGCCCTTGACAACTGCAGCAGTGGAGTTGGAGTGGAGCCCCTCCCCCCAGCAGCAGCAAAATCTCAGGTGCCAGCATCTTCAGCCCCCAACAGCAGTAAAAGATTGGGACCTGAGAGCACCCCCTGGTGGCAGCGGCGGCGGCGGCAGCAGCAGCAGCAGCAGCAGCAGCAGCGCCAACTGGGAGATGACACTCACCCCCACAGCCACTGATCAGGAGCTGAGCTCCACCAGGCAGCAGGGGCCCCCAACAGTACACCAGCAAGACCCACGCACCCCAGCAGAATACCAGAGGGACCCATGAACCCCAGCAGGACACCAGCTGGACCCACGTGCCCCAGCAACATGCAAGTGGAACCCATGCACCCCCACAGTGTACTCGTGGAACCCCACACACCCCAGAAACATACCAGCAGGTCCCCCACACCCTAGCAGGGCACCAGACAAACTCGTGCACCCCCCGGCAGCTAAGACCCATCCCCAGCAGCATTAGCAGAAGCTGATCAAGAGCAGTGCCCCAGCCCAAGCAGCAACGAGTCTCAGGGAGCCGAGACCTGCATGACAGACCAATTCCAGCCACCAGGTGCCAACCCTCCAGGACTCACAGCAGACAAGAGGAGCCATACACCCAAACAGGCTGGGAGGCACAGCAGCCATAATTGATACACACTGACCTGCCTACACATTCCAACCTCCCTCACCGGGCTTAGACCTACTAGATTGCTAAAATGGTGAGACAAAGAAACAACACTCAAATGAAAAAAAAAAAAAAAGAGGAATCACCAGAAATGGAACTACAGGAACTAGAAGAAAGCAACTTGTTGGACAAAGAATTCAAAGCAATGATTATAAGGATGCTCAAACAATTTGGTGAGAACTACAAGCAACTTAATAAGAATTATGAAGAGCTCACTTGGAACTACTTCAGCTTAAAAAAAGAGGTAGAAGCAATGCATAAAGAGGTATAAGCTATACATAAAAATCAAGAGGAAATAAAGAATGACATAGCTGATATGAAAAATACCTTAGAAGGGTTCAATAATAGATTAGAAGAAGCTGAAGACCGAATAAGCAACTTGGAAGACAAGGTAGAGAAAAACACTCAAAAAGAGCAGCAAATGGAAAAAATGTTTAAAAGGCAGGAGGAGAGTTTAAGGGAGCTGTGGGATAATACAAAACATAACAACATTCACATTATAGGGTACCAGAAGGAGAAGAATCAGAGAAAGGAATAGAGAACCTGTTTGAAGAAATAATGGCAGAAAGCTTTCCTAAACTAGTGAAGGAAAAAGTCACACAAGTCCAGGAAACACAGAGAGTCCCAAGCAAGATGAACCCCAGAAGACCCACAGCTAGACACATCATAATAAAAATGGCAAACATTAAAGACAAAGAAAGAATCTTAAAGGAAGCAAGAGAGAGACAGAAAGTTACCTACAAGGGAGCTCCATTAGACTGTCAGCTGATTTCTCAATAGAAACGCTGCAGGCCAGAAGGGAGTGGCATGAAGTGTACAAAGTAATGCGAGGCAAGGGTCTGAATCCAAGACTTCTCTATCCAGCAAGGCTATCGTTCAAAATTGAAGGAGAGAGACTTCCGGTCAAGATGGCGGCATAGGTAAACGCGGTATCGCGTCCTCCCACAACCACATCAAAGTTACAACTAAACTACAGAACAACCATCATTCAAAACCACCTGAAATCAAGCTGAATGGAAGTCCTACAATTACGAAATTAAAGAAGAAGCCACATCGAGACTGGTAGGAGGGGCGGAGGCACGACGGGCTAGTCCCACACCCACGTGTGGAGGATAAAAATTAGGAGGATACCTTGGCTGGGAAGGTTCTCCCTGAGGACTGAGGGGTCCCCATCCCACACCAGGCGCCCAGCTCAGGGTTCCAGTGCCAGGAAGAGAAGTCCCCATCACTTCGGGCTGGAAAAACCAGCGGGAACTGAGACTGAGGCAGCTGGAGCCCCCGGCAGCTCCTCTTAAAGGGCCTGAACACGGATTTACTCAGACTTGCTCCCTCCAGGCTCCAACGTGTGGGAGGCAGCTTGAAAGGCACCAGATTCATATGGAGAAGAACTGAGCTATTTGGCATTGGAGCGAGGGCTAGAGAGGCAGCTTTCTGCTGGACAGACGTGCTATCAGAGGCTTTTGTTTCTTTGGTGAGCCCTTCCCTGAGGCGGCAGACGCCGCCATATCTGGGACTCCAGCAACCTGGCTCACACTGTGTGTCTTGCCCTGGTGATTCCCTGAGGCCTCGCCCCACCGAACTTTCAGGCCCACCCAAGCTGTTGCCAGTTGCTTTACCATAGGATTGGCCTGTCTTGGATCCTGCTTCAGCTTTTCCTAAATTCTTTCAAACAAGCATCTGGTCTCAGCTAGCCCCATACCTCTCGCTAAGTACTACATAGAAACAAACACAGGGAGGCAGCCAAAATGAGGAGACAAAGAAACAGGTCCCAAATGAAAGAACAGAACAAAACTCCAGGAAAAGAACTAAGTGAAATGGAGTTAAGCAACCTAACAGATGCAGAGTTCAAAATACTGCTTATAAGGATGCTCAGTGGACTTAGTGAGAACTTCAGTGAACTTAGTGAGGGCCTCAAGAGCATAATAAAGGACCAGTCAGAAATGAAGGATGCACAGTTAGAAATGAAGGAGGCACTAACTGAAATAAAGAATAATTTACACAGATTCAATAATAGAGTAGGTAAAGCCAAGAAGCAAACCATCGATTTGGAATATAAGAAAGCAAAAAACATCCAATCAGAACAGCAAAAAGAAAAAGGAATCCAAAGAAAAGAGGATAGTGTAAGGAGCCTCTGGGACAACTTCAAGCGTGCCAATATTCGCATCTTGGGGGTGCCAGAAGGAGAAGAGAGAGAACAAGAAATCGAAAACCTATTTGAAACAATAATGGCAGAAAACTTCCCTAACTTGGTGAAGGAAACAGACATACAAGTCCAGGAAGCACAGAGAGTCCCAAACAAGATGAACCCCAAGAGGCCCACACCAAGACACATCATCATCAAAATGCAAAAGGTTCAAGACAAAGAGAGAATCTTAAAAGCAGCAAGAGAAAAGCAGTTAGTTACCTACAAGGGAGTTCCCATCAGACTGTCAGCTGATTTCTCAAAAGAAACTTTGCATGCCAGAAGGGAGTGGCAAGAAATATTTAGAGTGATGAAAAGCAGGATCTACAACCAAGATTACTCTATCCTGCAAAGCTGTCATTTACAATCGATGGCCATATAAAGAGTTTCCCAGACAAGGAAAAGCTAAAGGAGTTCATCACCACCAAACCATTATTATATGAAATGTTGAAGGGTCTTCTTGAAGAAAAAGATAAAAAAATATGAACAAACAAAAGGGCAATAAATACATAGCTATCAACAATTGAATCTACAAACAAAATGAACAAGCAAAACAGAAACATTCTCATAGATACAGAGAACTTTTGTTGGTTACCAGATGGGTGGGGGCTGGGGAATGGGTGAAAAAGGTGAAGGGATTAAGAAGTACAAATTGGTTGTTAGACTGACAAACCTCAAAGGGAAGGGGGGTTGGGGGGTGGGAAGAAATAAACCAAAGAACTTATATGTATATATGCATAACCAATGGACACAGACAACAGTGTGGGGAAAGGCAGGAGGGGAGCAGGAATGGGGAAGAAGGGGGCAATAGGGGGAAAATGAGGAACATCTGTAATACATTGAACAATAAAGATAAGTTAAAAAAACAAAACAAACAAACAAACAAACAAACAAACAAAAAAAACAAAATTAAAGGAGAAATAAAGAGCTTCACAGATAAAACAAAAGCTAACAGAATTTACCACCACCAAACCAGCACTGCAAGAAATGCTGAAGGGACTGTTGTAAGAAGAAGAAGAGACAGAGAGAGAGAAAGAAGAACACAGGCATAAAATAAAAATGAAAACTAATAACTATCTATCCATAATAACCTTAAATGTAAATGGCTTAAATGCTCCAATCAAAAGACATAGGGTAGCTGATTGGATAAGAAAGCATCACCCATATATATGCTGTCTACAAAAAACTCACCTCACAGCAAAAGACTCACACAGGATGAAAGTGAAGGGATGGAAAAAAATTTACCAAGCAAACGGAAATGAAAAAAAAGCTGGTGTAACAATACTCATATCTGACAAGATAGACTTCAAAACGAGGGCCATAATAAGAGATAAAGAAGGTCACTACATAATATTAAAAGGATAAATCCAACAAGAAGATATAACCCAGGTAAACATATAGGCACTAAATATGGGAGCTCCAAAATATATTTTAAAACTTCTGGAGGACTTCAAGGGAGAGATCAATAGCAATATGATCTTAGTCGGTGATTTTAACACCCCACTTACACCACTGGATAGATTTTCCAGACAAAAACTTAACAAGGACATAGAGTTCTTAAAAGATGACCTAGATCAGTTGGACTTAATTGATATTTACAGAACGTTTTACCACAAAGCTGCAGAATATACATTCTTCTCAAGTGCACATGGGACATTCTCAAAGATAGACCATATGTTAGGACTCAAAGTAAGTCTCTAATAATTCAAAAAGATTGAAATCATATCAAGCATCTTCTCAGACCACAATGGCATGAAACTCAATTATAACAAAAACACACAAAAACATTCAAACACTTGGAGGCTAAATAGCACGTTATTAAACAACGAATGGGTTACCAACAAGATCAAGGAAGAAATTAAAAACTTCCTGGAAACCAATGAAAATGAACACATATCAACACACAATCTATGGGATGCAGCGAAAGCAGTCCTGAGAGGGAAGTTCATAGCACTGCAGGCCTACCTCAAAAAACAAGAAAAATTCCTAATTGACTCTCTAACCCTACAACTTAAAGATCTAGAAAGAAAACAAAAAGAAAAACCCAGAGCTCGTAGAAGGAAAGAAGTAGTAAAGGTCAGAGCAGAAATAAACGACATAGAGACTAAAAAACAAACAAAAAACAAAACAGTTCAAAAGATCAATGAAACAAAAAGCTGGTTCTTTGAAAGGTAAACAAGATCGATGGACCTTTAGCCAAACTCACTAAGAAACAAAAAGAGAGGACCCAAATAAACAAAATCAGAAACGAAAGAGGAGAATTAACAACTGATACCACAGAAATACAAAGGATCATCGAAACATACTATGAACAATTATAGGCCAACAAATTGGACAATCTAAGCAAAATAGCCAAATTGCTAGAAACACACAGTCTCCCAAAACTGATCCAGGAAGAGATAGAAAACTCGAACAAACCAATAACAACAAAGGAAATTGAAGATGTAATTAAGAAAATCCCAGCAAACAAAAGCCCAGGTCTGGATGGCTTCACGGGGGAGTTTTACCAAACATTCAAAGGAGATCTAATACCCATTCTTCTCAAACTATTCCAGAAAATCCAAGAAGACGGGAGACTTCAAATCTCATTTTATGAGGCCAGCATAATCCTAATTCCAAAACCGGATAAAGACACTACAAAGAAAGAAAACTACAGGCCAATATTCCTGATAAATACAGATGCCAAAATCCTTAACAAAATATTACCAAATCGGATCCAGCAACACATCAAAAAAATTATCCACCATGACCAAGTGGGATTCATCCCAGGGATGCAAGGATGGTACAATATTTGCAAATCAATAAATTGATACACCAGATAAACAAAATGAAAGATAAAAACCATACGATCATATCAATAGATGCTGAAAAAGCATTTGACAAGATCCAGCACCCATTTCTGATAAAAACGCTCAGCAATGTGGGAATACAGAGATCATATCTCAACATAATAAAGGCCATATATGAAAAACCTACAGCCAACATCATACTCAATGGACAAAAACTAAAAAAATTTCCCTTAAGAACGAGTAAAAGACAGGGATGTCCACTTTCGCCACTCTTATTTAACATAGTACTGGAAGTCTTAGCCACAGCAATTAGACATGAAGAAAAAATAAAAGGGATCCAAATTGGAAAGGAGGAAGTGAAACTGTCATTATTTGCAGATGACATGATATTATACATAGAAAACCCTAAAGACTCCATCAAAAATCTACTAGACTTAATAAATGAATTTGGCAAAGTAGCAGGATATAAAATTAATGTCAAGAAATTGATGGCATTCTTATACACCAACAATGAACTAACTCACAGAAAGAGAAACTGAAAAAACAATCCCACTTACCACTGTGGCAAAAAAAATTAAGATACCTAGAAATAAACTTAACCAAAGAAGTAAAGGATCTCTTCACAGAAAACTACAGGTCATTGAAAAAAGAAATAGAGAAAGATATAAAAAAGTGGAAGCATATACCTTGTTCATGGACTGGAAGAATTAACATCATTAAAATGTCCATACTACCCAAAGCTATATATAGATTCAATGCAATCCCCATCAAAATACAACGATATACTTCACAGAACTAGAACAAATATTCCAAAAGTGTATATGGAACAAAAAAGGCCCCAAATAGCCACAGCGATCTTGAAAAAGAACAAAGTAGGAAGGATCACATTACCAGACATCAGGTTATACTACAAAGCCACTGTAATCAAAATAGCCTAGTACTGGCACAAGAACAGGCACATAGATCAATGGAACAGAATAGAGAACCCAGAAATTGACCTAAGACATTATGCTCAATTAATATTTGACAAAGGTGGCAAGAGCATACAGTGGAGTCAAGACAGCCTCTTTAATAAATGGTGTTGGGAAAATTGGACAGCTACATGCAAAAAAATGAAGCTAGACCACCAACTTACACCATACACAAAAATAAACTCAAAATGGATAAAATACTTAAATGTGACTCATGAATCCATAAAAATCCTAGAAGAAAATGCAGGCAACGAAATTTCAGACATCATATACAGCAGAATTTTCACTGATACATCACCTAAGGCAACAGAAACAAAGGAAAAAATGAACACATGGGACTACATCAAACTCAAAAGCTTCTGCATAGCAAAAGAAACAACCATCAAAATGGAAAGGGAACCCACTGTATGGGAGAGCATAATTGCCAAAGATACATCAGATAAGGGGTTAATCTCCAAAATATATAGAGTGCTCAAACAACTCAACAAAATGAAGTCAAAGAACTCAATTAAAAAATGGGCAGAGGACCTAAAGAGACACCTCTCCAAACAGGACATACAAATGGCCAAGAGACATATGAAAAAATGCTCAACGTCACTAATCATCAGAGAGATGCAAATTAAAACAACTATGAGGTATCACCTCACACCTGTCAGAATGGCCACCATCAACAAATCATCAAACAACAAGTGTTGGCGAGGGTGTGGAGAAAAGGGAACTCTAGTACACTGCTGGTGGGGATGCAGACTGGTGCAGCCACTGTGGAAAACACTATGGTGTTACCTCAAAAAATTAAAAATTGAATTGCCATTTGACCCAGTGATCCCACTTCTAGGAATATACCCTAAGAAGCCTGAAACACCAATCAGAAAGAATATATGTACCCTTATGTTCATAGAAGCACTATTTACAGTAGCTAAGATCTGGAAACAGCCCAAGTGTCCATGAGTAGACGAGTGGATAAAAAAGCTGTGGTACATATACACAGTGGAATACTATGCAGCTGTAAGAAATCTCTTATCCTTTGAGACGACATGCAGGAACCTGGAAAGTATTATCCTAAGTGAAATAAGCCAAGCAGAGAAAGACAAATATCACATGATCTCACTTATTTCTAGAATATAATAAGCTAAACAAACTGATGAACAAAATAGACCCAGAGACATAGAAGTAGAGTACAGACTGACATTCCTCAGAAGGAGGGGGAGGGAAGGGATAAACCACAGAACTTACATGCATGTATGCATAACCAATGGACATAGACAACAAAGCTGGGGACGGGGTGGGAGGGGATAAAGAGGAGGGAGTCAATGGGGAGAAAAAGGAGAAACATCTGTAACAAAAATAAATTAATAAAAAAAACACACAAAAAAAACAAAGTCCTAGATTGGAACAAAAATTTCTATAAAGAACATTTTTGAGATAATTGATGAATATTGAAATAAACTGTATATTCTTTAATATTGCATTAACATAACACCCCTAAATTTAATAATTGTGGTAATAATTTAGTAAATATGGTTGTTTAAGAAAATGTCCTTGTTCTTGGAATACACACTGAAATGTTTAGTGGTAAAGGATATGATGTTTGCAACTAACTGTCATATAGTTCAGGAAAAAAAACCTAGGATACACACACACATATGTATATATATACATATACAAATACATACATATAAAATAAAATAAAGTGTTAAGAACTAAAATGTGAAAAAGTTAATTCAAGAAAACTTCCAAGCTAAAAACCTAAACAATACAAAACAAAAGTGAAAGTAATTGAAACGACGATTGTATTTCTTAAAGGGTTTGGTTTGGGCAATGTTTTATTTGAACTTCTATTCTCTAAAATGCTTTTTTTCACTTAAGTGTCAGAAACGATTTCTTAATTGTTTTAGGCAGCTTATAAAATTTTACAAAGAATACAACTTAATTGTGTTTTCTTGAACTTTCTCTCTCGCTGTACTCACCCTTTAGGCAGGCTGTTTTGTTGCAGTGTAACAAGGAACCATTGGATGTCCTATAGCACCACCCCTGGTGTCTTTATGTAATCTCCATTCACACTCTGCATGTTTAGCATTGCTTGTAATGAGGCTGCCTGAACCATGGTAACCCCTTGTAACTCAGTAAGTGAAGGAAAGTAGATGGATCATTCTTTTCAGTGTCATGTTGTGAGGTAATCAGCTTTCATTACAGGCTTTCTTATGGGGGTGATGGGGATTAGATGCTGTAAATACAGGATAGAATACATTTGTTCTCCCCAAAGGCCAAGTTCAAGATCTGTATGAATCATTCTTACTTTCCCACAGCCATTTTCAGTTTCTTTCTGAGCCTTTAAAATGAATAATCTTTCTTAGCATGGCTTCTTTCCATTTTCAACATCTCTTTAAGGCATTCTCATCCTTCTATTTAGATGGTCCTGAAGAAAACTTTCCTTTCTTCCATGCATTAATTCAGTACAGGGTAGCTGGGAGCTATGTGACTGTAAGCCACATTTCCCGAGGAAAGGGCACTACGTCTCTCATGCTTTCCTTTGAAGCTTTAGGAGGAGGAAAACATAAAGCTTTCTTTTGTGTATGTGGTTGTGATTACCCAAGGTTATGCAAAATCATCAAATACACTAATTTATATTTTCAAAAATTTAAAAGTTTTTACAGATTAAAAACTGGTCGGTTATAATGAAAGAACTTATTCAGCACTATTGTAAAGAGTATTTTGATAATATCAGTGACAGGGGGTTTCCCTCAGTTCCTGGTGCTTTTTGCTGTTATTAAGTCATTATCACTGAAAGAACAACAGTAATTTAGCAACAGGGGATTTTTGTCATACTGCTTTCTGATGCAGGTTTTTAAGGCAGCTCCATTGTGTCTATTTTGTTATCAAAGTTCTGCAAACATGTTTCCCTTTTATTGTATTTCTCTTTGAAGCATCTTGAATTTATAATTAAATAGTGGTTTGCATTATCATATTTGGAGGAGAGATTTGAAAATCTGGCTTTTGTTGCAAATGAAGAAACTTTTTGGTGTGGGGATAACCATAAAAAGATTTCCTTTGTAATTTGTAATAAGAAGTTGGGACCTTGTCCTAAACTCAAGAAATGGTTTGATTTCTTTTTTTTCTGCATGTTTAATATTACTTTTGCTTATTTGTCTGAATATAGATGGAAGGACTTCATGAGATTCCCAATACTTATTCTGTCACTAGAATTATATGATCATAGGAACTTTAGAGCTTGAAGACAGTACAGTTACATGCCCAGATAATGCTTACAAGGATGTTCCAGGTGCACTGTTTCCAAAATGTATATGTTGAGGGGAACACCTATGATAAAAGCCAGTTTTTCTTCTATTGCCCCATTCATAACCACCTTATTCCCACTTTACAAAGAAAGGCATTCTTCTCATGGTTCAAGGCCTCACTGTGTAATATTTTCCCAGAGACAAAATAAAGGGACACTTAACATTACAATGTCAAGAAACTGAATATCTGTAATGACTACATGACAAACCCTTTTGTAAATCAGGTGCTTTCTAATTCTTTGCTTTCAATATATTGATAGATTATTAAAAATAACAGAGATAACCAAATACTGGTTCTGAAATAGCCAAATACTGCATGGATTCCAAATGACATGTCCCACCTCCTTCATTGGGTCCCTCCCTGCCAATAACTTGCAGATTCAGGACTGAGAAATTTGCTCCCTTGCTCCCTCCTGAGGTGTGTGGAGGAGGGGAAGGCAACTGAGAGATTAGGGATCCGAACCTGATTCGGCAGTAGGATGTTTTGAGGAAACATGCAAATCTGAGTCACTGTAGGAAACTGAAGGGATGTGACCAGGCAGCAGCCTGAGACAGAGCCCAGGGGTGAGAGCCAGATCGCTAACTGAGTACAGCCCACTTAGTACAGAGCTGAGGGAGAATAATTGGCACAATCTCTTGAGGGAGTTGGATAGTGAGTGTCCTCGAAAGCATGGGTCATCATTGACACAGCAGTTAAATGAATAATATAATCAATAATTTAATCATTTATTTGATTATATAAATCTAATTTATATGCTTTGGCATTGTACATAATGCTATGAGGAATATTCTTACATATCTTTGAATATATTTTTTATTATTTTCCTAGTACAACTTCTAAAAATGAAATTACTGGATCAAATGATATAAAACATTTTAAGGACATTGATACCAATTTCTCTCCACATAAGATTTTATATTCTAGTTTACACTCTCAATAGCAAAGCAGATAGTACTCACTTTACCAAACAATAATCATTATCTTTTTTATTTTTATTATTTTTACTTATTTATTTTTTTCTTTATTGATTTTAGAGAGAGACGTAGTGAGAGGGAGAGAGAGAAATATCGATGAGAGAGAGCATCTATTGGCTGCCTCCTGCATGCCCCTCACTGGGGATCGGGCCCATAAACTGGGCATGTGCCCTGACTGGGAATTGAACCACCGACCTCTTGTTACGTGGGTCGACGCTCAACCACTGAGGCACATAGGCCAGGCAATCATTATCTTTTTAAAAGACTTTCAACCATGAGATCGATGGCAATGTTATCGTATGTATTTCTTTGAATGAATCACTTTTTATAATGAGTAGTAACTTCTTTTAAAAATTGAGAAGCAAAATTACTCTGGATTAAACTTGAGTATGTTTCACAAATTGTCTCTCCATCTCAATTTCATACGTGCATTAGAAGACTGGTTGCACCTGGTGATTATATTAGATTATGAACTAGAAGGGTTAAACCCTGAACCACTCTTTTTCCCATCCTCCATTTCTCAAACGCACAGAAGTGTCTAACTTCTTTGTTACACTTTCATTCTGACCGCAGTATTATGGGCACCACTATGGAGCAGTGTAGACTCAGCTTCTACTTCTCATAATAGCTTTTCCTCCCTCTTTCATCACTCAAGGCACCTCTCTCTCTCTCTCTCTCTCTCTCTCTCTCTCTCTCTCTCTCTCTCTCCCCTAAGCTCCAAGGGTCCTTTTTTTTTTGCCTCTGTAACTCTTTCCTGAGCCTATTTTTTCATGGCTTACTTCTTCGATCTCTGTGACTTTCTAAATAAACTTTCTCTTATAGTTTGAATCTTGACTCTGAATTCTTTCTTAGACAGAATTCAAGTACCTAGGCTGCTGAACCAAGGTCTAACACCTGACGCTGTTTTGTCATGAACATAATAGTATTATTATGATTATTGTTATTTTTCTCGGTGTTTCTTCAATAATCACATGATTTTAAAATACTTTAACCCAGTCTCAATTAAAATATAATCAAATTTAAAATAACTGTTATACTTTCACAGCATTAAAATTCTAATCCATATTACTTGAAGCTGTACTCCGGCATGTTCTTAACTTGCTTGCCCTCAAAGTCCTCTTTATTGACACTCTAGACCTAAATATGTATTTTATCTTCTTAGGTTGTATGATGGCCTCCAAATGAAAATATGTCACATATGAAGATAATGTGTTTATTTTTTTAAATGGTTAGTATGTGAAATATCCCAATCCAAATATCAGAGGATAATTTTGACTCTTCAGAGCCAACTCTTAGAAAGGCTCTGAATCGGATCAGCACAAGGCTTGGTTCCACCTTCGGTGGAGATGTGTGCATTAGGATGTTGGGACACTTGAACCACATAGTGTTATGAACTGAATGTTTTTCTCCTCAAAATTCATATATTGAAACCCTAATTCCTAATGTGATGATATTAGTAGGTGAGGACTATGAGCGATAATTAGGTCATGAAGGTAGAGCCCTCATGAATGGGATTAGTGTTCTTGTAAGAAGAGACAGGGGAGTTTGCTTTCTCTGTTCTGTGTTATATGAGGATATAAGAAGATGACCATCTACAAACCAAGAAGAATGTTCTCACTAGACACAAGATCTGCCAGTACCTTGATCTTGGACATCCCAAGCTTCCAGGACGATGAGAAATAAATGTATGGTGTTTTTGTTATAGCAGTGTAAACTGACTGAAGCACATAGCAAACTCCTGTTAGAATCCCTCCTTATTAAGAATCCTTCCTATGATTTGACTTCCCAGGTAGCTGCAATTGCATGCTGGTTAAGCTGATATAGCAGTGTGATCTACTTAATGTTCATATTTATTTTCTCGCAAGTTAATCAACTGACATTTATTTTTAATTTATAAAATAGGTCTCGGGGGAAAAGGGAGAAACATCTGTAACAAAAATAAATAAACTAATTAAAAAATAAAAATAGGTCTCAAACTCCTTGGAAGGGCTGATAAAATAAACCTTAAGTGTAATTTCACATAAAGGCCATGTAGCAGAGAGGTTAAGAGCTCAGCTTCCGGATCTGGACTGCTGAGGTTCAAATCTCATCTCTACTACTTATTAGCTGTATGGCCTTGGCAAGTTTCTGGGCCTCAGTTTCCATATCTATAAAATATGGTTACTAATATAATTTATATCACAAAACTAGTTTATGTATTAAAGGAGTTAATTCTCATTAAGTGCTTAGAAAAGTAAGCATTATATAAGTGAAAGTTAATATTATTAAACAATGGGGTAAATTATGCATACATGTGAACCAATCTCTTAATTTTTCTTTTCATTCCATGTCTAATTCTAAAAACTTGTCTATCTCACATTCAATTTTATTTCACATTCAGCTTTTAGTAGGCTTAATGTTTTGATTATACTTTTAGCTCAGTTAGAGGGAAGTTGACATACGTGTGTTATTAATCTCAAATTAAGCAAGTTTCCATATATGGATCTTACCAAATGTCTCCATGAACTTGTCTGTCATAAAGGATATAACTTGGTACTGTTGAAGTCTTTTCAAAAGAGAAAGGTGATGACAAAGAAGTACAGCCAAGCAGCATGTGAGCTGCCTGGTGAGCGTTGATGCACAGAAGGATGCAGAGGTGGAGACAGACAGACAGACAGACAGACAGACAGACAAATGTGTAGATAACATAAGTAGATATACGATCCTGTGCTATCCCACGAAGAAAAGTGCTTCAGATCTCAAGAGCTGTTTTACGTTAGAGTTGGTACATCTCTTCTGGTACAACCCATTTCTGAGGTCACCAGTAATGTGATTGTAAATAATCTGTAGAGTGTTAACTAACAATCTCAGCCCAGGAAGAACAGATTCATTATACTTAAACTGTATTTACAAACTAGATATTATTTGATGATCTTTGGTCAGTGCTATAATTTTTTTAGTGTTTCTAACAACAAATATTTGCACCTTCAAGAAATGACTCTGTTGCATATATTAGAAAATAAATGATAGGCAAAATATATGCAAGTCACAGAATTTCCACTTGTGAATAATTAATGGGGTTCACTGGAAGCCTAAGAGGTCACAAACATCAGTTCTGGCTATTACCACATGACACTGCATTTTCCTTCTTATTCTTTCCCTTCATCTTCTCACTTATTTTATGCTATATCTTGGCACTTGCCTCTTACTCCTGATGTTAAACATGCACTTTTTCCGAGTGTGGACTTCAGAGGGTGTTCCGTCAGTCTTTCTCCCTCTGTAGTCTCACCGTGCCCAAACACAGAGGGTGTGAATGCAAGAAGCCTCTCCCTTCAGTAGCCTCAGGGTCTCCTTTTCTTTCCTGAATTAGGGAGGCTTTGTCAGTCTTTGAATGCTGCCTCTTGGGTTGCCTTTGTGGCAACAGCTTGTGCTCAGATGCGATTTAGTTGTAAGCTGATTGCTGCTCCATGTGTGAAGAGAGCATGACCAGTCGCAGGCAGCCAGTCAGTGCGCCCCCAGCCTGTTACATCAGCGTCGCCTGACGGGGAACCAGGCAGCACCAAACAGCCTCTCCTTGTTGCCTGCTTTTCTCTTTGTCTTTCAGGGAGAGAGAAGAAAGCGTGGGAAAGTAGCAAGAGATGCCTGCTTCTCCTTGTGAATTGCTGAATGCTATTCACTATAATTTTCTTTTTTAATTGAGTTTCTAAAATAGGAGGGAGAAGTAAATAGAGACAGAAGATTGAGGCAAAAATAATTTACAGTTTAGTGAGATGGGTCCAGTATATCAACTTTATCTGTTTTGGTATCTTATTGACTCTCCCAATGCTCCCCATTTTTCTACTGGTTATATTAACTTTTATCTAGAAATGTGTATGTGCGTTAACAGAGACAAAGAAAATAACACTCCCATCTGTTTGTTTTTCATCAAATTAAGTAAAATATTTCTTCCTGTTTACTTAGGGTTCTGGATATTCTCACCTCAGACCTTGTATTACATTCCTGCAGATTGAATGCTTCATTTTATTTTTAAAGTATTTTTCTTTTATTGATTTTAGAGAGAGGAAGGGAGAGGGAGAGAGAGAGAGACATCGATGAGAGAGAATATCAATTGTCCACCTCCTGCATGCCCCCCACTGGGAATTGGGCCCACAACCTGAGCATGTGCCCTGGCCAGTATTTGCACTGGTGACCTCTTGGTGCATGGGTCGACGCTCAACCACTGAGCCATACCAGCCGGGCAGATTGTATGCTTCAAATAAATGGTGAGCTGATCCCCATTCCTTCACTTGTGTTGCTTCTAATTAATGTCGAGTATTGGTGGGCAGCTATATTTGAAAGTCATGCTACACACTGATTTAAGGAAGCTGTCATGTGAGCACTGTATTATTGAAGTTCCTCTTTCTCAGACGTGGGGAACAGTAGTCTGCCCTATGCCCTGCTGAAGTAATTGGAGTCACTATTGATGGCCCATTTCCACAGTTGGTTTTGCGGCAGTCAATAGTGTTTTTTTAATTTTTAATTTTATTTTTTCCCCATTTTTACTGATTTTAGAGAGAGGAAGGGAGAGGGAGAGAGAGATACAGAAACATCGATGAGAGAGAACATCGATTGGCCTGTTCCTGCATGCCCCCCACTGGGGATTTGGCCCACAACCTGGGCATGTGTCCTGGCCGGGAATTGAACTGGCGACCTCTTGGTGCATGGGTCAACGCTCAACCGCTGAGCCACACTGGCCGGACAACAGTGTTTTGACTCTGAATTTGAACATTTGATCAGGAAAGTTTTTCAAATAAGGAGCTTTTAGGCCCTGACTGGGTAGAGCAATTGGTTAGAATGTCATCTGGATGCTCCAAGATTGTAGGAGAATCAACCAAAAACTGCATACATAAGTGGAACAACAAATCGATGTTTCTCTCTTTCTCTCTCTCTAAAATAAATAAAAAGTAAATAAATAAAATAAGGAGCTTGTTTCTGCTGAGGTCCACTAATGTCTCCATAACAGGTGGCTCAAACTCCTGAAAGCATTTCTTGCTGCTTATCTACTAAAGAATGGCAGAATTATCTCTTTGATCACATGGGGTTAACAATAGTATCTCTGGTGATATGCTCTTTACAAGTCACAGAAGGAAGCATCTGTGTTAAAAATACTAAAGTATACTTTCTTATACTTCTGGGAAGAGATTCATTTCTGAGAAAACTTGTTCCAGTTACGAAGCAGAGGCATCAAATCACAGACCTCAAATCTTTGTCTCTCTTTCTTTTTTTTTTTTGGTACATGCCCCTAGCGGGAACTGAACCTGGGACTCTCTGGTCCGCAGGCCAACGCTCCAACCGCTGAGCCAAACCGGCCAGGGCTGTCATTTTTAATAAAGCTCATTCATAACATTACTTTATACCTGTCTTCTTTGGCAAAGGAAACTCCTAGCTTATCTTTGATGGCTAAAATTCTTATGAGGTTATCTTTATGTATTATTTAATACATTTTGTTAATTTGATTACATAAGTAAAATAACATTCTTCTTGCAAAAATTTGAGAAAATGCAGAAAAATAAAAGAAAACTGGTTCATCATTTCACTGTTTGAAGGAAACCTCTGTTAATGTTTACTGTATTGGTTGGCTGACAGATTATTTTTGAAGGTGACCTGGGAAGGCATCCAACCTGACATTTTTCATTTGTAGCACTTGTCACAGCTAAAATGGTCCCATCCTTTGTGTTATTTTTATTTTCTGGCTATCTCTCTTTTGGTAATATAGATAAGCTCCATGAAGGCAGGTATTTTCTCTGTTTTGTTCCACTGTTGTAACCCCAGCACCAAGAATGATGCCCAACACTAGAAGACACTCACTAAATATTTGTTGAACAATGTTTTCATAAAAGAGCATAAATACTGTCTTATTTCTTTGAGTAGTCCTCACCTGGTTGCACTTACCTGTCTAAGCAATTTGGTATCCTGATATTTCTGTTAACATTATAAACATAAAATTTCCCTGAGCTTTTATGAGGAATTCTCTATATAATGCTGCAAAACCAGATGCTAAGAGTATTAAACACCTTGACTTTCAGTGCTTAGGATAGGATTCCTTTGTGTTTGTTACTAGATGATTATTCTGTTACTGCCTTCCTTGGGTCATACTTTTCAAGCCGCTTTTCTTCAGTTTCACTTGCAGAGATGGCAGAAATGGATGGCCATGCCTACCTTCAGTGATTCCTCTGGCCTCACTGACTTTTTGAACTTGCCAAACTCCTGCGCAGGGCCTTTTTACAAGCTATCACCTTGCCTGGGAGACTCTTCTGTGCTCTTCATAGGATGGCTCCTTCAGCTCTGCTCTGGGCAGCCAGTTACCCTAAGCAGGCTTTCTTGACAAGTTATAAGAGTTTAAACACACATATCACTGTCTGACATTTTAACTATTCAATTATTCATGCATATATGTCTGTTACCTCTGTTTCTCGACCTCCCACTAGAATGTTTTCATGATAGCAGGAAACTTGTTTAGAGAGAATACATACATTAGACAACTCTTTATTTAAGAGACATTTATTAGATTTACATGTTCTGCCATGCTAGGGATTTGAAAGTGACGATGAGACTATTCTTGTGCTTGGAGTTTATAATCTAGAAGAATTTATTTATTCACTCACAAATATTTACGGAACCCCTGCTATATGAAGAGGCATTGTGTGCACTGCCAGGGTTAAAACTCTAAATGGGGAGAGATTTGACAGGGCCTGCAGGTGTGGTACAGTTTTAGGTGGTAAAGATAGAGAATAAAAAACACAAATTATTAGATAATTACAGTTTTGATAAATGCTACAAAGAAAATTGCTGGATATTATGAGAACATAGCCAGGATCTAGCTTGGGTGGCTTGAATCATTCCAGATACCCTGACCTTCTATTCTGCCAGAAAATTAGACAGATGTGTTTATTTCGTGCTCTTCAAATAAATGGCATGGGTATTTTTGTCTTTGTTTTTTTCCAACAAGAGACACCCACATACATCAATGGAGTTAGAGTAAAGAAACCAAGTTACTAGGTTGATTCGGTTTTAAAATAATAATCAGTACTAAGAAGCGCAACGTGTTTTGTTTTTTTTTTCATTGAGAAAATAAAATTCTGTGAGACATGAATGTGAATTGAACATTCTGAAATAAGTCAAATGTGAGGACTGAAAAAGAAATGACCCTAAAATAGAAATTAATGCAGTTAATCCATAAAAAGGATGTCTTTCATTAAAGTCACTTAAATATTTAATCATGAAAGAATGATCTTGCATCTGGTAGTGAGCTATAGTCACTGGTAGTATGTGTTCTGGGGAATTTCTTTATTCTGAGGTGCTAACTCAATGATTGAACTAATCTCCATAAACCCTTTGATGACACTTTAATTTTTTCAAACCAAAAAAATAGTGAGTGATTTTTCAATGTTTTTTTATTTTTTATTAATTTATTTTTGTTACAGATGTTTCTCCTTTTCCCCCAATTGACACTCTCCTCCCCATCCCCCCCACCCCGTCCCCAGCTTTGTTGTCCATGTCCATCAGTTATGCGTACATGCATATAAGTTCTGTGGTTTATCTCTTCCCTCCCCCCAACCCCCTCTTCTGAGGGTTGTCAGTCTGTACCCTACTTCCACATCTCTGGGTCTACCCTGTTCCTCAGACTGTTATGTACATTATATTCCACAAATAAGTGAGATCATGTGATATTTGTCTTTCTCTGCTTGGCTTGTTTTGCTTAGGATAATACTCTCGAGGTCCCTCCATGTCGTCTCAAAGGATAAGAGATCTTTCTTTCTTACAGCTGCATAGTACTCCATTGTGACTATGTACCACAGCTTTTTTATCCATTCATCCACTGATGGACACCTGGGCTGTTTCCAGATCTTAGCTATTGTAAATAGTGCTGCTATGAACATAGAGGTACATATATTCTTTCTGATTGGTGTTTCAGGCTTCTTAGTGTATATTCCTAGAAGAGGGATCACCGGGTCAAATGGCAATTCAATTTTTAATTTTTTGAGGTAACACCATAGTGTTTTCCATAGTGGCTGCACCAGTCTGCATTCCCACCAGCAGTGTACTAGAGTCCCCTTTTCTCCACACCCTCGCCAACACTTGTTGTTTGATGATTTGTTGATGGCGGCCATTCTGACAGGTGTGAGGTGATACTTCATTGTTGTTTTAATTTGCATCTCTCTGATGATTAGTGAAGTTGAGCATTTCTTCATATGTCTCTTAACCATTTGTATGTCCTGTTTGGAGAGGTGTCTATTTAGTTCCTCTGCCCATTTTTTAATTGGGTTCTTTGTCTTCCTTTTGTTGAGTTGTATGAGCACTCTATATATTTTGGAGATTAACCCCTTATCTGATGTATCATTGGCAATTATGCTCTTCCATACAGTGGGTTACACTTCCAATTTGATGGTTGTTTCTTTTGCTGTGCAGAAGCTTTTGAGTTTGATGTAGTCCCATGTGTTCATTTTTTCCTTTGTTTCTGTTGCCTTAGGTGATATATCAGTGAAGATTCTACTGTGTATGATGTCTGAAATTTTGTTGCCTACATTTTCTTCTAAGATTTTTATGGATTCATGAGTCACATTTAAGTATTTTATCCATTTTGAGTTTATTCTTGTGTATGGTGTAAGTTGGTGGTCTAGTTTCATTTTTTTGCACGTAGCTGTCCAATTTTCCCAACACCATTTATTAAAGAGGCTGTCTTTACTCCATTGTATGCTCTTACCACCTTTGTCAAATATTAATTGAGCATAATGTCTTGGGTCAATTTCCGGATTCTCTGTTCTGTTCCACTGGTCTATATGCCTGTTCTTGTGCCAGTACCAGGCTGTTTTGATTACAGTAGCTTTGTAGTATAAGCTGATATCCGGTATTGTGATCCCACCTACTTTGTCCTTCTTTTTCAAGATTGCTGTGGCTATTCGGGGTCTTTTTTGGTTCCATATGAACTTTTGAAATATTTGTTCTAGTTCTGTGAAATATGTCATTGGTATTTTGATGGGGATTGCATTGAATCTATAGATTGCTTTGGGTAATATGGACATTTTAATGATGTTAATTCTTCCAATCCATGAACAAGGTATGTGCTTCCACTTTTTATATCTTCCTCTATTTCTTTTTTCAATGTCCTGTAGTTTTCTGCATATAGGTCCTTTACTTCTTTGGTTAAGTTTATTCCTAGGTATCTTAATTTTTTTGCAATGATGGTAAATGGGATTTTTTTTAGTTTCTCTCTCTGTGAGTTCCACTTTGGTGTATAAGAATGCTGTCGATTTCTTGACGTTAATTTTGTATCCTGCTACTTTACCAAATTCATTTATTAAGTCTAGTAGATTTTTGATGGAGTCTTTAGGGTTTTCTTTATATAATATCATGTCATCTGCGAATAATGACAGTTTCACTTCCTCCTTTCCAATTTGGATCCCTTTTATTTTTTCTTCATGTCTAATTGCTGTGGCTAAGACTTCCAGTACTATGTTAAATAAGAGTGGTGAAAGTGGGCATCCCTGTCTTGTTCCTGTTCTTAAGGCAAATGCTTTTAGTTTTTGTCCATTGAGTATGATGTTGGCTGTAGGTCTTTCATATATGGCCTTTATTATGTCAAGATATGATCCCTCTATTTCCACATTGTTGAGCGTTTTTATCAGAAATGGGTGCTGGATTTTGTCGAATGCTTTTTCAGCATCTATTGATATGATCATGTGGTTTTTATCTTTCATTTTGTTTATGTGGTGTATCACATTTATTGATCTGCGAATATTGAACCAGCCTTGCATCCCTGGGATGAATCCCACTTGGTCATGGTGAATAATTTTTTTGATGTATTGCTGGATCTGATTGCGAGTATTTTGTTTAGGATTTTGGTATCTATGTTCATCAGGGATATTGGCCTGTAGTTTTCTTTCTTTGTAGTGTCTTTTTCTGGTTTTGGATTAGGATTATGCTGGCCTCATAAAACGAGTTTGGAAGTCTTCCTTCTTCTTGAATTTTCTGAAATAGTTTGAGGAGAATGGGTGTTAGTTCTTCTTTGAATGTTCGGTAAAACTCCTCTGTGAAGCTGCCTGGGCCTGGGCTTTTGTTTGCTGGGAGAGTCTTGATTACATCTTCAATTTCCTTAGTTGTTATTGGTCTGTTCAAGTTTTCTATCTCTTCCTGGTCCAGTTTTGGGAGACTATGTGTTTCTGGAAATTTGTCCATTTCACTTAGATTGTCGAATTTGTTGCCATATAACTGTTCATAGTATTTGCTAATGATCCTTTGTATTTCTGTGGTGTCAGTTGTTACTTCTCTTTCATTTCTGATTTTGTGTATTTGGGTTCTCTCTCTTTGTTTCTTGGTGAATCTAGCTCAGGGTCCATCAATCTTGTTTATCTTTTTAAAAAACCAGCTCTTTGTTTCATTGATCCTTTGAATTGTTTTTTTTGGTCTCTATTCATTTATTTCTGCTCTGATCTTTACTATTTCCTTCCTTCTACTTGTTCTGGGGTTTTACTTTGATTGCTTTCTAGTTCTTTAAGTTGTGAGTTTAGAGTCTATTAGAAATGTTTCTTGTTTTTTGAGGTAGGCTTGTAGTGCTATGAACTTCCCTCTCAGAACTGCTTTCGTTGCATCTCATAGATTTTGTGTTGTGTGTTCATTTTCATTGGTTTCCAGGAAGTTTTTAATTTCTTCTTTGATCTCCTCGGTAACTCATTCATTGTTTAATAACATGCTATTTAGCCTCCATGTGTACAAATGTCTTTGCATATTCTTGTTGCAATTGATTTTTAGTTTCATGCCATTGTGATCTGAGAAGATGCTAGATATGATTTCAATCTTCTTGTACTTGTAGAGACTTAGTTTGTGTCCTAACATGTGCTATCTTTGACAATGTCCCATGTGCACTTGAGAAGAATGTGAATTCTGTAGTTTTGGGATGTAATTCTCTGTAGATTTCTCCTTTAAATTCCTCCGGAAGATTTTCAATATATTTTGGTGCTCCTATATTGGGTGCATATATGTTTACCAAGGTTATATTTTCCTGTTGGATAGATCCTTTCAATATTATGTAGAGACCTTCTTTGCCTCTAGTTATGGCCTTCATTTTGAAACCTATTTTATCAGATATGAGTATTGCTACTCCAGTTGTTTTTCCCTTTCCATTTGCTTGTAAGATTTTTTTCCATCCCTTCACTTTCAACCTATGTGAGTCTTTTGTTGTGAGGTGGGTCTCTTGCAAACAACATATATATAGGTCATGCTTTCTTATCCAATGAGATACTCTGTGTCTTTTTATCGGAGCATTCAATCCATTTACATTTAAGGTGATTATTGATATGTACTTATTTATTGCCATTTTTGTTTAGTGTGGTTCTATTTTTCTTCCTATTTCTTCTACTAATTACATCAGTCCTTTTAACATTTCTTGCAGTGCTGGTTTGGTGCTAATGTATTCCCTTAGCCTATTTTATTTTGTCTGGGAAGCTCTTTATTTGACCTTCTATTTTGAATGATAGCCTTGCTGGGTAGAGTAGTCTTGGATTCAGATCCTTGTTTTTCATGACCTTGATTACTTCATGCCATTCCCTTCTGGTCTATAGTGTTTCTGTTGAGAAGTCAGCCGATAGCCTGATGGGGGTTCCTTTGTAGGTAACCTGTTGCTTTTCTCTTGCTGCCTTTAGGATTCTCTCTTTGTTTTTAATTTTTGGCATTTTAATTACTATGTGTCTTGGTGTGGGCCTGTTTGGGTTCTTCTTACTTGAGGCTCTCCGTGCTTCTTGAACTTGAATGCCTTCTTCCTTCACCAAAGTAGGGAAATTTTCTGTCACTATTTCTTCAAATATATTCTCTAACCCTTGCTCATTTTCTTCTTCTTCAGGGACTCCTATGATGTGAATATTATTACGTTTCCAGTTGTCCCACAGTTCTCTTAAGCTGTCTTCCTGTTTTTTCATTGTTTTTTCGTTTTGGTTTTCTGATTGGTTGACTTTTTTCTACCCTGTCTTCTAATTCACTGATCCGGTCCTCAGCTTCCTCTACTCTGCTGTTTAGTCCTTCCAATGTGTTCTTTATTTCTGCTATGTCATTCTTCATTTCTTCTTAGTGTTTCTTCATTTCCAATTGATTGATTTTCAATGTTTCTATGTCTTTACTCATGGTGTTGATGTCCTTACTCATGCTGTTGAGCTTCCTCAAGATCATGGCTCTGAATTCTAGCTCTGTTAACTTGCTTAACTGCATTTCATTTAGCTCATCTTCGGTAGAGGTCTCTTGTTCTTTCATTTGGGATTTGTTTCTTTGGTTCACCATTTTGGCTATCTCAGTGGGTTTTGTAGCTGCCAACTTTTCCCTGTGGATGTTGGTGTTCTGCTGTTTGTGGCTCCCTCTACCGGGTTTGAATGAGCATGGGAGGACCTACATTAAACACCACTGTCAAGTCTTACTTTACTGAGTAGATTTTCAAGCTCAGGAACGGTTCAGTTATCCTCTAGCTTTTTGCCTAGAGGCTATTAGTCTTGGGTACTTGAAGAGCCTTGGGTTCTCAGTTGAATGAAAAGCTCCCTCATTGTTCAGCATAAGAGGATTTCCTGAGGGTGGGGCAGATGCTGGTTGTTAAGGAGCCTCAATTTGCATTTCAATGGCTCACCTGAATGGGGTTGAATCTCCAAGGGAGGGGCTTCCACCTCTCCTCAGAGCCCTGGGACGGAATATGATGGCCACCGTCCTGTGTGGCAGCAACTCAGCAAAAGCTCTGAGCACCCTCCAAATCCCGAGTGTCCCCACACAGTTCCAGTGCAGTCCACCTTCCCTCTGCTGGAGCCCAAGGCGAGTAGCTGTGGCTATTTTAGCGCTCTGTCCCCAGCCCTCTGGGCTGTGGAGCGGGCTTGGGAATTTAACCCCAAGGGCGCTGCTAGACTGGTGCTGTCCATGGGCTCCCAGACCCCATCTCGCGCCTCTGCAATCCTACTGGCATCGGTTCAGTGTCTCTGGTTATGTGGTCCTCGAAAGCTGCTTTTCTATTGCTTTTTCCAGATGATTTATCTTTATTTTAGTTGTAATTCCAGTTTGGTCCTGGGAGATGGTCTGTGTAGCTTCCATTCATTCCGCTGCAATTTTGGAATCTCGTGATTTTATTAGGGAACAGTAAAACAAAAATAAATGAGCTTAAATAATTCTTCGTTGTATGAATCCTTGATTGACTAGCCATATGCAACTCTTTACTGCCCTCCCCTGATCAATTTTAGAAATGCTGCTTCTTTCAGAAAAAATTAAACTTTCATCATTAAGAAAATAAATTTAGTCATTTCCTCTGATGAATACATTTAAATGGTCTCTTTTCTGGGAGGCAATATCCTCCCAATACATATGTCTCAAATTGCTGTACATTAGTTTCTCCCCAAAAGTAATAACACGGAAAGAAAACACAGCATCTTAGTGTCCTGGGATCTCCAGAGTGGTACCAACTTTTTTCTTTTTGAAAAGTCTTACTCTGTCTCATTCAAAAAATAAATGTGGGAATAAATAAATAGAGTCAGGCTTACTCATTGATATAGTCTAATTTCACACAAAAGGGTCTTTCCATTGAACTTGCGGGTAATGAACTGAATCCCGGTAGCTCGAATACAACTTTATGGAAATGCATTGACCTACCTTTTAGCCTGAATATAAAATTAAAGATGTGGTAGGTGAGTGGGGGTCCTGTTTGATTTAGAGTCATGCACTATACGGACCAGAAGTGAATCAGAGTTAAAAATAAAAATAAAATCTAGTGCTTGTCCTTGACCTAAAATGAGCAAACTGAGGCCCAGAGAATGAAGTGACGCTCAAAATCACTTCGAGCAAAAAGAGTGGTTGGTTCACCTACCCTTGATTTCTCTTTCTATTCAGGCTCCACTGGGTTTTAAAAATCCACCAGATTTGTTTAACGAGGCTTGACCTGGGTTTGAAAAATCTCTCCTCATTTCCTTCCTATGTGTACACTTGGGTTTCAGTGTCTCTTGTTTCCATCATTAAAACGCAATGCTCTTGTGCTGCCCTCTGGTGACAAAGGGCATGTACTACAGCTGTGGGACTTGGCCAAGCACACTGTCCTCCATTCTCATTCAACAAACAGTTAGTATTCAGGTCTACTAAATGCCTGCCATCGCTCTAGACACTGGAATTTCAGCAGTGAAAACAAAAGACAGTATTCCTTCCCTCATGGAATATATGTGCTAGTCGAGAGAGACAAGACATTAAACACATTATATAATACAGGAGGACTATGGATGTAATAAATCAGGGAAGGGGGTAGATGTGTGTGGGCAGAAAGTTGCAACTTTAAATAGTATGTTCAGGGAAGGCCTCAGTGAATCCTGATATCTGAAAAAAGGCTTGAAGGAAATGAAGGAATAACCCCCCTTAGTGTCTGGAGAGAAATGGCCATGCAGAGAGAATGTAAAGATGCTGAAGGGTGAGAGTACTTTCTGAGTAGGCCAGTGCACCCTGAGCTGAGTGATGGGGAGAGCACAGGAAACTAGATAAGAGAGGTACATAGATGGGGAAAGGGAGGCCCCACGGGGCCTGTTGGCTGTGACAGGAGTTTGGCTTTTCTCTGGGTGAGCTGGGGAACAACTGGAGCTTTGTGAGTAGAGGTGTGATAGGAAGTATGTATTTTGCAGGGTTACTGTGACTACTGTGTTGTGACTAACTGCAGCAGGAGAAGACAAGAGGCCAATTAGAAGGCTCGGGCAAAACAAAGAGGTGAGCACTAAGAAGGTAGCCGTGGAGGTGAGACCTGGACATGTTCCGAAGTTAGAGCCAGGAGTAGCTGCTGTAAGATGTGCACCAATAAGACAACTCAATGTCAATCAGAAAACTCTCGATCTTCAGATGGTAGGATGGAGCTGCTATTAAATAAGGTAAGGAAAGTCTGAGTAAGAAGCAGATTTTGGGGGAAAAAAATTAGGAGCTAAGATTGGAGTATTTTAATGTTTATATTTTCTACATATTTACCACGTATGTGCTCTTCACACCCTTATGTAAAGCCAAATTAGCATGTCTGGCATAATTTTCCTTTTATCAGAAGAAATTCCTCTAATATTTCCTCTAATATACATCTATTGGTGATTAAGCCCCTCAAAGTTTTTTGGTCTGAAACTATTTCACTTTCATTACTGAAAGATATGTTCACTGGATATAGAATTCTAGGTTGACGACAGCCTTCACCTTTCCTCCCAATACATTTAGTTGCTTCATTGTCTTCTTGCTTTCATAGTTTGACAATTCTCTTGTCATCCTGGACTGTATCTTCTGAATTTATTATACCTTTATTTTCTAGCTGCTCTTAAATCTTTTTTTTTTTTAAATCACCAGTTTTCAGCAATTTGATTTTTATGTTCTTTGGTGTGATTTTCTTTGTTCCTTTTGTTTGGGGTTCTTTGTGCTTCTTGGATATGTGGGTTTATAGTTCTTATCAAATTTAGAACATTTTCAGTCATTATTTCTTCAACTACTTTTTCTCTCACTTTGCCTTTCTGGGTCTTCAATGATACAATGTTAGATTGCTTGATACTGTCTCACAGGTCACTGATACATGTTTTCATTTTTTAAGTTTTTTTCTCTCTGTTCTTCATTTTGTATATTTTCTGTTGGTTTAAGTTCACTTCAATACCTTTAAGTTCACTAATCTTTTGTTTTGGAGGGTCTAATCTGTGGTCAATTTCTTCTACATTTTTAATTTCTGATATTATACTTCTCTCTCTACAAATTACATTAGACTCTTTTTATATCTTTCACTTTGGCCTTCAGAATGCTCATGTTTTCTTTCACCTCTCTGGGTAAATGGCATGTAAACATTGTAGTATTTGGAATTTATTGTTTGCTAATTTCACACCTCTGTAAATTGTACTTCTGTTGTTACTGACTGACTTTCCTCCTACTGATGATTCATATACCTTGCTCCTTTGATGCCTGTTTTTAAAATTTGAAGACAGACATTATGAATGTTATGTTTTTGGGTGTTTGATTTTGTTGTATTCATTTGAATAGTGTGGACATTGTTCTGGCATGCAGTTAGGTACCTTAGGTTGGTTTGATCCTTTGGAGATCGGCCTTAAGTTTTGATAGTGAGTCTAGAGCACCTGTTAGTCAATAACTAATTTATCCTCTATGTTAAGATGATAATCTTCTGAGGATTTTATCCAATGCTCCATGTATTACAAGGTGGTGGAAATATTAAGCATTTCCAACCCTGTATGTCCTTTTTTATTAGAATTGTTCTGCTGTTGGTTTTGGAAGGTTCTTTCTCCAATCTCAGACAGTTTCCTTTTGTCTATGCTCATATTGATACTCAGACAAGAACTCAAAGTCTCTCTGTGTAGCTCCCTCCTTTCTGGGATCTGCCTCACGAATTCTAGCTGCCTTGGACTCTCTGAACTCAGATCTCTGTCTTCTCAACTCAGTGAGACACTGGGCTCTGTTTAGGTCTCTTCTTGCTCTGCAGCCTGGAAATTGTTTCCAGGCAGCAGACTGGCGCCAGTGTAGGGCTCATCTTTTTCTTTTCTCTTCTCTCAGGGAATCGCTGTCCACACTCTCCGCTGTCCAATGTCTGAAAACTGTCATTTTATATGTTTTGTCTGGCTTGCCAGTTGTATAATGTTGGGCTGCTGGTGATGGTGGTTAAATCTAATCCCTGTTATTTTATCTGGACAGGAAGAAGTCCCTAGGGCGTTTTAATTTTTGAGATGTGTCTGTTGAACATGCAAGTGAAGATATCCAGTGGGCAATTAGATATACGAGTTTGGAGTTCAGGATAAAGATTCAGATTGGAGATAAACATTTATAATACAAATTTATCATCTATTACCTTGGATTTCTTCCCACTTTTGGCTCCATCTTATCAGAACTAAATTATTCCATGTTCTCTTCTATAAGGTTTTTACTAAGGAAGATATATACTGAATAAAATGATATAGTGTCATTAAGCTACTCTTTCCAGCTACATATTTATATGTTAATAAAGACTACCCAGAGTTAATATCTTTGCCAAGGAAGCACAAGTAGATTTTACCTGGTGTCAATTCCTGTCTATTAATAGTAGCTTCCTGAAGTGTTATGTACAAAGGAATCTGAGACCATGCCCAGGCTCAGGGGGAAAGAATGCTATGATTGATTACTAATTTCTGTTGTGGAATCAGGAAAGAGAACAGGCCACTGTGCCATGTGTTTACTCCACCTGTCTTTGCATAAAAAAATGGATATATTTGGGGCAAGAAAAACATAAATGACACAATATAAACTTCCAACCATCCTTCTTTCATCGAGATAGATATTAGTTCATTGTTTCTGAAAAATAACTCATAAGCATACATCTCCAACCCCAAATTAGCCAAGAACACAAATGCCTTTTCCATTTTCTCTAGTACCATGTGATTGGAAAATAAGGCATTTATTAATGCAAAACCATAGATGGTTTCATTTGACATGATGGAGGTAGTGTCAACAGGCTAAGGAAATCTTTTCTCTCTCCTTCCTGTTTTGTAGGGCTTATTACTGGTACTGCACTATCTTTCCTGTATAAGGGACAATGTAAAATAACAAATCTCATTCTCTAACCTAAGAGTTAAGAAAAGATGTACCTGTAATATCACAGCTAAACCTTCTTTCAGTTATAATGAGTTGTATTTTCAAGCTTGGTTTGAATAGTGTTTGGAATATAGTAAGTTTTCAATGAGTATTTCGTGAATGCATTAATGCGACTTTTTTTATTTTCCACCTTGAATAGATATCTCAGACTATTTTTGAGGATTTTCCTTGGAGCAAAATGTTGACACACTGGGCTCACAAAGCATCTCAGGGAAGTTGAGAACCCTCAGCCACATAAAAGATACTCACTGGAGCAGATCACCTCTTCCAAAAGGTGAACTTACACTAGATATCAGAGCCCATGAGATGGAGGTTCCATCATTCTACCAGATAGCCTATTATAGGTGATAGTCAGCCTCTGTAGCTGACTCAAACAGAGTTAGTTGCACTAGGGAAGTGTGTTTGCAGTTCAGGTCTAGTTCAGTATGACAATTGTCTAATGAGAACTTACCTTATGGCAGGGTTTCTCAACCCTAGCACTACTGACATTTTGGGTCATTAATTATTTGCTGTACAGCACTGTCTTGTGTGCTATAGGATGTTTAGTAGCATCCCTGGCCTCTACCTACCAGATGCCAGGAGCATTTCCAATCTCCCTTCCCTTTAGTCTTGATAATACATACAAACTTTGCCCAGTGTCCCCAGGGGTAAAACTGCTGCTGTTTGAGAATCATTGCTCTACACTCTCACCTTTACAAATAAATCCTCCTTGAATTATTCTATTTTGAGTATGACATCTCTATCCTGTTGGAATTATGACTGATACACAGTGTGTACAAAGCTAAATGAACTTGACGTTCATTTGTAAGCTGCAAGGAGAGATAATAAGTATTTGGTCTTAGAGTATTTGGTTAACTTATAATTTAAGAAAATCACTTTGACTTGTAGAAAGTGTGTTTGAAGTGCTAAACCTCAAATTCAGCAAAACGCCTAGACAGCTACAAAAATATTCAAGACATGATTGTGAGGGCCTAAAATAAGGTTTTACCACGGAATGAATGGGAAGGGCTGTGCAGTAAGATGGATCCCTCATTCCTGGGGATGGTTGGAGAAGTCTCCAGGCCTGTTGTCTCCAGCAACCTATAATTGTATCTGTTTTACCTCTATAGCCTTATGGATATTGTTATTTTTTTATACGCAAAGTATGTGAAAAGTATGTGGACACTGGTATAAACTAATTCATTGACAATGAGGATGGTAAAGAGGGGCTGGACTTCCAAAATACTGAAGGAGCCAACTTGATTAGACTTGACAGATCATTTATATGAGGGTGACAGGTAGGGATGAATCAAGAATGACTCACGTGTTTGTTTGGGAGCCTAGATAGGTAAGGTGATGATTTTGCCAATTAAGACTGGGAACATGGAAGGAAGAGCATGGTTTGGAGCAGTGGTTCTCACCATGTGCTTCCTGTACTAGCAGCGTCAGCATCACCTGGGAACTTCCTGGAGATGAGAATTCTCAGGCAGCCCATTGGATCAGGAACTCTGGGGGTGAGACCTAGTAATCTGCTTTAAGAAGCCCTCCAGGTATTCTGATATTTGATAGAATTCGAGAGCCTCTGTTTTGGAGAGAAGGTTATCCTTCCAACTGAGACTTATTGAGTGGCCCAGTAGGACACATGTGTGAGACCTTCAAGTGGCAAGTCTATTATCAATCTCATTGTGGTCAGTCATACGCATATATTTTTCTGAGTGAATGAAGATGTCAGACTCCTTCTTTTTCTGTTTTCTGAGGATAGCAAATAGGGTCCTAGGGAACATTTCTTTTAGAAAAGTGACACAAAAACTTGGATAAATGATGGCTATGGAGTTTATATTTTAGTCTTAAGGCTACTCTTTCTTTCTTAGCCTTGGAATTTTACTGACTAACTAATGGCATTGTGTTCCCCCCTTTCTACTGCTTTCCCTTCTGTGGCTTCATGGTAATTTTTAAATGGCTTGAGCACTTCCTGTGCACTGTTCTCAAGAGGAAGCAGGGACCTGCGTGCACGCTGGAAGGTACTTTGGTGCCATCTGGACTTATCACTAGCTGTCAGGACCAACAAAAGGGGAAAGGTGAGAAGGGAGAAGTAGTGAGCAAAGCTGCTGCTCCCTCCCTCCTCCAACTTTCTACACAAGGCTCCACAATGGCCCTCGGGCGAAATCCAGCTGGCTACAAGTTCCTGCGAACAAAATTTTATTGGCACACCGCCATGCCCATTAGTTTACATATTGTCCATGGATGCTTTTTGAGCAGCTATAACAGGGGTAGTACACACTGTGAAATCTAAAACATTTACTCTCTGGCTTTCTTCAGAAAAAGCTTGCTGACCTCTGCTTTAGACCAGTGGTTCTCAAAGTTCGTCTCGCATCAGAACCCTGGGGAGGCTCTTAAAACTGAGGACACTAGGCTCTAACCCCAGAATTTCTAATTCAGTAGGTTTGGGGTACAGCCTGAGAATTTGCATTTCTAACAAGTTTCCAGGTCATGCTGTTGCTGCTTGTCTGGGACCACACTGAGAACCACTGCTTTCCAGTAGTAAATAAAAGCCCTAGGATCCACGGCTGGATCAAAGCTACAAGTTCAAGGGCTTATTTCAGGTTCTGCCTCTATCTCAGCTTGGATTATCATCGCTCTCATGAAACTTTATTTTTATCCTACGGGCTTTCTCTCTGTGTTTTTCCTCTCTGCCCAGGCCTTTCAGATAAGAAATTTATTCTAAAAATAAGGCTGACAGTCTTCTTATTGTCTTGAGGTAAACTATGTTAAAATTTTGGCATCCAGCTCTTTTTTTAAGAATTAGCAGCTACTCTAATCAATAATATCTTTTTCTTTTGCTTTACTCTTCTATTAGCCCTATTCCCACCATATCAAATAAATAATTTGAAGCCACAGTGTTTGTCTTCCTAACTTGACTGAAAGCTTCGAAGGAAAGGGAAGCTGTGTGCTTTTTATCAGTCAGAGCAGTGACTACACATATCAGCTTGAAGTAGGATTTAGTGAGAAGTTAAGGTTGAATCTGCTAGAAGTGGTGGTTACTTTCTCCATCTTGATGATTTAGGTCTTTCCAAAGTTGTTTTATTATTTTGTTAGAAGTGCTGTGACTAATTATTAGAGTAACAGACAGGACCACCTATAAACATAGGTGGAAGCAGGTTCAATGATAAAAGCTTTAGTAACATCCATCATTCAGAACTATCCATGTGGCTGTTCCCTTCTACTCTTACACAAATGTAAATGAGACTGCCTATGGATTTACCATAGGAGAAAAGCTTTACATAATTTAATTTTGAAATTTAAGTTCATAGGAGGTAAGACCATATTTATTTTATTAGATGACCAGCTACCAATAAAGTATCAACCCCATGAAATTACTTAATAAATATGTGCAATAGTATTTTTTTTGCCCCCTTTTTTTCATACTATGCTTATCAGAGTCCGTGGTTCATGGGACAAACTATCAAAGGATAATGACAGTTTATAAATCAGAGGACACTGGATTTATAAATCAGTTCATTTCTCTCATTCTCTGCCTTGGAGAAAAAGGAAAAATTGGTAATAGGGAAATATGATTAATTCATCTTCCAACTTTTAAAGAAAATGAAACAGGCTCTGATATACTCATCATCCACTTTTTAAAAAACATGAAAATTGATGGACTATTTGAGTGAAGAGTAAGGAAAACAACCCCCAAATCTATAAATTGCTCAGCCAGAATGAAGTATTACCAGACACTCCTTAAATATAAAATGTACTGCTTCTATCCATTTATTATAGATTTTATGCCTCAAATATATTCACAATGTATTACAATCCTAAAGTTTATTCCTCATCTGTTTATATATTTAATATTTCTCCCTCAGAAGATTTGAACATGGCTAAAGGCAAAGTTTTATTTCTTCTTGATAATAATAAAAGAAAATAGTGTTACCCATGAAGGAAATATACTCTGAACTGACGGCGGTGCCATGCTGTGCTTCATGTTGCAGGAGTGATGTTCTTGTTCACCTGACATAGTGACTTCTTTCAGCATCATTACTTTCCTGTCTTAGGCCCTTATGATGAAAAATCATCTTTTAAAATCTGGTACTTTCACATCTTTATAATTTGAAATGAAATACTTTTAGACAAACAGATTCTCTGAAGAATACCTTAGGGAAACCAAATATCTAATTATTGTGTATTTGTTTTAATACCAAATGGGTAATAACATAAATATAAAATGGCACAGTTCTTTCTATTAAAGGTGCATTTGCAAAGCTATTCTAGGGTATTAGAAGGTAGAATGGTTATACCAACTATACCTGGCAGGTATTTAGTCCCTTGAAAGGGCATGAGAAGTCTTTTGAGGTGTTAGGAATAATGTTTCTCAATCTCTGGTTTTTTTTTCATGAATGTGTTCATTTTGTGTATGAATTGCTACTTATCTGCTATTTTCCCTTTTCTGTCATCATGGCCTTGACTATGAACTGACTCCTGCAGAATCAGGTTATTGTTTCCTCTCCCTTTCTTGTTCTCTTGCTCTCTCATTCTACTACATCCTAGAAACCAAAGCTAAATCTGCCTAAAGCACTTCTAAGAAACATTCACAGCTCTCCATACGTACAAAACTAGGTACATACTCCTCAATCCTTCGTTTATAACCTGCTCCACATTGATCCCAACCTACCTCAGTTTTAATTCCCACTCTTCTCATGCATTTGTCAGAGTGCTCTGTCACCAAACATGTCCTGTGTTCCTTCATTCAGTCCTTGATCCACCAGTTAATATCTCTTTGCTGGACTTGCTTCTCATTTTCCCTTGACCAGGGAGAGGTCAGGTGTAAATTCCTGTCAATACAGCGTTTTTAGAGAAAGGAAGGGAACTAGGGATTGCCGAATATCTGCTTCCAGGGGGAAGTGAGAAAGGGAGGAAGAAATTTTAACAAAGGGAGGAAAAGTAGGCAGCCCTGGAACAATGAAGGCTGAAAGAGTGTTTAATTCTGAAAGTTTGAACCTGACACCAGTGCTTTATCCCACTCCACATTCCCCTAGTCCCCAGTATCTACCCTACTCTCCACCTAAAATAGGACAACTCATAGTTCCCTTTCATCGTTCCCCTAATTATTTAATTTTATTTAAAACTATAATATAAAAATTGGCATTTTTGGTATACAGTTCTATGAATATTAACACATATAGATGTATAAAATCACACCAGAATTAGAGTGCAAAGAAATTCCATCACACCCAAAATGCCTTAATGCTATCTCTATGAAATCACACCCTAAACTTACTCATAACTTCTTGCAACCTCTAATATATTCTTCAATAGTAGAGTTTTGTCATTTCAAGAAAATCATATAAATGGAATCATATGCGTGCTACCTTTGAGTCTGGCTTTTTTTATTTTACACTCAACACAGTGACTTTGAGATTCATCTAAGTTGTTTGATAGTTGATCTCTTTTTAATGTTGAGTAGTATTCCATGGTCTGATATACCACAGTTTGTTTATTTAATCACCTGATAAAGGACAATTAGCTTATTTCTGGTTTTTGAAGATTATGAATAGAACCACTATAAATGGTCATGTATAGGTTTTTAAGAGAACATAAAATTTCATTTCTCTAAGGTTAATGTGAATGTCTTTGTTTGGGCTAGTAAAACAAAACACCTTAGAATGGGTGAATTATAAACTATAGACATTTATTTCTCACAGTTTTGAAGGCTAGAAGTCTGAGATCAGGTGCCAGTATGTTGGCATCTGGTGAAGACCCTCTTCCAGACAGTAGGCAGACTGATGACTCTTCACTGTATCCTTCCTATGTCAAGACCTAACTACTACCCAAAGACACCATTTCTAATACCATTACATTAGGGTTATAATTTCAACATATGAATTTGAAGGGGACACATTCAGTTAATAGCAACCCATAAATTGGATTGCTGAGTCATGTGGTTATATTCCTACCAGCAATGTATTTCTCTTGCTCTGTGTTTCTCTTGCTTTTCATCCTTACCAGCACTTGGTATTGTCAGTATTTTGAATTTTAGTTATTTTGAGAGGTGTTTAGTGGTATCTCAATGTGGTTTTAATTTGCATTTCCCTAATGGCTAATAATGTTGTATATCTACTTATATGCTTTAAAAAAATTTTTTTTTATAGGTCCTCTTGTAGTGTCTATTCAGTACTTTTTTTCCACTTTCTAATTGGGTTGATTGTAGTCTCCTGTTGAGTTTAGAGAGTTTTTATGTATTCTGGATATAAGTCCTTTGTTGAATATTTGATTTGCACATATTTTCTCCTAGTAGATAGCTTGTCTTTTTCATTTTTTGACAGTATTTTTACAGAATAAACATTTTTTATTTTTGATGAATTCCAATTTATCAACTTTTCCTTTCATGGATCTTGTTTTTGGTGTCATGTCTAAGAATTCTTTGCTTGATCACAGATTATGGAGATTTTCTATTTTCTTCTAACAACCTTATATTTTACCTTTATGTGTGATACATTTTGAATTAATGTTTGTGTAAGATTGAGGTTTTGGTCAATTTTTTTAAATATAGATGTCCAATTATTCCATCACTATTTGTTGGGAAGAATATCCTTCCTTCATCAAATTGCTTTTATAGCTTTGTAAAAATTTATTGACCATATCTGTATGGGTCAATTTCTGGGTTCTCTGTTCTGTTCCACTGATCTATGTGTCTATCTCTCTGCTAATAATATCACACTATCCAGATTACTATAACTTTTATAGTAAGTCTTAAAATCTGGTTGAGTAATTTCTCCAAATTTATTATTCCTTTTCAAAATTATGTTAGTATTCTAGTTCCTTTTCCTTTTCATATAAATTTTAGAATTATATTGTCTTTATACACGAAAAGTCCTAGTGGGATTTTTATTGGAATGCATTAAATCTAGAGATAAATTTGAGGAGAATTGTCATGTTTATTATGTTGACTGTTCATATTTTTTAACATGGCATGTCTCTCCATTTATTTAGTTCTTTGATTTATTTTTATTAGATTTGTACTTTTCAGCATACAGATTTTGAAAATATTCTGTTAGATTTATACCTATTCATTTTCAGAGGAACTACTATAAGTAGTATTGTTTTAATAATAAGTTTTCAAACATACATTGCTAGTCCATAGAAATGCCATGGATATTTGTGTGTTTACTTTGTAGCTTGTGATCATGCTAAAGACACTTGTTTGTCCTAAGATTGTTTTTGCAGACCTGCTTAATTTTACCCCAGATGGGCCTGTTGAAATCCTAACCTTTCTCCAAGTCCTTTATCAGATATAATCCTTTTAGAAGCCTTCCCAGTTCTCCTGACCAGATGAAATTTCTCCCTCTCTTCAATACACAAATTATTTTGTCACTACGTGTCACTCATGTATTTCCTCCCATGTTATGGAGAATTGAATACTTCTCCTATTCTTCCAGTATAATATGGGGATTACATTGATGTTAAATACTTTTAATCATAGTTCTGTTTCTTCTCATTCTGGGATATTGGGCAAGTTTTTAACATCTTTTTGACCTTCTGAGGTTTCCTTTTATTTTTAAAATGGGAGTAATAATAACTATTTTGTAGGTTTATTGTGAGGATAATGTGTTAGGAGCTCAATAAATATTAGCTTCTTTCACCCATTCCCTGGTGTTAGAGAGTCTTGAGGGCCTACGGCTACATGCTCGCTCGAGTCCTCTGCAGTGCCTAGGACGGAGTAGGCCCTGTATATATACATGTTTAATCCTACTGACAGAACTTGGCACAGAGCAAGGCATACCACCTGTGCTTAGTAAACTCTCATCTTACAGCTCTTCATTGTTTCTATGACAAATTTTAATATTAAATGATGAGAAGGATCTTTAGGAATTTAACCAACCTGCAGTGTGAACATATGGAGAAAATAAATTATACCAGGTTCTCTGAGCAGCTATTCAATAAACTAAAGGGAACTCACCATGAACTATGTTGGGGGTTAAGAATAGAGGAGGCAGGAGAAATAGGAAGGAGGAATCAAAAGAGCAAATTTAACAGCAACTGGAAAGTGGAAGGGGTATGATGAAGACTGTCAGCTTCAGGAAATTACTTTGGGATCTCAGGTGGAAGAGGCAAGTGCGGAGCATCACTGTCCTTGTGTTAGAGGAGATAAAAAGCAGTCTCTCACCCCCACCGGTCACAGTTCATGTTATTGCCAGTACAGTGCCACCGGCATAGTTTAGACATGCCTGTTTGTGCACTACGTGATAAACAAGAATGACTTTAACATTCAGAAACTTACTTTCAATCCCTTGATACACATTCAAGTTAACTAGTATTGTAATTCAGGCTGCTATCACAGAATTACCACAGACTAGGTGGCTTAAACAACAAACATTTATTTCTTATGGCTCTGGAGCTGGAAGTCCAAGGTCAACGTGGCAGCAGATCCGCTGTGCGGTGAGGACCACGTCTTGATTTGCAGATAGCCATCTTCTCGCTGGGTGCTCACACGGCCAAGAGAGAGATCGTCTTTTCCTGTAAGTGTCCACTCACAAGGACACCACTTTACTTTCCAAAGGCTCCACTTGCAAACACCACCACACTAGGAATTAACCTTCAACATTCGGATTTTGCAGGGACACAAACATTCAGTCCATTGCACTAAGAACAAGCTTTTGCAGAAAATGTTGATATCTAAATTTTTATTAGCTGGATCAGTCTGTGAACCAAGGAAAAGGAGGAACATATTTTTGGGATACAGCATTAGACACTATGTTTCATCTGTGAGTGTATGTAAGAAGCTCGTCTAAGAGCAGGTGGCATTCCGGAGGGAGTCCAGCAGGGTGCACTAAGAGGCCAGGAGAAGGGAATACACCTGGAAACTGTGCAACCTCACATGCACTGAATGTAAGGTACTAACATTAAGTTTACTGTGACATTCAATGCAGATGACCTGGATGAGAGCAGGAGAATATTGGGATAGAAAAAGGTGATAGATAGCAAGCAGGCCAAACACCAAAAATTCAAGAATTTCTGGAAAATTTTTAAATGATACAACTTAAAATTGTATGGAGATTGACAAATACCCTGCAAAGATTCACAGGCTTTGTCCCCAAGACAAATAATAGTGATTCTGTTCTTTACAATATAAGCCTAGTGTGTACGAGGCAAGATGTTTTCCAGAGCTCTTGGAAATAGTTATTCTTTTACTTTATTTCATTATGTACATGAAAGGATATGACTTGTTCAAAGTGACACAATTAATCTTTCTTCCTGGGATTGGTTTTATGACTAAGGGGGACATTAATAGTGTTGCCTTTGGCATTGAATATATGTAGTCATTTTGTAAATGCAATACAGCAGCCTCAAGAATTACTGATAGACATACCAATTTATTAATTGGACCTCCCTCTACCTCTCTTCCCACCCCCACATTGCTACTGAGAGTCACAGCTGAAAAATGTATAGGCTCCTTTTGGCTTGGAGCAGATAATTGTGGGGTACCTCTAACACTGCTTAACTAAATGCCTGTAACTCCAGAAATATGAGGCCAGTTTAAACTGTTCAGTTAGCAGCTTAATATGCCCCACACTAGAAAAAGCCAGGCTGTGTAAGGAAGAGTGTCTAGTGCTCACACTAAGACATCTCAACATTAAACAGATTGAAAACATCTAGACCAGGGATATATCACATAGAACTCTACGTCATGATGATAGTTATATCTACAGCAGTTTTCCAATTCTAAAGATAGAGTTAAAAGCAACTATACAAGACGATGCAATGAAAAGAGCTGAGGACTTTAATAATGTTGAAATATGTAGCTTGGGGTCTTAGAGATCACAATCCATACGTTTAATTACACACACCTATAAATTATTTAGCTCGATCAGTGCTTGAGAGAAGGAAAAAGTGAGGTCAGTCTGAACTCTTTGTCTTCTTTCCACAGCTTTAGTCCACCAGGATATGGGAAGGAAAATCAAAAGGGAGTTTTGTGCTTGTTTATTTTTTATTTAATAAACATTTACACAACACTATGTGCCAAACATTATTTCTAGTAATTTATAACTATTTAATCATTTTCTCTTTAAAAAACCCTATGAAGTGGGCCCCATTATTGAATCCATTTTACAGGTTAGAAAACTGAAGCAGTAAGAAGAGTGACATAAATTCTAGACCCTCAACCCATATTCGGTGGAAATGCCAACGACCCCTCAAGATTTCCAGAAATTACGAAGAACTTAATTTTTCAGGGTAACATTTTAGTCCAATTTTATGTTTCTTGAAAAAAAATCTTAATTTCAATAGCATTTCCTTTTACAGAACTGTTTTCTACTCTCTGCCTTGTGCCTACTAAGCTAAGAAAAACAACCATTTTTTTCCTTGATTTCCCTAAAACATTCCTATTCCCACAAGGCTTTGTGTGTAACAGTCAATTTTATGGAAAGTTTGGAAAAATGAACTGCTAATATCACATCTTAGCATTGTAATGTCCTTCAGTCCACTATCAGGGATATGTCGTCGTTTCTCTGGTTTTCCGTCTCTGTCTCTGTCTGTCTTTGTCTCTCTATTTTTATATACACACATAATTTTTTTGCTTTTCTTTTTTCTTTTCCCCTACCCCATCCCCACTACACAAACACACAGTTACTTCTCCCCTTTGTCATGCATTCTACCCTCCTCAAAGTCATATACATAGAAGATTAGCGTTTACATCTAACGTGTCCTATTGAGATGGTTGCTAAAATAATAAAATGGACGGGTCCTCTGGATTGAAATTATACCAACTCACTTAGGGACAAAAACAGCTGTAGTAAATTGTAGCCTTAATTGACCCCTTTCTCCTCAGCATCATTAAAATATAAATGTATAGATTTACCACTATAAGAGGCTTTTGATATCACAGGTCTGAGTTCTCTTTTATAGACTAGTAGTTCCTGATTAGTAGTTGTGCATTGGAATCCCCTGGGAATTTTATAAATTACTAATGTCAGGGCACACCCTCAGATATTCTGATTAAATGTGTTTGGGTGTTGTTTGGCTATCAGAACTTTTTTTTTTACAGTTCCCAGGTGATTCTAATGTGCAGCTAAGTTGAGAATCCCTGTTATAGATCCAGAAAAATAAATCTATGCTAGGTCAAACAATTATTTAGGGACAGAGCTGATTTAAATTAGCTTGATATTTATGTCCAAGTTCTGTTGTTTACTGTGGTAACTTGGGTAAGTGTTTAATGATTCTGAGTCACTATGCATACCCCTTGCACTCTCTCTGGGTTCCAAGTTGCGAAGTGTTGGGAGCTGGCAGGGTGGAGACCAAGGAAATATGTGTATGTATATGGAAGTTCTATTGCTTTTTTAGGGTCACTCCTGGCACCTGTAAAATAGATTTACTAATCAATAAAATTATATACTTTCAATAAATATGACAAAAACAAGGACTCTCTGAGCTAGGTGAACAGAGGAAAGAGAAGGAAGTTAAGGAAAGAGTAATACAGAACAGTTGTCAATATATTGAAAAGCCCCTTGAATTTGTTTTCTATTGCTGTGTAATGAATTACTAAACTCAGTAGCTTAAAACAGCACCCGTTTATTAGCTCGTGGCTGTGTAGGTGAGAAGTCTGGCATGATATGGCTGGATTCCCTGCTCAGGGTAGCACAAGGCTGAAACCGAGATGTCGACAGATAGAGCTCTCTGAAGGCTCTGGTGGAAATTCTTATTCCAAACTCATTTTTAACCATCAGCAAAATTCAGTTCCTTTTAGCTACAGGACGGAGATCCTCCTTTCCATCCTGGCTGTAAGCCAGGGGCTGCTCTGAGCTCCTACATGTTACATGCATTCTTTGCTCTGTGGTCCTCCATCTTCAAGCCAGAATGGTGGGCTGATGAAGTCCTTTTGTGCTTGGATCGTTGACTTCTTCTTCTGCCACTTGCTAAAGAAAATGCTCTGTTTTTGAAGGGCTCATAGGATGAGATCAGTCCCATTTGATAATCTTCTGATCTCGACTTTGACTGACTTGGCATCTTAATTACATCTATAAAATCCCTTCATAGCAGTACTTCGATTAATGTTTGGTTGAATAACTGAGAGAAGTGTATACCAGGGGCTGGGAATCTTAGGACCATCTTGAATTTTTTTCTACTATGTCCTACTCAAGATTCATATTTGGCTTGGAAGCTTTTTATTTCATGCTCCACCCTTAATTCTGAGAGCAGCATTGCAGTATTTTTAAAAGGCTTTCATGATATACAGAATAAAGAGAAAACCTGTTTAATAAACTACCCAAATAGCCAAGCAACTTAATTTTTAATATATAAGAAGTAATCAATCTTTATCCCCCACAAATGTTAAAGTAAGGAATTGTTTTCTCTTACTTGCCACATACAAACGTCCTACAATTCCAGCTTACTATTACCCTGTCACTGTGGACAACCTCCTGTGTACTCGACATGTCAGCCTTCTCTCACCTGGAGCAGTAAATGAAAAAGAGTTTTGCTTTTCATCTGAGTACATTTGTGTTCTGTCCTGCCATGAAAAGAACCTGTAATCTTACCTAATATCAAATAACAGTTCTTATCCTTGACTGCACATTAGAAACCCAGAAAGCTTTACAAACTGCTGATGCCTGGCTCCCACCTCAGAGATTCCAGTTTAACTGGCAGGAGGACCTGGAAATTCAAAGTTCCCTGGATGTTTCTTCAATCAACCAAGGAAGACACTCTGCTATCGATGTAGACATCATGGGTGTGGAGAAGTTCAACTGAACAGATCTCTAGAAAGTCCAGTATTTCCAAAATCCCTTAGACTTTACTAAGTATTCTTGATTTGGCCCCAACTATGTGGAAAAGCTAGCAATGAAAAACTCCGAGCATAGGCATGTTAGGAAAGCACAAGGAAATCATTTAGTAACAGATCTGTGTCCAGAAGTCTTCTGTATCAATAATGATTATAGCCAACACTTACCGTTTATTGTCAGGCACTTTAAGTACTATATCTGTGTTGTCTCATTTTACCTTCACAGCAAAGCCATGAGGGAATTATTGTTATTACCCCAATTTTACAAATAAGAAAACTGGGTCACAACCATTAAAATGCAGTCAGGATTTGAGTCTTGAATATTGGTCAATCTGATTTCAAAGCCAATGCTCTTAGCATCTGAAATGTACCTATGGATAACTTTGAAACATAATACACCATGATCAAGATAAGAAGTTATTTTATCATTATCATCTATTAAAGAATACAACATACACACTTGTGTACACTTACACTTAGGCATGCACATACACATAAACAGACCCAGTAATAGGAAGACCTTATTTACTAGCTCTCTTTATTTTGCAAGTTGTTATATCTCCTGAAAGATGTGTTTAACATGGTTCACCTATACTATAGCAATTATAAAGGGATTTATTGTGGGGTAGAAATTGACTAGGAATTTGGGGATTTGAGTCGGTGACCTCTCCCCACCTGCTTCCATGCCCTAGACCAGCACCAGGACCCTGGGTTAGCAAGTGCTCCTTTTGTATCTGGTGTCTGCAGTTGTACAATGTAAGTGGTGTTTGCATTGAGTGATCTCTAAGACTCTTTCTAGTTACAAAGGCAACAATTTTATTTTTTAATTACTTCAAACAATTGTACATCTATTTTTTTCCTCTAGTATTTATTTATTTCACTTTTTGTCATTTGTGTTATTTTTGAAATCCAATTTTATATTAAATAGTTCAATAATAGTGAAACAATGATCATGACAATTATTTCAATAACAGCTAACATTTATTAAACACTGAATTTTAGGTATTTGTGAATTATATATTAAACCATTTACCCCTCATAAGTGTCTAAAGAAATAGAAACTATTATTATCCCTATTTTAGAGATGATGAAATTGAGGCATAGTAGAGATAATAAACAGCCTGCCCAATGTTGACCAGCATGCATGTGACAGAAGACTGAGGTAGACTGAGGTAGTCCTGAATCTGTTCTTTTAACTACTACATTCTATCCTTTAAAAAATTTTTTTTTTTTCTTTATTGACCTTAGAGAGAGAGGGAAGTGAGAGGGAGAGAGAGATAGAAACATCAATGAGAGAGAACATTAATTGGCTGCCTCCTGCATGCCCCACACTGGGGATTGGGCCCACAACCTGGGCATGTGCCCTGACCAGGAATCAAACTGGCGACCTCTTGGTGCATGGGTCCATGCTCAACCACTGAGCCACACTGGCCGGACAACATTCTATTCTTTTAATATTTTAGGTTTCATGAATGAAGGAGTTACATACTAATAGTGTAGTTTATTTAGTGCCACATTAAAAAATGTGGAACATCAAAATAATGAGGCTGATTTCTACATTTCAATGGTATTTGATTTAACAATTCTAGCTTTTTGCCACAATCCCCCAACATATACATCCATACCACATCCTGAATTCTCCTCTTTATTTTATTTGTAGTCCATGAGACTACATGATGATCTCAGGGATACTCCTTTATGAGAAAAATATAAATGTCATATTTGGAAAAAATAAGAGCATCTGTTTTTATGTTCAGGGCATTATATCTTCCCATTTTTATCTGCCTCCTGGGAATTTAATTAAAATAATAAAATGAAGAGAGCTACCATAGTTTGTCACAAAATGATGATAGCAAAACAGAACAGCATCAAGTTCTCCACAATGTTGCCTTATGTGCACATTTATCTAGAAGCTAATGATGCCAGTCATGTTGATAAAGGGCCACGTCACTGCAGACCGTGGGATTGGCTGGTTGTACAGCAGTGTTTCAGGTCTCAGCTGTAAAGATCTAGAAAATACACAGTAGCACAGGAAGTTATCTTCACTGTGGCAGTTGGTTACCATGGTTTCGGGGTCTGAAGGTACAGCTGCTGTAGCCTTAGAGGTTTCTGAGTCCAAACTCTTACTCCCAAGGTAAAACACTGAATTGGAGCAATAATCTAGATAATTTCACAATGTGGAGCAAAGGTAACTCCTTCTCTTCTCCAGGAATTATCTGTCTGGGTAATAATTTTAATCATTTCCCATTGTCTGGATAACATGCCGCTTTTATCCCTCATGGCATGTGTGGCAGGAGGTAGATAGGTTATGCTCTTATGTGAAAGAGCATAACTCTTGCAGACATTTTTGAGAATTTTTGTCTTTCGAATAGCACCTACAGGATTGTACATATTATTTAGTATACATTAATTATATTTTATATAATATATGTCTATATATACTAGATATTAAGACAGCTGAGACATATTAGGACAAAAATGAGACATTTTAGGTAGTCTCCAAGTCACTAATATGTAACTTTCCCAAATTTTTATGTATATATTAGTTGTTTAGGAACCAGTAGAGCATTTTTATATAGACAAATCACAGTCTGGCTGATTTCTTTTTTCACTTTCACTTTATGAAAACATATTTAGCATTAAGTATGTCGTGATTTTTCTGGTTCATGGAGTTAGGGGTCTTTTGTTGTTATAAGAAGAAAGAGTAGAAGAAACCAGAAAAATATGGGATGAATCTATGGGAAATCCCATGTCTCCTCACACTTTCTTCTTCCTCCTAATAATTTAACTGAGCCTCTGAACTCCACTGCTTAGGGCTGTGAACTAGTCTGAATCTCTTTCCAGGGCACCAAGTTCAAATGGCCCTAAGTTCTCATAAGTGCTCTGTTCCCTAAGATTATTCTCTTTATTTACCAATCAAAAATCAAGCTGATGTGTATTAACAACAAGCACAAATCCAGATTCCTCACACATAAGGAATACATAGATTTCTTATTAAAAATAGAAATGTTGATTTTATAATCTTTAACACAATATTACTTTAAAAAAATCTATAGACATATTACCAGGTATATATTTCTTATACTTATTGCTTTTAACATAACTATAAACTGAAACCATAAAACATTTATAAATCAAATACAAAGCCAGAAAATTCAAATAACAATATTATATACTGAATGATATTTGGTTGAAACTAAGTAATTGATGTTGGGTTTAACAATAGAAAGCTGTTATTAATGTATTTCATATTTTACTTGGCTTTAAGATTCTTTAGATCTTTTAGTATGAGAGACAGACAAATAGTTATAAATTATTGAAAATCAGAACTAAGTCATAAGGTGAGTATTTGAATGACTATTGTAACTTTAAAACATTATTTAGGAAATAAGAAAAAAATTAGGAAAAAAATTAAAAACATATAGAACTCTAAATATTGAATTGTTCCTGAAAGTGATAGATGGCCTTTAATTTTACCAGAGTGCTTTTTCAGAGACTAGAGGGTTACTGTCTAGATCGTTCACCAGCTCAGAGAGAGCTCTCTGTATTCCTCAAGGGGGAATTGGGGAGACCACTCCATTCTCCAAAGACCTAACATCAACTTCTTCTTTTTAAAATTCCAGAATGTAAAACTCTTTTTAATTAAAGTATAGTTTACATGCAATATAATATTAGTTTCAGGTGTACAAACAATAATATGACATTTACATACCTTACAAAATGTTCACCACAAGAAGTCTAGTAACCATCTGTCACTGTACAATGTTATTGCAATAGTATTGATTGTACTTTACATCCCTGTGACTTATTTATGTTATAACTATAAGTCTATACCTCTTAATTTCCTCACTTTTTTTTTCCCATCCCTCCAATGCCCCACCCTCTGGAAACTCTTAGTTTGTTCTCATCTGTGAATCTGTTTGTTTTGTTTTGTTTGTTCATTTGTTTAGTTTTTTAGATTCCATATGTAAGTGAAATGATACAATATTTGTCTTTCTCTGACTTATTTCATTTAGCATATGACCCTCTAGGTCTATCCATGTTGTTGCAAATGGCAATTTCATTCTTTTCCATGGCTGAGTAATTTTCCATATTATATATATGGAATGATTTAACATGCATATATAAATTCTTCTTTATCCATTCATCTATTAATGGACACCTAGGTTGCTTCCGTATCATGGCTATTGTAAATAATGCTGCAATGAACATAGGGGTGAATATATCTATATATCTTTTTGAATTAGTGTTTTGTTTTCTTTGGATAAGCACTGAGAAGTGGTATTGCTGGGTCCTTCTATGTCTCTTGTTATAGGTTTTGTTTTAAAGTCTATTTTTTTCTATAAATATTGCTATCCCAGCTTTTTGTTTTGTTTTGTTCCATTTTATGAAATATCTCTTTCCATTTCTTCAGTTTCAATCTGTGTGTTTTTTGACCTAACATGTCTCATGTAGGCAGCATGTATAAGGATTTTGTTTTTTAATCCATTCAGCCACCCTATGTATTTTGAATGGAGCACTTAGTCCACTTACATTAAAGTAGTTATTGATAGATATGTATTATACTTATTGTCATTTTAATTGTTTTCATACTAGCTTTATAAACGGTCAGTTTTCTACCTTTACTATATGTTTGCCTATATTAGTGAGATTTTTTTCTTTCATGTATTTTCTTATTTCTAGTTTTGGCCTTTTCTTTTTCACTTAAAGAATTTCCTTTCTTGTAATACCATTTTATGGTGATAAACTCCTTTAGCTTTTGCATGTCTGGGAAACACTTGATCTCTCCTTCTCCTTCAATTCTGACAACCTTGCTGGGTAGAGTATTCTGGGTTGTAGGTTTTTCTCTTTTCATCATGTTAAATATATCATGCCACTTCCTTCTGGCCTGCAGAGTTTCTGTTGAAAAATCAGCTGACAGTCTTATGGGCATTCCCTTTTATGTGATGAGTTGTTTTTCTCTTGATGCTTTTAAGATTCTCTGTTTATCTTTTTTTTTTTTTTTAATCCTCATCCGAGGATATTTTTCCATTTATCTTCAGACAGAGTGGGAGGGAGAGAGAGGGAGAGAAAGGGGGAGAGAGAGAAACATCGACACGAGAGGGTCACATCGACTGGCTGCCTCCCACAAGACTCCGACCAGGGCTGAGGACAAACCACAACCAAGGTATGTGCTCTTGGCTGGAATCGAACCTGTGACTCATTGGTCCCTGGGCCAACGCTCCACTGCTGAGTCAAACCTGCCAAGGCTCTCTGTTTATCTTTAACCTTTAATATTTTAATTATGATGTGTCTTGGTGTGGGTCTCTTTGGGTTAAACTTGTTTGGGACTCTCTGTGATTCCTGGACTTGGATGTATGTTTCCTTCACCAGATTAGGGAACACTGTAACCATTGTTTCTCAAATAGGTTTTCTTTCTCTTTTTACCTCTCTTCTCTGTCTGGGCCCATATTATGCTAATGTTAGCATGTTTTATATTGTCCTAGAGGTTGCTTATGCTACCCTCATTCTTTTTAAATTTTTTTTCTTTTATCTTCCAACTAGGTGATTTCCAAAATCCTGTCTTCCTGATCACTGATCCATTCTTCTGTGTCATCTGATCTGCTGTTGATTACCTGTAGTGTATTTTTCATTTCAATTGTTATATTCTTCAATTCTGATAGGTACTTTTTTTTTTTTTTTTACAATTTTTATCTCTTTGTTGAAGTTCTCACAGAGTTTACCCACTTGTCTGTAGAGTCTGATAAGCATCTTTATAACTATTAGTTAGAACTCTTTATCTACTAGACAGTTGAACTCTGTTTCTTTTCATTCTTTTTTTCTGAGGTTTAGTCTTGATTTTTAGTTTGGCACATATTCTTTAGTCTCCTCATTTTGCCTGTTTGTTTTGATGTATTAGGTAGATCAGCTACATCTCCTGGTCTTGAAAAAGTGGCCTTAATTAAAAGGTGTCCTGTGGAGTCAGTCCAGTGGTGAAATCCCTCCCCCCACCCCCCAGCCTCCAGAGCCTAGTGCTCCAGAGGTATTCCCAGTGCAGACTAGTGTGGCCCCTTGTTGTGATTGAGCCACTACTGCTGTAAACATACTGGCAGGTGAGGCTTATCCCTGGCCTGGCTGGCTGTGAGGACTGGCTGCAACTGTTGTGGGCGTGCTGGTGTGAAGGGCAGGCTAGGTGGTCATCCATAAAAAAAAAAGTGTTATAAATAGAGGAAATTCCATCACTAAATAAATGATTGGGTCAAATGATCCCTCAGGATATTTTCATCTCTAAAATCTATGATTCCAAGTCATATGGTATATGTATTAAAATGTGTTTTTGCTTGTATTTGATACTTAGTACTTCAAATTTAGAATACCTCTTTTAGTTTGATAGTGGTTCTTATTTTGTATAAAATTAAATATAAGTATGAACATAAAAGTATATGTTCAATGGAAGTAAAAGGATAAGAAGACAGGTAAAAAGTACTGTCATTTTTATTCAAAGTGAGGTTTTCTATAAAGATGCCTATGAAATTAGTTTTATTAGTGAAAAGGATTATGAATATGTAACTAATATGTGCTAAGATTTTTATTTATTTATTTTTTTGTGCTAAGATTTTTAAATTACCAATTATCTTGTGACAATACATGTATTATCAGGAGCCTGAATAAAATATGTGTGATACTTCAGTGTTAGCTATTCTGTCTAAAAAAATGTGAGGTACAGCAAGTCAAAAACTTAGCACAAAGCATCAATTGCAACTAAGGAGTTGGAGGGTAAAGAAGCCAAGAGAACAGATGGGCAGAAGAGGCAATGAGGTTAGCAACAATTTCTGTGATGGTGAGGTTTCTGCCAGAGATGTCAGTTCTTAAAGTAGGCTTTTTCAATGGAGTTTAGGTTTTAGACACTATGAACTCTCTTTAAGGCCTACTGAAAGAACTCTTCTGCCTTATGCCAGGCCCATATGGAACATGTGTGCACTCTGAGCATTTGAATAATTCACTCAATAAAGCATTTCTCTGAGTATTGTTAATAGTTTAGAAAGTTCCCTAATCTTTATTTTCTTAAGTTAAATTTAGGCACCTAAAATAGCATTCCAAGTAAAATGAATGATGGTAGAACTAAATCATTTATGGTGATGTGATATAACCTCAAGAATTAACCTTAATAAATGTTAATGACAAGCCTTTCTGGGTGGCAAACATTAATGGTAGCATCGTTTGCAGAAGCCTCATCATCACAGAAATTGTTGCTAACCTCATTGCCTCTTCTGCCCATCTGTTCTCTTGGCCCCTTCACCCTCCAGTTCCCTAGTTTCAGTTGGCTCTTTGTGCTAAAGTTTCAACTTGTTTTACTTCACATTCTCTTTGGGACAGACTAGTTAATACCCAAGTGTCATACATATTTTATTCAGGCTCCTGATAGTACATGTATTATCACAAGATGATTGGTAATTTGACAAACTTAGCACACATTAGTTTTATATGCATGACCCTTTTCATTAATGCAATTCTAATTTCATAGGCATCCTCATAGAAAATTTCATACTGAATAAAAAGGACAGTACTCCACACCAAAAAAAAAAAAAAATCTAGTTAAAAAATTGGTAAAGGATCTGAACAAACACTTCTCCAAAGAAGGTATACAGATGGCCAATAAACATATAAAAACAGGCTCAACATTACTAATCATCAGAGAAATACAAATTAAAACCACAGTGAGATATTATGTCACATGTGTCAGAATTGCTATCAATTGAATCAACACACAACAAATATTGGTGAGGACGTGGAGAAAAGGAAACCCTTATGCACTGTTGTTGGGAATGCAGACTGGTGCAATCAATGTGGAAGGCAGTATGGAGTTACCTCAAAATATTAAAAATGGAACTGCTTTTTGACCCAGTGATTCCACTTCTGGGAATTTATCTGAAGAAGCCAGAAAGACTAATTTGAAAGAATATATGCACCACTGTGTTCATTACAGCATTATTTACTATAGCCAAGATTTGAAAGCAGCACAAGTGTCCATCAATAGATGAGTGGATAATAAATCTGTGGTACATTACACAATGGAATACTACTTGGCTGTAAAAAAAAGAAGAAAAAAAAAAAAGAAGGAAATCTTACTGTTTGTGACAGCATGGGTGGACCTGGAGAGCATTATTCTAAGTAAAATAAGCCAGTCAGAGAAAGGCAAGTACCATATGATTTCACTCATATGTGAAATCTTAATGAACAAAATAAACTGACAAACAAAATAGAAACAGACTCATAGAGAATAATTTCATAGCTGTCAGAGGGGAGGAGGAATTGTGCGGCTGGTTGAAAAAGGTAAAAGGATTAAGTAAAAAACAACCACCTGATAGACACAGATAACAGTATGGTGTTTACCAGAGGGAAAGGAGGCTGGGGAGCTAGGAAAAAAATGACAGTACTTTTTTCCTGTCTTCTTGTCTTTTTACTTCCATATTGAATATATACTTTTATCTTTATACTTACATTTACTTTTACACCAAATAAGAGCCACTACCAACCTAAAAGAGGTATTATAAATTTAAAGTGAATATCAAATACAGGCAAAAACACATTTGAACACATATACCATATGACCCAGAATCATAGATTTTAGAGATGAAAGAATCCTAGGGGATCATTTGACCCAACCATTTATTTAGTGATAGAATTTCCTCTATTTATAATGCTGTTCCTAATGGATGACCACCTGGTTTTTGCGCAAATACTTCTAATAAATTATTCTCTTGTAAGGCAGCTTATTCCACCTGTGAAAGGCACTGTTTGAAAGTCTTTTTTAACATAAACCTAGATCTATTTAGTCCTAATTTCTAGTTACTAGTTTCTGCAGTTCTTCCCCTAGAGCTATCCCTAGTAATTTGAATCTCTCAATCACACAATCACCCTTTAAATATTTGAAGTCAACTGATATTTCTAGATAAAGCAAAGGAAACATAATGACATAAAACAAGGAAATACTTTATATTAATGGTTGGAAGGAAGCAAAGGCATAAATTGACTAACTAAAAGAAAGGAAAGAAATGAAACTCAGGGCACAGGTAAAAGCAGATATACTCTGATGTACTGGAACCAAAGAATATGTGGTAGTTCTTAAATTCACAGAATGGCACTTGAGCTTCAGGAAGAGAAGCTGTGTGGAGCTCTGCAAAACTAATCGGAATGTCAAAGGGAAAGCAAAAGCAATCAGGAAGTTAACAATTATAGTAGAGTTATTATAGAGAGGGTGGGCTACTGCTTTGCTGATGTAAGGTAGTTTGTTCAACAAGAAGAGATGTACTATATGGTAACGGCTCCCAACATGTAGAGGCCACTACATGATCATCCAATGTAACCACAAAGAAGTGTTTCTTCTCTTCTCAAAGCATGCATTATATGGGATGAGAAAATATCCTCATCAGCAAAATAAAGGTAAAGCACTTTTATTATGATTATATTCTATACTGATATTCATGGTTGTCAAATATAGTATACACTGGGCTGACAGAAGATTAAATAGAAGTTTCCCCTTTGCCTGGGACATGTGGGCAAAATTACTTAGGTGCTATACATTCTTTGCATCATGACAGAGCTAGGTGGCAATGTGAAAGACCACATCACTCTTTATGTCTACATGTGTGACTGTTTTCTCCCTAAGGTGTCTTCTCAAAGACAACTCTTCTTTTTCCTTGAATTTGGCAGCCAGCCACTTTATACAACTTGGGTCTTCTTAATCCCTGGAAGTGGGCTGAGGGCTGGAGGACCTAAGGACTTCTTTTTTTTTTTTAATTAATTTGTTTTTGTTACAGATGTTTCTCCTTTTTCCCCCATTGACACCCTCCTCCCCATCTCTCCTGCCCCATCCCCAGCTTTGTTGTCTATGTCCATTGGTCATGCATACATGCATATAAGTTCTTTGGTTTATCTCTTCCCCCCAACCCCCCCCCCGAGGCTTATCAGTCTGTACCCCACCTCTATATGTCTCTGGGTCAATTTTGTTCATCAGTTTGTTTAGTTCATTATATTCCACAAAAAGACTTCTAATATAAAGAAGGTCAGAGGTCTCTGAAGGATCTGAGACTATTTAAATTAAGGTGTACTTAGTAATCAGTGGTCTAGATGCTTACAGTAGAATGAATAATGGCCCCTCAGAGATGTTCACATCTTAATCCCTGAAACCTGTAAATGCTACTTTATATGGCAAAAGGGACTTAGAAATGTGATTAAGAGTCTTGAGATGGGGAGATTATTCTGGATTATCCTGGTGGGCCCTAAATGTAATCGGAAGGGTCCTTATAGGAGGAATGCAAGCAATCAGAGTCAGTAGTAAGAAATGTGAGGAAGGAAACAAGAGATCCCAGGGGTTTGGCCATTAGACAAGGAATGCTGATAGCCTCTAGAAATTGGAAGAGGCAGGGTGTGGCTTCTCCACTGCATCCTCCAGAAGAACCAAACACTTCAAACACCTTGATTTTAGCCCTGTAAAACTCATTTTGGATTTCTGACCTCTAGGACTGTAAGAGAATAAATTTGTGTTGTTTTAAGTCACTAAGTTTATGGTAATTTGTTATAGCAGCCACAGGAAACAAACACAGTAGTCTGTACGTATTCTATCAGTTTAACTTCTTCCTATAAATATGGTATAAAAGCATGTGCTTCTCTATCTCTATTCGCAGGGTGATTGATGTGAGAAGGCAGGTTGGGGGAGTATACATTCAACCATGCAATATACTACATGAAACTAGATTGTATCAGTCAAGGTTCATTAGTTGCAAGGATCAGAAAACACTCTGACAGATTTAAGCAGAAAATCAATTTACTGAGAGGCTACTGGGAACATTACTGACTGTAGGATTTGAAAAGTCAGAACAAGGGAGCTAGGCATCAGCTAGAACCAGGCTAATAGCATGTCCCAATGAGTCCCGTTGAGACACTGCCGCTACTGGTGCTGACACTGACTCCCGTGGCTGTTATCAAGGCACCAGACCCCAGCACCACCCTGCTGCGCTGTTCCCGATGTCTCAGGAAACCATGTTTTTTGCTGCTGTTGCCATTCCCTGCCACCAGAATGGAATTTGCGTGGTTCCCGCACCTTTGAATCACTAACTTAGTTAGACTACTAACTCCTGATTGCAATCTAAGATTGGTAAACCTGACTGATCAATTCTGGATCACATCTGGCACACCCCAGCTGCAAGAGAAGCTGGGAAATAAGATTTCAGTTTCACCAGAGACGTTGCTCTGTTTCTCAGTAGGACTGGTAAGGTATGAATTCCCAAATTATAAGAAAAAGTTTCAAATGATAAGTGGCTTTAAAAAAGCACAAGTTTTCATGACCTAAATGCTAAAGGAGATTGGAATAAAATGCACTAATACATGAGCAGAAAAATGAACATAAGAATATAGTAATATACATGCCATTTTTACATCATTTTTATAATACAAAATAATATCATATTTCAAGACTTGGGAAGATTGAGCTAAATCTAAAAAATAAACACAAATGGAAAAGTATCTCTATTCAAAGAAATCATAGTAATAGTTAACATTTATTAACTGTGTTTATATGAAAAGCACTCTTCTAAGTATGTAACATATGTTAACTCTATTAATCTTGTAGGAAAGCATTTACCTCATTTGTAGGTAAATAAACAAAGGCATCAGATGTTATAACAAGCCCAAGGTCACATGTCTAGAAGCAGCAGACCCAGGCTACAAACCCAGTCTGATCCAGAGCTGTCATCATTAGAGTTTATTGATTCCTGAAAAAAAAAAACCCGCTTCTTGAAAATAAACAGATAAACAATAAACCTTTACTGGTTTTTAATGGAAAAATTCAGACACACTTATTGTGGAAATGGCAAACAATACAGAAGTTTATTTGGAGTAGAAAGTAATAGTGATTTTTTCCCATTTGACTCCCTATTTAAAATTGTACATCCCCATATTAGTCGTATCCATTATTTCATGTCTGTATTTTTCATGACATCATTCGTCATCTAACATACTAATGTATATTACCTTATTTATTTTGGGGCTCCCCCAAATAGAATGTAAAATTCATCAAGGTAGGGGTTTTGGTTTGTTTTGACCATTATTTTATCTCAGAACCTAGAAAAGTGCCAAACATACAGTTAGTGTTCAATACATATCTGTCAAATAAAGGAATAAATATAAGATGCTCTCTCTCTCTCTTTCTCTCTTTTTGCGTCTATTCCATTAATAAACAAACATACTGCATAATTTAAGATTAGAGACATTGGTAAGAAAGGCTGAGGAATTTCAGTTGATACTAAACTATATGAATTGACAGTAGGATATGATTGACTAACAAGTTGCTGTTACGTTAGGCTACATTTATATACATTGACCCATGAGCAAAGGAGGTGAGATAAAACATGAATATTTCATTCAGTTTCTTTCAAAAGATACAACCAAACTGGGAGTGGTAATAAAGAGATTTGGTTATGGAATAATATAAGCAAATGGAATATAAAAATGGAAAAAATGCAGACTTTGGGAAGACATGATAATTGTTTTTACAGACTTGAAATAACTCCTACTTGAATGAAGTTGTAAAGTAACTTTACAAGACCCCAAAGAATGAAATTACCAATAGCTGTGTGAGATTTCCTACTGTCATATCTGATACATGGAGGAACTACCTCCAGAAATGCCTTCTTAGATTCTTTTGGGTCTTCATGTATCCCCAGGAGCTTCCAAACTGTGGGCCATCATCTCCCAACAAAGTCTATAAATAAGCCCTGGAAGTAAGGGTGACAACAGCCTTTAGCTGTCAGTCTTTTCTCTCCTTTTGTCTTCAATTCAGACACCTCCCAAGGAATTTGGAGAAATCCCTATTATTCAGAGACCTCAACTCTCTCGGAAGGCAAACTTCAGTACATATGGTTGCCCTGGATTATAGTGCATATCATGTGCATAATGGTAGACAGTTACACTTCAGATGGGTCATCTGTCTAGACTTTAGTTTTATCCCATGAGAACTGAGGGTTCCCCATATATCAGAAATTAATTCTCATGTATACTTGTAATTACCTAAATCCACACTACTTTCTAGATCACATGACCTTTTCATTCTCTAATCCCCATTCTATTTTTTATCCACTCCCAAACCTAACTTCTATTCTTCTTTCCCCTCTACACCTTTTTATTTTGTACCGTTAAACCACAGTTCAATTGTTAATAAATATCCTACATCCTTGATTTCTTTTCTGGCATTTCCTTAACCTCCTTTTCTCCACCGAAAGTTAACTCTCCCTGAGGACATCACATTACCTTCATCCCTTCCCTTTCAGAATTAGACAATGTAAATCTTACCCCTAAATCTTAGGGTAAACTACTGGGCTTTCAGTCCACACTATCATGTTGGAACCATTAATCCTCCTCCTTCATGTAAGTGTCCTTCTTCTTTTAGGGTCATGTAATAAGCTATGCTTTTTGTGTTAGCTGTAGATGTTATCATAATTTTTCTCTTTCATCCTGTGAGCTCACCCCTTCCAGGATTCAGGATGACATCAACATCTCTGAATGCAGAGCCAACATCAAGGCTGCATCCATTGGGTGCCTTTTTTCTACATATATCCTTACCTTCCCAGTCACCCATTTCCATGGCCATATTCTGGACCAGATAGTCACTCAGAACTGTTCTATCACTGCAACATTTAATCCCTCCACTTATCTTATTCAGTGTATCAGTCAGGGTTTTTAATTGCACACAAAATAATCTGGTCTAGATAGTTTAGGCAGAAAAAAAAATTAAGGTATACTAGTTAGCTTAAGGAAGCCAGAGAGCCACGTCTCCATGTCTAAATGCCAGAAAACAGGAATTGTGTTTGACACCATTAAGGCTACTCTAGAGAAAATATCCCACCTGCCACTGTTCAGTACTACAGTGTTGCTGGTACCATTGATACCACTGGTGTCACTGGATGCTCAAATTTCCCAGCCAGCTCTTCTGAAGAGCCAGGCATCTTTGTGGATATGGTGGCTGAGAGGTGAATCCCTCTTGTTCACTTCATCACATTGCTCACTTTTTAAAATTGATGTTCTAAGAGGATGCATCTGATTGTTGTTCATGTGCCTACACTTTGGTAGAAAATATTTCCAGGAACGTTTCTTGGTGTCTACCTTGGGTAATCAGGACTCATAAGGCAGAAAGTTCTCATGCAGATCCCTCTATTACTACCTCATTTATATATTTTCCATTTTCACATTAACTCCAAGCTAGTTTATATTTTATGGTACATAGTTTCAATCAGTCTTTCATATGTGTATCACGTTTTCTTGACCCATTATTTTGTCATACAGACAAATGCAATGCTGAACAAATCTGTTTAGATTTTTTTATGTCTGTATAGGGGCTGTGCAGTATTGTTGGAAGTAATCACACAATTAAGCAGATAATTGTCACCATAAATCAATGGTCCTGGGACCATACTAACCAGGCCCTCAAGGTTGTCCAAGAATTCTCTTATGCTTACCTTGTCAGTTCTTTCTCTTTCTCCACAGGTGCCATTTCAAATGTTTTATTCTGTTCTCAGACCTCTTATTCTACCCTTCCATTGAGCCTATTTATATTTGGGGCAAATTACCTTATCTTTTACTTCACAATAAAAACAGAGCTATCAAACAGAATATTTTTAAAATGTTGCTCACAAAACTATAAACCTAATTATATCAACACCAAAATTTTCTTCTTCTCCACCTAATAAAATGAAAAAATTCCTAAGGGTCTTATCTCCTTCCATTAGGGTTTGAATACTCATAATTTTATATTAAAATAATCTAACACACTAAAAGCCAATAAACAATTGTGCAAACAACCACACCCATGCTTTGCCAACTACTATGTTTTTCTTTCACCCTTCAAAGGAAACCTTCTTGATTTCTGCTTTAACTTGCTACTACAACAGCTCTTTATAAAGTTATTCATTACCTACTTTTCTTTCCTCCCTCCCTCCCTTTCTCCTTTCCTCCTTTCTTCTCTTTGTCCCTCCTTCTCCTCTCTCTTTCTCTCTCTGAAGTCAGTGCAGGGTTTTCTGTCCTTACCTTACGTGACTTCTCTAGATTTTTAAGGATAAGGCCTCTGCCTATCTCTCCAGCATCATTACCCGGAGCCATGAGAAATAGTATTATCTTGGGTTTGTTAATAGGAAAATGATATCTGGTAGATCCATGATTAAAACTCAAGTATGTTTGAATCCAAAAGTGTGTTGCAAATTCTGATAAGGTTGCACTCTATGAGTCTTTCTGTTATAATCTGGAAAGTCCAGTTGCAAAGAACAGAAACCCATTAAAATTAGCTTAACTAAAACTCGGAAATATTGGAAGGATTCAGAGCTCTCTGTGGGACTGACCAGTTGGAAGTGCAGGTGGCCTTCAGGAGGGCCTGGACCAGGAGCTGGACAGTGATGACCTAGTGCTTTGCTCTCCGTCTCTTGGGGCCATGAGGTCTCTCATGGTGGCTCCTCAAGCAGGTCAGCTTCATTTTTGCTTTCTGTAGATTTCCTTCTTCTGCTTCACGGTGCACTTGATAACTGAATTTTGAGCACATTCTCCATACATAGTGTTCTCAGTATAACACTTGAGCTCTGAAATGAGTGTTTTACCTGGTATTTTACTCTGGACATATGAATCTTTCTGACTTACTCCTCTTTTTCTTCCTGCTCTAATATCTTACACCGTACCCTGGTTGATAAATGCATTCAGGTGTTCTTGTGACCTTGAACATGCTATCTTACCTCTTTTTCAATTCAGTGTTCTGCTCTCCATTTCTCTAAAGCACCCTCTTATTTACCCTTCACATATTGTTTCCTTTTTTAAAAAACAATTCTCAAATTGTTTTCCCTAAATATTCTTAATAAAATATTCAAACTCTTATCCCAGTAACCTTAGCTTTTAAATAAAACCATATTTATGTAGTTAATAAACATCTATTGAATACATACTATATATTGTGTGCAATGTTAGTCTCTGGATAAACAGAATACATAAAACTTACTTCTTGTCCTCCATCTTCTGACGTCACGATTTTTAGCTCAAACATGAACAACATTGTCACTATCATTTCATAAATGAGAAAATTAGGCTTGGAGAGTTTAAGTAGTATTTGCCCAAGTTTCCATGGGTATAATAAGTGTAGGATTCAGATTTTAGTCTGAATCCTCAGAATCCACGTCAAATTCTTGTGAAGTCTTCAGTGGAAGCAGATCTGCCTTCCTTTTGTTTGGTGGAGACTTGGCTTCTAAAGATTATTTGGACCCAAAAGTGATAAGTAAGATTTTTTATTAGTTTGGCATGTATGATAATCACAATTTGAATGTAAGGTAATAATTTTTGTTTTGCTGTTCTCAGAACTTTTATAAAGGCAATTGCAAAAGAAGTTCCAAAAATATGTTGACTACTGACAGCCTTCCTGGAATGAGTATAGTTTTCCAAGATGAAAGAGACTTAAAGGAGAAATTTTAATTATATACACAAGTTCCTTGAAATCAAAAAAATATATCTTATTATTGTATAATTAGTCCTGGAAGGTTTAAAGAAGAAATAACACTTATTGTCCATCATTACCACCTTAGGCCAACTAGTTCATTGTATTAATTTCTGTTACTTAGGCAACCGAGGGAAAGTGAGAGGACAAAGAGTTTTCAAATATTAAACAAAACACATTCTGAAAAATAATAAGTTCTATAACTTGGACATAAATGTGTGTTTGTGTAATTGGGCTAGTAAAAAAGGTGAAGATCTATAGAATCTCAAAATATGTATTTCTTTTATCCTGATTTGGGCTTTGAATCAACCTTTGTTAGATCGTGGTGTTTTCAATAGAAAGAAAATGTGATCTTCCCTTTTATAACACATAAAATGTACATATCTTCATTGTTTGCTCACCATGTCATTCTTAAGGTACTTTTCCATCTCTTCAAATCTTTCTGGATGATCATTTCAAATAAGATAAATGTGTCTCTTCATTCCTGTTTAAAAACACAGACAAATACCATCTGTTCCTTGAGCTGCTCCAGGTACAGTGGCCACCTATTGCTCTCCATCTGTCAACTGTACATTCATCTATGTTATCGGAGCTGCCAGTTGATTCTGTACTAAAAGACAGTGGCAATCATTTCTGGCATCTCATTTTATGTTTGTTAGATGTGGAATTTTTGATTTATAAATAAAATATAAAACTATAAAATGGTAAATACAGTTTCCTAAGTTGACTTAGAAGATCATTTCAAAGAAGGATTTCCGAAAATGGTTACAGCATCACTGGCATATGGTTAGCCTTTGAAGTGAATTGTTTACCTGATGGCATTCATGTGGATGTTTAATGCTCAGCAAGTTAAGCTTTTAAGAAGTAAATCTTTTATTTTATTGTAATAACCCACACAAGTAAGTACTATAAAAATAACTATATTAGATAAACTTAAAGGTAGGTATTTAAGTATTAAAAATTAGCATTGCTTCTCCCCTTCCAAATTTAAAATAACTTTTATTTTGAATCTGGAGACTTTATTATTTACTTCCTCTCTGGGATGTTAGATTTTATTGCTTAAATGATGATTTTCTCCCCTCCTTTCTTCATTTGTGTTCTCAAATTTTTATTAATTGCATATTTGATGTCATAAATTGCTCTTCTAAGTTTTTTTTTCTCCCTCTTCTCTTTTCTCTCATATTTTCAACTCTTTAATTGCTCTGAATTTTGGGAGATAATCCCCATTTTATCATCTAATTCTCAGTTGAATTTTTGTTTCAGTAATCATATTTTTAATTTTCATGTTCTTTTAAAATTACTCTTATTGTTCCTTTCACATTGCAGAACATTCTCTTTCAATTATAGATGCAATATCTCCACCAGTCTAATCTGCATTTATACTAAAATCAACTTTTCTCATTATTTATTATTAATAGACAATGTGTGTTCTGTAATTCTGAACTGATAAAAGGATTGAAAGGAAAGTTTAATGCCTCTATTTTTATACAGAGATATTCAGGCAGAATGGAGAATAATGTATGCAAGGACCAACAACATATGACAGCTGGGATGTTGATTTTAGTAGTGTGGTCTTGGGGACACCACCAAGATTTGCCATTGTCAAAATTGCAAGGATGCTGCATTTTTGTCGAATGCTCTCCTAGTTCTCTTTCTCTTTCCTACTCTGTATTGGCATTTTCCTGATTTTTCTCCATTCCCAAATTGGTCACTGTTTTCACACTGTGCCGACTCTGAGACCCTACTAAGACCTTTCTTTTCTCAAATGTTATCTAGTTTGCTATTCTTCTATTAAATCTGCTAATCTGTAGCAAGAAACATCAGAATTAATGGGTTAATTTGTGTTTAGTTGTAAATTATTGATAGTCCACAGAGAGGTCCTGAAAACTCAATAAATTTTAATTGGCATAACTGAGAAGGGAGATATTTTTGAGGGCCTTTTGCTTTCTCTAGGCAGATTCTCAGAAGTCTGTTCTAAACATATTAAAACAGTAATCAGCAACTTAATGTCTTAATTCTGAAAGAGCTTTATAATCCTAAAAGTGATTTGTAAATGTATTCAGTTGCTATAAATCTCCATATACACTATATAGATCATCATAACTATACTCTGTTTTTTAGACAGATACATACATCTGTCTTTCTATGTTTTTTGAGATCCAGATACAAATTATACTAGTCTATTCTCAATAAAGTCTGCAGAAGAAAATAGTTAACAGGGAGGCCTTATACCTTATATCTTCTTTCCTTCCCAAATATCTAATGTCATTTCTACTACAACTTGAAGTTCTTCTAATTTTTTAAAATTGATTTTTTAGAAAGAGAGAAAGGGAGAGGGAGAGAGAGAAACATTGATGTGAGAGTGAAACATTGATTGGCTGCCTTCTGCATGCTCCCTACCGGGGATCAAGTCTGCAACTCAGGCATATTTCCTGATCAGGAATCAAATTGGCAACCTTTCGGTGCCCAGGTCAACCAGCAGAGCCACACCAGCCAGGGTTTGAAGTTCTTTCTAATATTGAGTAAAGGAATGTATTAGCTAGAAGATAAATGAGGGTGTCGCACATGCTGTTATGTACTGATTACTGACTCTGGATGCATTTTGAAGCACCTACCTGGTTGCTCAGTCTGTTTATTGTAAACAAATTTGCAATATATGAAACAGCAGTGCACTGAAGAAAGTTTGTTATATAACCAGAATGGAACTCTATGACTAGCATGATAAACACAAGCATAGACTCCAAAATGAATGGGTTTCCTTTAGTTGAACTTCAGTAACTCATTATCATGGAACCACAGCATATCCCAGTGCAGGAAATGGACTCAGGAATCTGTCTGACAGTTTGAGGTCTCTGCTGTATTGATACTGGATATGCCGTTTCACTTGTCATATCTTTTCCTGGAGCTGGGTAAGATGTGTGTTTTCAGATAGTCTGTTTGATGTTCTCAGCCTTTGTGATCACACAGTCTGTGTAGGTACAAACAGCTATTGACAGTGTCTTTAAAATAAAAATGTATTCAGGCACACACACACATCCCATGTTGTATTTGAATACAAGCACAAAAGAGAGTAATTATTGTGTAATTTAAAGAACAAGAACTTGGGAGTTAGACTTTGTCTTAAACTTCATTTTTGTAATTAACTAGTGTGTACATTTTAGATAGTTACTTACCTATCTGAATTTCAGTTTCCTCATTAGCAGAAGTGGACATATTAGTAATCTTAATAGACAATGGCAATCAAACAAGATAATTTACTGTTGGTACTTTAGTCTTATCAGATAGTAGATTCTTAAAATACCTGATTTTCTTCTTCTCTTTACTCCTCACAGGTCACACTTGGAAACAGCCTTCTCTGGCACGGCCGTTACAGTGTTGTACATGCACGTGTACATGAATGTACCTAGTTATGCACATTCTGACATAAACATATGCACTTACATTTATCGAGGAGGATTTGGTGAGTATGAATAATAATGGAATAGGTGGAAAGACAGAAAAAGAAGTATTTTTTTAAACAATATGAGAATCAATGATGAGCAATAAAATCAAGGGCCAAAGGCTGAACATTAAATAAAGGCTCAAGCTTTTCTATTACAATGCAGATGTCACCGGGCATGTGCTTTGAAAAGATAGATATATCTAGGTTTGCATTTTGGAGTTATTTTTAACCATGCATTCTATCCATTTCCATACATAACCTATTTGCAGTTTATATGCTAATCTCATGTCTCTGTCTAGCTCTGTATAACCTGGGACAGCTCAGTGTCTACAATGATCTTTTACATGCCTGTCATACAACTATAGTGTGGAGGTTTTGAAATGAAAAAAATGTGTTGGTTGCTAGTCACAAGAATAAATACATGTCAGTAAAAGATGGAAAAAATATTTGTTGTTGGCGTTTTTGAAAGAGTATCGGGGAGACTTCCGGTCAAGATGGCGGCGTAGGTAAACGCGGTATCACGTCCTCCCACAACCACATCAAAGTTACAACTAAACTACAGAACAACCATCATTCAAAACCGCCTAAAATCAAGCTGAACGGAAGTCCTACAACTACGAAATTAAAGAAGAAGCCACATTGAGACTGGTAGGAGGGGCGGAGGCTCGATGGGCTGGTCCCACACCCACGTGTGGCGGATAAAAATTAGGAGGACACCTCAGCTGGGAAGGTTCTCCCTGAGGACTGAGGGGTCCCCATCCCACACCAGGCGCCCAGCTCAGGGTTCCAGTGCCAGGAAGACAAGTCCCCATAACTTATGGCTGGAAAAACCAGCAGGAACTGAGGCTGAGGCGGCTGGAGCCCCCAGCAGCTCCTCTTAAAGGGCCCGCGCACGGACTTACTTGGACTCCCACCCTCTAGGCTCCACTGTGGGGGAGGCAGCTTGAAAGGCATCAGAGTCATATGGGGAAGAACTGAGCTGTTTGGCATTGGGGTGAGGGCTGGAGAGGCAGCTTTCTCCTGGACAGATGTGCTGTCAGAGGCCTTTGTTCCTTTGGTGAGCCCTTCCCTGGGGCGGCAGACGCTGCCATACCTGGGACTCCAGCAACCTGGCTCACGCTGTTGGCCCCGCCCTGGTGATTCCCTGAGGCCCCGCCCCATCCAACTTTCAGGCCCACCCAAGCTGTTGCCAGTTGCTTTACCATAGGATTGGCCTGTCTTGGAGCCTGCTTCAGCTTTTCCTAAATTCTTTCAAACAAGCATCTGGTCTCAGCTAGCCCCACACCTCTCGCTAAGTAATACATAGAAACAAACAGAGGGAGGCAGCCAAAATGAGGAGACAAAGCAACAGGTCCCAAATGAAAGAACAGAACAAAACTCCAGGAAACGAACTAAGTGAAATGGAGTTAAGCAACCTAACAGATACTGAGTTCAAAACACTGTTTATAAGGATGCTCAATGGACTTAGTGAGAACCTCAGTGGACTTAGTGAGAACCTCAGTGAACTTAGTGAGGGCCTCAAGAGCATAAAAAAAGACCAGTCAGAAATGCTGGATGCACAGTTAGCAATGAAGGAGGCACTAACTGAAATAAAGAATAATTTGCACAGATTCAATAGTAGAGTAGGTAAAGCCAAGAAGCAAACCATGGATTTGGAATATAAGGAAGCAAAAATCACCCAATCAGAGCAGCAAACAGAAAAAAGAATCCAAAAAAATGAGGATAGTGTAAGGAGTCTCTGGACAACTTCAAGCGTGCCAACATTCCCATCTTGGGGATGCCAGAAGGAGAAGAGAGAGAACAAGAAATTGAAAATCTATTTGAAACAATAATGGCAGAAAACTTCCCTAACTTGGGGAAGGAAACAGACATACAAGTCCAGGAAGCACAGAGAGTCCCAAACAAGATGAACCCCAAGAGGCCCACACCAAGACACATCATCAAAATGCAAAAGATTCAAGACAAAGAGAGAATCTAAAGCAGCAAGAGAAAAGCAGTTAGTTACCTACAAGGGAGTTCCCATCAGACTGTCAGCTGATTTCTCAAAAGAAACTTTGCAGGCCAGAAGGGAGTGGCAAGAAATATTCAGAGTGATGAAAAGCAAGAACCTACAACCAAGATTACTCTATCCTGCAAAGCTGTCATTTAGAATCGATGGCCATACAAAGAGTTTCCCAGACAAGGAAAAGCTAAAGGAGTTCATCACCACCAAACCATTATTATATGAAATGTTGAAGGGTCTTCTTGAAAAAAAAAGATAAAAAAATATGAACAAACAAAATGGCAATAAGTACATATCTATCAACAGCCGAATCTATAAACAAAATGAACAAGCAGAACAGAAACATTCTCAAAGATACATAGAACTTTTGTTGGTTACCAGATGGGTGGGGGCTGGGGGATGGGTGAAAAAGGTGAAGGGATTAAGAAGTACAAATTGGTTGTTAGACTGACAAACCTCAAAGGGTAGGGGGGTTGGGGGGTGGGAATAAATAAACCAAAGATCTTATATGTATATATGCATAACCAATGGACACAGACAACAGTGTGGGGAAAGGCAGGAGGGGGGCGGGAATGGGGAGGAGGGGGTCAATGGGGGAAAAATGAGAAACATCTGTAATACATTCAACAATAAAGATAAGTTAAAAAAAAAAAAGAGAGTATCGGTGTTTTTGGAAGGGTTGTCATACTTCACTTTCAGAAATACATAAATTTAAAAATCTTAATTACATATGGTACATATATGGCATGTAGCCTAGTGGCAGAAGATATTTATAATTTTATATGTGTGCATATATTTAAATAGTTTTTCCAATTATAATTTTAGCCATATTGTGTGCATCAACTATTTTTATTTTTTGGTAACTCCTTTTGTTTTAAAACATACTGCTTAAGTAACTTAATGAGGTATTGATTTTGACTGATATAGTAGGAATTCCAGCTTGAGCTCAAACTATATTCATATCTGGGAAGCAGATATACATGAATGTTTCTGGAGAACCGGTGGAACCATCACATGGAAGCCCATTTTTATGGATAACAATTCATTCTAAGAAGAAGGAATTGACTTCGTAAGAAAACTTAAAGTAAGTACGAATTTTTCTCCGTTACATTACATTACTTTGCAACTTGCATTTCGAAGACTGCAGTGCAGGTACTTCGGTAGGGACCAAGTGGAGATGAGCTGCTTTAAGCTGCAGGAAAGGCCTGCAGAGCTCCTGCCTCTTAGAAACCCTGGGAAACAAAGGCCTGCACGGAGGTCTGCGAGCAGCCTGGACTCCACTGACGATGACGAGTCCAGACCCTGGGGATCGATTTTAATTGGTTCTTTACAGAATTGAACTCAGAAGAGTGCAACCAGGAAACAGACTTTTCCCCCCTAATACCACCACTCAAACACACTCTTCAGGATCAATCTTTCCTACCCTTTCTCAGAATTTTGGAAAGATTCAAAGCTTTTCAGTTATTTTTAGATATTAAAAATAATAAAATCTAGTGAAAATCAAAATTGTAATTTTACTTACAATTTAATGCTTGTCTCTTTTCCTTAGCTCAAGCCTAACCCAAGGCTTAAGAGAATCAAGAGAAGGGGGGGGGGGAGAGAGAGAGAGAACGTTTACGCAGGCACTTGAGTTGAGGAGATTATTTAAGAAAGCACCACCCATAGGTGCAGAAAATCTCTCTTTAGTTTGACAGCAGAGTGGGATTTAGAACATAGTTTTAAAAATTGGCCAAATGTTTCTGGTTAGAGCTTTAAAATGACAACTGTTATCCATTTTATTCCTTCTCAAATAATTTCTCCGGTGACACTGTGCAAAATATTTAATTGAGTGATGACGAGAACAGGGGGTTTTCATATCATCCCAAATGTTTAGAATGTATGTGTGAAAACATAAATAATATGCCCTCACCCCTGAAAACTGAAGTGTGTAAACTGAGAGCTTGGAGGTGGTGGGTAGTGATATAGATTGAGGTTACCCTGGAGGCAAATAAGACATGCTAATTAATATTTATGTTCTCAGTAAATATGTGAAGAATTTCTGTTATGGGTATATGGCTAAAATGGCTGCACTGAGCTAAGGTTAAAGGCAACAAGAAATAAAAACATCTGAATGGGACCAACATTCGATTGGCAATAGCTGTTTACGGGCACTCTAACGAGCAATTCCTTCCAGAAAATAAACACTAATGTTGATGTCATGATGCATGTATAGTTAAACTTCTGTGGTTTACTGTTAAACTTTTGAATAAAAAATATTTATTTTTCTGGTTTTAAAATTATATGTAATAATGTCTGTCATATAAAATTGGGAAAACAAATTTTAAGAAAAAAAATTTAAGAATCAACACCACTTGGAATTTTACCATCCAGAAATAACAACTACTGCAAAATCTTTGATGAACACGTCCTAGTTTCTTTTTCTTTTTAAAAAACTTTTTTTCCCCTTTATTGCTTTTAGAGAGAGAGGAAGAAAGAGGGAGAGAGAGACAGAAACATCAATGAGAGCGAACATTGATTGGCTGCCTCCTGCATGTCCCCCAATGGGGATCAGGCCCACAACCTGGGCATGTGTCCTGACCGGGAATTGAACCAGTGACCTCTTGGTGCATGGGTCACCGCTCAACCACTGAGCCACACCGGCCAGACCTTAGTTTCTTTTTCTATGCAAATATAAACTTATACACATATTCTACAAGCATGGCATATGAACTATATTTTCAATTTGAATGATTTTTGTATCTCATGATTTTTAATAAGTGAATATGCTATATTTTTGCTATTATAAATAGTGCTATAATATAAATCCTTGCAATCATGTCTTAGGTGATGCTATGGTGTTTGTGTCTCCCCCACATTCACCTTCTGAAGTCTTAACATTCAATGTGATGGCGTTAAGAGGTGGTACCTTTGGGATGTGCTTAGGTTATGAGGGTAGAGGCCTCATGAATGGGACTCGTGCCCTTATAAAAGAGACACTCCAGAGCTTCCTAGCCCCATCTGCTGTGAGATGATACAGCATCAAGTCTGCATCCTGGAAGGGGGCTCAACCATACTGGCATCCTGATCTCAGATTTCCAGCCTCCAGAGCAGTGAGAAATAAATGTTTCTTGTCTATGAGCCTCCCAGTCAGTGGCATTTTGTTATAACAGCCCAAATGGACTCAGACAGGTACTTACATGTTCATTCTATCTTTTCGATAAAGTTGTACTTTTATTTTTATGTACCTCTTTATCTCTTTTAATAGATCTTACCTTATTTTGTATTTTGTCTAAAATTAGCATGTTACCTCAGCTTTCTTTTGGTTAATTTCTGCAAAGTATATCTTTCCCCATCATTTTATGTTTAATCTGTGTGTATACACGTATGTGTGTGAGTGTTCTGGATGTTCCTCTTGTCAGCAGCATAGAACTGTATTTCTTTCAACACTCCAACGCAACCATCTGTTTTCTAATAGGCGGATTTAATCCATTTACATATTGGAGCTAATAATTATAATTGATGGTTGATATGGATTTATTTTTGAAACTTATTTTGTGATTTCTGCTTTCTATATTTTTATTTTATTCTTTTCTTTGCTTATCTACCATCTATTGGATTATTTCTTTCTATCCCTCTATTATTTTAGATATTTCATTCATTCAGTATTAATTTGGCATTAATTAAACTAAATATAGATTAACCATTTCAAACAGTTTCATGAGTTATATACTGTGAGCATGACCATTTTACTGGTAAAGGAGGATGAGTCATAGAGAGATTAAATAATTAGCCTAAAGTCACAAACCAGTATGGAAAGGAGCCAGAATTCAACTGAGACGTTTTTGCTCCAGAGCCTATGCATGCTTCTCCCAACCACTGGGCTAAATCAGTGCCATGAAGCAAATTATATGAAGTATTGGATAAGTCTGTGTGGAGGTCTCTATCTTACATACCATGGAAGTAAATAACATGATAAGAAAGGCCTCATTCAAAAGGTGATGGCCCAGCAAAGTCTTGAAAGAGGTGAGGAAACAAGTCATAGAGATATCCGAGGAAGAGAATTACAAGTAGGAACAAACGTTAGCCCTATGGTGGCCACAACTACAGCGTCCCTGTGCCTCTGAGCAAGGGTTCGACGATGACAGCGAGCAAACAAGCAGCCAGGTCACATAGAGCCCTGTAGGTTCCAGGAAAAAGTGATGTTTTTGTTTTTTCATACAGCCACACCTATTCATTTGTGAACTGTGGAGGAGAGGGTTCCAACAGAGACTGTATGGACTTCAAAGTCTAAAACATGTACTATCTGGCTGTTAACAGAAAAAGTTTTCAATCTCTCTTCTACTTCAAAAATGTTTGTTGAGTGAATAAATAAAACAACTCAACTTTGGTACTCTATCATATAATTATATTATTACAAACAACATAATGTATATTGTATAATATACATTGTATATTAAATGTATACATGTAATGTATATATTTACACATGTAAACCTATGTATGTAAATATAATATTCATTACATATATATTAAGGGCATATTTAAAGCATGTTATATAATATGTAGAGAATATATAATTGCATAACTATCTATACTATACAATTGTATATCATTATATAACAATATATATAACTATAGCTCTATGTAACTCTATATAATACATACATATGTGTATGTTATATAACATACAACTTTTATTATCTTTTGTCAAATAAATTTCTCCACAACTTTTATTCTCTTTTGTCAACTAAATTCTAAAACAGGAACTGTGCCTTATAATTTGTTTATTACTCTTTTCCCAATTTTGCTTTGCGCTAAAGTATTTAATAAATACTCAAGTAATTTAAAATAGTTTAAACTAGCCCAGCCAGTGTGGCTTAGTGGATTGAACATCATCCCATGGACTGAGAGGTTCCGGTTCAATTCTTCATCCCGACACATGCCCGGGTTGCAGGCTCAATCCCCTGTAGGGGGCGTGCAGGAGGCAGCTGATTGATGTTTCTCACATCGATGTTTCTGTCTCTCTCTCCCTTCCTCTTTCTCTAAAAAAAAAAAAAAATCAATAAAAACATATTAAAAAATAAAATAAAATAGTTTAAGCTATATTTATTTTTTACCTACTAACCTATTATAAGCTTTTGATCCCTAGTTGAATGCTTATATCAGAGATTTGGAAGACAGGTATGATACAGAGTAAAATAAGGGATACAAATATAAATCAGTAATTTCGTGCAGGAACAGCTATTTGCATGCAGGACAAGTACATGATCCTTTGTGAGTTATGATTAAGCAGTCTTACAGAGTTAACTTCTTAAAGTGCCTAATGAACAGTTATTCATAGGGAGTAGACAGCTCCACGTACTACTGAATCGGAACTCGTGTGTTAGATTTGTGTGCTCCTTTTCCACAGAGGTTTTAGTCCATTTTAAAAGCTATGGAAGTTGATGGATTAGAAAGGAACATGGTCAATATTGCCTGAAACCATGTAATCCCAAATGACATGCTTCATTGAGCTGCTTAAAGTAGTGTAACTTTTGTTTAAAAAGAAAATGTAGGTAGGAGAAATGAAAACAATTTGGAGGAAGCTAAGTCCACAAGTGAAGGTCAGTGATGTGTGTTAAGTTTGGGGAAAAAAAATGTCTTTGGTAATGTGTTCTGAGCGCATAAATCTATAGTAGAGTTATATTAGAGCCAGCTGTCTCTTCAATAACAATTTGTCACTAGCTGTGTGGAAGTTGAAAGTATCATAAACACCGCCTTACAACACAAAATTCAAAATCTTGTCTATGTTACACAACGGACACTGTTTGTATTGGCGTCATTTATCCAATGACACCACAAACCACATAAAAGATATAGTTCATAAATTCACAAATCTTTCTCAAGGGGACATGAAATAAGAAACTTGTCAGCTTAAGTCTGATCTAGCTTATTACATGGCATAACATCCATCTGATTGATACTCTGAGGTCTCTATGAAAAAAAGATGAAATTTAAATCACAATTTATAAGGCCAAAGTTATTGAACCAATTGTCATAGATGAAAACATGCAAAAATGGCTTGCTGTTAGACAGAATAAAACAAGTTCTTTGAGGTATAAGTAAGTGAGGGCAGAGGAAGGTGCAATTACATTCGGAGGAAAAATGAGTGGGGAAAAGAATATTGGACTAGTGGGCTATAATTTGTATCAAGAGCCTGAAAAAAATTATATATATATATATATATGTACACACACAAGTATTAAGTAAACCAATCAACATAGGTTTTCCCTTTCTTTTGTTTATTCATAAGCTCAAAGGAAGGTTGATAATGTGTGGTATTATTGTTAATACTAGAAGAGAATTACAATTAAAAGTAAAAAGAATTATAATGAGCAGTTTAAAAAATGTACTATATTTAATAGATTAAATAATTTATGTGGGAAAAATGGTATAGAGTTATAGTAAGCTTTTTAGTCAAAGCAGCTGCTTTCATGATTGGTACCAGGTTTGCTGAGTTCACATCACCCAAAGAGCTTTTTCAGGCACCATGGTGGTAGCTCATTTCATCACAGTGCAATACTCAATTGTCCGTATAAACCATAAAAGGTTTACAGCATCTAATGAATGGAGCTGACGAGATTTAAGGCCTTTGCTGTCATCATTCTAGTGCTATGTAACACACCATGTAGAACCTAATAATTTATTTTTTTCCATTTTAAAAATGCTATTGGGGAATCTTTGAGAGTATTATAGCAGCATTGGGAGAACCTGTTGTGAAATTCCCCCATTGTTGTGAAGGGATGGTGAGGGATACATTGATAGCCAGCACTTTTGAAGTATGGAGTATATGCTTTTTGCCCTAAGGCATGCGCACTACCTGGCGATAGTGGGAGAAGGGACCTCTTCTGCCCCTCAGATAGAAGCTCCCTTTAGTGAGGCTTCTTCCTCCATGGACAAGCCCTGGAGCTCCCTGGGGTCAGCACTGCACAGTGTTCCTTTCCTTCCCTCTCCAGTTCCCTCTTCAAGAAAGCTGCTAGCTAAGGACGGTGGGGTGACCCTGCAGCCTGTGTCTGGTGTTTCCTTGGCCACCCGTTCTTTGGGGCCATTGTCAGCTTTCCAGAATTCTAATATAGTGCTGTCAGACAAATGGAGCACATCTCTCTCCCCAGACGTCTTCATAGCTCCATTTCCAGAGAGAGTGAGGGGAGGATCCTGCTTATTATACAGACAGAGTCTATTGATTTCCATTCAGTGTGAGTCATGTTTGCTTTAATTGGTACATAACCAATGCCCATTCTACTAAGACAGTCAGTATGCTCTTGTGATGAATTGCTTTTAATTTTGCCCTGACAGTTTGTGGATAGATTCTCAAAGGTGATATTACCTGGTTCATCTAAAACTGGAAATGTTACCTCTATAACCAGATGGCAATGTATTGACATTGAATCATACTCATTTGAAGAAGTATTAAACTAACATTTTAAATTCTCCATGCCAGCTTTCACATTGTTCTAATCAAAGAAAGTAACGCATGAAAAGGTACTAATAAAAGTAGAGTCAGAGAAAAAGATCATTCGATTGATAAGTGAATTTCTATCTAAGGTTGACTCATAGTGATTAGAATTGAATCACTAAGAGTAGATTTCAAAGTGGATTGCAAGACACCGTTTACAGTCAAGACAAATTGTCTTTCACTTCAATTTTATTTCAGAATTACATTTTCCATTCGGTAGCAAGATCACAGAAACAAACCAATTTATCAGAAGAGTATGAAAGATATTTAGTCAAGCCCTGATGGCTAATAAAGACATATATTTTTTCTTTACTCCATTCTATACATCTGAATAGAAGTAAACAGACCATATTGCTAGTTAAATAGTATAGGAAACATTTGTACTTTACAAAGATTCTATTTACATTTGACGTTCTAATCTGAATAGAGAATTTTAAGTTGCAAAGAAATGTTAGAAATCATCTAACTGAATACCCTTTACAAGTAAAGAAAATGTAGTTCAGTGATCTTAAGTAGCCTAACCTAATAGCACAGCAAGTAAGAAAGACATGCTAATATCTGATCTCTTGACTCTTACTAATGCAATTTCTAGCATATAATTCATAAAGCGATTTCTTACATGTTATAAATTGCTGCTATTATAATATTTCATTTGATATATTTATTCAAACTTTTGAATTCCTCAAGAAACCTAGCACATTCCCTAAACAAGAAAACCAAGTGTTGTTATTCATTCATTCAACATATATTTATCACATCCTTACAAGATAAAGCCCTAACTTTACACAATTTATACACACTAGGGAGCAAGATAAAAAAAAAAAAAAAAAACAGAAAAGAAAACAGAAAATTATACTGGGGCATGATATATGATAAAATAAGGTATAATACAGTATTATCAGTACAGAGCATGGATCAGTCTTGGGCAGAGTTGGGTGAGTTGTATAATGAGGTTGATTTCAAGATGAGTCTAGAATGATTAGTAGTGGCTACCACCACAGAGAAGAAGTATGGAACAAGAATGTCCCAGGATTAAGGAACAGAGTGTGGAAAAGAGGGTGCCAGTCCTTAGTAGGAAGACTGGTGTTCTTGCTTTCAAGGATGTGTTAGGAGATTGATTTTGCTAAAGCCGAGTGAATGACAAGAGAAGTGAGTAGAGGAGTAAGCAAGTATCAGATAATACTTGGACTTTAAACTAAGGGAAACAGAAATCTATTAAAAGATCTTAAGGAGGAGATACAAAGTTCCCTCTGATTGAAAGGCAGGGACTGACATCACTGGATAGGGTGATGGTCATATTATGTGATTTTCTTGCTTTAAATCATGCAATGGCTTCCATTCTCCTTAGTACAGAGTCTAGTAACCTCTAAATATTTACAAGAATCTGCCTCTGTTTCTTTAACTCTGATGTCCAATTTCAGCCACACTACAGCAGAATGTTTCATGCTAAGAGGACTTGCCTCTAGGACATTGAAATTGGTACCGCTTGCCTGGGACATTTCTCCTTTTCCTCTTTGTCCAGCCAAACTTAAGTTTTAGCTCAAGTGTCAATTCCTTCAAGAAGCCTTCCCTAAAATCTCCTAGTCCCACCCTAAGTTGGTTTTCATCTACTTTGAGTTTTTAAGATCCACCCCTTCCCCATACTATCACTATCATATCATCATCATCGGATAATATGATTGCATGAAAAATGCTTATGTTCTTGAAAAATTGAATGTGAATAATGTATGTATGATATTATATGAAATAAAAATAAGAAAGCTGTTACTGATGGAAACAAAAGTTGTGATTCCGAGATTACTAATTTTTCTCCCCACTGGCTATAAACTCTATTCTGTAAATGCTTTTTGAATAGTAAATGGGTTAGAATGGTAAAAAGCTGGGGCAATGAGACCAATATGAGGTGGTTACGGATATAATAAAGGGCCTGACCAAGGGGATGGCAATGGGGTTGGATGGAGTGGATGGGCTCTGGAAGAAAGTGGGTAACGGAGGAAAGGGGAAGAAATGGCTGGACCAGAGGTGAAGGATAGTGGGATAACAGTGGTTGACCTTCAGATTTCTGGCTTCTGCAGTGGCTTGATGATGGTAACAGTCACTGAAATAGGGAACCCAAAAGCAGAGTCAAGATGATGACTTCAGTTTTATTCATGTGGCACTTTTAGGCCTGAAAGACCTCTGAGTAAAAATATGTTGGAGATTAGTAGGTCGTCTGGACCTCCTCGGGGGTAATTTGGCTGGAAGGGTGAGAGTTAGTGGCATGGGAGTGTGAGGCAAGTGTATAAAGTCATAAGAAAGACCTGACATGTATCCCTGAGAAACAAACATTTTAGGATTGGGAGAAGAATACTGAAACTACGCAGGTGTAGCGAGGTAACAGTAATAGTTAACATTTGTTGTGGGCTTACCATATACCACAGACAATGCCAAATGCTATATTATTTAATCAATCTGACAACACAATGAAGTTTATTTTCCTATTTCTCACTTTCTCTTTCATATTTTATAGCCATCAAAGTAATACACACTTGTATAAAATTCACAATAATATAAATGCATAATTTAGAAGGTAACTGTGCTATGTAATCCATTCCACAAAACAACTTTTGGCAAAGTTTAGTGCATATTCCTCTACATTTCCTACTCTCTGCATATTTATTGCTATTGATAATTCTTTTTTAAAAGATTGTTTTACTTTAATGTAACAATATTTCCAGATGATTGCAGCTGATATACTTTATATTTTAAAATAACCGCCTGGTATTACATTGTATGGATACAATAAGCAGTCCAAGTAATGTTGCAATGAGTAATATTTACGGTGAAGAAAATTAAGCTTATAGGTAAAAATAGGTTGAGAGTAAAATTGTCAAGGGAAAATGGCTAATAGGTGGTGGAAACAGAACTCAAAAGAGAGAAGCCCAATAAACACCAGATCATGGAAACTTAAAGATGATTGGGTAATATGACAAGAAAGATGGGAATATTAACAGTACAAATGCTACAGAGATTAATATTTAGCAATAATTTGTTAATAAAAATCACTAATGTATGATGAATATAACTTTTAAAAAAATTGATTTTAGAGAGAAGAAAGGAGAGAGAAAGAGAGAGAGAGGGAAAGAAACATTGACCAGTTGCCTCCCATGCCTGCCTGACTGAGGATCAAACCCACAACCTAGGTATGTGCCCTGCCTGAGAATAGAACCCTCAACCTTTTCGTGTATAGGACGATGCTCCAACTAACTGAGCCACACAGGCCAAGGCGATGAGTACAATTTTAATGGAGAAAGTCAGAGGGCATGGTAGAAGGTGAATGAGGATGGCTAAGAGGAGATAGTGATTCTATTTATTTATTTTTTAAAAGTTTATTGATTTTCATTTAAAAATATTAATTTATTTTCCAACTACAGTTGACATAGAATATTGTATTAGTTTCAGGTGTACAGCATAGTGATTACACATTTATGTATTTTACAAAGTGATCACCTCAATAAGTCTAATATCCATTTGACAGAGTTGGTTATTTTAAACAGCTTTTTCAAAAATTTTTAAGGAGAGGAGAGGAAAAGAGGATGGTAGGGAGAATTATGAGGTTGAACAAACTTGTAAGTGATACCATTTTTAAAATCCAAAGCCATTTTGATAACTCATCAAAATATTTTTTTTTGATTTGTCATTGGATGAATATAGAAATATCACAGAAGATGGGTGATTGTGTAACTAAAGACAAAATCATATTAAATAAATGTGCATCACATAACTTGACCTGTACATAAAGGTCATCAAATAATGTGTATGATTGAAGCAACTCGGATTTCTGCTTCTTTCTTAAAAGCCTATTATGAAACATTTAAGACATAGCAATAGATAGAATATTATGAGGAAATCATTATATCCACTATACATATGAAAAGATAAGATTGTGCCAAGTTTTTTTTTTAATTTTTTTCTTTATTGATTTTAGAGAGAGAGGAAGGGAGAGGGAGAAAGAGATAGAAACATCAATGAGAGAGAACATCAATTGGCCACCTCCTGCATGCCCCCCAGTGGGGATCAGGCCCACAACCTGGGCATGTGCCCTGACTGGGAATCGAACTGGCAACCTCTTGGTGCATGAGTTGACACTCAACCACTGAGCCACACCAGCTGGGCTGTGCCAAGTTTCTTAAAACCCCATGATATCTGTCTTTGATCTATCTCTCAGTCTTCACTTGAACAGTTACCAATATTATACATTTGGTGACTCCTCTGCAAGAAGTAACATTTTTTCTAAGACTACAATCCCATTTTGTCATTTTCATGGAAGTAAGATGACAGCTAAGAGGGATTAGTATAACGTTGATCTATTATTTGACACTATAAGAAATGCTCAGTTGTGAAGAAGTTTAAAATATATTCTTATTCAAGTAGTAAAATGAACTTTGGAAGATGATTTAAGCTACACCAGCTAAGTTAATTTTCATGTAAACCAGACAGTCTGGGCATTATAGTAAAAGATAAAGCTTACGAGATAAGCTACAGCTTTTGCTTTGACTGATGACCTAATTTCATGCCATTTCTTATTCTCATGGTGTCTAATATAATATCTTATGCTCAAAATGATTTTCTTTTGGGTTAATCCTCTTAGGCTGAAGCACCAGTCTTCCTTGTGAGTTAGGCTGTTCATTTGGTGGGAAGGATGTGCTGTTTATAAAAGTGAGTCTCATGGCAGTCCAAGTCAAGGCACTGGGCTGGAGGTCTGAGATGAAAGGTGGATAAGGTGGGACATTATTCTAGAGACTCATGACAAGATATTAATCAAATTCAGTGCTCTTTCACATGGTATTCCTCAGTCATCCAACAATATAATCATGGTCACATTAAAATCTGTCATGTCTTATAAGACAGGAATCAGACAGTCATACCCACTCTTTCCAGGTCCTTTGACCCACAGCACGTTTCAAAGGCTAAGATTGCACTCAAAGACACTTCTACCTCAAACATCCATTGAGTTTCTCTGAACTTTCAACTCTCCAACACCCTGATCCCTTGCATAAGACAGAGGAATGTCCTGGAGCCTTTGTTCTATCTCTGAGAGTCAAGGCTATCATGTAAAATAGACCAGAGAAATAAAATGACAGGGCTTCCCAGGCTGCAGACACCCTTGGGGGGTTCCTATGGGAAGTCCATCCCGAATCCACTACTCATATTCCCCATCACCATCCCCCATAGTCCTGCGGACATTCGATCATCTGGCCTGACAGGGGCAGTGCCATCACCATGAAGCTGGTCTCACTCACCAGCTCCTTCCCCTATTTCCTCCCTGCTTCCATTTCTGGCATTGATAAAATGTTTTTTACTGTTAAGAGTACTTTCTTCCTCTCTGTAGATAACAGACTTTTCAACTAGGCCTGCCAGGCAAAATAAAGGATATTTAGTTAGATTTGAATTTTAAAAATTGTAGTATGTCTCAAGTATTTAATAGAACATATTTAGGCTACAAAAATGTTATTTGTTGTTTATCTGAAATTCAAATTTATTGGAGCTTTCTCCTCCCTAAATCAGGCAACACTACTTTCAACTGGCCAAACCCAAAGTGATTGCTGTTTTTGGGTCCTGTATGTTAAAGCTCTATGAAGTTTGTAGCTCCCTCTGCTGGGAAGTCTGACCACGTCTTTGACTTAAGCTCCACTCTGAGGCTGCAAGCTGCGGGTAATGGGTGTCACTGGGAAAACATGTATAATGACTATAGGGTGTAGTGAGTAAATCTATTTGCATGAAGTAGGGGGTATTTTGAAGAACGGGGCTGGGAATTGTTTCTACCTCGGTTGTTTTATATTTTAGGAGTTTTTACAGCCTTATAAAGTCACTTATTCTTTCATATTTTTTCTTTGACTAATTTTGAAATCATAACACCAGTATTTTATTTCTCCTGCTCCACAATGAATATATATCAAACCCTTTTGATATTCACTTGTGACTTGGTTCCCAGAAAACTTTCAGCTACTTTTAAAATCCTGTTTTATAGCTTCTAGAGGATGACAGGACCAGAAGATAGAAGTAGGATATTATTTTCAGTGATTAGTGAGTGTTCTAGCAATAGAAAATTTGAAAACTCTAGTCGGAGAAAATTGCTACTAATAGTTTTTTCTTATGATGTTATTTTCTTATTATATTTTGCCTTATTGTGACAACTGTTCTAATATTTTTCTAAAGTTGATAGATATGTGCTGTAAAGAGGTGTGAAAAGTATTTATAGTATGTTTCTTAATTTTGCAATCAAGTAGTGTAAAAATGGACAGCTAACAGTTTGACTGAGCCTCTACTTTTGCAGGCAGAGTATCCTGGCTTATATTTTATGGATGTCTTTACAGCTGGTGGCCAACACCAAGCTCTCCATCATTTTTAAAAAGGGAAACTGACATGATCTGGGGAGTGGCGAAGTGAAGGCCTGTTTGGGCTTCTTTAAGGTATATTCTCCCTTAAATTGTAATTTTAGTGGACTCAGAAACAATGTTTGTTGGATAAGTAAGAAAGATGGAGCCAGAAAATCTACTCTCTGAGATGCTGTTTGGCTCTGGGTGCTAATCTGAAGGATCTATGGAAGCAGTAAGCAGGTTTAGAGGCCTGGCTGCATGATCAGGTATCCAAGGCGCAGCCTCTAGTCCTTACGCTGGTGAGAGAACACTCAGAAGTCAGAGAGTTCATGATCATCTTATGGAGACGTTGTCTATTGAGATCTGGTGCATGGTTACAAATACAAGGCAATGTCATAGCCACAAGGGGAGCAACTAGAATCAGCAAAGCAGAATACCAGGTGGCCAGTGAGTATGGAAGGGTCTGGGACAGGCTTCATAGCTCAGTCCTATGGACTGGGTCCACCTGTGGCTCAGATGTAAAGGAGTTCTGTGATGCTGTGACCTAGGGAGTGTACAGATGCTGGCTAACGCCAGCTTCTAGCACACCATGTTCCAGGGAGTATGGCAGCCAAAGGGACTGAGTCGGGGGGAGGTCCGCAGGATAGCATAACTGGAGCATCCAGAAGCTGGTCCAAAAAAATCTCAGGTTTGCAGCCTGATAGAGGAATAGCTTAGGCAGAACATAGAGTACTAGTCAATGTCAAAGGCTGCACACCGGCAGACCAACAGATGTTTTGATGGCCTGTACAGTGTGCAAAAAATTTTAAATGTCTGGATGCTGAGTATGCTCTCAAGTTTGCCACAGCTACCAACACTCCCTGTGGCCTTACACAGGTTGCTTTACGTTTTCTATTCCTTTCATTTTATGGAATCCTCACCCGAGGATATGTTTTTATTGATTTTTAGAGGGAGAGGTAGGGGGAGAGAGAGAGAGAGGGAGAGGGAAAGAGAGAGAAAGAGAGAGAGAGAGAGAGAGAGAGAGAGAGAGAAACATCAGTGTGAGAAACATCAATCGGTTGCCTCCCATATGCACTCCTACCGGGATGAAACCTGCAACCCAGGTATGGGGATCAAACCCACAACCTTTTGGTGTAAGAGATGATGCTCCAACCAACGGAGCCACCTGACCAGGGCAGGTTACTTCACATTTTAAGATACCATGCTTCTGGGTCCCTAATGACATTTGAATTTGGAAACTGGTTGACTCGTTACTTTTGTTTTGATTGATCTTGAAAGCTGAGAAGGGTCAGAATCTTCAGAAGCAGCCTACGCTGGATCGTTGTGAGGAGCTGGGTCAATTAGAGGCAGAGAAAGTAAGGTAGCTGCTGACATTGCTAAAGAGAAAACTGTCATCAGACACAGAAACTAACTAGGTTTCACTTCAGTTGATGAAGCCCAAGCTGGGAGCTCTTAATTACAGAGAGCCAGCAGACACGCTTTGTAACAATCAGGTGTGAGGTGTATTACATCGCATTGCTACCACTAAGACTTAAAATATTCATGTTTGGAAATTGTTTACCTTCACATATATAACTGAGAATAGGATTTCAGATTGCATTCTTATAACTCACTGTACCTTTCTGATATCCTTTCTTAAACGAAAGAATATTGGATAAAGCAAGCTTTCCAGGGATTGAACAAAACTCAAAGGCCTATCTTGTCTATGGGTTCATGGCTCAGTATCTAAAACTGGTTAAGAAACCTGTTTGGGGCGGTAGAGAAAAACGGATTTGCTTCTAAAAGGATGCTAAAGGAATACCTTTTTAGTTACAGCATCAATATGAAAGCCACAGTATCACTGGTGTCGGTTATTATCCCAAGTAATTTTTCTAAATTTATAGATCTGTTCCCATCTTAAACTAGAAAACATGACCTTGACAATATAATCCCCCAAAACGAGGCATTCGCAAAATTACTCTAATAGTTCAGATCATTTATCTACAGTATATTTTGCAGGGGTGAGCTAAAAACGAAGCTAGGACAGGGCCTACATCATAATTGGTTCTCAATAAATATGTGGTGAAAGAACAATTGAATTAGTATAAGACTGAAACTCCATTTGCATCTTTAAACAACATTTTCTTCAAACTTCATGTGAGGATCAATCTCTGACTTGCTGGAGTGATTTTGTAAAGCACTCTCTGTATCACAAAGAATGCCATCTTAATAAGCCAGCGCTGCATATCCAGGAGACAGTTTCAAGGCGTTTTCAGTAAGTCAGAGGACAAAGAGTTTGGGGAAGGCACGTGCATATCTGTCACTGTAGCCCAGGAAAAAGCAAACCAATGAAAACCTAGGGCAAACACTTTGAAAGGGTGATTTAGCTGAACTGCAAACGTTATCATAGAAAACCAATTTAGAACACATCGAGTAAAATGTCAAAGACAACTGCTTTCAAGAATCTACAATATTTCACTTGTATGTTATGTGAACTATTTCCACTTAAATATTGGCCTATAGATGGAACACATCAGGATTTTTTTTTTTTAAACTTCACAAGTTATACTTTGCTTCCACTTTTCACCAGTGGTCTTTTGAGTGCTTAATGAGTGCTGAGCGCTGGGCCTGTAAGGCAAGGCAAATCTGCATTTGGTTTTCATGTGTTTCATGTGCTCCTTGTAGAAAATTTACTTCTATTGTGAAATTTATCTAATTATGTTCCATTAAAACAAGCCCAGGCTCTATTAGATGATTATTAACAGATGCGATGCAATAACAGGATTGTCAATATTTCTGAGAACAAAATCATTCTTGAGAAAATGAAAGATATTCAAGTCTGAGCCATTCGTTACAAATGAAATTAGATGCCTCACATCAAGAGCAATGAGGCAGAACTGAAATTGTTCTTACCCACTGACGAGACATCCCCAACAGGGTGACATTTGGTCACAGGCATGTTCTCCATCATCGACAAGGCTGGGTACAACTGCATTCATTTAAGAAATGACAACTCTGGGAGATGCAGGGAAATAGGTTTTCCATATATTTGACTATTGGAATATCTTCAACCTCATAGACTCTTTACTATCAGAAATTGGGTGATGTGTTTTAGGGGAGTTAGTGTTGTTTATACCTCACTGCTGCCCAGGGAATGAGCTGTTTGTGTTAAAAATAGTCAAGGCTCATGTCCATCTCTCTGTCAGGGGTGGGGAATATCCGGCACTCTGGCCATATAAGGCCCGCAAAATCAATACCAGCTAATATCACAGGCCTCATCAAATTAACCTGACCAAATATAGCAAGCTAATATTTTTTAAGTTGATAATTTTGTATGGCCCAAGAATGATGTTATAAATATCCAAATGGCCCTTGGCAGAAAAAGTTTCCCCACCCCTGAGTTACACACACACACCCTCAATCCTTTTATGAGGTGTTTTTCCTTAGGGTAGGTGTTGATGATTTTAATCTAGTTTCACCTGTACAACTGTATTGGAACTACTGATACATGGAATTAAGTGACCTAGGAAAATTATATCTTTTTAGGGAATAATTTCAGCCTTTATTAAAAGCATAATGTAACTTTGAAAAATAAAACAATGTAATATAAAATAAATAAAAATTAATATAGATCTGTGGTATGAAACAATGTTTAAAAGTCTTATATAACATGTGTTATGATTTTGAATAAAAATTGTCAGACTAATAAGATCATCTCCAGGATTGCATTTACTTTTCAGAAAGAAAGGAGAATAGTACAATCACCTCCACTGCATCTAATAGGGTCTCTGGGAAGCATTTGTATCATCAGGGGACTAGCTGGATCAATTTTCTATTACTAGCTTCTGTGAAGGTGTGATATCACAATACTAAGATGTAATGGGAATTTGTCAACCACATCTGTGACACCTAGTCTATGCAATGTTTTTAAAGGCAATGCCTTAGTTTTAACTTTTAATTTATCTATAGTACTACCTAGATATAAAAAATTAAAAAGGAGAAAAAACAAAACAAAATAAATCTCTGGAAGAAAGAATTTTGCCAGTTAACTAACACAACAAAGATTGTGGACTGCTATTGTGACAATGAAGAGTGTTACGATATTATTTTCATGTTCTCTTAATGCTTTCATGTTTTGAAGAGACTACTGGTTAATAATTATCTAATTGCAAAAGGAAGAAAACTCTAAAGTCTTTGATGAATTTAGATCTATTAGGAGCATATATTAGGAACATAGGTGGGTGTGGCTAAGAAAGGGCAACATAAAGGATCCTTGTGGTGTTTGAAATGTCTGTCTCTTGACTGTATCAATGTCAATATCCTGATTATATATTACTAATGGGAGAAACTGAGCTAAGTGTGCATGAGATCTCTCTCTTATTTTATAAAACTGCATATAAATCTAAAATTATCTAAAAAATTAGAGAAAAATTCCCAACTTTAAATTCATTAATTTTAAACTTATAAACATTTTCCCATACTTTTGGGATCCACTGTCATTTGTCTGTGGTTGAAACTTACAGATGATGAAATAAGCCCCCGAGAAATAAATGCTAAAGGGAAAATTGAGAAATATGTTCTAATTCTTAGGTAAATTTTTGCTTTTTCGTGAACATATACTCTTAGTAGTGATTTAATAATGCAGACATAGTTCCTGCTGGTAAAATAGTTTCATATATTTCTTAATTATACATATAAAGTTATGATCTCCAACATTAAAAAATGATCTATCAGTAATAAGAAAATTTGAAAATTGGTTTGAAATATTCTTCAGTTTTTTTTTTAATCCTCACCTGAGGACATTTTTTCATTTTTTGTTCAGATAGAGTGGGAGGGAGAGAGGGGAAGAGAGAGAGAGAGAGAAACATCAACGTGAAAGGGACACATCGAGTGGCTGCCACCCACACAACCAACCAGGGCCGGGGACAAACTGCAACCCGAGGTACGTGCCCTTAGCGGGAACCGAACCCAGGTCTCTCTGGACCACAGTCCGACGCTCTAACCACTGAGCCAAACCGGCCAGGGCTCTGCAGTTTCTTTGGAATGAAAGACTCAGTTTAGGTATTTTGGAGATCAATACTGTTACTGAGGACATCTAGAAGTAACAATCAACAAAAGCAAACACTGCCTAAAAATGTCACAGAGCCAAAAATATAGGATCAAAGGGAAATAAGAGGAGGTAAGTCCAGTATTTGGGGCCACTTTTTCCTTAGAAGTTTTATGACTGAAGAGAGAGGAGCTTAGAGTTTGAGAGGCTGACCAGTACTTTTAACAGCTTTAAAAGTGTACGGGACGGGTATTAGAGTCTCGTGTCCACTGAAGTACACTAGAAGCATAGTTACCCTCATAGAGACTGCAGGTGAATTGCAAAATAATTTCATTTCCTGAAATAGGATTAGGTGGATCTGAAATTGTCCGTAAGTGCTAGTGTTCCCAGGTGACTGACAGAAGCCAATGTAAAAACTGTTTGGAGGAAGAGAATATTATAGCCTAGGCCTTAATTTATCCTATAAATAGTTTTGTAGGTGCAGTGACCAAAATATAAAAAAGTAGACAGGCCCTGGCCGGTTTGGCTCAGCGGTTGGAGCATTGGTCTGTGGACCAGAGAGTCCTGGGTTTGGTTCCCGCTAGGGTCACGTACCAAAAAAAATAAAAAATAAAAAAGTAGACAAAGAGATAATATAACATAAATGAAAACCAGCATAAACAATAGGTAAAATAACAGAGCAGATCTACCAAGAACCTAGATATTGAAGTTATTAAAGACTTTTAAATCACTACATTTATGTTCAAGGAGATAAAAATGGAAATTGACAATCACAACTAATTGACATATGTGTGTGCATTAAGTAGAAATCCTAGAACTAGAAAATATAAAATTAAGAATTCAATGAAGAGACAGTCAAGAGACAGAAGAGTAGATTACCAAAAGTTGAAGATGATTTAATGCATTGGAAGCAGGTTAGACAAAAAAATATTCAAAATGAAAAATGGAGAGAAAACATTATGGAAAATGCAGAAGATACATTAAGAGATATAGAGAAAACAGTGAGGAGCTAGGACACCTGTGTAACTGAAATTCCAGAATCAGAGGAGAAATAAAATGAAGCCAAAGCAATATTTAAAGATAATGTATTGTTTCTTAGATCATTCCAAAACAGACAAGAGCCATCAAAATAGAGTTAAGAAGCCCAAAGCAGGATTTTAAAAATCTGTAAAGTAAGCCTGGAATGAGTGGTAAAAGAGCAAAGTGATAAAAAGAGTGGAATAAAATTTCTAAAAATGAAAGAAAAGAAAAAATAAAATCAGCTAGAGAAGAATAGAGATTACTTTAAAAAAATGTTTTCATTGATTTTTTTAGAGAGAGAGAGAGAGAGAAATCGATGTAAGAGAGAAACATCAATTAGCTGCCTCCTGCATGCCTCCTACTGGGGATCGAGCCCACAACCGGGACATGTGCCCTGTCTTGGAATCCAACAGAGACCTCTCGGTCCATGGGATGACACTCAATCCACTGACCCACATCAGCTGGGCAAAGATTACTTTCCAAGGAATAATACAAAGATTGATAGCTAATTTTACAACAAAAATAATAAAAGCCAGAAAAAGTGGATTAAAATATTTAAAATGCTGAAAGAAAATAGCTGCTAATCTAAAATCTTATACCTAGCAAAAATATTATTGAAAAGTTAAAGTACAATAAAATAGCTTTCAGGCAAATTTTTAAAAAGTTATTTATAATCCTTAGATCTGTACTAAAGGCCATATTGAAGGAAAAGTATTCTACATGGAAATAGAGAGATACAAGAAGGAATAAAGAACAATGAAAAGGATAAATATATTCATAAATCTAGAGTAATGATTCTTGATCTTACATTAAATTTAGAATTTACACTAAAGTTTTTTAGTGTAAATTAGACTAGCCTGACCAGAAAACATTGTTGAGGTCCACACCAGGATTTCTGATTCAATATGTCAGGGGTGAGAATTTACATTTCTGAAAAGTTCCCAGATGATGTTAATGCTGCTGGTCTGGGACCCACACTTTGAGAACTACTGAGGAATATTGGTTATATACAACAGTGATATCTTGTGGGGTCTAAAATTTGTGTTGAATTAAATCCATACATATATGGACAAACATTTTTTGATAATAGTAGTTCTTCTGTTCAGTAGGAAAAAATATAGTCTTTGAAATAAATAGTCTCAATAAATGGTGGCTGAGTGAACTGGATATTTATATAAAAATAATACTTGGTGGATTGAAGATCTAAATATGAAAGGCAAAAATAATAAAACTTCTAGAAGGTAATATCAGAGTGACTAATTTAAATAGGATCCAAAAAGCACTGCTCAAAGGGGGAAAATTAAACTATATTATAATGTAAAATTGTGTTAATCAAAACACTATTAAGAGAGTGAAAAGGCAAGCCACGGACTGGAAAACACATGACAAATGACAAATGGCTCATATGTAGAATCTGTTAAGAACTTCTACAAGTCATAATTAAACAATAAACAACCCACTATAAAAATGGACAAAATTCTTGAAAGGATACTTCACACAAAAAGTTATACAAATGACCAAAAAATTTTAAAAGCTTGTTCAACCTCATTTGTAATCATGGAAATGCATACCCAAACCACCATACAATACCCCTGTTCAAAATCAGAAGTGATAAAATTGTAATGATGTAATAATAAGAACTTGCAAAACTATGGTACAGTGAGAAATCTCATATACTACCCAGGGGAAGGTGAAATGGCACAACCACTTGGCATTGTTTACTAAATTTGAAAATTGTTTGGCATTGTTTACTAAATTTTAAAATACACATCCCGTACAACCCAGCGATTTTATTCCTAGATATGCCCTTGTGCACCAATAGATGTGCACCAGAATGCTCATACATCATACTTTATAATAGTCTCAAATTAAAAAAAATAAATCTCCGTTAGCAATAGAATGAATAAGTATGTTGTTTATAAAGTGAAATTCCATGCATCATCATTGAGTATGGGTGAACAACAACATGGTGAATTTCACAAATGGAATACTGAGTGAGGGCGGTGGATCACAAAATTGCACAAAATGATTACATTAAGTCTTAAAAAAGCAGGAAAAACTTAATTGTAGGGCATAGTGACTTAGTTTGTAAAATATCAAAGAAAAACATTCTTTCATAACTTTCAAATGAAGATAGTGTGGCTTCCTTTGTCAGGAAGGAGAGGCCAGCAGTTAGGAGAGGAGGAGAGGGATACTTTCTGTGTACTGATGATGTCCTTCTATTTCATGACTTGGGAGAGTATTCACATAAGTGTTTGCTTTGTAATATATATTGAGCTGTGTACATCTTTGGGTTTGCCCCTTTCCCTCTCTCTCTCTTTCTCACTCTCTCTTATTTAATAAATGGGATAAAATGTTTTAAAACAAATTACTCACTCTATCCATTTTAAATACAACTGTAAACCAAACTGTCCTTTCGAATTTCTTGAAAAACCTGAAGTCCTTGATTTAATTATTTTTCCTATTATGCTTTAATTAATTCTTTGTTAAGTTAATATATTCTCATATTCTACTTCCTATATTACTTTGTATTAATTTGGCAAAGTAAATTAATATTGAATGAGAATCAAATGTCCTGATATAATCAGGATTAATATCTTGTTTAATTATTAGAAGGCTTTGAATATTTATTCTGGTTTCAGAAATGACTTCAAATGTGTAAATACAGAAAGAATAATAGTATAATCCTTGGAGAAAGAACTTAATAGTTTATAAATACAATGAAAAATATTCATATATGTATCCAACTGATCTACTCTAACAACTCTACAGCATAACAGAGGTTATTTATATCATATATCGATATATTAACAGTAGAAAGACTTCTTCATAGAAAGCTGTTAGAGAAGGACCAATAATAGATAGATGCCTAGACAGAGAAGACCAGCAAATACCGTGAATAACCACAGTAGCAAGGCTGCTCAGAAAGAAAATGAAAAATCTCTAGAAAGCAAATTGGAACACATGGAAATATGTGATATAAATGACAGAGAATTCAAGATTGCAGTTCTGAAAATACTCAATGAGATGCGAGAAAATCCAGACAGGCAATTCCATGCACTCAGAAAACAAACTAATGAACAAAATGAGTACTTTACCAAAGAGATTGAAACTTTTAGAAAGAACCAAACAGAAATCCTGGAAATGAAGCATTCAGTTAAGGAGATTAAGAGTGAACTACTGAGCATAGGAAACAGAGCTGACCAGTTGGAGGAAAGAATTAGTGATATTGAAGATAGGAATGTAGAAATGATGCAGAGAGAAGAAGAGAGAGCCCTGAACATAAAAAGAAAAAGAAAAAGAAAGAGCTTTATGAGAACTATCTGACTGCATTAGAAAAATGAATATAAGAATGATAGTCATACCAAAAGAAGAAGAGAGGAAGAAAGGAACAGAGAGCCTATTTAAACAAATAGTGGATGAGAACTTTCCAAATCTATGGAAAGAACTATATCCTTGAATTCAAGAACCAAACAGAATACCTAGTTACCTCAATCCAAAGAGGCCCTCTCTGAGGCACATTTTATTAAAATTACCAAAAAATAATGACAAAGAAAAAGTTCTCAAAGCAGCCAGAAAAGAAGGAAATGACTTACAAATGAAAGCCCATCAGGTTATCATCGGGCTTCTCATCAGAAGCTCTGTAAGCCACAAGAGGGTGGAACCAAATATTCAAATGACTGAAAGAGAGAAATTACCAGCCAAGAATAATAAATCCATCAGTTAATAATAAATCCATCCTTTAACTATGAAGGAGAAGTAAAGACTTTCCAAGACATACAGAAGCTGAGGGAATTTTTTGCCAGAAAACCTCCATTGCAACAAAGAGGATAGAGTCACACCACCATGAGTAAGTTCACCAAAACACTTACAGCATAAACAGGGATAATTTGTGACAACAAAAACATAAAAGGGGTGGAGGTAAAGGTCTGAATTGGAAAAGGAGAATGGAGATCAGATGCACTCCAAAGAAAAAGAAATACTGTACATATGCAACTTCCTTTTTAATAAACCTAATGGTAACCACACACCAAAACCCCCAAACTGAGACACATAGATTAAAAAGAGAGGGAAGAAGTAAGGGATACCACCAAATATAAACAACAGACAGAAACACAAAGGAAAAAAACCAAAGGAAGCCAGAACTACCAGAAAATAACAGATAAAATGGCTATACGAAATCCTCATAATCAATAATTACTCTAAATGTAAATGGACTGAATTCAATTCAATAAATGGACTCTTCCAATAAAGAGGCACAGAGTAGTAGAATGGATCAAAAAATAAAACCCAATCATATTCTGCCTTCAAGAGACACATCTAAGCTGCAAGACAAAGGTAGATTAAAAGTAAAAGGGTGGAAAATGATTCTCCCAGCAAATAACAACCACAGAAAAGCAGACGTAGCCATACTTATATGTGACAAAATAGATTTCAAGATAACAACAGTAACAAGAGACAAAGATGGGCATTTTATAATGATAACAGAGACATGAAGAAAACATACATTTTTTAATCCTCACCTGAGGATATTTTTTCATTTATCTTCAAATAGTGTGGGAGGGAGAGAGTGAGAGAAAGAAACATCGATGTGAGAGAGACACATTGACTGGTTGCCTCCCACACGACCCCAACTAGAGCCAGGACTGAACCACAACCGAGGTCTGTGCCCTTTGGTCTGTGGGCCAATGCTCTAACCGCTGAGCCAAACTGGTCAGGGCAACAATTCTTAATATATATGCACCCAATCAGGGAGCACTGAAATATATAAAGCAACTACTCATAGAACTGAAGGGAGAAAGACATCAAAATACAATCATAGTTGGGGATATTAATACTCCATTGACAGCTCTAGATAGATCATCCAAACAGAAAATCAATAAAAAAAATTGACCTTAAATGACACAAATGGACATAATTGACATTTACAGAGCCTTTCACCTCAGAACATCAGATTATACATTCGTGTCCAGAACACATGGAACATTCTCAAGAATAGACCATATATGTTGGGTCACAAAACTAGCCTTAATAAATTCAAGAACATTGAAATTATACCAAGAATATTCTTTGACAATGATGTTTTGAAATTAGAAATCAACTGCATAAAGGAAGTAAAGAAATATGTGGAGATTAAACAACATACTACAAAAATGAATGGGTAAAAGAAGAAATAAATGGTGAGATCAAAAGATATATAGAGGCTCAGTGGATTGAGCATCGTCCTGTAGACTGAGAGGTCCCAGTTCAATTCCCGGTCAGGGCACATGCACGGGATGTGGGCTTGACCCCCAGTAGTGGGTATGCAGGAGACAGCTGATTGATGTTTCTCTCTCACATCAATGTTTCTATCTCTCTCTAAAAAAAATAAACAAATCAATAAAAGATATATAGAGACAAATGGGAATGACATACAACATATCAAAACTTCTAGGATGCAACAAAAGCAGTAATAAGAGGAAAGTTTATATCATTAGAGGCCTATCTCAAGTAACAAGAGAAATCCTAAGTAAACAACCTAACTTACATCTTAAAGTACTAGAAAAAGAAGAACAAAAGCAACCCAAAGTCAACAGAAGAAAGGAAATAATAAAAATTAGAACAGAATTGAATGACATAGAGAACAAAAAGACTATATAAAAAATTAATACAACAAAGAGCTGTTTCTTTGAAAAGATTAATAAAATTGACAAACCCCTGGCTAAACTCAATGAGGAAAACAGAGAAAAGACCTATATAAACAAAATCAGAAATGAAAGAGAAGGTACTACAGATATCACAGATATACAAAGGATCACACTAGAACACTATGAAAAACTATATGCCACCAAATTCAATAACCTAAAAGAAATGGATAAGTTCCTAGAAATACATAACCTTCCTAGAGTAAATCATGAAGAACTGGGAAATCTAAATGGTTTGATCAGTTGTGAGGGAATTGAAACAACCATCAAAAACCTCTCAAAAAATAAAATCCAGGTCTAGATGGCTTCACCAGTGAATTCTACCAAACATTCAGAGAAGATTTAAAACTTATACTTCTCAAATTCTTCCAAAAAATTGAAGAAGAGGCAATACTTCTCAACACATTTTATGAGGCCAACATAACCCTGATACCAAAGCAGGGCAAGGATAACACAAAAAAGAAAACTATAGGCCAATACCTCTGGTGAATACAACTGCAAAAATCTAAAACAAAATACTAGCAAATCAAATAAATAATACATAAAAAAATAATACATCATTACAGAGTGGGATTCATTCTAGGAACATAAGGATAGTTCAACATACACAAACCAATCAATGTAATTTAAAAAAGAAAGGCTAAAAATCATATTATCTTATCAATAGATGCAGGAAAAGCATTTGATAATTCAACATCCATTTATTATTAAAGCACTCAATAAACTAGGAATAGATGGAAAGTACCTCAATATAATAAAGGTCATATATGACAAACCTTCAACCAATATCAAACTCAATGGGGAAAAACCAAAAGCTTTCCTCTAAAATCAGGAACAAGACAAGGATGCCCATTCTCACCACTCTTATTCAACATAGTTCTGGAAGTCCTAGCCAGAGAAATAAGGCAAGAGAAAGAAGTAAAAGGTGTCCAAATCAAGAAGGAAGAAGTAAGAGTCACCTTTTGCAGACAACATGCTATACATAGAAAAGCCTAAGGACTCCACCAAAAAAACTATTAGAAATAACAAACAAATACAGTAAAGTTGCAGGATACAAAATAAATACACAAAAATCCACTGCCTTCCTGCATACTAACAATAAAATTTCAGAAAAAGAAATGAAAACAAACAAACAAAACAATTCCTTTCATAATTGCAACCAAAAGAATAAAATACCTAGGAATAAACTTAACAAAGGTTGTGACAGATCTATATATTGACAGTCACAAAGCATTATTAAAAGAGATTGAAAAAGACACAACAAAATTAAAAAAAAAATTCCATGTTCATAGATTGGCAGACTCTACATAGTTAAAATGGCCAAAGCAATATACAGATTTAATACAATTCCCATCAAAATCCTAATGTCATTTTTTAAAGAAATAGAACAAAAAATCATCAGATTTGTATGGAACCACAAAAGACTCTGAATAGCCAAAGCAATCCTGAGAATAAAGAATGAAACTGGAGGTATCACACTACTTGACCTTTAATTATACCACAGAGCTAAGAAAATCAAAACAGCATGGTATTGGCAGAACAATAGACATGCAGACCAGTGGAACAGAATTGAAGGCCCAGATATAAAACATGTATATGGGCAGATAATTTTTGACAAAGGAGCCAGAAACACACAATGGAGAAAAGAAAGGTTCTTTAATAAATGGTGCTGAGAAAATTGGAAAGCCACATGCAAAAGAATAAAACTAGACTATAGTTTGTCTCCATGTACAAAAACTAGTTCAAAATGGATCAAAGACCAAAATATAAAATCTGAAACAATGAATTACACAGAAAAAACATAGGTACTAAATGTATAGACCTTGGTCATAGAGAACATTTTATGAACTTGAGCCCACAGGCAAAGGAAGTATAGGCAAAAAAATATATGAATGGGACTATACCAAACTAAAGGTTTTGCACAGCCAAAGAAACCAAGAACAAAACAAAGAAGCAGCTGAGTGAATGGGAGATGATATTTGCAAACAATAGCTCCGACAAAAATTAATATCCAAAAATATATGAAGAACTCATAAAACTCAACACCAAACAGCCCAATTTAAAAATAGGCAGAGGACTTGAACAAACACCTCTCCCAAGAAGATATACAAATGGCCAACAGATATATGAAAAGATGTACAACCTCACTAGCAATTAGGTAAATGCAAATCAAAACTACAATGTGATACCACTTCACACCTGTTAGAATGGCTATTATCAAAAAGACAAGTAATAACAAGTGTTGAGAGGTTGTGGAGAAAAGGGAACCCTCATTCACTGCTGGTGGGAATGTAGACTGGTACAGCCACAGAAAATAGTCTGGTGATTTCTCAAAACATTAAGAATAGAGTTACTATACGATCCAGCAATCTTTCTCCTGGGTATCTACCTGAAAACTCAAAAACATGTATTCGCAAAGATATATGCATCCCTATGTTCATTGTAGCATTATTCATGGTGGCCAAGACATGGAGACAACAAGGTGTCCTTCGATAGAGGGTTGTATAAAGAAGATAGCACGGCCAGTGTGGCTCAGTGGATTGAGTGTTATCCCATGGACTGAGAGGTCCCTGTTGGATTCCCGGTCAGGGCATATGCCCAGGTTGCAGGCTCGGTTCCCAGTAGGGGGTGTGCAGGAGGTAGCTGATTGATGTTTCTCTCTCACATCAATGTTTCTATCTCTCTCTAAAAAAATCATTAAAAACATATATTAAAAAAGGTGTGGTGCATATACACAATGGAATACTACTCAGTCATAAGAAAAGAGGAAATACTGTATTTATGACAGCATGGATACACCTTGAGAATATTATGCTATGTGAAATAAGTCAGTCAGAAAAAGCTAAAAACCATATGATTTCACTCATATGTGGGGTATAAAACTGAAACTCATGCACACAGACAGCAATGTGGTGGTTGCCAGAAGGAAGGGGGTGGCGGGTAAAGGGGGCCTAATATATAGTGACGAAGGATGATTTGACTTTGGGTGGTGGGCACACAGTGCAACATACAGATCTTGTATCATAGAAATGTACACTTGAAACCTATATGATCCTATTAACCAAGGTCACCTCAATACATTTAATAAAAAATATCATCACTAAATATTGGTAACACCATACCATGAACCAACACATTGAATTTACTTTAATATTTCTCTCTAAAAATATAGTCTAATATTTTCATCTCAGAGAACAAATTTCAGCAGCTGGTTTTGAAGTGCTTTGAAAAATTGAAGATTAAGCCCTATTTGCAAGCTAACAGGTTAGCTTGACCACACTTTCATAGATGCTTGTAGAAGAGGCAAACTCCTGGGTTTGAGTTAAAGACCATCACTCAGATACAGCAAGCAGTATGAGAATTAGCATATTTTGTGCTGGTTTCCTGAGCCCCAATTCCCACAAACCTAGGAGAAGAGGGTCAGGTAATATTTGCCTATGCAGTGGGTGTTGTTACAGGAGAGTAGCTCTGAGCTGAGGAACTCAAATAAGCCTGCCTGCCTTTTTCTCAGGAGGGAGACACTTCCTCTGTCTTCCAAAGCTCTAAGCAAACCTACCCTTTGTTCAGATGGAAACACTATCTCTAGCTTCCAAGGCTCTTCCAAGGCTGTTTACTATATGGCCTTGAAAAGGTAGTCTAGGTAAAAAAAGAGCAGTTAGTGCCTTGCTCCTAGACATGTAGAAACACAAGACATCCATGGAGAATTGTCTTTCAATATTGGTGATGGTTGAGACTTCTTGATATAAACATAGCTATGAGATACATTTTCTTCAATTTTTGAATACTGGCCCAAAATGAATTAAAAATTTTTAATGGGAACCAAATTATTTAACAGCTGCATTCAGAATGTTTTGGAGAGTTATAATCACATAGTAATAGAAGGACCCTAAATATACATAGTGCATATATATAATATACACACATATCTATTAATATATAGCTTATTTTTTCCTTCCCAATTAAAATGTAAATTTTTTGAGAATAATGACTATGTTTGTGTGTGTGTAATTTGTTTTCTTATTCTAATTCCTACATTACTTTGCATTAATTTAATTAATTATATATTATAATAAAATGATATGGGTCTGCCCTCCCACTTCTTCCCCCCCCCCCCAACAAATTGCCATGAGAACAACAAAAAGTGTGTTCCTGTAATCTGAGGGTTCTAATAGCCATAAAAAATGACAATATTTTCTTATCTTCAAGATCACGTATCCATAGACTCTAGGACAATGCGCCACACATAGAAGTCAGTATATGTTTTTTGCATTGTGTTGACTTGAACTCACGAGCCCGGTCTACATTTTGTAAACCACGAGTTGCCCTTGCTCAGTAACGCATGCTGTGCTTTGAAAACAGAAATCAGTTCCTTTCCCTCAAATCTGTAGACAGTCATTTTAAGCTTAAAGATTCCTGTTCATTATGATGACTATAGTGTATAGGTGCATAAAACTGAGTGAAGAATAGTATGTGTCTCTGGGAATATTTGTTTTATTATGAGATAAGATGTGAGTCAAGGAGTGCCTATTTTTTTCCTTCCTCCAAGAACTGACCTCCCCACCCCACCCCCAATGCTCATTTTCATCCTCTTCAATAGCAATTTAGCAGCCAGAGTTTAGGGTTGAAATATTATTCGTGTAAGTTCCCCCGGAGGCTTACTCATCAACACAATGCTTTGGAAACACTCTGATATTCTTTTCTAAATTAAACACTTCAACAACAAATGCTGAAAGTACAAAATGTTTCCGTACTCTTTCCACATCAAAATTACCTCCTACAAGAACTAGCAAATGCATGTCAATGTGAATTATCACCTACAAAGGCTGCTCGCAGGGTCACTCCAGGGTCTCGAACACAAAGGGTGAAAGAGGGGCGTGGGGAGGCTGCAAGGCGTCGCTGCCCCGCTGCCCCGCCTGGTCAGGCGATGCCTGCCAGAGTAACCTGCTGGGGAGCGGGGACCAGGAGCCGGCTAAACTTGGGGCTCGGGATATATGAATGCCTCCTAAATTGGAGTCCTTCCCAAAGGAGTTGGGCAGAGAGGTGAGGAGTGTGTGCGCGAGCTGAGGGAGTGCTTTCGTCGCAGCGAGGTCCGAGCTGGGATAATTAGAGAGGAGTTGAGCTGAACCGAGTCCCCCTTTCAGCAGCGGCAGCCGGGGCCGCAGCCGCCACCGGAGGGGCGCGCACACGAAGAAGCCCGCGCCCCCCGGCAACCTCCCTGGCGTGCCCACCGCCCCGGAGGCTCCCGGCGCACAAAGGCGGCGCCCGCCCGCGTGGCCTTCTCCACCCAGGCGTTCAAGTGTAGCTCCCACCGTTCTCTCTGAAAGCGAGAATGGTAAGGCCGGGCGAGGGCCCGGGACAGCGGTGGCCCTAGCTCTGCACCCCCGCCCCTCCCTCTGGGAGAGGCAGCGGGCTGCTCGCGGACGATGTGGCCACGGCTGCTCCCCAGTGCATCTTCCGTCCGGGTCCTCGCTACCGCCCCTCTTCTCTGCGTGATCCATCCCAGCGAGTGGAGTGGATGCTGCTGTCGCCGCCGCCGCCGCTGAAGCCGCGGCTGATGGATGCCAGGGAGTGCCGCATTGCTTAGCGTCCCCGCCTCCGGGTTTGCTGGTAGGAGCCTTCTGCTCTTTCTTCTCTCTTGCTCTGGGGTTTTATGGAGAAGGTAGAGACATTTTGGTTTTATTCTCCACTCCTCTTCTCCACCCTCTCACACCACCCAGCATTCGTAATGTACCTTCCCAGAGAGATCCCCCAGCCCCCCGCGTCAAGTCCTTTGGAATAAAGGGCCAGAGAAAGGCAGAAGTTGGGGGTGGGGTTGGGGAGAGAAGACCACACGGGTGCCAACGCCACTAAAAACCCTTCTGGTGCCTTATGAGATCACGGGTGTATCTAAGAGGGGCGGAGGGAAGGTGAGCTATCTGCAGCGTGTCCACCTAATTGGATCATAATTTTAAATAAAATCCTACAAATATATATTTTTAAAATAGATTCTTTGAATAAGCAGAAGGAGAAATAAGCTCCTTCCCCCCCCCCCCACCCCTTTTCTTTCTTTTTCTTTCTGGCAAAGACGCTCTTTCCCCGCCTGGAGCTCAGCACGGAAGAGCCACCTTCTTATTAATCAGAAGCCCCATCGTTATCCCTGGCTGGAGCATCCTTGTGTAGGGACCGCAGAAACATCAAAGTGCTGGGGCTGAGATGCGCGTGGGGGTGTTTTTGTTACATCTTGGGAGAGAAGAGGACAGTACCAAGATCAGCGCCACCCGTGCTGGGTGCGATTAGGAGTGTTTTGTTAGCGGAGTGAAAGGATAGGAAGAGGCGCGCTGGGACGGCCAGAGGTCCACATCTCTTTAAAGAAAAGGGAAGAGGGAACCAAAGTGGGGGCATTTTTTAAAGCAGTGGGGAAAGAAGTTTATATCCTTCGTAGAAAAGCTGTGGGAAAGCGGGAGCAACAGGGTACTTGATTGGACACCAAGACAAATCATTTCCTGTAAAGAAGAGGAAGCAGGCAGTTTCGAGGTTTGGAGGCCAGAGTGTGGTGGTGGCAAGGGCCAGGTTTGTTGTGGGACAGTTAACAAGAAGAGGGAAGGCTAGGGACAGACAAAACAATGACTCATTTACAAGCTGGGCTGTCTCCTGAGACCCTGGAGAAAGCTCGCCTGGAGCTCAACGAGAACCCAGACACACTGCACCAGGACATCCAGGAGGTGAGGGATATGGTCATCACCAGGCCGGACATTGGCTTTCTGCGCACGGATGATGCCTTCATCTTACGCTTCTTGAGAGCCAGGAAGTTTCACCACTTTGAGGCCTTCCGCCTCCTGGCCCAGTACTTTGAATACCGGCAGCAGAACCTGGACATGTTCAAGAGCTTCAAGGCCACTGACCCTGGCATCAAGCAGGCACTGAAGGATGGCTTCCCTGGGGGCCTGGCCAATCTGGACCACTATGGCAGGAAGATTCTAGTCCTTTTTGCTGCCAACTGGGATCAGAGCAGGTAAATCCTCAATCCCAACTCATACTAGGGATTCTTTTATTCTCCCATTTTCCAGAATTTACCCTCAATAGTGTCATAGCTTTAAAGCTTTGATGCTTTTGTTTATTTGGTTGGGGAAGGAAGAGAAAATGGAACTGAAAATGAGCTTTTGGTGGGCACCTTGGGGTAGTGGGAGGAGGGCTTTTCTTTTTTTTAACCTTTGTAACTCTTACTTCACTAGCACCGAGTTTCTACTGCAGCTTTAAGTGCTTCCTGCTCCCTGATATTGTGCTGCAATTGAAATCACTTAACTTCTAAAGAAATGTGCTAAAATTTCCACCTCCTGAACAAGTTGACTGTTCTGTGGAGAAATTAGTATGAGGATGGAGACTTTTCCTCCTTCCTTCTAAGGAAATTATTAAACTAGATTCATCATCATCATCATCATCATCATCATCATCATCATCATCTCTGTCTTTAGTACTGAGATTTTATTTTTAAGGATAGCCTGGCATTCTACCAAGATCAAGTAGTTTTATTGCTTGGGAACTTTTCTGCTTGGTGATGTGCAGGTGAAAGAATAATGCGATGTGTGTCACTTCAATGAAAAGGCAGAGTTGTATCCTCTGTCGCTGAGCATGCCGACCAACATTGAAATAAAGGCTGACTGGTGTGCCTGCTCCACACCTGTCACTGATTTGAAGAAGATGCTTCCTGTCTGGTGTGATTTTTCATCTTTTGGAAGGAAGTGGAAAATGTTCAGATATGTCAGTTGGTAGACTTTTTGAGCTCTCTTGCTTTTTAATGGAGGAGAAATCATAGTTTTATTGTATCTACATCATGAGAGAAAAGAGCAGAGAGTGACTTTTCTACTTCCTCAATCAGAATTCTTTTCTCAGATATAACAGATGTAAGACATTATAAACACTCTTGTGTAAGGTAGTTTCAATTAAGTTCAAAGTTAATGTATTTCATGGAACTTAAACATGTTTATCAGAACTATGAATCATAAGAAGCTGGTTGTTAAAATACTGGTGTATTTTTAGTTCTGTGTGTGGTGACTTTTGATGCATCAGGTTAGTTTAAACCATCTCTGGAGCAATTCTAAAAGACTTTTTCAGTGTCTGGGAAATCTTATAGATCTCTAGATAGGCCTCAGAGTCTTGGGATCTTAGAATGCAAATTAATATTTTAACAGGTTTTTACCCTTTAATTGTTTATCTTTTCTCTGTAATTCTAGATTGAGAACTACTCCGATTATTTTTTAGGCAAATATAAAGACAAATTACTACATGAGGAACCTTAAAATCATAAAACTAAGAAACTTTTAGAGAGAGTTAGCCATTGAGGGGGAATGGAGTCCTGTTATTTACTTTGGTTAATTATAGAGATCATATTCTACTTTTCATCAGGTAGTAAAATTTAAAGGACGATGAAATACCATTCTTTAACCACAATTTTTCTTCAACTTTATTTTTTTTAAATCTGAGAAGTACATTGTAGGGTCATGCAAACCAATGATTGTGTATATCCAAATTGAAAGCTTTTATTTAAAAAAGAACTTACTATTTCATTGGTCAGTTAGGTTGAAACTTTGTTTATTAAGCTGCAGTTATATGGGAGCTGTGGAAATTTTATATTTAAATATGTCTCAAAGTTTGAAAGACATTGTTAGCGAGGCAGATATTCATTTTTATTTTTTATTGAATTTATTGGGATGACATTGGTTAATAAAATCATACAGGTTTCAAGTGTACAACTCAATAAAACATCATCTGCATACTGCATTGTGTGCTCATCACCCAAAGTAAAGTCTCTTTCCGTCCATTTACCCCTCTCTTTGCCCGCTTCCACCTCCTCCCACCCCCTTTCCCTCTGGCTATCACTATACTGTTGTCCAGGTCTATGTGTCTATATCTATATTTTTTTCTTTGCTTAATCCCTTCACCTTTTTTCACCCAGCCCCCTAACCTCCCTTCCCTCTGACTGCTGTCAGTCTGTTCTATGTATCTATGCTTCTGTTTCTATTTTGATTCTTAAATTATTTTGTTCATTAGATTCCACATATAAATGAGATCATATGGTTTTCTTTCTCTGACTGGCTTATTTCACTTGGCATGAGACATGCATTTACATTAGACCTATTTTAATTTATTTCTATAAATGAACTAATATTCACATTGATTTATAAACCCAATTAAGATGAAAATCACTTAACAGTTCTCATGTATATGGGAAGTTGATTATTCCAGATTACTAAAGAAACTAGGTTTTTTTTGGTCTATTTCATACTTTTATATAAAGGATCGGTTATTAGTAATCAAAATCCATCTCCCTGGAAATCTACAGTGGGAGATTTATTAATTGGTATACCAAACTATTTTTATTAAGTCTACATATAATTTTTAAATATTACAAAATTTGTACATGTGAAATTAAAAATGAGAAGCTGTGTCCTGTAAAAATACCCTGTCGGGTTCTAGACTAATAATTGTGAATTCTATTTCTATGGATGAAATGAATAGACATAATCATGAAGTTATAGTACATCAAGGTCAAAAGGTATACAAGTTATTTAGAGCTTGACTAAAATTCAGTTGAGTTTCCTCCTCCTATATTCTTAAAAAAAGTCATTTCTTCCTTTTCCCTGCCTGCCCCCCATCCTAGACCTACATATACCCAATAACAAGGACTAACGGATAAACAGGTCTATTCTCTTGGCATCCTCTGTAAACCACTGTCATTGGGATATGTGCATAAGAATGGCCCTGAAACCTGAAGGACAGCTGCTTTTCTGGCAGTACCAGGCGACACCAGCCCTTTTCTTACCTTTGACCAGATTCCCTTTCTGTCTTCCACTCTGCAACCTCAAGTCTTATCTGACTTGACTCCTACAGAATTTTCTACCACCTTTTCTAGATGTTTACCTTACTACTGCTCTGTTAGGTGGATAGCCATGTGCCAAATTCTCTCATTCCTCTCCTGTCCTGTGAGTCAGGTGTTCTCACCTTCCAGCTCTGATCCCGCTAGCCCAGACAACCTGGGTCTCTTGAGAAGACTGACTGCACATCTGAACATAATTCTGGCCACCTTCCTTGAGTTGCAGTGATTTATCTGGCTTTCAACAAGTTTTTTTTTTTTTTTTTTTAAGTAGCATTACTTTAAAGAAAAAATAGGTAGGAATGTCCACAATTATGGAGTGAAATTCCAGAAATGAGATAGAAAAAAATGCCCCCCTTTATTTGGAAAATAGACCATTTCCAACTTCCTAACAGGAAAAAGGAGTTTTTTAAAATAAGTTTTGAAGAACTTTGTAAAGACCTCTGAAATAATTAATCTATATAACAAAAAAGACTAAGCCTTATGTTATTATCTTTATAAGAGTGCCTGAACTAGAGTTAATGCTCACTATTTAATGCTATTTGTTGAGTTGAATTCAGTTATGCATTAAAAAAAAATAATTCTAAGTAGGAAGTTACCTAACACATACTTTCTCCTATATTAAATTTGTAGGACAGTTTTCTGTGTTTCTCAGGAGACTGAAAATAGCAAATGTGTGTGAGATGGTGACTATAAATAAAATAGTGTCTCTTTCTACTGTAATATAATGCAGGTCAGTTTCAGCATATTGAATGGGACCATTTCCAAATCCTTTATAAGAGACATGGAATTTTCAGGAAGACTAAGATAAAATAATATTTACAGTGTACCCACCTTCTAATAAATCTTAAAAAAAAAAAGAAATATTGAAATGTCAAAATCACTTTTAATTTGGTTTGTGGTTCTTTTTAAAAAGAATAAAACAGGCTTAGATGACTTATTACATTTATCAAGCAGGCTGTCCTTGAAAAATATTCATATAGTTTTATCTCCTTTCTTTCAGATAATCTAACATAATTTCTGAAAACGAGTAAATTCTACAAATTTAAGAACAATTAGATTATTTCACTGCATCACTAGGATGCAGTAGCCCTCCACGCATTACATCCTGTATTTCTTTCATGAGTGATAGTGCCCTGCTTAGGACTCGGCAGATACCTTCTAATTTCCACCTGATTTCAACAGAATGTGAGGATAATGTACCATGAAGCTAGAAGAGATTACACTACCTTAAGAAAAGGAAGTTTGGAATAAAAGTAGATCATGATCTGCACCCTAGGGCATGAGAGCAGGTATCTGAGTAGTCAAAATTTACTTATTGGGAATATTCATGACTACACCATGTCACCTGAAATATAATGATGACACAGTCTGATAGTTGGCCTGTAATTTTTTAGTTAGCCTGCAACTCGCATTTTACCTCATTACATATAAAGTAGTTCTCTATACTTTAGGACATTAAACATTTATCTGGGATCTGGTTAATAACCATAAGAAAACAATTACATACAGCTAAACTAAAATGATTCTTAATATAGTGGTAATTCAGAAAGCACTGACTGTCTCGCACTCTGTTTGGCTTGTCATAATGGACATTGATTATCACTTAGAGTATTGAACCTCTGGAAGGGGTAGGAGGCTGACTGGTCAGACATTGCTATGATCCTGAAACTTATCCTGGAATTTGCCTTAAACAACGTATCATTGTCAGTTAACATTGTGTAGCTTCTTCATAAAAAAGAAAATATTATACAAATGGTTAGCTATTTGCAGCTTCAGAGTGAATTATGATTATGCTTCTATTTATTAAAATAATGTCACCAATCTCCCATTTGAAAGAAGGTTTATGATGATGATAACTTAAAATTTTAAAAGTAACCATGGATACCTTGGCCGGTTTGGCTCAGTAGTTAGAGTGTCCGCCCGCAGACCAAAGGGTCACAGGTTCGATTCCAGTCAAGGTCTTGGTTGCGGTTGGGTTCCCGGCCCTGGTCCCCTGGTCAGGGTCAGATGGGAGGCAATCAATCGATGTGTCTCTCTCATGTCTATGTCTCTCTCCCTCTCTCTCATTCTATCTGAAAACAAATGGAAAAATATCCTTGGCTGAGGATTAAAAAAAAGTAACCATGGACTACCCAGATAATTTTTCGACCTGTTTTTTCAAGACTTTCAGCTCATTTTATTAAAATATTTAAATATTTCTCAACTTTTTGCTTCACAGTATCATATATCATGACAGGGTCAGGAACTTTTTTTTTTAATTTATCTTTATTGTTGAATGTATTACAGATGTCCCTCCTTTTTTCCCCTACTGCTACTCTCCTTCCCGCTCCTACTCCCCCACCACATCCACTGTTGTCTGTGCCCATGGGTTGTGCATATACGAATATAAGTTCTTTGGTTTATCTCTTCCCACCTCCCACCTTCCTTCCAGCTGAGGTTTGTCAGTCTGTTCCCTGCTTCCATGTCTCTGGATCTATTTTGATTGTCAGCTTATTTTGCTCATTATATTCCACAAATAGGGTCAGGAACTTTTACCTTCGAAATCCTGGGGACATTGCTGTGTTCTATTATAGATGGATTTTGAGATTAGGTCAAAACTAGAAATGGCAGGTGTGGAGTCCATGGGGTTTCTGTTCCAGCAGAGCTTCCGTATTGCTCCTAGAGGGATGCTCTTTTAACAAACCTCTGGAAACTGTAACATATTCAACACTATGCCCTTGTTTCGTACCATGGAAAATGGGAAAGAAAGAAATTGTCTTGAAAAATGTTAGTGGAATATTGGAACAAATCTCTGAAAAAAATAGGACAGACTCCAAAAACTAGGGCAATTATTCAGTAATTAGTAAAATAGTTCTGAAATAACAGCAAAGACCAAGAGGGCCAACTTTTAGTAGGAAGTCGATTGGGTCTAGACCAAACCAGGCGTGTATCAAATATGCAACTTTAAACAAAGTTGAAGGAAAGGATTTGGGGTTACTACAGTGCACTGAAAATATGCCTCAAAAGAAATGTTTAAAGATATTTTAAAATGTGAGTCAAGTTAATAAATTAATAAATTATCCTTTGTAAATTAATACATTTCTTCCATTCTGGGAAAAGTTTGAGTGCTTTTATGTCACTGAGGACAGGCAAATATATTTCATTTACATAGTAAGTGACACTGTTGACATGAGGGAAAAGGTGTCCCTGTATAATGGATCCTTATAACATCAAACTGAGAGAACAGTACTCAAGTCAATTTTTTAAAAATGTATACGTTAGTCTAACATTTGCTACATACATAAAAATTTAGTAGTTGCTGGAGGCAAATAAACACACATAACATATTCTTTGTCCTAGCAAGGGACATACAACCTCACTGGGAAGAAAAATCATGAAGAGCTAAATACTACCAGAGAAATTGTAAGTGCTTAACAAGGGTACTCTTTGCCAGTTGAGAAGTTCAGGGCAGAGGGGCAGCTTTGAGCTACTCAGTGTTGTATAGAGAGAACATTGCCTACTTGGTTAAGTAAATTCATTTTTTTATTATTTCATTTTAATTAATAAATTAACTCATTTATTTATTCATTTTAAAACACTTTTATAGCATGTGTCAGGGGCTTTTTTAAGCACTTAACAAACATTAACTCATTAAATCTTTAGCACAATCATACGAGGTAGGTCCTGTTAATGTTTACATTTTGCAGATGAAGAAACGGAGGCATAGAACAGTTAAGTATTTCACCTGTAAACAATGAATTGGTCAAACTTTGTGTGTGTGTAAAGACAACCACACAAATCTAGAAAAAAACAACTAAATATAATTATAATTTTAAATGAGCTCTGATCATTTAAAAAATCATTTATGGTTTAGAAAGTCTTGATTCAACATCATAATACCGACTATTAGGCACAGAAATTTAAGTTACTAGAATAAATCTTCTGAAGGGAAAGACTGTACTAACTAGACACTTGCTTAGAGTGTTCTTTCCTGAAAAGAAGAGTTGCCTCTCTGATGTGTTTGTGTATTTCCTGCACAATTGTTTTATTTTATTTTGGTGGCAGCAGTGCACACTTCTTAAATCTTTTTTCAAGGAAAGACATTTTTTCTCTATATGTTTTATTTCCAATAAACATCTTTTGTTCTCACTCACCTACATTCCTGTAGCAGTAAAACCAAAACAAGGCCCAGACAAACAATCTTCTGTGCTTAGTGATACAAACCAGACACAAGAATGTTTCAGAGTTCATATTTTCTCCAGGGTGTGTAGACTTAGCCTCTTCCCATGCAAAGTCTTTTGAATGTTTTGTTGCTTTTCCTCCACCAAAGCCCCCTGTTGGGACCAGGCTGGGATGTGTCCTGGTACCTGTATGGAACCATTTTGGTATTGACTTTATGATCTATCTTCTGACACACATTATGCCACTGAGACATGAAATAGGAGAACAACTATTCATCACACTCTGTTCTAGGTATGCGACACCATAGGGGGCGGAGAGAACTGTGATGTCATACAGAGCTGGCTTTTCATCTAGGCTGCCCTTTCACTCCGTGGGGATTCTGGGCAAACTGTTTAAATTCTCTGACACCTGTGTCTTCATCTCTACATTTCGCTGAGACCTCATCTGTGTCCTCATCTCCAAAATAATAGGATCAAAGCCAGCACTAAGACTTTGGGCTTGTTTTGAGATTAAGATAATACATTTGAAATTCCTTTGGAAATCCTAAACTATTACACAGATAGAGGTATTACTATTATTTCTCCTCAGTATTATAACACACTTAGATGGGTTCAACTTTAACACTAATGATACCTCGAGGTATTAATAGAGGCAATTCTTCTCCTTTGTCTCTCCCCTAGCGCCTTTCTAACAGGAAATGCTTCAGATCTGGCTTAATGAAAGCTGACGGGAGGGGCAGCCTTAATGAAGAATTTAATAGTGGCTGATTGGTTTAGTGACAAAGGGAAATTGCTTGCTGTTGTGCTGTTCCATGTGATGCCAAGATGCCAGTTTTTCCCTGTCAGGATGAAAGAAAGGGTTGGAAAGTAGGAAGGAAACGACCTGTTAGGAATTTAGGTTGCACTGATTGTCGGCTGTGGTAGAGGATGAGATGCTGTGAACCACAGGACAAAAGCACAAGACAAGTAGCCACCTTTCATGGCGGAAGCAGGAGAGGAAGCTTCCCTGCTCTTGATTGTACAGATAGAAAATAGGAGAAATGAGTGTGAAAGTCTTTTCCATGTAGTTTTTATGTATTATAGTAGCTTTGATCTCTTTCAAGAGCAATGGTCTACAAAGACTGGTGTCCCACTTGTAAAATCCCTTAACTGGTGTCATTATTTCTTCTTACTAAGTGCTACACATCATCCTCTCCAAGTTGAGTTCATATTCAGGCTCTACTTAATGCTATTTTGGGAAGCACTATAAGGAGTCAAGATCAGTATAAATGTGCTAGTTTGTTAGCAGTGGCTTTTTTCCAGCACACACAGGGAGAATAGCAATGGTGGAGCTCTTATAAATTGGGGTGTAAACCCCAAGCAGGAACATGTGGAATGCTTATTGTACTGACACTTTAGAAATTATAACAGTAAAAATAATTTCAAAGAATAGAATTGTGGTAGGATTCCTGAAGAGATAAAATACATAAAATGCTCCATTTATTTGGAAGATATTTTACAGACTTTAGCAAGATCTCTTTTAATAATGTTCTGCTTAGGAATAGCCTGCTGAGCTGCTAATGGTAGTAATGTGACATGTTTGACAACAGAGGACTGCCCTGTCAAGAGGGGTTTTGACCTGCCCTTTGAGTGCAGTCAGCTAGGATATTTTATGTTTCTTTTCTTAAATGTATACATTAATATGATTTATATAAATGTCATTTAATTCTTTTTTTTTTTGAGCAAGATATCAAGTTTTAAAACTTGGAGAGATTTACTCTTGAAAACATTGCAAGCCTTCCCCCCCCCCCCATTGCTGATCCTGGGATTTGTCTTATTTTAGTTCCTTTGGAATAATAATATGCATATAAATTTTGTCTTGATGTAGACACACTTTTATAGAACCATATTTAAAGTGTGTTACTTAAAACAAATTGCCTCTTATTTTCAGCCCTTACTGGTGTCATGGTTTATTCTTTCTATGTACAATGCATCATCCTTCCAAAACTTATTTCAGATTCAAGTTTTACTTAATGCTATTTCGGCATTAATGCTAATTGGTGTTTTTATAGGTAACAAGAATTATCATAATGAGGGAACCTTTCTAGGTTGAACTTTTCAAATTTTTAATTTTCTTTACCATGATATTATTATTAACATAAAAAATTTGAATGAATATTTTTTTTTTTTAGAGAAGGAGCTACATTTTAACCAGAAATATAGCTTTCTTGTTCCAACTTCCCAGTCTGTGTAGGTGTATAGAATTTTGGTCATAACACTGTGTTAGGTAATTATTTTTAACAGGTGGATAGGCCAGCCATGAAGTGACAGATAAAGGCATACATATTTCACAGATTTAAAGACAAATAAGTAATAAAGTTCTACCAAAAGTTTAATTATCTTCTATATTTAGAAAGTATTTTAGAATGCCATATCCTTAGGGTTATAAATAGCCTATATACCACTCAAAGATTTAAAAAGAACCCATTGATTTTTGCTTTTAACAATAGTAATTATCTAAAGATCACCATTAAATTTTCAAGTAAAAGATAAAAACAAATATTCTTCATTTCTGATTATATCCTGTTGAGTACATCCAGAGTTCCACAGCTAATGAGAGACAGGGAAGAAATTCATCTCGAAATCTGCTGACATCACACACTGAGATCTAAGAGAGATCCATTCCACACTACTATACTAATTTTGCAGATAAAGAAATGAGGCCCAGAGAAAGTGAGAAGTCGCCTGGACTTTTATTGTTACTTTTTCCTTCCTTTCTGCACTACTATGCTTTCTCCATTCGCCTCGAAATGTTTTTAGAAATAAAAATAGAATGACACCCTCAAATATACTCACTGTCTCATACTGTGAGTGAACATTTAGTGGAAGTCAGCCTGTCACTTCCACTAAATTCCAGTGATTTCCACTTCTAACCCACCACCTTCTTCATCCCACCTCTTTCTGTAGCTTTTATTGAACATCTCCACTTGAATGTCTGAGGAGAAAAAAAAACACACAACAACTTGAGATGCAGGGTGCTCAAAAATGGACATGGTTAACATATTCCATAATTTTGCTGATTCTTCTTAAAATGCTGGAATTCTCTTCTTAGGATAATTATCTCGCTTTTATCTCAGCTCTGGCTGCATTACCTCCTTCACTTGCTTGAGTTTAGGATCTGTATGCTTTTGATCCTGAAATTTTCAAACTTGAGCTCTCTCTTGAGTTTAGGATCTGCTTTTTCAGATATTTAATTGCATTAACTGGGTGTACTATGTGTTTCTCAAATACAATGGGTTCTATTCCAAACTCATCATTTTCAGCCATCTCCAAATGTATCTTCTTTGTGCATTATATTCTTCATTCAGGCTTTGAAGCTAGAATCTGTGTCATCCTTTACTTTTCCCTCATCTTAGTCCTCACATCGAATTAAGTGTTAGTTTTCACAAGTTTACTTCTGAAGTACTTCTCAGATTTGTGTTCTAATCTCCATCCTTACCTCCACTGCCTTTGTCAAGCCAGCGTCTCCATCCACAGCAGTGTTTTTGTCTAGTCTAGTCCATTTAATAGGAACAGAAAGAGCATTTATTGGATTTTACAATGTGTCATGCACAGTGCTAAGGTGCAAGCCAGAAAAAAGATAGAGACTCAGTCCCTGAATCTGAAAAGCCTGCATTATGATAGCAGTTAAATTCCCCCTTTGCACTCATTGACCTTCCTTCCTTTCCGTCTGTACACCTTTTCTTATTACTTTTTTTATCTTTATGATGCAAACTCCATACAAGTAATTAAAATCTGTTGACATGTTCCCCCATAACTGTTCACATACACTGTTCCTGTTTATTGATGGGATTCCTCAAATATCATTCTGAAATTTTTCAAATATATACATATGAAATGTCAGTATTACTGAGAACATTCCTGAGCTACTTAAAAGTACCATGCCTAATTTTCAGAGTAGTTAAAATTAGATTTAGAAAATAATAGGAAGGCTTAGAGGTAAGGTTGTGAAATATGAAGAAAACTAGTGTTTTCCAAAGCATTCTAGTTTTTTTCAGTAGAATACATGTTGAATTCTAATATGTCCCATGTGTGCTGTAAATCAAGTTCCACTTAAAAGAATACTTTTAAAGCAAAATCATCTCCTTAAGACTTCTTAGAGGAGTTTTCAGTGTTCTAAAAACTCTATAGTTTACAAAAGTAGTTGCCAGATTTAATGAAGACTTTTCTGTTGCTGATAGGTACACACTGGTGGATATTTTACGGGCTATCTTGCTGTCTTTAGAAGCCATGATTGAAGATCCTGAGCTTCAAGTGAATGGATTTGTTCTGATCATAGACTGGAGTAACTTCACCTTCAAGCAAGCCTCTAAACTTACACCCAGCATGCTGCGATTGGCTATTGAAGGCCTTCAGGTAAAGATTTACAAATTACCCACTTTCTGGGCCTCCCATGTTTGCCTTATCTGATCTATCAGAATAACTAAATGTCTTACTTAAGGAATAAAAACAATTTTTATACCGTTTTCTAGCACAAATGTTAAAACACTAACTGGACAAAAGATTTTAGAAGGAAAACTGAGGATGTGAGCCTTTTAATAGATGAGAATTTGTAACAGTTGGCACAAACCCTCACTATGCCTGAACATATATATCGGTGATGACCTGAGATTTTTATGATAATCAGAACAAGCAACATCTTTTGGATTTTAATTAACTATTTAGGCTTATTTTGTTTCTTTTTCCTTTTCTGTATATAATAGTTAATTAGTTAAAGGTTTGCTTCATTATGTCATTTAACCTCGTGAATTTGGGATATGATGGGCAATAACTTCATGTTTTCTAAAAAACTGTTGGAAAGTCAATCAATATGTTTTGATCTCTAAGCAATGGAATCACTGCTTTGAATGACTTTTTCTAGACTTAATTGGGGGGTTCTGTCCCTTTTTTGTGTGGAAGGGCTGTCACATAGAATTTATATAGGAATGGTGCGTGTTCCAGTGAATGACATTTGACTGACTGGGAATTATAAAATGGAAAATCAATTATTGTTTAGTGGTATGTCATAATTAACTGTTAGCTGATTACTCTCTAAAAATGAGCCACATTTCCGGGCAGCAAGACAGCTTAACCAAATTGAATTCACAGTTTGAGTTTTGCCTCTGAACAGGACACCCTGATCCTTTTTCTCTGCCTTGGCTTTTTCTGATACAGGTTTCCTGACTTGCTTTTTGTGAGTCACCCTTGCTCCTTTCTTATTTTGAACAACATTTTATTTTCTTTCTTTTAAAAAAAAAAACAAAACAACTCCATAGAGACAGTTAGGAAGGTTAGAAAAGGGCACAGAAAAATGCCTACTTGGAAATGTGTATATCATGCAGAATGTGCCCTATTTCTAACAGGGTACAAAGTGTTCTTTATTTTGTAAAGAAATTTGGTTATCATCAACCATGTAACTTAACAGAGGATGGTAACCTAGCTTTGTAGAATTGTTACCACTATTTAACTTGTGTCTTCTCTTTGCACTAGAGATAGACTAGCCTTTGGCTGTATGAAGGACTGGAGAACTATTATTCCTAAGAAACTTAAAAAAAACACTTCAAGGATAGACTCAGTGCCTTGCTATTTGCCAACTTACACACTGTATGGAGACATTTAGTAGTAAGATGAACAGTCATTGCAGGAGAAAAAACTGAAAATTCAGACATGTTTGGGAGCTTCCCTATTAGCCATGGCCACTATCAGAACTTCAAGGGCAAAGTGTCAGCATGACAGGAGCTACAGTCAGACTGAAAGAGGTCCTCTGTGCTTGTGCTGGAGAGGGAAATGGTCCTGCCCTGCAGGGACTTGTGCTGGCTGTCTTGTCTCTTCCCCATAAATGTTTCAGTCTCCTTTTCTTTCTCCCAGGGCCCAGACTGAGTAAGCAGGGCTTGATGCCTCCTGTTTGTTGGTTGGGAAGCCACTTAAAATAAGTGATCTCTTCCTGTCAATAAATTTGACATGTTATTAACCTTTAAACTCAATTTTTTTTTCAGTTCAAATTGATTTTTTAAATGCTCTATATCTATGTCTATATGTGTCTATGTCTCTGTCTGTACTATATCTAAAACAATGGTAATTCTGAGTAGGATTATGAAATGTGCTAAAATATTCCATTGTAACATGCATGACTTCATATTTAGTCCTTTATAGAAGTGACATTTCTGACTTTTCTAATCAAGTTTCTGTTTATTTTACATTTGCCATGTGAGAAATGCATTGATATGTTCCATGAAGAGCATGAATAAACTTATTTTTGAGATTGACATAAAGCTATAAAACATTTCAATTGAAGATACATACGCAATGTTCGGTCACTAAACACAACTAATACCATCATCAAGACCACCATCACCACCATAATAAGTAACCTCCAATTAACCCTGTCAGGGAAATTGAGAGGTGATAATATTTTTATTTGTTTTTACTATTTTTGATTTGAGAATATTTTTAATAACTCAATGATGGTTTATATCATGTCATAATTCTCCTATAATATGTTACTTTTACTTAGGCAAACATAAAAAATGTTATAGGGAGTTGAACCAAGAATAAGAAAGGCTAAAGATGGGTCTAGTGCCAGGGAAGAAACTTACTTTAATGATGTGTATTATTAATGGTATGTAACTATTGTGAAGAGGTCCCATCTTTCTTCCTCTTGAAGTTATTGCATAACCTCTCTGTCTGCAAACACCTACCCCCTTTGCCTCAGCAAAAGAGTATTTTGAGTGACTTGGCTAGAGATGGCACTTGATACCTTCGGTAAAGACATATAGACCATTGCTATAATATCCACCTGTGGTACAGTACAAGGTCAATAGAGATATAATGTGGAAGAGTGAAAATAAAATGGGCTTTAAAGGCAGACAGACCTGGGTTTGGATGACAATCCTGCCACATATCAAATACTTGGGCAAATTCCTGAACTTGTTTGAATCTCAATCTATTCATTTGTACAAAATGTAAAGTATTATATTAGAAATGATACATCTTGCACCCAGAAGGTGAGACCAATGATGTAAGTAATCAGTGTGCATGAGCTATGTTTTTCTGGTGCTATATTTTTCTGCATGTGTGCTGGTTTTCTTACAATTCAGTGACTACCTAGACAAAGTTAATTGACTTTGAGAATCTGAGTGATCTCATATTTTGCTTTAAGTGCTCAGATTGTAGATACACAGATTGCATTTTTAAAAATTACTTCACTGTGTGGTTAAATGGAATCTAGATATGTACATGTTAGATGCCAAATAAAATTTTTTTTTTCATGTTGGAAGCCAGGCAATAACGAAATTGTTTCATCTAGTGAAAATTAATCTTTGTTTCTTTGCAGAGAAGCTCCAGGCACAGTGGGAAAGGTGGTGATTGGGGAGGCATCCTTGGCCTTGAGGGTTGAGCAAGAGTATGCTACGTTGACAAGGACAGCAAAAGCATTTTGGGCAGGGAAACTTTTGGGAAGTGCTTTTGAAGAAACATACAGCTACAAGGGGTTGAAAGTACATGATACTTCTGTTTTGATATGGTTGGAATGAGAAATGAATTGAGGTGAATGACCAGAAAAGAGCAGAGAAAAGCAGGCTGAGCCTTGGCTCCGTGGGATAGAGGATGGTATGCTGTGTGGTTTGGCCTGTGTTCTCAGACATGGGAGATTTTGGACAAGAAAGTGACCTGGTCACTCCTCTGCTTTAGGAAGATATCTTGGGTAGAATAATGGGCTTGTATCAAAGGAGGGAGGGGTTAGATCTAGAGAACCCCCAAACTATCCTGGAGATAATTATAGTGATTCCATTTTGTAGGACAGGAAATGAAACTTCAGGGAGTTTGACACTCAGATTTTCTCAAGTGACATCAAGACTTGAGTCCAGGTTAGCTGACTCCAGAGACCAATGCCTTTCCTGAATCTTGTTGTTTCCAGGGCTGTGCCTAAGAAAAAGTGGGGAGCTCAGTTTAGTGTAACTTTCCTCCCCCATGCCAAATTCTCACATGTTAATACAGGTGACAATTGTTTATTGGGATAAACAAAGCAATGCTAACTGGTTTTGCACTTTTTTTTTTTGACACCAAGTGGCAGAACCATTTTTTTCCCCTTGAGTGACTGCCAGCCTTCCAGTTTCCTGTGATTGAGGCCAAGGGAAAGACACTTTCCTGACAGCCAAAGAGAACTTACATCAACACAACCCAAAATTTGCAAGTCACTCATAATAATAGTTTGAGGAAATTCTGTATACTTTCTCTGTGCAGAATATTCAATAATAATAACATTTTTTAAAAATGAAAAGCATCAAGCATTTTTATCAACAAAATGTAGTTCTTTGATAGATAAGAGGCAACATCAGATATTTTTGTGGAATAAAGTATTCAGGCTTCATTGGAAAGAAAAGAGAAAGAGAAAATTGTCCTGCTACTTACAAGAAGTTAATTGATTAGGGTAGTTATAGTAACAGGAAACATCTTAGAAAATCAATACAGGATTAAGTGGATGTAACTTGTAGACTCTAAGATATTCGCCTGGGAAGCCAATTAAAACATAAAATGTTTGGAAATAGCTAGAAAAGCTTACACTCTGTGAATTTACAGAGAAGTGATGTACTTTTAATAATTTTGGTCACAGTTGCTCTATTTAAATATTTTTCTTGTAAAATATTACCACTTTTAAAACCCTTTAATAATGAAAAACTCAAACTCTCTTATATATCCAGAATCTCTTATTTGTGAATTAAAAGAAAAAGTATCTACACCCTACATGTGCTGTTGCCTTTTGGATATATTTATCTGTTATTGCCCCTTAGCTCTGTCCTGACTTGTCTGTATTTTTTGCTTTCATAATTTCCCAGGAGTCTCCCAACTCTATATGCTGAAAAGTACATAATGTTGTCAGGATGTAGGTCTGTTGGCAAGAGGTTTGGCTGTAACAGCGGATTGAATAGCTCTTTGAATTGCTACACTAAGACTCAGATGTAGGGCCATTTAGTGCCTAAATCAGTGCCAGATATTGTAAGAGTCCTTCATAAAACCAGGACTTGTGAAAGAATAAAGAATATGTAATTAATTCACAGTATTTAATGGGCCCTTTCTTTGGACTCGAGGGTTCAGTGTTACAAGCAGCCACCAATCTGCTGGATCTGAGAGCTCTGATCATTGATGTGGAAGGCAGAGAGTGCTGCCGCTGCGAATCCTGGCTGTGACTGTTTGGAAGCCCAGTCCTACCCAGGGGATCTTGCCAAAAACAGAGAACATGCTAATGACTTGGAACATCACTATCCAAGGCTAGTGGATGAGGAGCTCCATTAACTTCTCTAGCATTAGCTTATTCAGTCCTCCAGATCCTACCCACAATCTCTGGCAGCTTTGAAATTGTACTTGTGTACGTGTGTGTAGAGGATGCTTAAGGGAGAATACTAAAAAGGAAGTTCGTGAGATATTGAATACATTAGGGGTCATAATAATATAAAAGGACTCTGTGCTTTGCAACAGTGTTCTTTGCAATAGTCGTTAACCTGCCAATAGTTTTCAGATTTACAGTGCTCTGGACAGCACATAGTAGAAACATTTTGCATACAAGTTGCAAACTTAGGATAGCATTATGGTGTGTAGATGGGAGAGCATTGAAACAATGCCTGTCTTTTTGAAAATGAACACACAGACTTGTAAACTGTAGTCATTCAGACAGCCTGGAGGTGGGAGCATTTATTTCCACATTTTGTATGCACAGGCAGAACCATATTGAGAAACAGTGACAAGGGCAGTGTGTAAAAAAAGTGACATTTTGTTCATCACATGCATAGCTGTCGGAGCTAAGTGTGCTTCCTTTCAGTTGCTACTTAACCTAAAACAAAATGAGTGAAAACTCTAATGTTGCTTTATTTCATAGTGTGAGAATGTGGTAGTTTGGCTGAGAGGTTTAGTGCCCAGAAATAGGACGTTGGAAGTCTTTTTAAAAGCTGCCAATAGGCATGTAAAAGCTATATATAATATTCAGTTCACCAAGCAGGCTAAAGATTTTATATGATCTTTGATAACAGGCTATACATAGATATACACACACAGCACACATGTATGTATATATATATATACATCTATCTGTATATATATATATATATATATATATACATCTATCTGTATATATATATACACACACACACATATATATATCACTATTTTTCTTGTATTAAAATTGCTGTTTATTTTCTTTGATTAGCAGCTAAATTTGTTTAAAATGTCTAGTTATAGGAGCAGTTCTCAACCTGTGGGTCGCAACCCCTTTGGGGGTCGAATGACCCTTTCACAGGGGTCACCTAAGACATAACAGTAGCAAAATTACAGTTATGAAGTAGCAACGAAAATAATTTTATGGTTGGGGGTCACCACAACATGAGGAACTGTATTAAAGAGTCGCGGCATTAGGAAGGTTGAGAACCACTGAGTTATAGGAAGTAGGTGTCAACCTTGAGAAAAATGAAGAGATGAGTGCTCTAGAGTTATTTAACACATACTTATTGAATTAGAGAACATCAGTAATTAGCAATAAAATTTGATACTGTTACACTTTCAATCACTGAAAAAGAGACTAGTTATAAGTTGCTTCAAGTAACCAAATAATTGAAGCAACAAAATAGAAACGAATAATAATCCTTTGGTTTGAGTTGTTGAGATAATGATAAATGGATAGAAAATAATTATCTATCATGAAAAACTGAATGAATAATATGAGCTAATCTGCATTTCATTTTATTGGCTATGTTTAGACATGTCCTTAACTTGAGAACAAAAAAAGATGAAAAACTCCAAGTTTTCTCTTATTTTTTAAGGAGCAATGTAAATGCATCTTGATATATCTTTCTCTCCCAGCAGAGTATCATTTTTGTCTTCAAATCAAAACTTATAAATGTTGCACGGCCAGTGTGGCTCACTGGTTGAGTATCAACCCATGGACCAAGAGGTCGCCAGTTCGATTCCTGGTCAGGGCACATGCCCAGGTTGTGGGCCAAATCCCCAGTGGGGGGCATGTAGGAGGTGGTCAATTGATGTTCTCTCTCACTGATGTTTCTCTCTCTTTCTCTTTCTCTCCCTTCCTCTCTCTAAAATCAATAAAGAAAAATTTTTAAAAAAACTGATAAACGTGAACACCCATTTATACTTATAAATTAGTTTAGATACAATGGCATACTATTGAACCTTAAAAAGGAAAGAAATCCTGTCATCTGCAACAACATGGATGAACCTAAAATACATTATGCTAAGTGAAGTACGCCAGGCACAGAAAGACAAATACTGCATTGCCTCCCTTATATGTAAAATGTGAAAAAGTCAAACTCATAGTAACAGGGAATAGAAGGGTAAAGAAAATGGGGAGATGGTAATTAAAGCATAAACTTTCAGTTATCAGATGAATAAGTTCTGGAGATTTAATGTATAGCATTGTGAGTATAGTTAATGTATACTTGCAATTTGCTAAGAGAGATTTCAAGTGTTTGTACAACACATACAAAAAAGTAATTATATGAGGTGATATGTTAATTAGCTTAATTGTGGCAATCATATTGCAATGTACATGCAGAGCAAAATGTTATGCTATATACCGTAACTATATACGATTTTTTATTTGTCAATAATACCTAAATAACACTGGGAAAATTACGGTAGGATCCCAGTGCCATCAGATTTTCCTACAGGTGTTGATAAAGTTGACATGCTTATCTTTCAAATGTTAATCATTTCACCTTCATAACTATAACCTCATAAATATCTAAACCAAAATCTTTTGAAATCTCAAATTAAGGTGTCATTTTTGTTTTCTTAAATTTAAAAATTGTACCATATTGCCAGAATCTTGGAGGACAGTGATCCTTCTTTCCTGGTCATGGGAAGCACAGTTGTTACTCTTGTTATATTCTCTTAAATTTGACCTAAAAACGAGAATAATCTTTATCCTTTATTACAAGTATTTTGAAGATATATCTTTAATAGGGTTAGTTTTTTTCACATCTGCAATTGGAGAAGCCATGATAAACTCATAGGAGGAATGCCTCCTTGGATTTATCCTGGGATGCTATTTGATGCACAATTAATAATAGTATGTTTCTAGGGTTTAAAGTCAATTCTGAAGGGCCCAGATCAGCTGGAATTTTAAGATAGTTGTATAAGGTAATGATAGATGCTATAGCAAACCAAAATGTGTACATTGGCTCAACCATCTTGCCATGAAGCCCAATAGGGTGCTTTTGATCAATGTGTGGTGCTTCTTCCAGTGAGTCAGTGACCCACATTCTTTCCACTTTGTTGCTGTGCCATTTTCTTTTCTTTTCTTTTTTTTTTATTAATTTATTTTTGTTACAGAGGTTTCTCCTTTTTTCCCCATTGACACCCTCCTCCCCATCCCCCCACCCTGTCCCCAGCTTTGTTGTCCATGTCCATCACTTATGCATACATGTGCATAAGTTCTGTGGTTTATCTCTTCCCTCCCCCCAACCCCCTCTCCTGAGGGGTGTCAGTTTATACCCTACTTCCACGTCTCTGGGTCTACCCTGTTCCTCAGACTGCTATGTTCATTATATTCCACAAATAAGTGAGATCATGTGATATTTGTCTTTCTCTGCTTGGCTTGTTTCGCTTAGGATAATACTCTCGAGGTCCCACCACGTCGTCTCAAAGGATAAGAGATCTTTCTTTCTTACAGCTGCATAGTACTCCATTGTGTATATGTACCACGGCTTTTTTATCCATTCATCCACTGATGGACACTTGGGCTGTTTCCAGATCTTAGCTATTGTAAATAGTGCTGCTATGAACATGGGGGTACATGTATTTTTTCTGATTGGTGTTTCAGGCTTCTTAGGGTATGTTCCTAGAAGTGGGATCACTGGGTCAAATGGCAATTCAATTTTTAATTTTTTGAGGTAACACCATAGTGTTTTCCATAGTGGCTGCACCAGTCTGCATTCCCACCAGCAGTGTACTAGAGTCCCCTTTTCTCCACACCCTCGCCAACACTTGTTGTTTGATGATTTGTTGATGGCGGCCATTCTGACAGGTGTGAGGTGATACCTCATTGTTGTTTTAATTTGCATCTCTCTGATGATTAATGATGTTGAGCATTTCTTCATATGTCTCTTAGCCATTTGTATGTCCTTTTTGGAGAGGTGTCTATTTAGTTCCTCTGCCCATTTTTTAATTGGGTTCTTTGTCTTCCTTTTGTTGAGTTGTATGAGCACTCTGTATATTTTGGACATTAACCCCTTATCTGATGTGTCATTGGCAATTATGCTCTCCCATAGAGTGGGTTCCCTATCTGTTTTGATGGTTGTTTCTTTTGCTGTGCAGAAGCTTTTGAGTTTGATGTAGTCCCATGTGTTCATTTTTCCCTTTGTTTCTGTTGCCTTAGGTGATGTATCAGTGAAGATTCTACTGCGTATGATGTCCGAAATTTTGTTGCCTACATTTTCTTCTAGGATTTTTATGGATTCACGAGTCACATTTAAGTCTTTTATCCATTTTGAGTTTATTCTTGTGTGTGGTGTAAGTTGATGGTCTAGTTTCATTTTTTTGCATGTAGCTGTCCAATTTTCCCAACACCATTTATTAAAGAGGCTATCTTTACTCCATTGTATGCTCTTGCCACCTTTGTCAAATATTAATTGAGCATAATGTCTTGGGTCAATTTCCGGATTCTCTGTTCTGTTCCACTGGTCTATATGCCTGTTCTTGTGCCAGTACCAGGCTGTTTTGATTACAGTGGCTTTGTAGTATAACCTGATATCCGGTATTGTGATCCCACCTACTTTGTTCTTCTTTTTCAAGATTGCTGTGGCTATTTGGGGTCTTTTTTGGTTCCATATGAACTTTTGAAATATTTGTTCTAGTTCTGTGAAGTATGTCACTGGTATTTTGATGGGGATTGCATTGAATCTATAGATTGCTTTGGGTAATATGGACATTTTAATGATGTTAATTCTTCCAATCCATGAACAAGGTATGTGCTTCCACTTTTTTATATCTTCCTCTATTTCTTTTTTCAATGTCCTGTAGTTTTCTGCAAATAGGTCCTTTACTTCTTTGGTTAGGTTTATTCCTAGGTATCTTAATTTTTTTGCCGCGATGGTAAATGGTATTGTTTTTTTAGTTTCTCTTTCCGTGAGTTCGTCATTGGTGTATAAGAATGCCATTGATTTCTTGACGTTAATTTTGTATCCTGCTACTTTGCCAAATTCATTTATTAAGTCTAGTAGATTCTTGATGGAGTCTTTAGGGTTTTCTATATATAATATCATATCGTCTGCGAATAATGACAGTTTCACTTCTTCCTTTCCAATTTGGATTCCTTTTATTTTTTCTTCACGTCTGATTGCTGTGGCTCAGACTTCCAGTACTATGTTAAATAAGAGTGGCGAAAGTGGGCATCCTTGTCTTGTTCCTGTTCTTAAGGGATATGTGTTTAGTTTTTGCCCATTGAGTATGATGTTGGCTGTAGGTCTTTCATATATGGCCTTTATTATATCAAGATATGATCCCTCTACTCCCAAATTGCTGAGCGTTTTTATCAGAAATGGGTGCTGGATTTTGTCGAATGCTTTTTCAGCATCTATTGATATGATCATGTGGTTTTTATCTTTCATTTTGTTTATGTGGTGTATCACATTTATTGATTTGCGAATGTTGAACCAGCCTTGCATCCCTGGGATGAATCCCACTTGGTCATGGTGAATAATTTTTTTGATGTATTGCTGGATCCGATTTGCTAGTATTTTGTTTAGGATTTTGGCATCTACATTCATCAGGGATATTGGCCTGTAGTTTTCTTTCTTTGTACTGTCTTTTTCTGGTTTTGGAATTAGGATTATGCTGGCCTCATAAAACGAGTTTGGAAGTCTTCCTTCTTCTTGAATTTTTTGAAATAGTTTGAGGAGAATGGGTGTTAGTTCTTCTTTGAATGTTCGGTAAAACTCCCCCGTGAAGCCATCTGGGCCTGGGCTTTTGTTTGCTAGGAGAGTCTTTATTACATCTTCAATTTCCTCAGCTGTTATTGGTCTGTTCAAGTTTTCTATCTCTTCCCGGTCCAGTTTTGGGAGACTATGTGTTTCTAGAAATTTGTCCATTTCACTTAGATTGTCGAATTTGTTGCCATATAAATGTTCATAGTATTTGCTAATGATCCTTTGTATTTCTGTGGTGTCAGTTGTTACTTCTCCTCTTTCATTTCTGATTTTGTGTATTTGGGTTCTCTCTCTTTGTTTCTTGGTGAGTCTAGCTAAGGGTCCATCAATCTTGTTTATCTTTTCAAAAAACCAGCTCTTTGTTTTATTGATCCTTTGAATTGTTTCTCTGGTCTCTATGTCGTTTATTTCTGCTCTGATCTTTACTATTTCCTTCCTTCTACTTGCTCTGGGGTTTTCTTTTTGTTTGCTTTCTAGTTCTTTAAGTTGTGAGGTTAGATAGTCTATTAGAAATTTTTGTTGTTTCTTGAGGTAGGCCTGTAGTGCTATGAACTTCCCTCTCAGAACTGCTTTCGCTGCATCCCATAGATTTTGTGTTGTTGTGTGTTCATTTTCGTTGGTTTCCAGGAAGTTTTTAATTTCTTCCTTGATCTCCTCGGTAACCCATTCATTATTTAATAACATGCTATTTAGTCTCCATGTATTCAAATGTCGTTGCGTGTTCTTTTTCCAATTGATTTCTAGTTTCATGCCATTGTGATCTGAGAAGATACTTGATATGATTTCAATCTTCTTGAACTTGTAGAGACTTCGTTTGTGTCCTAACATGTGGTCTATCTTTGAGAATGTCCCATGTGCACTTGAGAAGAATGTGAATTCTATAGTTTTGGGGTGTAATTCTCTGTAAATATCTATTAAATCCATTTGGTCTAGTGCTTCGTTTAGAGTCTCTGTGTCCTTGTTAATTTCTTGTCTAGAGGATCTATCCAGTGATGTCAGCGGGGTGTTGAAGTCACCTGTTATGATTGTATTGCTGTCAATTTCTCCTTTGAAGTCCTCCAGCAGATTTTTAATATATTTTGGTGCTCCTATATTCGGTGCGTATATGTTTACCAAGGTTATATCTTCCTGTTGGATAGATCCTTTCGATATTATATAGTGACCTTCTTTGTTTCTAGTAATGGCTTTCGTTTTGAAATCTATTTTATCAGATATGAGTATTGCTACCCCAGCTTTTTTTTCCTTTCCATTTGCTTGGAAGATTTTTTTCCATCCCTTCACTTTCAGCCTATGTGAGTCTTTTGTTGTGAGGTGGGTCTCTTGTAAACAGCATATATATGGGTTATGCTTTCTTATCCAATCCGCTACTCTGTGTCTTTTTATCGGAGCATTCAATCCATTTACATTTAAGGTGATTATTGATATGTACTTATTTATTGCCATTTTTGTTCAGTGTGGTTCTACTTTCCTTCCTATTTCTTCTACTAATTACAGCAGTCCTTTTAACATTTCTTGCAGTGCTGGTTTGGTGCTAATGTATTCCCTTAGCCTTTTTTTGTCTGAGAAGCTCTTTATTTGACCTTCTATTTTGAATGACAGCCTTGCTGGGTAGAGTAGTCTTGGATTCAGATTCTTGTTTTTCATGACCTTGATTACTTCATGCCATTCCCTTCTGGCCTGCAGTGTTTCTGTTGAGAAGTCAGCTGATAGCCTGATGGGGGTTCCTTTGTAGGTAACCTGTTGCTTTTCTCTTGCTGCCTTGAGGATTCTCTCTTTGTTTTTAATTTTTGGCATTTTAATTACTATGTGTCTTGGTGTGGGCCTGTTTGGATTCTTCTTACTTGGGACTCTCTGTGCTTCTTGAACTTGAATACCTTCTTTCTTCACCAAATTAGGGAAGTTTTCTGTCATTATTTCTTCAAATATATTCTCTAACCCTTGCTCATTTTCTTCTTCTTCAGGGACTCCAATTATGCGAATATTATTACGTTTCCAGTTGTCCCACAATTCTCTTAAGCTGTCTTCCTGTTTTTTTCATTGTTTTTTCCTTTTGGTTTTCTGATTGTTTGATTTTTTCTACCCTGTCTTCTAATTCACTGATCCGGTCCTCAGCTTCCTCTACTCTGCTGTTTAGTCCTTCCAATGTGTTCTTCATTTCTGCTATGTCATTCTTCATTTCTTCTTGCTGCTTCTTCATTTCTTCTTGCTGCTTCTTCATTTCCACTTGGTTGGTTTTCAGTGTTTCTATGTCTTTGCTCATGGTGTGGATGTCTTTACTCAAGGTGTTGATGTCCTTACTCATGCTGTTGAGCTTCCTCAAGATCATGGCTCTGAATTCTAGCTCTGTTAACTTGCTTAGTTCCGTTTCATTTATCTCATCTTCGGTAGAGGTCTCTTGTTCTTTCATTTGGGCTCTGTTTCCTTGTTTCCCCATTTTGGCTATCTCAGTGGTTTTTGGAGCCTGCCAAATTTTCCTGTGGATGTTGGTGTTCTGTTGTTTGTGGCTCCCTCTACTGGGTTTGGATGAGCGTGGGAGGACCCACGTTAAACAGCACCCTGGAGTCTTACTTTCCAGGGTATATTTGCAAGCCCAGCAAAGGTTAAGTTATCCTCTAGCTTTTTGCCTAGAGGCTATTAGTTGTGGTTGCTTGAAGAGCCTTGGGTTTTCAGTTGAATGAAAACCTCCCTCAGGTGTTCAGTGTGAGAGGATTTCCAGGGGGTAGGGCAGATGCTAGTAGTTAATGAGCCTCAGTTTGCATTTCAATGGCCCTCTAGGGTGTGAATGGTTCTCCGAGGGAGGGGCTGCCGCCTCTCCCCAGAGCCCTGGGATGGAGTAAGAGGACCAGGCCACAGTCCTGGGTGGCCGCAACTCAGCAAAAACTCTGAGCGCCCTCCAAATCCCAGGTGTCCCCACACAGTTCCAGTCCAGTCCGCCCTCCCTCTGCCGGAGCCTAGGTGAGTGGCTGCGGCTATTTTAGCGCTCTGTCCAGGCTCTGCGCGGTGGAGCTGGCGCGGACTTCAGCGCTCTCTGCCCCGTCCCCGCGCAGTGGGGCTGGCGCGGACTTCAGCGCTCTCTGCCCCGTCCCCAAGCAGTGGGGCTGGCGCGGACTTCAGCGCTCTCTCCCCCGTCTCCGCGCGGTGGAGCTGGCGCCGCTTTAACCCCGAGGGCGGGCGCCGCTCCGGCTAAGGCCGTTGCTGTCCGTGGGCTCCCAGCCCCCCTCTCATGCCCTCGCAATCCTACCAGGATCGAGTCAGTGTCCCTGGTTGTATCGTCCTCGCAAGCTGCTTTTCTGTTGCTTTTTCCCCGACGATTTGTCCTTATTTTAGTTGTAATTCCAGTTTGGTCCTGGGAGATGGTCTGTGTAGCTTCCATTCACTCCGCTGCCATTTTTTCGAGCCGCTGTGCCATTTTCATTGTGTGATTTCCAAGGTCATTTTGCTCAATTCCATTCCATTTTCCTATACGGTGAAAAAGCATGGAGGATAACATATGGTATATTTCTATGGGACAGATCTGAAAGATGTGCACATCGCTTTCTTTTTAATTATACTGGTTAGAAAACTCAGGTGAGTGGACACTCATAGCTACAAAGGAGGTGGATAAATGTGCTCTAAGTGATCTTAAGAAGATGAGGAATAGTATATATCTTGTACTCTCTTTCACAATGCCACTTCCTTAAATAACCGATGACACTTCAGTCTGCTCTTTATACTGTGTTTGCTTATGTTCTCTGAAAGGAGAGGTGATAATATGACAGCATTTCAATGAAGTTTAATTCCTGCATTCAAGCACAAAAGCATAAAAGTATTCTTCCTACAATTCATTCTATGTGCTGACTGCAATCTCTGTACTTGACTAGTTTTGCTGAGGTAAGGGGGCTGGCGATTCTGTATAGCTGGGTCACTATGGCTATACTCCTATAACAAAGGTAACACAACTGTGATTCAATCAGTTCAACTCTCCTAAGACAAGTATTTCTGAAATTCTGCATTTAAAAGGAGTAAAAAGTTAAATCATTCCTCTATAATCTTAAGACTGTGTCCAAGACAGCTACAATGATATATTTTGTTGCTTTGTTTTGAAGTTAGGAATCCTCTGAATTTGGGATTTAATTTTCATAAAATGAGAATACAACATTATTTTTATTTTTTTAATTAATTTATTTTTGTTACAAATGTTTCTCCTTTTTCCCCCATTGACCCCCCTCCTCCCAATCCTGCCCCCGTACCCATCCCCAGCATTGTTGTCCATGTCCACGGTTATGCATACCTGCATATAAGTTCTGTGTTTTATCTCTTCCCTCCCTACCCCACCCCCCAAACCCCCATTCTGAGGTTTGTCAGTCTGTGCCTACTACTACTATGTCTCTGAGTCTATTTTGTTCATCAGTTTGTTTTGTTCATTATATACCACAAATAAATGAGATCATGTGATATTTGTCTTTCTCTGATTGTCTTGTTTCGCTTAGGATAATACTCTCCAGGTCCCTCCATGTTGTCTCAAAGGATAAGAGCTCTTTCTTTCTTACAGCTGCATAGTATTCCATTGTGTATATGTACTACAGCTTTTTTATCCACTCATCTATTGATGGACACTTGAGAATACAACATTATTTTTCTATGAGATAACCTAACTTGAGAAAATCCCAGAAAAAAAATGTGCTAAAACACGGAAAAGATTTCACTCTAAAATCTTGTTGCATGAACTAGAGAATAGAACCACTGCCAAACCTTAGGATGTAGAATCCACCAACATTCATCCTTTTGTCAATATTTATCAATTGCTTTAAAAAACAGTTGGAATTTTACTTATTGCTTAGTTATATAGTGAAAACATAAAAAGTCAATATAATTTTAGTCAGCATAGAAATTAATAAATCAAAGTAAAAGTTACATTATCACTACCTAGTTTTTAATCATGTTGTGTACTATAAAGGATCTACTTTTGGACCCCGAATAGGTACAGCAATCTTGAGAATGAAGAACAAGGTTGGAGGAATCATGCTACCTGACATCAAACTATACTGCATGGCCGCAATAATCAAAACAGCATAGCATTTGCATAAAAACAGACATATAGATCACTGGAAGAGAATAGAGAGCCCAGAAACAAATCCACACCTATATGGTTAATTACATTTGACAAAGTAGGCAAGAACGTACAATGGGGTAAGGATAGTCTATTCAATAAATGGTGTTGGGAAAATTGGACAGATAAGTGCAAGAAAATGAAACTAGATCACCTTCTTAGACTATGCACAAGAATACACTCAAATGGATTAAATACTTAAATGTAAGACTCTTTACCATAAAAATCCTAGAAGAAACCATGGGCACTAAAATTTCAGATGCTTTTCTTAGTAATTTTTTTTTTCTGATATATCTAGTCAGTTAAGGGAAACAAACAAAGAAAAATAAACAAATGGGACTACATCAAACTAAAAAGTTTTTCACAGCAAAGAAAACCATCAACAGAATGAAAAGACATCCTATTGAATGGGAGAAGAGATTTACCAGTGATATATCTGATAAGAGGTTAATATCCAAAATTTATAAAGAACTCAAACAACTCAACACCAAACAAACAAACAAACAAACAATCCAATTAAAAAATGGGCAAAGAATCTAAATAGACACTTCTCCAAAGACGATAGATATATAAAAAATGCTCAAAGTCAGTAATCATCAGAGAAATGCAAATTAAACCCACAATGAGATATCATCTCACACCTATCAGAAGGCCTATCATCAATAAACGACGAACAACAGGTATTGGTGAGGATGTGGATAAAAGAGAACACTTGTGCGCTGTTGGTGGGAATGCAGATTGGTGCAGCCACTGTGGAAAACATGATGGAGTGACCTCAAAAAATTAAAAATGGAACTGCCTTATGACCCAGCAATTCTACTTCTGGGTATATATCTGAAGGAACCCCAATGCTAATTTGAAAGAACATATGCACCCCTATGTTCACTGCAGCACTATTTACAATAGTGAAGCTATGGAAGCAACCCAAGTGCCCATCAATAGACAAGTGGATAAGGAAGTGGGGTACATATATAAAATGGAATATTACTTGGCCATTAAAAAGAATGAAATATTACCATTTGTGACAGCATGGATGGACCTAGAGACTATTATGCTAAGTGAAATAAGTCAGTTAGAGAAAGACAAATACCACAGGATTTCACTGATATGTGGAAATTAAAGAACAATATAGATGAGCAAACAAAACAGAAATAGACTCATAGATACAGAGAACAGACTGATGGTTGCCAGAAGTGAGGGGGGTTAGGGGACAGGGTAAAAAAGGTGAAGAGATTAAGAAGTACAGATTGATAGTTATAAAATAGCCATAGGTATGTAAAGTACAGCATAGGAAATGTAATCAATAATATTGTGTGAATTTTCTCAGGTGTCTCCAGTAGAGCTGCTGGTGACCCATCTTGCTTTCTGATACAGCAAGGTGATAAAAGAGGCCATAATTCTTTACAAACCTGTATGCAAAATCCTACTTTAAGTCTATAAATCTTAGAAAACCAAGTTTACTTGCAAATGTGTAGTGACTTTATCGCCTGATTTCAAAAGAAGACCTCAAAGAGATGCCTCTGGTCAGCCCATTATCTCTCCTAAGGTGGCTAAGGAAAGCACATTTTACTCCACTTGGGACAATAATGGGTTACTACAATCGGTAGACAAACTGCATTTAATGATGACTGAAGCCTGCTTTCTCAACATGGGGTAGATGATCAGCATTGTAGTGGGTTACTGATACATGCTGAACTTAGAGATACAAGCTAGTCAGTGAAAGGAGCATGAAAGCACTCTTCTGTAAACCATAAGAGGCTGCTTTCTAGTTTCATAAGTATTTAGATCTGTAAAAGACCTTAACTCAAAGAACTAATGTAACTTCAATGCCTCATAGAAACCATCAAAGGAGGCTCGGGTGGCATTGGATAGCACCATGGAGAGCTCCCGGAAATTCCATTGCTGTGGTTGGTCTTTTCTCCTTTGCAGTTGTGGTTTCTCTAGCCATCACTGCCTCTAAAGCCTCTCTATTCCTTAGAATAGGTCGCAGTCCTCATAGAAGTTGAGGTTTCCTTCATTATCTCTGAGTCTCGTAGCTTCTGTGTTTAAGTTAAGGCTACATTTTTCATGTGACCCAAGGTTCTCCTTTCAGGTCTTCTGTTTTTTCTATTATTAGCTCTTGTTTTGGAATTGTTTGCTGGCAGCTCATGTATCAGCACTGGAATTAAAACTATCCTCTCCCTTTCTTTTTCTCTTGGAGGCTTCTCAAAATGTTACTTATAATCTAATTTTAAAAACACAAAACATTCTTAAGTTGGATATAGAGTGGGCAAAGCGATATTGATTTGTATCTTGAGGCCATGTAAGAAAGAAAGAGATCATCTTTTTTTTTGCCCAAGCAAACTGCTGGGTAAGTAATGTTTTGATTACCTGTTTTCCTCATAAAGAGTTGTTTGGAGAACACTTATAAAGGATATAGTTGAAAGTGAAATTATCTTTTCTCTTGACAATTGCTAGATTAGGTCAAATTTTAGAATCAAGCATTCCTGGGCTTAAATCTTGCCTCTGCCACATCCAGATTTCAATTTTAGATAAACTCCTTAATCAATTCCACTCTTTGTTGTCTCTAAAAATGGGATTGACACCTTTCACCTGGCATTATTATGAGGATTAAACAAGATAACATACATGAAGGAGATTGGCATGATACCTAGTTGGAGAAGCACTTAGTTAGTCAGTGCTGCCCATATACTACTTTCCTGCCTTATGCTGAAGAATAGAATCTAAGGATATTTACAAAACAAGATTATTACTTTAGACCAAAATGTGATTATTACACAATGTAATCAATCAGCCTAACTTGGCAGATCATACAAAACTGACCAACTGAAATTATGTGGGATGAAAACCTTCCCCCCCCATTTTCTGTAAATTATGAGAAACTGTAGGCAATTTTCTCTTTCAAGTTTATAGTCCCTGCTTTTGTTCTTCCAGGTTGTAAGATAATGATAATATGTGATTATAACAAATATTAGTGCTTTATAATACATGGAGCTCATTGGTTTATTCCTAGAATGTAAGACTCTTGGGATTTTCACTCTTTGGAATACCACAAATATTTTCTGTTGAAACCAGATTTGTAAAGACATGATTCATACACATATCTCTCCTCACTGTTCTCAACTAGATAATAAGCTCCTCAATGGCAAGAACAATATTCACTGCAGCTAAGTAAGTCACCAGCTGGCTGGCAAGGAGGATCATATCACTTGTTCTGGGTGGACTATAGGCATATCGTAGAACTGCAATTCTTAAAACTCTCACCTGTGGTGAAATAGGATGGGATACACTTGGGGGAGCATACACTGGAGGGTGCAATGTCTATTTGAGAGTTTCATGGGAAACAGTAATCAAAAGGACTATGGGAAAGAGAGGATATATTAGAGAAAGTCAGTGAAAGAACACTCTGAGCATTGGGAATGATAGGATTCAGAAATAATGGCCAGGTGATGACATTTAAAGGTAAGCAGTATGTTGACTATAATTATTATAATGAGTGGCAAGGTTGGAATGACAGTCACACAGGCCTGACCTTCAGGAAGCTATGGATGTGGTTATGGTGTTCCTATGGGAAAGATAGATAGGGAAACAATAAGTATTGCTTCAAATGTTCAACCAAAAGAAATGAAAAGTAATGAAGCCATCTATCCCAGTATTGTTAGACTCTCATACTTGGTTTCCCTACCTGATTTAGTTCTCAGCCTCAGAATCCATGAATTATAGGAGAATATAGATCCCCATGAAGAAGGACCTGCAACACCAAGTTGTGTCTATGATAGATATTTCAATTGTTAGGAGTAATGTTTGCAAGGAGTTTGTAATAATATGTGTGGATAATGGTTATGTATAATGTTAAGTTAAATAATAAAGAATATAAAATATGATCACATTTATATTAATAACAAGTTCAAAAAGAGAAGAAAAATGCATTGGAACATAAACAGTGATTATATGAGAGCAGTTGGACTATGGTGAAATTTTATTTTTTCTACTTTTGGCGTTTTATACATTTTACCATTGGAAACATGGTATTTTTATCATAAAAACTGTATTTAAAACATTTATACTATACTGCAGAAAATAAAGCCAATTATTTAACAAGTAATTATACAATGTGCCATGTTAAAAAGGTTACCGTCTATTTAAAAATAATATTAACATAGTATGATGAGTAAATTAATAGAATCTGTCAGCTGCAGCTGCTCATCTTAAGAAAATTATGCAGAGCTAACACATAGAGCTGTGATGGGTCATATTTGGGGAACACAAAGGAAATTTATAGCAAGACCCGGGAAAGCAGAGTCAGTTGAAATGTAAATATGCTTTGGAGTAGAAAAGTATATAATCCAAAATATTATGCTAATATACATGCCATTTACTAAACAGTTTTTGGTAGGAGGAAGGAAGTTAAATTAGTCAGGCAGCCACCAATAAGCCCTATTTGAAAACATTTTTATGCAAATCGGAATAAAATAGCCATGGATGAATTAAGTTAAAGACAAAAAAGTGGACAAAAATTATAGCTTATAAAGACAATAACAGTTTTAAACAATACATGTTAGTTCTGCCTGTCAGTATATCCTTATATTATTAAAATAAATTCAATAAAAATTTTATAGACAGAAATTCAGAAGTTGAGAGGATGGTTTTGTGGTTTATGGACTAAAATGATAGAGAGGTTTTTATGGAAGAGTTGAAATTGTGTTAGATTTTCAAGGAGGACTTGAGATTTCTGTGTGAAGATAGGGGGAGGGAAACAACAGAGCTAAGGTACAGAGGTGAAAATTAATAGATGTGAAGTGTTGATATAAGGTAGGCAAGAAAGATAAGCTGAAGAAAACTGACAGGTTGGGGTCAAAGTGGAATGGATTTTAAATTTAAATTATATATTGTGAAGAATGGAGATCAATGAGTATTTTGAGTAGGAGACTATTTCTTTAAAAATTAATGTGATATTATTCATTTGTTCATGATTTCATCCTACAATATCTGTTGAGTGGGATAATTTTAAAGAAAGAAGTTGGAAAAATGGGAAGTTAGGAGAGACTTTTTAAAAAATTTTATCCTCACCCGAGGATATCTTGATTTCTAGATAAAGTGGAAGGGAGGAAGGAGAGAGAGAGAAACATCGATGTGAGAGAGACACATCAATTGGTTGCCTTCTGCATGACCCCAGCCAGGGCCAGGGGTAAGCCTGCAACCTAGGTACATGCTCTTGACTGGAATTGAACCTACAACCCTTCAGTCCACAGGCTGATGCTCTAACTGCTGAGCCAAACTGGCCAGGGCAGGAGAGATTTTTATAGCAATCTAGCTCAGAGATGCAGAAAGTCCACAGTAGTAGCAGGCTAAGTGACAATAAAGAAGACGACTTTTTCTATCCACCTTTTTTTCTATCCACCTTTTTTCTATCCTCATTTAAATTTTTGCTACCTTTCACTTTAGTTATTTCAAAAGACAAATCAGTAGCCTTGCCTTCAACTGGTGCCTTGGACAAGGTGATCACAGTTGTTTTTCTCAAACATGATCTTGTCACCAAGCCATGTCTTTGCTCACATTGTTTACTTTGCATAGATAAGAAGTAAGGGCTCTGTCATGACATGTAGACCAGAGCTCATCAGCCTTATTTTAAATAAAGCAAAAAGGAAGTTTTGGCAAGGCAACAATTTGGAACCTAAATTAAAATGCCATTTAAAGATATTCTTGAAAAATTAAGTTGCTATAAATAGTAAAATCTCTTGTGGAAAATATTTCCTTAAAAAGTTTTATATATTTTCATTTGCTCAAGATTTAATAATAAATTATATTTATGATTTAATGTACTGTGCATTTACAAAGATGTACGTTGTTTTACACGAATTTTTAATGAAATTAATGTTCTTCTGAAATTTGATCAAATGTCAGTAAATTACAAATGGCTATTTGCATATGGTAACTTTTTAAGGGTTACAGATTCAGGTTTTGTTTTTTGTGTTTTTCTCCTGTAGATTATCTAGAGTAATAACTAAGTCCAAATGAATAGAAAACTGTGTATTAAAATACCAGACAACATCTTAATGTTCTCTTTCTAATCTAACAGAGAGACTATTTCTTGGCATTTTATGTGATTCTGTATTGGGTTATTAGCCCCAAACAGATCTAAATCAATTTTAGCAGGTGCATAACACAGGAACACTTGGTACATCACATGCTATAGTGCAAAGCTTAGCATAGCCATGTCTGGACTCAGAATCTTAGTTAGCATTTGAAAGAAATTTAAAAGTCACCCATCTCATGTGAGACTATCTCTATGGTAGTCTTTAGAGATGATTATGCAGCTTCTATTTATACTCATTCAGAGCCTGCTAGTGCAGTACCTCACCGGGCAGCCCAGTCAGTCTCTAAGAGTTTGGCCACAAAGCTCTTGCTTAAATTCAGCTAAAATCTGACTTTGAATCCTGCACCCATTGGTCTTTATTCCAACTCTTGAACACAGAATTAATGCCACTCCGCCTAATACACTGTCTTTTACATTTTACATGACAGTATTTCAGAGACATGGACTATCTCTTCTTTTGAACAATTAAAGCTGATATTTTTCATTTTATAGTTTCCTTTTCCAGATACCTCCATCCCTTTCTCTAAGTAGTGTATCATTTTGGCTGTCTTCTGAATTCAAAATATTTTGTCAGTTTGTCCCCAAGTAAAAGTAAAATAATTACTCACATGTATTTCATTAGTGTGGCAAATATATCCTACTGTTAGAAAAAATATTATTAAATAGTCATGGGTGATATTAATTTAAAATTACAAATGCTCTGTAAAAGTGTAAATAACACACCAAAGGGGAAGAAAGGAGAGGGCAGTTATTTTTCACTTAGGGAAAGGATTATGAAAAAAAAAAATTCATAGAAGATCCTAGAAGGATTTTGAAAGAAGGAAAATACATTGTTAAAGGCATTATAGGTTGAGGAACAGTTGGGGGGAAAAACAGAAATGAATATGAACATGATGCATTTGGGTATTGGCAAGTAGGTTAACTTAGTTATACATAACATTCATGCAGAAGTAGAAAATAAGGTTGCAAAAGTTAGTTGATACTTGCCCTGCCAGTGTGGCTCAGTTGGTTGAGTCCATCCCGAGCACGAAGAGGTCACCAGTTCAATTGCAAGTCAGGGCACATGCCTGGGTTTCAGGCTTGATTCCCAGTAGGGGCTGTGCAGCAGGCAGCCAGTCGATGTTTTTCTCTCATCGATGTTCTGTCTCTCTCTCCCTCTCCCTTTCTCTCTCTCTCTTAAAAAAACATATTTTAAAAAAATTTAGTTGAGCTCTGGCCGGTTTGGCTCAGCGGTTGGAGCGTTGGCCTGCGGACCAGAGAGTCCCAGGTTCGGTTCCCGCTAGGGGCACGTACCAATAAATAAATAAATAAATAAATAAATAAATAAATAAATAAATAAATAAATAAATAAATAAATAAAAATTTAGTTGATACCTAACAGTAGAAGGTCCATGAATGCCCCTCTAAAGTTCTAATTTTTTTCTGTATGTGATTGGTCAAGTTTTTGACTTAACGGGATAAGTGTATTTTAATAGGTAAATCTAGTGGTCCTGTGACAAAGACTGGATTACACAGAGACAAACAGGGCAACACCTACAACATGCTTTTGGTTTACTTTAAGCATGTCATCAACCATAATTTTTTAATTGAATTTACTGGGGTGACATTGGTTAACAAAATTATATAGATTTCAGGTATACAACTCTACCATCTGTATATTGTATCGTGTGTTTACCACAAGTCAAATCTCCTTCCATCATCATTCCCCCCCCTTTCCCCTCTGCTACCTTCCCCCACCCCCCTTCCCTCTGCTTGATGATGGAATTCATAGGTAGCAAGGAAGCTGTGCATTGAAACATAGATTGATGAGGCAGTTTTTATCAAAAGCTCTCTAAGAATAGTTCTCATGAATCATCTTACATGGGGACTGTTGTTAGACTTGAAGATGCATTACTCTCCCTTAGTGAAATGCTCATAATGTCCGCACACTGGACATTTAGCAAGCCACTGCGGAGAGCAGAGTCAACGGTCCATCAGAGCTCTGCAAATGCCAACTGTCATAAAGGCAGGAAGTTAACACTTCATCACCATCATGTATTGTCTTATAATAGCATCCTGTCTCCTTTTATGTCATGTCCTTCTTATTTCTTTGACATAGGCTTTTAAATAGGCTGTTAATAAAAGTGTGTAAATTTAGTTCTTTACTAGTTCAATTCTATCTGTGCCTGATCTTTGATCTTATTTTTGATCCTATGGGGCTATTATAAGAGACAGATAAGAGACTGGACTCTTGAATTCACTGTGTAATGTTTAATCTTCTGAAGAGTCTTAGTTATCCAAGAACCTTATCTCATTTTCATTTTCTGTTTTAATGTTCTCAATGCTCTAGCAGAAAGAAGCAGGGTGAGTCATTTTGAAGTCAAGTTTTCTACCTCCTAAAACTATATGTTGTTCAGACTCATTTATGAATGCTTGCAGAACTGCTCACTCCCTGCTGGCTGAGCATAAAGGTCAGCTCTATCTTCAGTAACATTTTCTCCAGCTCTGCTTCCCTTTGTCTTTTTTCATAGCTCCAAACTGGACTTTGCTGTCCAGGTAATAATGTTGGAGTGGAGTCAAGCTGTGCAGATCCAAATAACAGTACGTGCTTTCTTTTTTAATATCTGAGACTAAAATTTGCTCTGCTAAACTACCTGGAGTAAATCATAGGGCCTTAAATCTTATTTTATTTGCTATGAATTAGGATGGGATTGAGATAATTTATAAGGAACATCTTAGTCTTGCCAGAAAGGTTATTGTTCAGTTCACAAAGCAGAGGAAGGATGAATTTCTGTTGTGTTAAATGTCTCTATTAGGTTACCTCTGTTTTCACAAGCAAATGCCAGTTCTAACTCAGCTCACATATCTGCTGAAATATCTGATGAACTTTTAAATGACTATTTCTAGAAGAGTGTCAGAAGGTACAACTTCAAATTCTGCTGCAAAAACACCCAAGGATATATTTGCAGTCTACCAGTAGTACATGTTTTTATTGCATTAATCTCATTATAGAGACTCTTGGTCTTATTTTCCTTACTTTATACTTAACTCCACTTAGAAATATCATATCAAGTTAGATATTTACCTCTTCATAAAAATATGAGCTTTTAATTAGAAGTAAAATACCTTTTTCCACTATTTACTGCCAATATCTTATAGTTTTCTTTCTATAGTATTTACTCATGAAATTAATTCTAGTAAAAAAAAAAAAAAAAAAAAACTCATTCTTTTTTAGCCCATTTTCTCTTCTTAACGTCTGCTTTCTACTCTTGCAGTATGGTTATCATCCTGGATTGTTTTTCATTAAACTCTTGGTTTAAATCTATAGTTTTTTTGTTTAATATCCCTACTTCATTCCTGTCTTTCACGCTTTATTGTCTTTGATTGATCCAGTCGACTTTTATCTCCTCCTATTCTAAAAATGCTTTGAAATAACTTACATGATGGTGTTTTTTCTTCCTGCACTTCTTTCACTATTTAGGTTTCATTGCCTTTAAAAAGTATTTCGTTCTTATTATTTTTAACGAAGCTTCAGGGGTAAGGGAGACTAATACATGTGTTCAGTCTGTCATTTTAAATCATCTGCTTATAAATAACTTTATATATCATTGTAAGGCACCAAAATTCTCACTGGTAAAACATAGAGTATACAAATTTCATTTAAACTAATTAGCAAAATCCATGAGTGGCAAGGATAGTGTTTTACTCACCATCACTAAGGGAGTGGCAGAAAATGGAGCTTAACAAATGTTTCTTAGGTAACAAATGTTTCTTAAGTAAATATATCATCAATAAAATGTGTTTTTTTTCTGCCTAAACTGAGAAAATGATAACGGTGGACGTTGGTTGTAGAGTGATTGAAGCAGTGTCACTGCTATAGGAGTATTTCAGTGTTTTCTTAGCATGATACTTGGTTCTTGTCTGATATTCAAACTTTGATCTCTTTCTCACCTAGTAATGAATAAAAAAGTTACACCAAAGTGGCCTAAAAAGTATATTTGAAACCATAGTAGAGTCCATACTTGTCTTGACTAACAACAGAACTGAGTTTTAATATTTTAAATCTTTGAATTTTTTGTGCTTCAGTTTTCTTAGTTATAAAATTAAGATCACAGAGTAATAGTCTTGTCCAAGAGGTTATGAGCATTCTGTAAATTATAAACATCAAATATTTATTTGTTGTATATTGCTTCTTTATGATCTATGTCAGAGTGTTTAAATTTTTTTTTCTTAGTTGTATATTTTCTTACTAATTTTTCTCAGTTTGTAGATATGTATCTTTGACTCATGATTGTGGTTTATCTTTGTCATGTTGGCATATTAATCATTTGTTTTGAAGGAAACATTTTAAAGTAATGTTATTTGACTCATGAAATTGAAAAGTTTAAAATGACAGTTAATTTTTCAGACTTTTTCTGGGGAAGAAATTGTTTCCTTAAAAATCAACCTTTATCTTTTAAAGAGCAACAAAGGGTTATATCTGGAAAATATTTTAAATTTCCTTTCTTGAAAGAAATACTTTTTTTTTTCTTTTCTTGCATCAAATCTATTTAGGAACAATAATATTAGAGAGGTAAATATTAGAATGTTAAACTGATAGACAGATAGACACATAGATCAATGGAACAGAACAGAAAACCTTGAAATGGACTTCCACAAATATGCCCAAATGATTTTTAACAAAAGTGCAAAAGCAAGTTAATGGAGAAAGTATAGTTTTTTTCAACAAATAGACAAAAAAGAACCCTGACTTAAAGTTTAAACCTTATGTAAAAATTAACTCAATATGAATTATGGAATTAAATTTACAATACAAAACTATAAAACTTTTAGAAAAAAATAGAAGAAAATCTTTAGGCTCTAATGCCAGGCTAAAATTTCTTAGACTTCATGCCAAAAGCACATGTATTAAATAACTAACTAACTAACTAACTAACTAACTAACTAACTAAGTAAATAAATAAATAAATAGAACCTCATCAAAAACAAACAAACAAGCAAAAAACCTTTTGCTCTGTGAAACCCTCCCTTTAAAGAAGGAAAAGACAGCATGGCTGGTGTGGCTCAGTGGTTGAGCGTTGACCCATGCACGAAGAGGTCGCCAGTTCAATTCCCAGTCAGGGCACATGCCCTGGTTGTGGGGCCCATCCCCAATGGGGGGCATGCAGGAGGTGGCCAATCGATGTTTCTATCTCTCCCTTCCTATCTCTCTAAAATCAATAAAGAAAAAACAAAATAAATTTAAAAACCCTAGAAGTTGACAAAAAAAAAAAAATAATAAGGAAAAGACAAGGTACAAAGTGGAAGAAAATATTTGGAAACCATATATCTGAGAAAGAGTTTTTATTTAGGAAATACAAAAAATCTTAAAAACTCAACGTAAAAAGAAATTCAGTAACAAAGTGAGCAGAGTGTGAACAGATATTTTAGTGAGGAGGATAGTCAGATGACACATAAGCACATGAAAAGATATTCAACATTTTGCCATTAGGGAAATGCAAATAAAGCCACAATGGAGTATCACTACATACCTATCAGGATGGCTAAAACAAACAAACAAAAAATAGTGAAAATACTAAAGGATGCAAAGGTGAGAAGACATTGGATCTCTCTTGCTGATGGAGATGTCACGTGGTCTAGTCATTCTGCATTGTCCTACAAAACGAAACATGCAGCCATAAGTGCAGCACTCACACTCTGGAGCATGTATCTCAGAGAAATGAAAACTTACGTTCACACAAAAATGTATATATGAATACAGGGTGGAGCAAAAGGGCGTTTACAGTTGTTCATATGGAAAATAATAGAATAGCTAATAAATAATAATACAAGAATAAACTCTGTTTTGCATACTCACAACTGTAAACTTATTTTTGCCCCTTCCTGTATTCTTAGCATAATAGCCCCAAACTGGAAACAACCCAGATGTCACAAAATGGGTGAATGGTTAAAACTGTGGTGCATTTATACCATGACACATTACTTAGCAATTAAAGGAGAAAAAAACAACTATTGATACATGTAACAATTTTGATGTATATCAAGGACATTATGCTAAATGAGAAAAGCTGGTCTTGAAAGGTTATATACTATACAAGTCTACTTATGTTAAATTTTCAAAATAACAAAATGATGGCGATGGAGAACAGATTAATGGTTACCAGAGGTTAGGGTTGGGATCAGACGGGTTGGGTATGACTCTGAAGGGGTACTGTGGTGATAGGACATTTCTGTATCTTGAATCTGATGATGGCTACACAAAGCTATACAAATGGTAAAATTGTGTAGAAGTACATACATACACACTCACAAATGAGTACTTGTAAAACTTCTGTCATCCCATTAGGCTCTGTGGATTGTACCAAAATCAATTTCCTGGTTTTAATGGTTTATTCTAGTAGTGTCCCATTTGGGGAGGCTGGGATCTCTCTGTTCAGTTTTACAGCTTTCTGTATCTATAATTATTTCAAAATTTAAACATCAACGAGTCAATAGATAGGTACAGGTACCGTCTGACTGATGAAAATATCACAGAGTCCAGATCCCACCACTAGCATTGTGCCCATATATAGTAGAAACAATAAATACTTGATGATTGAGAAAAAACACTTTTGCTATCTCTTTTGAGGAACGTTAAAAGAAGATATTCAGAAAAGCATTTTTAAAATCTTTCAGCATTAAAAGAAGTAGAATTTCTTTGCTGTTTTGTTTTAGTTTTGATCATATATGTGTGACAGAAAGAGTATTAAAGATATAAAAGCAAAACGCTTCAAAGTAAAATCAACTTCTTTGTTAATATTTACACGTAAAAGAATTTTTTCATGAATTTGCCTAAATGTGGGGATTAGTTTTAGAGTTAATGCATAAACCTTCAAATGAAGCTTTCTGATAGTTACACACACACACACTCACACACACACACATACTCACACACACACAGATGAACATGAACACATAAGACTCATGTTGAAGGAAAGGATAGTGGTGGATGGCAGAAAAAAGGAATATCATCAAGACCTAATCCAATGGCAAACTACATGGAGGGTGGGAAGAAGAGTGTTGAAGATAAAGATGTTGGAGAAAAGGTGGAGCTCTCTGTGTTTTATCTCCAAAATCTCTTGAATCTACTTAAACTGTAACTCACAGTTGAGCCACAGCCTAAAGAACAGAGAGTCAGGGTTTAAAATTTATATAGATATAAATATTTCATATACTTCAATGTTTAAAATGACATTCATTGCCCCAGTCAGATTTACATGTTATGTAAACAGGTGTCTACCATTTTTGTCACTAGTTCAGAATTGCATTCACTTAGGTTTCAAGGGCAGATGAAAGGTGAGGAATGGAATATCCAATTGCAAGGAAGAGGTTGAAGCTAGAGTGTTCTCTTAACCCCACAATCACACATCCATACATACAGTAGTAGTTGAAAACTATTTCTTTATTCAGAGAATTTGTACTTCTCTAACAATTTTATGCAACTTTATTTAGCTGGGCTAAAAAATTTTAATTTACTGATTAATATGTCACGATTGACATTATGGAAAGAAAGACCTCAGATATGTTTGCACTGATTTGAATACTTGGACAAATAGAGATGCTTGCATATCTTGCTCATGCAAATTGGCAGACCACGGACTAATATGAACTCTCCAATACCATTGCAAGATTCAAGAGTGAATAGAGACCTTGAGTGCATAGTAATGCCACGGAGAGACAGTAAGTACTATCATTGACATCTCCACCCCAGTGAAGTGCATCATGGTCCAACAGTTTGTTGACTATTACTTCTTAAATAGCTTTATTTGTAGGAGGACTTTGCAGCCATGTGAAGGGAAACTTCTAGGAATAGCTTTGGGTCATTAACTCTTCCCAATAAAGTTTAAGGGGGTAAAACAAAAAGAAGAATCCTATATAGGCCACATGAATTTCTCCATGGTTTAATTAGAATCTTCTCAAATTAATCAAAATTAATAAGTATAAGATTTTATAATAAACATAAGAAAAGCACAATCAAATATTTGAAGCATTGAATTAGAAGTTCTGTTTTGTATTCAGAGTACATTCATTAAGTGTTTTTGGATTTTGGAGAGGGGTGATGATTTCAAGCTAAACCCGTGCTTCCTTCCTGTTGTAAAACTAACAGGCAAGAGAAAGTAAATATTCCCAGATTAGTTGAACCAGGGCATCATCCTTACCCCCAGCCTTGCAGGAGATGTTCAGAGACTGAATGTGAGTCCCTCATTAGCAATGTCAAGAGAGGGGTTGCTGATACCCTGAGCCTCAGTCCTGTTTTTCTCATGTGTGCTTCTTTGAAGGACACGTGCCTGAACATCTTTAGATCTTCTCAAGCTATCTTTATAATCCACTGTGTCACAATCCATATGGACACCACACAGTCTTGGAAGGAGTTGGTAGAGCTAAAAGTATTCTGGCAAATGACTGGAAAACATCACTCTGGCTTCAATGATCTCTTCTGTCCAACTTTTTACTGCAGCCAGCTCTTCTCTTCAACTTCTTACTGGTCAAGAACTTAAATTAGGAAGAAATCTGTGTATTATTATTATTTTAAAACTTACAGATTACTGTAGCATTTTAAAATGCCTTTCAAGATATTCATGAATCTTAATTTTTGCTCTGATTCTGTTTTATATGTCTCTACTCCAGTCTGAACTTAGGGACATCTCCACGCAGCCTACTGACTTGTGGAATTTGAGACATTACACTTCTGCTCACTTTCCTATTTCAGTTTCTAGTATAATTAGTGGTCTCCCAACTAATCAAGGTTAAAGAAATGGCCTGTGTTCTGCCATTTACTTGTAAGTCTCCTCTGCATCCAATCATTTGTTAAACTGTATAGCCTTTATCTTCCTCATATTTCTAACATGTGTACTTTTCTTTTTATGGTCAACACCTTGATATGACTCAATTTCAGGCTCTAGTTATTTGTACAGTGCTAATAACTTTAACCTTATGTCTCCATCTTTGCTTTCTCCCTACTTGAAATCAAGGTAAGTAGGATATTTTACAAGGCTTTATCAAATGAACTGGGCAGGTCAAGACATAAAATCACTGTTTTTTTATTCCAAGAAATGTACACCAGAGACACCTATGACTCTTGTTCCATCCTTATCTGTATTTGTTCCCAAGAATTACTCTAGCCCTGTCCTATCCTTAACCCTCATCACCTCATCCTTGCTGGCCAGTGGAGACAGTCATGATGGTAGGACCTGGTGGATGGATGTCTGTGTCACATGTTACTTGGTTATTAAAAAAACACAAAAACAAACAAATAAACAAAAAAAACTAAGCTAAAACTCTAGTTGTTTTTTTATTTTTAACCTGAGACAGAATGGTTATTTCAGAATACTTGTAAATAAAAAATATACAAAGAATAAAATAAGAGTCATCTGTTATTCTATTACATAGAGTTAACTAGGCTAATATTTTGAAGTATTTTTCCAAGTCTCTGTTTTATACCCCCTTTTAAAAATAAATTTAAATTTTTTTCTGATTTATTCACCTAAGACTATATTTTGATTATTTTCTGTTAATTCTTTGAAAAATGTTATTTTAATGACTCTTTAATATTGTATATTATAAATACATTATTTATTTATTCACTTTTGTTGAAGTAAATTTAAATTGATTCCAATGTTTTCCTCATTACAGAATAGGTACAAAACATTCTTGTACACAAAATTTTTCCCCAATTAATGATAATTTCTTTATAATTGATTTCTAGAGCTAGTATTGGGAAACATAAGGAGTATTTTTTGAGGTTTCTTTCAGGAATGTTTTACAATTTATATTCTCTTAATAGAATATGATGAGTCCTGTCTTGCCAAAGCCTAGCACCATTGAATTTCTTCATGAAATACAATCTTGGCTAGTTTCACATGCCTGATGTAGGCAGGAGTGTCCTTAAATATCCACTTAACAACTTCTGCCTAATCCTTTTTATAATTTGCTCTTCTCAATTCCTCTAGCAGAAGTTCTGCTGCTTAACTACCCTTTGGCTATTTTGAACATGAGAACATCAGCACTTTTGAATGTGTGTTACTAAAGTCGTTTAAAAGTCAAGTTCGAGCTCTAATCCATTATTGATATAAAAGGCTGGGGAAATAGTCAGGCCTTCTCATGTAGCTGACATATAGATTGGAGCTACAAGCCCAAGATACAAGTCATAGAAAATTACTGCACATTCTATTTTGATTTGAAATGACACCATTATTTGTTACCCTTGCTGTGCATTCAGTTTTAATAAAAAGACCTGACTTAGAAACATTAGTAACATTTTAATAAGATAGTAGGTTTTACTTGGATTTTCTCCTGCTGATACACTTGATTGAAATGGGTACTTCATGGATTGTGAAGAGGTGTGAGAATAGCTTTGTGTCATGTTCTCCATATGATTGGTCTGTGTTCTCATCCCCCACAGATACCAGACACACACCAGCAGCCATGAACTTAAATAAACCTTGTGTCTTCACGTTAAGGCTCTATGGCTATGATTTGCTTCAATCTGTTATCAACCTTATCTGACAGAAAAAGCAGCCCGGAAGAATACCACACTTATTTTGTTCACGAAAGAGAGATCTTCTTGCCCATTCAGTTCTATGATGCCTAAACATGTTATATACAGGGTGGGGCAAAAGTAGGTTTACAGTTATTCATGTGGAAAATAATACAATCATTAATAAATAATAACAAGAATAAATTCTGTATTTCACGAACTGTGAAACACAGTGTTGGTTTTACTTCAAGAAATATTTTTAGCTAGGCAGTGATTTTTCAAGGAGGAATATTCTACATAATATGGACTTTAAGTTGTCTATATTTTACTGTCCTCAAGACACAGACATTCCCCTCCATGGGCAAAATCGATGCAACTGAGTCGCCAGTGAAATTTAAGAGGTTTATCCAGGTATAGGGATTTATCCATATCAATACACCAACATCGTGTTTCTGGGCCCTTCGCAGGATGGGAGGGTTTTATTTGAAGCAAAGTTAGCCAGCACCAAGCAATCAACTATAGGCACATACACACAAAACAATCACTAAATAATAATTTGTCTGGAATTAGAGTAAACCTGAGATTTTGAGATAGATTGCTCAATTGTCACCCACAAATTTCAGAGGTCTTTATCATATAGTCATAGTTACTCTAGTAAGCTTGTTCTCCATAATAAGCCCTCTTAGTAATTCTATGCATGGTTGGGAGGGAGGGATAGAGATACTTTTCCTGACGAGATACATAATATGTAAGTAAATTTATCACCTGGAATCTAAAAGCCAAGAGTGTTATGGACTACTTCAATACCTGTGTTCAAAACAGCAAGAAAAGGAAAAAAAGGAATCACAGTGTGCTTTTTTCCCATTAAATCAGTATATAACTGTTATTTACAAGTGATAATGAACTTGTGAAAGAGGAAATTAAAATATATTTTGTAGATGTAAGCAAGGTAACTATATTGTTATTTAGGATTTTGAAAACAAAATAAAACATTTGGATATGATGGTCCACATTAAGATTTCAACAATGATAAAAACATCACAAAGCTCTCATTTTCATGTAAGCAGATGATAATCATGTGCTATCTTGAGGAGGAAGGGTTAACTCCTTGCTTTCCTCTGGGCCTGTAGCTTCACACACTGGGACAGCCCTTGACCACCACTATATTCTGAGTGACCCCAGAAGATTCTTTCTGGTCATTGTGAGTGGAAGTTGAAAGACCATCAGTCCAAACAATAAATGCTGATTACAGAGTCACAAAAGGAATGCCGGCAAACCCCTTTGCCTTCAAAATGTTGGTGTGAGAACTGCTCTCCCTACAGCACATGTTCATTTACAATTTAAAGGACATGATTATTTCATACCTTAGTTTCCTAGTAATTTGCCATGAGAAGATACAGCCCTCTAGTAAGCTCCTCTGAGCTTTCTTTTTTGTTTCCAGGCAACATCATTGTACTCGGGCATCATTTCTAATTAACTTAAAAATATAAAACCAGAGGACACCCTCAGACAAAACTGAAAAAGAGCAAAGTGAGCACATCCCTGTAATGGGAACTGAATTTCATCAAAGGAGAGTGACAGGGCAAAAGAGAGATTATTAGCAGTCACAGTGTTACACTTTAGCCAAATATTGATGCATATAGAATGGAGAAACCAGCTACTTTTATAAATGTTTAAAAAATTTTTTTTCTTTTTTATTGATTTTTTAGAGAGAGGGGAAGGGAGAGGGAGAGAGAGAGAGAAACATCTATGAGAGAGAACATCGATTGGCTGCCTCCTGCATGCCCCTGACTGGGGATTTGGCCCACAACCTGGGCATGTGCCCTGATCGGGAATCGAACCAGTGACCTCTTGGTGCATGGGTCGACACTCAACCACTGAGCCACACTGGCCAAGCCTGGCTATTTTTTTTTTTTAAATAGAAATGTCAGAAATGATATGTATTTGCCTTTGGGTAGAGCATTTTCTGTTGATTACCTTTAAGAGAAATACATGTTGACATACTTGTATTCATGAGATGCAATTTAAACAATAGCTGACATCTGCTAAAAGTCTTAAAACAAAGAGATACAGTAAAGTATGCAAATGTAAATCTAAGCGAAACAATTTAAAAATTCAACCTAAAAAGTTATGTGTATTTTAGTGCATATTTGGATTCAGGACTTTAACTTTTGGGAGGGCAAAATTATTTAGAAATATATTCATATTTCAAAAATTTTAAATTCTATAAAGAATTTTACCTACAAATCCACTCATTAATGGGAAATTACTGTATCCTACTAATCACTCTTTTAAATGATCCATCATGGTTAATCCGGGTTTCTTAAAATATATATTAAAATGAAGACACTGTTTTCTGGGGAATAATGATAATTTAAATCTGTAATTTATATGCATTTTGTTTCAGAGGTTGCTCATCAAATATAAAAGATTTTATAAGTTTATGTTTTGAAATACAATGTGATATATTTTTGAAGGCTCACTTTTGTCCTATAATAGGAATTGACTGACTATATTTTTAACCATTAAAGTAATTTTTTTTTGATGAAAAAATTCCTGTGTTAAAAAAATTGGTGGTAGAAAATGTTAATCATTATAATTTCACTACATGTCAGAGCAATTACTTTTTTTTGATGAAATTTTGCTTCTATACAATTTTTTGAGTCTAACTAGTTTCTTTATTGTGTGCCTACCTGGACAGCATGACATTTTAATGGGCAGTTAGAAGTTAATAGGATGGAAGTCAAACACTTCCCTGCATGTGTACAATCCCAATTTAAACTTTCATCTCTTTAGCAGGGACAAGATCCTTTGTTTTCAATCTGTTATTTGCATTTATTTACATACGGCTCATTACCAATTATGAGACAGGGGCAAAAAAGACATTCTAATTAGCTGGTAATTAAATAGTTTTCTGGCTGTATCCTCTCAGTTTGGCAGAAGACACAGTTAGAATGTATTGGTAAAATCTTTGTTTCCCTCATGAAAGTGATTGAATGACTTTCCTGGATCTGCCTGCCCACTATTGATAAGACTAAATATATGGGATCACAACTATAGTTTTATTCTTTTCAGTATTAGACACTGCACAGGATGCTAGTGGAAGGGAATGGAAGCAGGGCTTTGGAACCAGGATAAGATTCCTTTAGGAATCTTAGCCTTCTAGAAGATGGATAAGATGTGTATACAAATAGCTAATACAAAATTCTGAAAGATGGATATGAGGTATACAAATAATATACTATCTAGAAAGAATACCCCCAAAAGACATATTTAGGAAAACACTGTGTTGTTAGCATGTCAAAGCAGACCAATCTTAGTAAGTTTAAACATGTCTGAGGGAAACTAATATCGATGCTACTTAAGGAGCCAGTAGTACCAACTGCTACAATAATCACCTTCTACTTTCTATACATAAGCTTACTTTTAGAGTGAGTGATATTATTTATGTTGTATACCTATGGGCCATTATGAAAAAACATTATCATAATTCCAGACTGTTAGTGTTTCATGTCATGTATATAAAATTTATTTGGAAAAAAATGGAAGCATACCCCAAGATGCTTAGAGTTTTGCCTTTTTCTCTGGTAGGTAAGAGTGACTTTTTAAAACTGTACATTATTTTGGTTCAAAATTTCTACAATAAGCATGTTTTATATTTATACTAAAAGCATCATATAATAATACTAAAAGCAATATGTTTGATCCTAGTATAACTTTAGGGACAGAGTTATGAAATTAAAGGTGTAATTTCTACAATTCAAATTTATTATTAGGTACTTTTCTGTAGTGCATATAACAGTTGAAACTAGGTATTTCAAAAGTGCAATAAAGGGAGAAAAGAAAAACAAATATTTTAAAAAGCCTAATATATTTAAATCTGAATGGGTGAGTTACACACAATTTTGCTGATGTTCACACTGAGGACACTTAACACTGTTGATAGGTTTAGGAACTGTAGACAGTCTTGTGAAATAACACCAAAGTTATGGACTTACTTCTCATAGAAAAGTTGATTTTGCTCACATTTATGACTGCAAATTGTGCCCCGATTGCACCAGAAATTATATTGATTTGTTCTCAAATCTGACAACTTGCTTATAGTAGTATTGTCTTAACATACAATTTTTATATTTCATCAAAATCAATTAAAGTATTTGAATGGTATGTTAATAGCTAAGATTCTTCCATTTTTCTTCTTGAATAGCTATACATTTAAGGCAAATATTTTTGCTAGAAATATATGGATAGTTTACTTATGTATATATGGTATATATAAATATATTTATCCACATTTTATGTTTACCTCTGTGGTCATTTCCATGTGTGCAAAGTGAGAGTTGATGGTTCATATGGTAGCCTAGTACAGAGGAGGTGTGTAACCATAATAGCTATGGTTAGCCACTAGCAGTCCTACTAAATGTTATTCCCATTTTTCAGTTAAGGAAAACTGTGGCTCAGAAAAGTAGTTTACTTAAATAGTAAATATCAGAATATACTCCATTCAATAAACTCTCATCTAGTTCCATTATGGGACGCACACACACACTCACAGAGGCATGCTCCCACATTTTTGAAATGCTGTGAATGTAAAGATGAATCCGGCACAGTCTGGTGCACAAAACAAAAATCTCTCTGAATGGTTGAAGAAGAAAATTGATATAATACAGAGAGTTAGTGCTTAAAACCTTATTGTAAGAGTGGGAGAAATGAAAGCAGGAGAGGACTGTGACTGCTATCTTGGTTTTGAGGTCACAACCCTGCAGATGTGACCCAGAGGTCAAGAAACTGCTGTCTCCACCTTCTTACTGCTGCTGTCCTAGAAACTTCTCACCCTCTGAAGTGGCACCTAGAAAGTGGAAGGTGCAGTTCAGACACGATGCAAAACCCCTCAGAGCTTGCAGCAAGAAGGTGACTGCTGGCGCCCTTCAGTCCTGTAAACCTTGCTCAAGTGCATCTCATTGATAGAACCCTCCTATTCAGGATCCCAGCTGTAAGATTCATGTTTTAGTCCTTCATTCTCTGTCTATGGGTCGGGCATGAGGTGGGTGGAAATGGATGCCACGCTCAGCACCAATGGACCAACAAGTTCAAAATTTAATAGTAGAGACAGACAAATAAAGAGACAATTTCAGGGTAACTGTGCTGGGGATAGCGGGCTTTTATGGGAGAACAGTGGGTTAAAAAGTAGAGAAGGGAACAAAAAGAGCTTCCTGGAGATGATATTGCCTGAGTAGGTCTTAAGGAATTAGCAAGATCAGATCATACAAAAAAGGAGGGAAGGCCATAGCAGGCATATGGGAGAGAACAAAGTCAACAAGCTAAAACACAGCACATGAACATGAATAGAAATGAAGGGATGGATGAAAGTGACATGGTGCTAAGCAGGGGAGTGGAGGTAGTGGGTTTGGGGTTTTACTGTGATCACACTGGCATCATGGAGGGTAGATATGAAACTTTGAAGCCACACAGAAGTGGGGGCATAAATATTGCAGGATTTGGGCTGTGATCAGAAATGAAGGGATTAGACTCTGCTTTCCAGTTTCACTTGTAAGAAGCTTGGCAGTTGCCACTCTGTCCTAACAACGAGTGAAAAACCAAACAAACTGAAAATGTGAGCATACAGGACAATCCTGGACAACCAGGATTGAAGAGATAAGCAAATACCGGAGTCTCCTGACTGGAGCAGAGACTCATGAGGGGAAACCATGGGAGCCAGGGCTGGGGGAGGACAACCTGAACCGTCGCTGACAATGCTGGAGACTCACTGTGGACAAGGCTGAAAGATAAAAACTCCAGGTTGTGCTAGTCATAGCACCCCCCACCCCGCCCCTTTTAGATTCACCTCCAGAGCTCAACAGTGTTCTGTCAGTAAATATCAGAGGAAAATCTCTGTGTTTCTGTCAGGGGAAGAGTCAAAGGAACCATTCTGAAATATGCTAGAGAGCACTCTGTTCTCAACAGAGTCTGCCCTGGGGAGAAACTGGTTAACAAAGCTAACCTGCTGGGGTATTTCAGAGCCTGACTGATCTGAGGGTAGGGACATATCCAACTCTAGGCTGCCTCTCCCACCTAAGGGGGGAGAAAAAAACTGAGACACTTGTGAGTTCACATTCCAGAGGCACAGGCTCACTGAGAGACTAACACCTAATCTTAGACTATGGAATGCTTTCCCTTCCCCCACACTTTACCACCACCTTACTAACGGCCTCTTTACAACAGTTCCTTTGTACCTGGTACAGAATATCTGGCCAACAAGGAAAAAATGATATGATGTACTAAATGAAAAACAGGCAAAATAACACAATTTGAAAAGATGGTGCAAGTATCAGAACCAGACATGGCAGGGATGTTGGAACTCTCAGGCTAGAGATTTAAAACACCTTCGATTACTGTGGCAAGGACTCTAATGGATACAGTAGACAGCATGCAAGAACAGATGGAAAATGTACGCAAGGTGGAAACCCTAAAAAGAAATGCAAGAGACCACAAACACTTTAACAGAAATGAAGAATGCCTTTGATGGGCTTATTAATAGACTAGACACGGCTGAGGAAAGAATCTCTGAGCTTGAGCAGATATCAATAGAAATCTTCCAAACTGAAAAGCAAAGATAATAAAAGCTGAAAGAGCAAAACAAACAAACAAAACCCAGAAGAGCGTATCCAAGGACTGTGGGACAACTGCAAAAGGTGTAATATATGTATGTGGGAATACCCCAAGGAGAAGAGAGAGAAAAAGGGAATGAGAAGTATCACAGTGAGGAAAAGGACAGAATCAAGGATTATGTCCTTGTTTTGGACTTTGATGCCTAAGAGGGGGCATTAAGTCAGAATATTAACCTAGCTGTACTTCATTTCAAAGTCAATTTTTTTCCTTCTTATTCACCCTGTCTTAACTGTGATCTGATCAAGTTTTTCTATATCTAAAGATGTATCCAAGAAATCCCGTGACATCTTATGTGAGTTATGTGTATAAGTGTGCATATTCTTTTTTTTTTTCTTTACAGAATAGAAGAAGCTTGACGTCCACATGATTCTCAAAGTTTAAAAGTCACTGAGCTAAGACTTTTGGCTTAATAACTTGATAGCTGGTATTCATTCAGTTCTGTTCTAGAAATCAAATGCTCATTCAGGCGTATGTTTTAAAAGCATACTGATTGAGGTATTTCAGTAGGGTAAAAACTCAAAGTTCTTCCTGCTATAAAACATCAAGGTGTTGGATATATCATAACAAAAATATTTCCAGATGCTTTGCTGAAATCTGAGACAAATAACCTCAGAGCCAAACACACAAAGTCTACTGGGAAAAAAAGCAGGAGAATTAGTAAATCCTGGGTAGTTCTGGAGGCAAGTGTTGACTGCAGAAACTCTGAGCTTTAGAAAGTAATGATTGCCTGGGACAGAGGTTGGGCAGGAGCAGAGACCAGGCTTGAACACATTGAGGGCAATGGGGGACTGGATGTGAGACCCTGTGTTCCCTCAGGTGCTGTACCCTTAGGGATAGGTTGTGCCAGGAAAATCCCCGCTGACCAGGAAACCTCTAAGGAAACTTCTCTGCCTCTCATATCCCCATTAATAATGGTGATGATAGCAGTCTTCCCTAATCATCTATAATCATAATTTTTTTCATATAGCTCTAAGATTTGAATATACACTGCACAAAGAAAGCTCAATGTGGAAAATAAATTAAAGTCAAACCAGGTTGATAGCACCTAGCAGGGGCTGATACAGATCTTGTCTGGAGAAAGACATCCTCAAACTAGCTCTTTTAGGATTCCCAGTGATTAATATTAGCCAAATATGAGCTCACCATCAACAATATACCATGAACAAGGTCAGCAGAGACAGCAAACAAACTCAAATCCTCAAGGACTCAGAAACAAAATACCTATGTAAAAAATAGTTACGTTATCAAACAATGTTATTACTGATGGAATTACACAAAACCAAGCAACTAGCACATTAAAGTCTCATGAGAATCTATTTTACACCCACTAGATTGACAAAAATTAGAAACATTAACACTACCAAGTGCAGTATATGGACTAGCTGGAATTTTCCTGCATTACTGGGGGAGAGAGGAATGTAAACTGCTAAATTGCTTGCACCAGTTTTGTAAAGGTGAAGTATATACACTCGATGACTCAACGTTGACATTTTAGATAAATGCCCTGTGTACAGAGTGCAGTTGAACATGCACAAGAGGCATGTTAGGAAGGAGTCTGCTGGGCAGCATTGCTGGTAATGGCAAAGCAAAGCAGAAATTTGGAAAACGATGTGCTTGGAATGAGAAAAATTAAAGAATTGTGTTGTACCACATACTGGTATACGATACAACAGTGATAATGAACTATAGCTCTATACAACGTGTATGAACCTCAATATAGTGAGCCGTAAAGATAATGTTATATGACAACAGAAGAATACATCCACTATGATGACTTTTTTATAAAGTTCAAGTACTTAAAAAACTTAACAGTATATTTATGGGGCGCATATGTATAGAAAAAAATAAAATATTAAAATACATAAAATATAGAATAAATGTAATATTTATATATTTATTAAATAAAATATAAGCCAGGGACATGTTTATATTTGAAATATTATATGCAATTTTAAAATGTGGGGGAGGATAGAAGAATATGAATACAGTGAACTTCAAGGTTACCAATGATTTGTTATTTCTTAAGCTGAGTAGAGAGCAGATGAGTCTATCTAGCATTCTTTTGATTTACATACATTATTATCTTCTTTTCAGGTATATAAATGTCATAAGTTCAAAACACACTTGTCTGCATTTCTCTCAGATTCCTTTCCATCATTGTAATAGCCTCTTGATGAATGAAACTGCTTATTTACGAAAGAAGTAATGACACGAACATAAAAGGAATCATATTTTACCTTTAGCTATTCTAATTAATTTATTTTTTGAAGTAGTGTGGGTTTTTTTATAGTGTGTTATACTCAGAGATAGAAATTACTTTGCAAAAATGCTTGTCGGCTCTGAAAATCAGTACACAAAAACACGAATTAATTACTAATGTTCATAAGTGTCCCCCAAAACAAAATATATTAATGGGGTTATATTATGCATGTTTTTAACCTTTTGAATCTTGTTCAAGAGAACATTTACATTTAAAAACTACATGTACAATTATTTCAGTATTTTTACTTTTGTTTCTGTTAAAGCTCTAAGCAGAATCCAGAAGGGTGCCAATTACTATGAGGTCCCTTGAGAGACATTTCTAGTGGTATAGTTTTTCTGAAAGAAGACATTAATATTCAATTCAGTGTGGAATTTTGAACTAGTAGCAAGAATTAGGTCCATTTATGTGGAATCCATAGTGTTTTCAAATGTTCCAATTAATTCACTTGAGGATTCCTTTCCTGTTGTGGAATGGGTTTGGGATGTACTTCTCAGTATCACTTCAGATACAAACCTTACGCAGGTGAGTTCTTGCCAAAGCAGAGGCTGGTGTTACGAGAGCCCCATTTCTACCTGTGGGGTGAGCTCAGAGGGCTTTGACTTTTATTTAATCTGGCAGAATCATCTCCAAATTTCTTACACTATTATTCTAGGTTTTTATTTTGCTTTAAGTGCATTTCCTTTTGTTGATGGTTGAAATAAAGAAAGGGGAATGTTTATAATAAAGCTGATAAGAGAAAGAGAATAAAGTGAGTTTTGATATCTGACAGCTCATATTAGAGATGACTACAGTGAAAATTTTTTTCTTTATTGATGTTAGAGAGAGAGGAAAGGAGAGGGGGAGAGATAGAAACATCAATGAGAGAGAACATAGATTGGCTGTCTCCCCCACTGGGGATTTGGCCCACAGCCTGGGCATGTGCCCTGACCCGGAACTGAACCAGCAACCTCCCCGTGCATGGGTCGATGCTCAACCACTGAGCCACACCAGCCAGGCTACAGTGAAATTTAATAAAACATTTTAATTTAAATACACTTTAATGAAAATAATTTTAATAAAACTTACCTATTATAGATTCATTATTTGACAAATTTCTAATGTCTTTTATTTATGTTTTTTTACTTATAATGACTGTTGGCAGTTTGCAGTCTTAAAATATGGCAGTCCTAAACATGCTGAAATTCATATCAACAATCTATTCTTGCAAAGAATTTGCTTTATTACATATTGCTTCAGTTTTTGTATGACAGATACAATGTTTAATGCGATAAATTTCTTCTTCTGCTAACTATACCGATAATCTCATTTCAGTGTGTGTAATAAAAAAATTTGTCTACCATAGGACCTTCCCTAAACCTTCTCCATATATTAAAGTATGTTGGATTTTCTTTCCCTTCTTGTTCCTCTAGGACAGTTTCCCTGCACGATTCGGAGGAATTCATTTTGTCAACCAACCGTGGTATATCCATGCCCTGTACACTGTAATCCGGCCTTTCCTAAAGGAGAAGACTCGGAAAAGGGTATTTGATTGTTTCTGTTTTTATACCCTTTTATTCACCTTCTCCATTCAATGAATTATGATGCATACTGTGTATATAATATTGGCTATGGTAAACATGCTTCTATATTGCAAATAAATATTCAACTTATAAGACATTTTAAAATTCTTAAAGATGTGATTAATTCTGAAGAGTGTTTCTGTGAGAGAAATATTTAAAACCTGCTTTCCTAATTTTCCACAAATTGGGAGAACATTTTAGCACATTCATTATATATGTTAATGTCTCAGTTTAAAAATTAAAAAAATTCTATGTTAATATACAGTTATTGACATATCAAGTAGGTCTAGACAAAAGCTATAGTTTTATAAGTTGATAAATGGAGTTATTTTGCAATATGTATTGCATTGAATATAGTGAATCTTGTGATAGTTAATATGATTTTGCAGTGATTGTCATGATCAATCATACATTTCGGAAAGAATGCTAATTTGTAGAAATATTAATATTTCTTTAAATTACAAGTTACTTGAGTCCTTAGATTCAGTTTTATCTAATAATGAGGATATTCAAAAGGTGTACAACAAAATCATCTTTCTGAGAATAAGATAATTTACAGAAAGCATCTAGCATAGAGCATGTCGCATGGTAAATGCTGAACACATTTATTGTTATTATTAATAATATTGATTTTAAAAATGCATTTTAATGCACATTACTTTATTTTTTTTCCTCCAAATAGCTCGGAAAGTAAGTGTAGTAAGCATTATGTCCTATTTCAGAACAGAGCAAAATAAGTCTTAGGATGGATAAGTAACTTGCTTACTCATTTATACAGCTGTGAAGTGGTACAGCAGTATTTGAATCAAAATAGCTCCATATTTAGAGCTATTTTTACCATTGTGCTGTGACCAGTTTTCAAAGGATTAGTTCCATAGTAAAATATAACTTTAAATCTACATGGAAGAAACATTTCCATGTTTCTCGGTGAACGAGAAGGCACTTCAGGTGTTTCAGTGTCATTGGAGCCGCAGTGTGAGTGGGAATGTGAAGTAATTGTTAAGTATGCATTTGTATCAGACATTAGTGGTAGAGAGTTTTCTGTTTACGAATTTGTTGAAAATGTCCCGGCAGTTTAGGAGGAAGAATTCTGTAAACAATTATAATTGATATTAGGAATTGTTTCTACCACTGTCAAATTAATGAACATTTCAGAATTTGGAAGAATAGATGGATGTGCCTCACAAACAACACTTGCAAGTTTTGTTTTATGAAGGGATGATCAGGTGATCCAAAACACCTGCTGGGGCTTTTAGTACAAATTATACTAGTGAATGATTTTTATAGTAGTCACTCTGCCACATGCTGTTCTAAGTTCTTACATATGTTAAGTCATTTAATCCTTAAAACAAGGCTTATTTTTTTCTGCTTTTATAGGGAAAGCTAGGCAAGATGGTTAAGCAATTTGCTCTAGACCACTGATAGGAGGTAGTAGAGCTGAATATGTGGGCTTACCCAAATGCTGTTCCAGGTAGAGGAAATAGCGAATACAAAGGTCCTTAAGTAGAAACACTCCCGGTGTGCATGACAAGCAGCAAAGAGGTCAGAAAGACTGGAGCAGAATGAGCTATTGGGAGGACAGCAGAGGACTGGGTAGGAGGGAATATGGCATGTAGGTCATATAGGGCCTTGAACACTGTGCAACGATCTGGGCTTTTCAATCAGAGTAAAATGAGAAGCATTTGGAAGACTTTAAGTATATGGGTAACTGTTCTGACATGTTTTTAACATGATTCTGTTCTGTTGAAAAGTACTGAAGAGGGTCAAGTCTAGAAAACCAGGAAAGCTTCAGATTTTGAGGTTATTAGATTGAATTGTACAATTTTGACAAGGCCTGGACAAATGTATTTTTAGCATTATTCCACATGGAAGTGAAATATCTGAACTTTAGCATTTTAATTAAAACTATACATGACTTGGAATTTTTCATATGAGAAAATAGTCTAGGTTAAAACACCTTAAATTTCTATTTGTATAATCAATGAACAAGGCAAAGCTATTATATTTTCTTGCTAGTGTTCAAGTAATTCAGCATCACAATAATAATTAAATACCTTATACTTCAGATGCTATAAAATCTAAGATCTGAAAAACTGATCAAAGAAAACCTAAGGAGTAATTGTGAAACTGTTTCATAAAAAAACAAACACCTGATCCTTCATTATCTCAAATTAAATTAAATGACTTTGAGTCTCCAACATACCTGATTGATGGGAAGGAATATCAACCTTAGGTGTTATAGGTGTCCCTTCTTCTCAAAACCTCACCAATACCTGGAATCTTTCACGCAGAGTCAAATCTTTTAGCTGTTATGACAACTTCTGATATCCTCATTGTTTAAGCCAGTATTAATTTCTCGAATTAAGGTCTCCTTCTGCTCTCAAGATGTCTGTGAAAAAAAGAACATCTTTGTTGGAGCTGGAACCCAATGGCTAAGCTTCAGCTCACTACCCCAGTGCGCTCCTCAGCTAGTCCATGGCTGTGGTCTTACCACTCCCCAAGAGCTGACAAGAAACAGATTTCACTTCTAGTTTGTACAAATGTCTACCTCTTCCTCAGCATGGTGGACTCTCTGCTCTTCCCTTGTTAATTTTCAAAAGTATTCCACCCTCCTCCCTTCCACTCTAGTCACCTAGCGTATCTTCTTTAATGGTGCAGTTTAGGAAAATAAAACAAAAATTGGAGGTCTGGACTTAATATACGAATTTTCAGTGTGTGGACACTAGTTAAAACCATGAGAGTGAATAAAATCACTAAGGAGTGAGTAAAGTTAGAGAAGAGAATAAATTCAAGAACTGAAGCCTGGAGCTCTTTGACATTAAGATGTTGGGGTAATGAGGAATAATCAGCAAAAGAGACTGAAAAAAACAAAACAAAACATTGATCAAGGTGGGAGAAAACCAAGAGAATCTGGGAGAAAATGTTTTCATGAGGAGAGTCATCTATTATATTTATTATCATCTATTCTATCCAGTGCTTCGAGAGTTCAAGAAAAATAGGGACTGAGAATTGGACAATGAGTTCAGCAACGAGAAGAATCTTGACAAGAGCAATTTTCATAGGGTGGTGGGAGGCAACACCCACCTCTTTTCACTGGGTTCAGGAAAAATGAGACAAGAGTATTTGGACAATGAATATAGACCAGTTCTTTGATGAGTTTTGCAACAGAGGGGAGGAGAGAAATAGGATAATAACTAGAGGTTGAAACAGGGCCAAGAGAGGTTTTGTGTATCATATAAGGGAAGGGAAGAGTAGAGTTGGCATGTGTGTTCTCTCATGGCAAAGATGCAGCAGAGTGAGGAAATTTGATGAGAGAGAGAGAGAATTGCTTAGGAAATATAACTGAGTAGAAGAAAGAGAATGAATTGTAGTGCACAGGTGGAGAGGTTGGCCTTTGTAAAGTTTATCCTTCATTGTACTAGGAACGAAGGCAAAGCATATAGACACAGATGCTGGTAGCTGGGAATCATCTGGTTGCCCTATTTTTTTTTTTTTCAGTGAAAGAGGAAACAAGGCCAAAGCTGAAAGTGATGTTGAGGGAGGAGGTAACAGAGTGTTAGTGAAGAGAGAGGAAGTAGTGTGCTGGATTACATTTACTTTTGTAAGGATTTATTACCATACATCTTACATGATTTGAAAGAGAAGGTTTCTTACATGAAGTAATGCATCTGATAAACTAAAGGTTATATACCTAATAAAGTAAGGGTTTCAGGTGCTAGACCTTAATTTTTCCAGGAAAAATTATTTTTATTTCTTATGAGAAGAACCTTGCAGTGTGTGTGTGTGTGTGTGTGTGTGTGTGTGTGTGTGTGTGTGTTTTCCTGGGCTGTTGTGCTCTGCAAATAGGAGTGGGAAGGTGTAAATTTTGCAATTAATTTGATGTACTTTGAGACAGATGGCATCTTCCACCTCTGTAGGTCCCACATCATATATTTCAAGCAGTGTTTTTTTCTGCCTATTTTGGCCAGTGACTTGCTCTCATCTGCTTGTACTCTTCCATAATTTGTTAAAATTACTTGTCGATTGCTGACTCCCATCTCTTTCATTTTATTTGATGTTTTAGACTAGTATTTCTTTGTTTCCTATATATTTACTTCAGTAGATTTTAAAAATATGGAAAACAAAGATGAATGTGTTAGCCTGTTCATCTTGAACCCGAAGTATGAAATTATCTCTGTCATTTATAATCTATAATCCTTAAATAAACATTATATGACTTTTTATGAGATGACAACAATGCTTTATCAGAGAAGACTGATTTGCAGTTCTGAGATTGAAATAAAGGAAAAAAAGCAGCAATTTATGGGGAAACGGATCTTGAGTATGTAGCTTGAATAATTTTTCAGTTTAACAAAAAGCTCTGTGTATACAGTAATACCCATAATTATTATATGCATATAGCTTTACATTTTAAATCCATTATTTCATTTTATATTTGAACAATAAACATGGAAATCTCTAGTAGAGAAGATGCTGGAAACATTACAGAACATAAGTCCTTTGGGACATGAACCTTCACTCAACCTTTCATTATGATGATGCTAATCTACTTTTATTTACATCACATACTTTGCATTACAAAGTGGTAATTTAGTGGTTACAGTATTCTTATTTTTATGGATGATAAAGAGAAAGCCATACTAGTGACAGCTTTTGGGCTTAATAACTTGGATGGGCTATGTAGTTGATGAGTCCCTTATGAGAAGAACTGTTTTAATAGCATTCACTATGCACATCATCAGCTTTGCAGAACTAACATCAGAATGATGCACAGATATACATGTACATTAGATTCTTCTTATGGCCATGGCTGTGAAGCAGAAAACCAAATTCTGGTTTCAGCTCTTTAACACAGTAACTAGTGGACCTTCTAGAAGCCATTCAAAATCCCTGAGCCTCAGAATTTTTATATGAAATACTAGGATGATAGTTACCAGCCTGTTGGTTTCACAGAGTAGATGAGAGGCTTAAATATTTTCATGGACATGGAAAACTCTTGGTTTTGCTCTTTCTATTGTTGCTCCCTCCCCACAGCATTTGGATAATATTGACTCTCCTCTGTGTGTTTTCCCCCACCTCTCTTCTTATATTTATAGATATTTTTGCATGGTAACAACCTGAATAGTCTACACCAACTAATTCATCCTGAGATCCTGCCCTCTGAATTTGGAGGAATGCTGCCCCCTTATGACATGGGGACATGGGCAAGAACATTGCTAGACCATGAGTACGATGATGACAGTGAATACAATGTGGACTCCTACAGCATGCCTGTGAAAGAAGTAGAAAAGGAACTCTCTCCTAAGTCCATGAAGAGGTATGTTAGAGGTAGCTGAGAAGTTGGTTGGGGTTAGGGCAGAGGTACCCCAAGTCTATATTTTTTGAAGGAGATATTTGCTTTTATATTTTTGAAGAAGATATTTGTTGAGATTTTAAAGCAGTTTATGCCCCCATGATTGGATGTCTAGGAATTTTGAATCAGAGATAGTCATTTGAGATAACCTCAACTCAGTATTATTCTAAATTCACAGACAATCTAGCAGGGCCCTTAGAAGTCACTATATCCATTGATTTTTCAAACTGCACTTCAAGGTTCTAGTGGAGTTTCTCAGGCCAGGCAGGTGGGGTAGGGACAGTGTCCATCTCCACTGGAGTGAAAATGACTCTCCTTCTATCTAAGCCATTTATTAGACTTCTGTGTAAGATTGCAGTTGAAGAAAGGGATCCATAGCAAACACTCACACACGCACACACACACAACACACTCTTCAAACACTAGTATTCAAAGCTTATCTTCTCTTTTCAGTATTTCTGCCAAGTTTCTGTTTAAAGGTCTAGTTATTCCTGGGGCCAAACATTCTACTTCCCTACAGCTTTAATCTTCAGAAAATTCACAGTTGAGTCAGTCTGACTGCCTGCTTTGACTTTCACAGTATTTTTATGCCTGTTTTCTTTCCATCAATGCATATTTATTGAACACATGCTCTGTAATAGGCGCATTTCTAGGTGTTTTGGGTGCAATGTAGATAAAATGTACATCTAGCCATCGTCCAGTGATGGGGGGCGGGGGGGTTGCCAGACATGCACAAATGCATAACTGCCTCTGAGTTTGCATTCTGCCAGGTTTTCCCAGGCCCACCAGCCCAGGGTTCTTGTGAATAATGTAACAAATATTTATTATTGGTTCATTTTCCATCATAGAAACAAAGGAACCACAGCTCCTGCAAGTCTCTCCTCATCTAGCTCAGGTAGGATCCAAGAGCATCCCAAACACAGTCCTGCATCCTTCTCTGATAAAAGCCTTATGGTTCTTTTGTCATCGTTGACTCATGCAGTGACATCCCAGTTCTTTGAGCTGGCCTGGTTTTTTTGCTGCTGCTGCTGCTGCTGCTGTTACTGCTGCTGCTACTGTAGGTGTGTGTGTTATGTCCTTCTCTCCCCAGACTGTTCCACCAATCCTTGGAAAGAATGAAAAGGCCAATGACATCTCCTGCTTTAATTTCTCCACTTATCATCAAGCTTATGTTTAAACCAAATTTAGGCTTCTCAACCCCCTTCTCTCAAAACAGGACTTTTTAAATTGAGTTCCTTGCTCTTCTAACTAAAGGGGTTCATGGATGGGCTCTTGAAGGGGTCTATTAAGTACTAAAAGTTGCCTTCAAAGCTTTGTATGGAGGGGTGTGAATATATATAGTGCATTTCTCTGAAGAAAAGGTATATATTTCATCAAATTCTCAAAAAAGTGTTCTAAAATAAAAATATTTAAAGCTATTGCCTCAGAATAGGTTTCTTCTTGTAACAATAATAATCTTAATATTAGTTGTTGAAATTTACCATTTACTATAAACTTTTCATAAATTAGGCCCTTACTAGGTGCCTTTTTTTTTGGTAGCAATAGTTTGTTTGATCTTCATAGCAACCCCGTTAAACAGTCATTGTATCTCCAAAGTCACATATGTAGTGAAATGAGGTTCCAATCCATGAGGTATAAAGTCTTCCATGTTTTTGACATGAACTTTGTCTACCCTTCTGTGAGAGCATAACACAGAAAGCCCTCACTCTAGAACTGAGCTATATAAAGATTCAGAGATAGCTATAGGTGTTTCCTGGTCTTTTCCTTGTTCAACTAACAGTGCTCATTTCCTTAATCCATTCCTGTGACATGTTAACTAACATGATCCCCTCCTCTGAGCACACCTCTCTCCATATCCTCTACTGCCTTCGCTGCTCCCCCATCACTTACACTCTGCTCACCTGCACTACCCCCAAAACATCCTACCTGATGCCTTTGCCTCCTCTACCCTCCATCTATTATCGGGTTATTTCACTTCTCTGCTTTAAGTTTTTTAATGACTGCTGATTTATGAGAGAAATCAACTCCACATCATGGCTTACATTGTGCTACATGATCTATCTGATCCTGCCTACATCTCTTTTCTAAGCTTATTTACCTTTTCTCTCCCTCTCCTACCTTTCAGACACAGTATCCCTTTTTATCCTCCTTCATCCTCTCCATCTTGTTCCTATCTAAGGGTCTTTATACTTGTCACCTATGGCTCAATGCTCTTTTCCGACATTGTTCAATGGCTGGCCCAGTTAAAGGTCATCTGCTGAAGAGGGTCTTTTGGTCTTTCTCAGTCACCAGGCCTTAATCAGTTCTACTTCTTCCTCATTGTAGTCACTCCTAATCAATCACTTCCTTTATTTTTTTCATAGCACTTACCAGTCAGTGAAATGACTTATTTAATGTAATTTTATACCCACCCCCAATGTAATGTTCATGGAGCCGTTGGTGGCTTTGTCTGTCCTGTCCCTGAGTCCCCAGGACCTGGAGTAGAGCCTGGCACACTGAGGGTGCTCACTGGGTACTAGTTGAAAAGTGAAGGAATCTTCTGCTGCCTGTCAGTGTCCTCTTTTAAGTGCCATGCTGAGAACTAAATAGATAACATCTGATGCTATTACTACTTTCACTGAGGTTCCCGAATTCCGGCTTTGCAGTGTAGACCTCACTGGCTTCCTTCCGCTGTTGTTGCATTGTTGCTGCCATTCAGGCAGCCAAAGCATCTGCTGACTCATGCTGTGCTGCCTAACACTAGGAAGTCTCTCCACTTTTGGATCCATATTCTCATAGTTCTCTATTTCTATGTTTAGCTTTTCTTCCAAACACATTACTTTAATCGATTAATACCATCTTGTTAGATTTGGCTCAGTCTTTCCACCTTTTGAAGTTTTTATGGATCCTGTTTTTGGTATTTTTTTCCCCTCTAATTAATTAGTTCATTTTGTCCCTTGCAGACTTGGCTCACAGCATATTGACCTCCCCAGCCCTGAGTTTCTTGCTTCTGACATGGGCTGATTATTATTTCAGACATCCTTTGTTTGGTGTAGGCTTTGTGTCATATGAAGCTTTTATTGTTCTATTTGAAAACTTCTGAAAGAAAGAGATTAAGAAAGTTGTTTAACTTGACTCTCATCTTGTCTGTGTCAGAACGTGGCAGTTCCCCCATCAAGGATGAGAGCAAACTGTTCCTCGGTTCCACCCTGCCCTCTTCTCAATTCTCTTTTACAGTTTTATGCCATACTGAGATTGACAGGGAAAGAAATACCATTCCTTCACCCAAAAGGAGTAGCTAGATATATAGGAAGAAGACTTTGTCTCCTGTGTAAAATTGTGGAGGGATAGCATAGTCATGTGAAAAGACACAAAGTTCACTAGACTGTGGGTGCCTTAAACTGGGAAAGTGTATTTTACCTTATATCTCTAGTACCTAGGATAGTGCCTGACAAATAACAGTTCAGTGAGCAACAATACTAATACTGTTATGCTAATATGACCTTCAGTTTTATTGAATACTATTGAACATCTAGTATTACTATAGGCCAAAACCTATCTAATGTTTTTTTTTTATATATGCACCCCTTTGCTTCTCTAACTATCTAATAAGATAGTAGTAGCTCCATCTTGTTAATGAGGAGACCCAGTACAGAGAAGGTAAGTAACTTCCCCATGTCACATTAGCTACAAAGTAGTGATGCTAATATTGGAACACAGGCAATAGTATTCCATAAGTCATATCCTTAACTGCTACCATTTGCTATCTGCCATAACTTGTACTGGGGTTTATGCATGAATTATTGCATTTGATCCTCAATACATCTGCATGATGTAGGTACTATGTTCCCCATTTTATAGATAAGAGAACAACATTTTAGGAAGTGTAAACAGCTTTCCCACAATCACAGAGATACTGAATAGCAGAACTGGAATTGGAAGCCACTCTGTCCAAAATCTAGCCTATTAAACACGAAGGTATAGCACAGTATTGTAGATGCATAATAAATGAATAAGTGATACCTGGATAATTAAATTTAAATGATTTAATAAAAATGTTATTTTTTTCAAAGCCATTAGAGGCTCTGTGGAGACTGCTGAGATGTACTATGACTTAATGAAGGATAACTCTCGGCTGCAGCTGAAACAAACCAATTCATTAACTTATGATCCTGCACAAATAACCCTTTGTTTTGTATAAGAGAACAACAACAATTAAATAACAGTACACTTGGGGCAATTAAATACCAAAAAATTCTTTTTTTTTTTAAATTTTTTTCTTTATTGATTTTAGTGAAAGAGGAAGTGAGAGGGAGAGAAAGACAGAAACATCAATGAGAGAGAACATCGATTGGCCACTTCCTGCATGCCCCCCACTGGGGATCTGGCCCACAACCTGGGCATGTGTCCTGACTGGGAATCGAACCGGCGACCTCTTGGTGCATGGGTCAACTCTCAACCACTGAGCCACACCAGCCGGACCCATAAAAATTCTTAATCATCTTAATCAGAAATCGTTTCTGCCTGGCTTGTTTTATCAAAGAATTGTTGTACCTAGGGAGCCAACAATTCTTATATCTATAGTGCATGATAAAAGGAAACTAGGAACTTAGTCCCAGGTTGTATAGCGCACTATAATTTAAAATATTTTATTAAAATCACCATATCCTCTAATATTTAAAAAAATAGCCAAAGAACATAAGGATTTAAAAGATTGTGTGTGAGATATGTGTTTTAGCAGAGCATTACGGCAGGTGCTTAAGCTGTGTACTTTGCACTGTCTGAAGAGCTTCAGTGTGTACTCATTGAATGCTATTAGGACATACCTCAACATTTATATAATAAATTTAACTTTATGAGAATTTTAAAATACATTTTCTGTTAGAATTTCTCCACAGGATAAATTGTTATTGATTTTGAATGCTTAGTACCAAACTCTTTCGGTATGGAAACTATTGGCTAGAAGTTAAGACATTGAGATTCTACTGCGTAACAGACTGAAACACGTTGTGTTTGCAGTAGGAGAGGAACTGCTCAGATCTCTGCTCGTGGAATTTGTAGTCCAGTGGGCACCAGTATCAGGTTCATACTTTAGTGTAGGTCAGTAAATGAACCTTTATATGTTTTAGTCTGGATTCTTCTGGGGAAACCAATTTTTTTAGTTGAGTCTAAGAAAACATGTTAAAGGCCTAATTGTTAAGTATTCTGTGCAGTTGTCCATTGTGTTAAAATGTATTTTATTCATGTACTTTTTCTAAGATAAATTATTATTGCTCCTCTCTCTCCTTCCCTCCCTCCTGGTCCCCTGCTCCCCCTCTCTCCTGCCTGTAGACACACATGCACATACACACACATTCAACTTTAGTCAGTTTCCTTTCTGATATAGGCATCTAATACCTATCATTGAGATAAAAGAGTGAAAATGAATTATGAAATAAAACCTCCCTGTTTTAGTGTTCCCACCCCCCTTTCATTCTCTCTTTAGAAAGGAATTTATTTAAATGAAGGTCTGAATTTATCAGTTAATCCTGTAATTATTTTTGCTTTGATAATTAGTTCCATTGCCTTTTTTTCATTAACATGTGCAGTTGTAGTTTAGCTTATAGTCTTTCTGTTTGAAAGTTAATGAGGTCTGCTAAGAGGCACGGCAGTAGCCAATTGGCTAGAATGCAGCAGCAGGGGAAAAATTCATTACCAAGGAGAATTTTAAAAGGGCAGCTGCTTCCTTAATGCTGTAGCTATTAAGATGGCAGCTTCCTGCCACAACAGTAGCACGTCTCATTAACTTTCCTCCTTTCCTGTTTTATGTTGTTTCCTAATATGTAATTCCCACCTGCTATCAGAGGCATGTGTAAGGGCTTTTCAAATTATTTGTTTTCCTAATCATAAAGAGCTGCTGCCTAAACAAGAGGGGCTTTAACTTAAAAAATTTGTGTTTTAATTTTTAAATCACAGTTGATATTCAATATTATATTAGTTTCAGGTGTATGCATAGTGGTTAGAGATTTATATAACTTACAGAGCGATCCCCCTGGTAAGTCTTGAACACACCTGACACCACAGGTACATATATAGTTATTACAATATTATTGACTTTATTTCCAATGCTGTAATTTATATTCCTGTGACTATGTTGTAACTGCCAATTTGTACTTCTCAATCCCTTCATCTTTTTCACCCAGCCCCCGGGGTTTTAACTTTATTAAAGTCTTAAAAGATTTCAAAAAATTTCAAGAGTAAGATTGATTTTATTTGAATGTTCTAGTGGGAAGTTGAAGAAAATTCACATTCAAATTTTTACATTTTTCCTACTGTGATCATTAAAAATAAAAAACAATGGTTAACAAATGCACATCCACATTGAATTTGTTTCATAGAGCCCTTTAAAATGGGAATCAAGGCTCCTATCATTTTTATTTTATGTTTTATAACAATAATTTTATGGTAATAATTTCCCATTTGGAATACATCTGTCCTATACTAGAAATTTTCAATCTGAAAGAAAAGACTGTTACGCCATTGTAAAGAAGAGAATTTGAGTGTTGACCCATGCAGCAAGAGGTTACTGGTTCAATTCCCAGTCAGGACACATACCCAGGTTGTGGGCCCAATCCCCAGTGGGGGACATGCAGGAGGCGGCCAGTCAATGTTCTCTCTCATCTATGTTTCTATCTCTCCCTCTCCCTTCCTCTCTCTCTAAAATCAATAAAAAGAAAAAAAGAGATAATTTAAACCTATTATTGGGTATTTAGAATCATTTGCTGTTGTGTATTCATTCCAGTTAGAGGCCAGAGGGGATTGTTTCCTCTGATGCAAAACCCCATGAAAAGTGTGTCTCTCTCTGAATGTGCAGCATTCTCAGGTCATAAAGTCCTTGATGTAAAGGAAGATAATCCGCACCAGTGAGAGCAGTAATAATGGAGAAAAGACAGAGAAGAGAATGTGATTATTTGGTAATAGCTCACTAACATTGGCTTTATAATTTCCAGATCCCAGTCAGTAGTGGATCCCACAGTACTAAAACGCATGGATAAAAATGAAGAAGAAAACATGCAACCTTTGCTCTCTCTGGACTGATACCTTCTCTGGACCGATACCTTCTCTACACTCCCCATGGATCAGAAATGAAAGGTACTTGTTTTCAGCAGCAGCGACAGCACTGTGGAGGAATTACCAGCTGGAAACTTATTTATTCTGTTAATGTAGCATAATATATTATAAGGCATCAGGCTTTCCCATTTGCCTGAACCATGGGGGCCCTGGTCTGAATTAAAAAGTCAATAATTTATTCTGTAAGTGCCAAGTTATTTGTAAATACAATGTAATCTTTCTGTCAAGTTTGTAAATTTTGGTAATAACTAAAATTGGAAAAGTTTGGCTCATGAATTCATGCCAGTGATGTGAACTATAACAAAAATAAAAGGAAAGACACATAAATTATCAAAGCTAATTAAATGTAGCCCTGTTTCCTATGAAGCCATATTTCAGCTCTCATAGTGATTGTTTAATTGTTTTTCTCTGAAACTCTGTCATATTCAAATGTACTTTTAACGGGCACAAGGAACTAGATGATTGTAGGAAACTTACGATAAACGTATTTCTTGTCTAGTGATTTCATTGTACAGAAAATGTGTTCTAGTGACTATCACTGGCCTTGCATTTTGGAGGCACAGAATGGCTGATAATCTAGTAAATTGAATACTTGAACTCTTCTATGTTGTTTAATTCCTGGAGTCTTGTAAAAGGATATGTTTCCCAAATTAAGATGTTAAATTCTGAGAGTGGATTCTTTTTAAATTGCCATCTTCACAATGTATCCTTTATTCAAGACCCCATTAAATCCTTGTCTGATGTGCTTTAAGAACATTTTCCCTCAAAACTCTTTGACCAAGAGAAAGAGAACTCATACATAAAGAGTGTTTCAACAGCTAATTTTGAACATAAAAGTTGCTACGTACAGATAAGGGGCTAATTTCCAATTATTGTGCACTGGCTGAAAAAACATGTATATTCACACATACATATATTTTTACTGAGCTCTAATAAATCCTTGATGTGACAGGCTTATGAAAGAAATCATGCATATTCAATGGTTTTAGAGATGGTATAATATTACACAAGATTCTAACTCTGGAAAACTACTTTGGTCTAAGTTAATGAAAGTGAAGTATACTGAAACAGACATCTAGTGAACCTATTTAAGGAAATTCTAACTGACTTTGTAATGCAAACATGAATCTGTGCCATTTTAATCAAATGCATTTTTTCAAAACAACAGGTCTCAACATGATGTAGGCAGTATCAAGTGATGAACAATAATACAGTTTTTCTCAAATTCAAGTTAATTATCCTAATGATCCTATAAGTACATATTTTCTTTTCAGTAAAGATTGAAAGAATATATTACATCCAGGAGAAATAAAGAAAGCATCTGAGAGCATCCGAGACAGCATATTATAGTTCAAATATAGATTTGGGATCCTTATGTTATTTAAAGTTTTAATTTCATAAAAAATTCTGCAATTATAGCACATTTTTGAAATCTTACTTTAAATTCTAAATTCCAGTGTGATAAAGGAAAAATTTTTACCACTTTTACAGAGTGGTAATTTTTGAGATTGAGAACTTACCATTCATTAAAATATTCTTTTGAAAGAAAAATGTCACAAGGAACTCTTGGAAACCAACAGAAATAAAAATACTTTTTAGCTAAAAACCTTAAAAATTTTAGTTATAATTCTAGAGTCAAGAAACTTAAAATCAAGATCAGTACATCAATCTGCAATATCACCCATGGACAGTCTAATATTTGTAAACATATATACATATACATAAATAACATAAATGAAAGAGCCCTTAAAAATGCCAACCTCCAGTCAAATGTGGAAGAATAGTGACTGTCAGGCACTCTGCTCTACCCATAAATGTCATAGCAATGGGAATGATTTGGGGATAAAATGCCACAGCAATTCTTATCTTTATAAGAACCCTGACAATTGGTGTTCTTATCTTTTGCCAACTTGACATACGTTTTACAGCCTTGGGCTTTATATACAACATAAACGAGTGTTAGGCAATATGATGCATTGGGATAAAATAGAAACAAACTAAGTACAGAGGGCAGTGAGATTTTCATTCTCATTCATTTATTGCCAGTTTTCAGAATTCTTCCAGCTTCAGATGTCCGCCAACATAGCCAGCTTTTCCCTCTATCTTTAGACTGGTGTCATAAAATTAAGTAGGAAGGCATATATTTTATGTCTATCCCTATCTAATTGTAAGTATCATTCACACTGTCTCCCTGCCCCACAATGGGAAACTGCATTGACATGGCTGCTCATCTGCGGTTCTTCAAATGAGCAACTGAGAATTGGCCGGATTGCGTAATATATTTTTAAATGAATGAATAAAATTACAACAATGATGCCTTTTGAGCAGCTATATCTAGTTCAGTCTGTGAGTAACTTATTTTCCAGGAATGTGTTTGAAGCTGAATAGTCAAGGGATATTTGGTCCACTTCATAAAATTTCCCCTCAGTACCAGCTAGTAGCACTGTTCAGGAGTTTTTTCACCTCATGGGATTTTCTGTCCTGTAGCTGTGTCTGTTGTCACATAACTTAGCAAATAAACACCCCTATATTTCAGTTTAATTGTGATAGTACATTCCCACTCACACACACTGACACAGAAACAGTACACTATTGACCCTAATGAATTTGCCTCTCTATTTTGAGAGCTATGCTTTGGGTTTTTTTTTTTAGGTATCTTCTTCCTGAAAATATGTAGACATCAAACATTTGATTTGGAATAGGCCAGTAGTTCATTTACTTCTCTTATCCAACTTGCTCTTCCTTCTATTCTTGTATCTTCTTTCTGGTGTTTCAGGGGCAGCTGCTTCCAAAGACTGCTTTACAAATAAATAACTTATCTTATGTTGTCAGTGAGAGTTACACACATTTTTGACTAATATTGTAAAAGGAAGAGATTACCATGAAATATACTCTAAGATATATGAAGAAGTGCCTCTTTAAAAATGAAGTAAAGCAGTGATACTATAATATGGATTCTATTTGTACTCTCTTCCAAAAAGTAAACACGTCTATACAGTAAGGGTGAAAAACAGATACCATTTGAAGAAGGATGTTTGAGGTATTTGTGAGAATTCCCATACCATAGAAGTCTTTATTGTGGAAGTCCAATACTGTTGCTTGAACACATGTTATTGACAAACCTGGCACTATGCTAAAACAATACACAAGTATTAAACAGTTTTGCAAGCAAGTTTTTGAAGTGGGCATGCATTATTTCTTCTATTTCAATAATAGTTTGCGTAAGTGTAGGCAAAGACATTCCTTAAGTCTTTTCATAGTAAGTGCTTGTTTACTTTAAAGTACTGAACATTCATATGTTCATAAACAGAAAAACCAAACAGCTAGGTTCTCTTTAATATTGTAAACTAGGTCACATTGATAAATTAAACATTTGAAGTACTGATAATATTCCTGAGGGGACAGAAATGTCTCTTATATATCAAGAAAATGGAGAGTTGTTTTAGACATCGGGGAACATATTTATTACTCTTCACACACAAAAAAAATCAACCCTTACACTCATGGCAGTGTGGCTTCAGGGGCAGACTTCCTTTTCTTCTATAACAAGCTAAAGGTTTATGGATATGTCCATGGCCCTTTAGAAAAGTTATATTGAGAAAACCTGCTGAGAGGTTATACACTACTCTGTTGTTTTATCTAAAGGTCTAATTGGTCTGGTTAGTTAATAATTTATTTCTTTTGCTTCTTATTTTGTGTGTATTAATATAATGCCTTGAAAAATTACCATCAGCCATAAGGATATTTCAAAATGACTTTTTGAGCAGAGCTCTGGCATGGTATTTGAACTTTAGGATATGGTATTTACATTTCTTACATCAATCAGCTAATAGGCATATAGTCCATGTTATATGTACTAAATAGATATATAGCCTAAAAAATGGTGGAGCATTTTTAATTTATGAGGCCATTAGATCATGTGAGAATCAACAAGTAATATAAAATATATTGGAACAAAAGTAGACAATTGGCTAAATATTCAGGGTGTATAACTATCTTCAGTAGTGAAAAGTATTTGTTTTTTGTTTTAATTGAAAAACTTGCTTTCTAATATGCTATTGAAACCATTCAGTGCTACTTACTATTTGAAATAGGGCAAATAAGTAAAAATACAAAAGGACACTCGGCCTTGAAAGATTATTATATCATGATCTTAATGGCTTAGAGAATGTAATTTTTTTTCATGAAATCAAGTTTTTTTTGTAAACATCCATAGATTAATTCCACATGTGGAGATAATACTATGAAGTCTCTTCTGTGTTGAGTGTAGGAATTTATTCTCTCCTGGACTGTGGGAAAAAATATAAAATAGCAATTCTGTGGATTGAAACACCCAAGTTGTGCTATTTTTCAAAGAAGAAGGAGTGCAAATGATGCTCTTGAGGTTAAACAAATTATTTAGGAACCAAATAAGTATAGGACTTAAATACATAAATGCACTTTTATAGTATATAGCGGATATTGTTATAACTTAGAAGGTGTTTGGTCAGTGTTTGACTTAGTTTCAATTCAAATATTTTTGTCCTTAATGATATTAATGAATTTATTCTGTCAAAATAATTTCTCATGATGAATGAGAGGAACATAGATGAATAGTGAAATAAATTTTAACAAAGCTTTTAAGAGTGAATCAATCCTCAACTATTTTGAAAAAGATTGCAATAAACTATATATAATGGGTTTAAAATAATGGAGGTGCAAAGCACTGCCTTTGTTTCTAATCCAGTTTCTCAGTTTTCATATTTTTTAAAAAGATAAATAAACTCCAAAGACCAAGTAGTTTTTGTTTTCAAAACTTTCCAAAAACATAAGAAGTAATTATACCAGTCCTTGATAAGAATACAAACACAGTACTATTTGGCTCAAATACGTTTGATCTTTTGAGGAACATATTTATTTCCATGCATGATCATAAATGGTGTAATATAATTTTTGAGTAAATACACACTTTGCTTTAAAAAACATTTATTTTGCACATAGTGATGTTCAGCTTGGTAGTGCTGGATCTGTTGCATCTGTGAGATGGAGATTTCTAAAATGTCATCGAGCCCTGGCTGGTGTGGCTCAACAGCTGGAGCATCAGCCTGCAGACCTAAGGGTTACAGGTTTGATTCCAGTCAAGGACACGTGCCTGGGTTGCAGGTTCAATCCCCGATCCTGGTCGGAAATCATGAGGGAGGCAACCAATTGATGTGTATTTCTCACATTGATGTTCTCTCTCTCTCTCTCTCTCTCTCTCTCTCTCTCTCTCTCTCTCTCTCTCTCTCTCTTCCATTCTATCTAAAAATCAGTGGAAAATATTCTTGGATGAATTAACAAAACAAAACAAAAATGTCATCTAAAATGGACAATAAGTTTGTTAGAGACATTGTAGTTTGCTTTTTAGGTGAGGAAACAAAATTTTCTGGTATTTGAATGTTTAGGGCTTAAAGGGGAAAACACAGTTTATTTCATCAAGATGATATTTTCAGTATTCTAAACTTTTAGACAAGCTGTCAAAGCTAGTTTGAATAAAGAAGTAAATTAACTTTTAAGTTGTATATAGGAACGAGGATGATCAGTAAATAAAGGATTATTTTCACACTCCGCATAAAATTAGGATTAGACAAGTGACTAAATTCAGAAATTTGAGTTATAAAAAAGCATTGATTTAAATACATCTTATTAAAAATAATCCCAGTTCAAAATATTAAGTAAAATAAAAATATTCAACCTGACTTGAAAATAAAAAAAATGCTCTCTCAATAAATATGCATTGTATCTTCTGTCAGTTTTTCTCATTTTTCTTACCTGTGGATGAAAAAAAAAATCATCTAATGCGGGAAAAGAGTCACTTACCTAGAACCCTCTACAATAGACTTTATTTTCTTTGGCTCAAACGCAGATGATTTTCCTGTACAAAGTTTTTAAGGTTATCAAGAATTGTTATTGCCACCTCTTCCTAAAGCTGTGTCAGGAGGAGCCCATTTCTAGCAGCAGCTACATAAGCATTGGAAGGGAAAATAAACCCAGGACAACCAGAGCATGCGTGAAAAACCAGAGATGTGGCCTTCACTTCTTGTCACTAAAAAGGGCATTACAGTGTATTATTAATTATAAGTACAGAACACTATTTTAAAATGCCATGGGTTTCTGTTATCAAGAGTTAAATACTTGGCCAATGAGAAGAAGCCTTGAGGACGTGATGATCTGTCTCACACAGCAACAACATCATCAAAAATCCTTATCTCGGAGTATCACTTCTCTAAAAATAAAAATAAGCATGTCTCTTCTTTCACGTTTTTCTAACTGGAATCATAAAAGTATCAGACAGAAACCATATATACTTTGTTGCCTTTTGCTACATTATGTGCATATAAACACAATTCACTCTGTTGCATAGTATTGAAATATTTGCATGCTGATTTATAAAATTCTTACCTAAAAATTAAAAAATATATAATGATAGTATTTTAGTGTTAGAAAGTTATTAAATGTTTATTGTATATGAAATTTATGAAGAAGACTGGTAATTCCCATTCATTTGAATTCATATATCTAAACATTTTTATGTGGATGTCTAATAGACATTTCACATTTAATATTTGCAAAACCAAACTTATTTTCCTTTACTCTGAACCTGCTTCTTCTTTGGCCTTCCTGTCTCACAGTCAGCTCTAACCTTCAAGTGTCTAGGGCTTAAAACTTTGAAGTCATCTTCTCTTTCTCTCCAATCTTTGTCTCAAAATCACATTCATCCTCTAGCTGATACTGTTGGCCTTCCTTCAAAGTATGTAGATTCATACTCTGACCATCTTTTGGACCAAGACTTCAGCATTCTCCACCTGGAATATTTTAATAATCTGAAAACTAGTCTTTGTTTTAGCCCTTGACCCCAAGTGTCAAGTTACAATCCATTAGCAAGAGTGAGCTCAGATCATTTCACTCTTCTCAAAGCCTGCTGCAAGTGTACCAACCAAAGTTCTTAAAATGGAGCATGAAGAGGGCTGATATGAAGTTAGTAAGCACCAGGATAGTAGAATAGCATATTTTCTGATTGGGTGGACACTTTTGCCTGTGCAGTGCAAAAGTAATTGTTAAATACTTTAATTCCTTGCTTCTAAAGTCCTACTTAATATACCATCTCACCCCTGACTTTGACTCTTCTTAGATCACCTCTTAAGAAAGTTTTCTCTTTATTCTCTTGCTAATCCTTACTGTTCCCAGAACTTACCAACCATCCCTCCACATCAGAACTTCTGCACTTCTACTTCTTCTGCCTCTTTTCCCAAGATATTCTATGTTTTATTTCCTCATCTCCTTCAGATCTTTGTTCAAATGTCACCTTCTTAGAATTCTCTAGATTTCCCTATTTAAATACATGACCATATGTTTTTTTATATTTTCCTTTCCTGCTCTCTTATTTCTCCATAGCACTTATCACCTTCTAATACACTACATAGCTTATTTATTTTGTTTCTTTTAAATTTTCACCTAATAAAATGTGAACTCCACATAGGCAGGAAAGTTTGTCTGTCTTGTTTACTATTGTGTTATCGGTGCCTTGAATAGTGCCTGGAATAGTAGCATATCCAAAATGATTGCATGACCATATTAATTTACTTCAGCAAGTTATATAGTAGCCAGTATATGCATTTAAGGAGAGATTTTTTTTTCTTAATAAGAAACATCTTTTTGTTATTTATCTTCCAACAGAGAATTTTTCTCTCTCTAATGATGATGATGGACTCATAAACCAAGAATTATATCCCCCTCTCCAGCAGATCTGGTCTCTACCCCAAAACCTAAGTTTTCCATCAATGTTTGAAGTTACTCTAAGATTATTAGGCTCTATATTATATGCATGGCTTATATCTACTCTTGGAGAGACTACAAGATACCTCAGATGAAAAATTAGTTTGAGCTTGAAACCCATAGTAAATTGTTTCTCATTGACTATGCTAGCTAATTCCAATGCTAAAAAATTGCAGGATGTTAAAAGACCTTTACTTTTTCCAATATTGGAAGTCAGATTAAGATAAGATGCCTATATAGTTACTATTACTGGAAAGGAAAAGGAAAAGGAGACGAGGAAAGAAATCATGATCACTTTACTGAATCAATTAGAAGGTGAATGAGAAGCCTTTAGGCTAAAATCTTCCCATGTTCTAGAAATCTAGATATTAAAGCCAATTAGTCTATAGACCCTTATGAAAGAAATCCTATATAATTTAGATAGTATATTTAATATCTTTACTTCTTTTAAGTTTTGAAATGTATAATTCTTACATTACATGACAGCAATTGCTTATGCTCATATATTTTAACTGGCTCATATATTTCCAACTTTCTCCCTCTTTTCTATATTGTAACTGCAGCTATTGTTTTCTGAACCTTGCAATCATATTTGTTATCCTAAAATATCCACATGCTTTTATTTCCTACTATTTGGAATGACCTCCATAATTTTAGTAAACAAATACCTTAGATATTGGTTCTTGGTGTGGTGGGTTTCTGATTTTTATTTTTTGTAACTTATCTTTTCATTTTTATCAAATCTATGTTATTCCCTTTTCTCCACTACCCTGTTGTGCCTTTCTCTACATTGAAATAATTCAAAGTCCCCATTTTATAATCTCCTACCAGGTCTTTGATTGTGAAGACACCAAAAATAAAGGATTAACAGGTGATATTGAAGAAGGAACTGTAACTAGAAGAATAGGGATAGATGTTTGAAAATATTTTCAGAAGACAACCAGTCTTTTAGTGGCTTTGTGATGGGTGATGTGCATCAAATTGGTAATCAATATAGATCATGTTTCTTGTCAATTGCATACATATATGGTAATCAGGGTTAATGAGTAATTTGGAAGACTTATTGAGAAGAGACTAAATGGTTCTTGCTCAGGAAACAGGCAGAATTTTCTTGTGTTTCTTGCTATTTGAGCCTTGACAATGTGTACAGTGGAAGTCATTTGCCTCTGCCATCCTCTTTTGCCAATCTTCAAGAATATGTTTAGCATCACTTCCAAAATAAAGGATTCAAGCTCAAGTATACACAATATGTGGACGATACTCTAGTTCATTTTATCTTCCACTGAATTTTAGTTCATAAAATATTTCTATTATTGAATTCTAGGAATATGTTTCTTGGTAAATTTAATTCTCTCAACTTTTTAATGGACTTTGAAATTTTACAGGTCGCTATTATAATCTTTATGTTTCATTTCATGTCTAGATTAATGTCTTTTTTGATTTCTGAGGATGAATGGAGTTATGTTAAATAAAATATCACTAAATGAAATTTCAGATACAGAAATGTGAATGTGCATATATGCCTTTTCAGCTTTTTTCAGTATAAACCAAATTCCTATAAATTTAGAAAATATATCATATGAAATATGTATAAATAAATTTGCCCTTAAAATATGGAGACATATGAAATTGGGGTTAGTATTTGGAAATATAAAATGTTTTTAAATGGACTTTAAACGTGAGGCTATATTGCAATTTTATTTGGAATTTATTGTTGATTCAATCAAATATATTTGATAAAGCTGGTATAAGTTCAAATCACTTGAAAGTCACTTCTTCACTTATAGAATGATAGAATGGAGATGCAGTTATAAAGTCTCCCCCTTGAAGAAGTGGAGCAGATACAGTGATTTCAGTTTATTTCATTTTTTAACATGAATACATATTTACTGAGCACTTACTGTGCCCAGGCATTGTTCTATCTAGAGGGATATAGCGGTAAACAAAACAAAGATCCTGCCTTTCTGAAAGTCCCATTCTAGTGAAAGGCATACAAAAAGCAGATAAAGTTATACACTGTTGGGTGGTGTTTAAAGTGTGATGAAGATTTACTACTTTGATTTGTGTGACTTCTGGCACTGTTCCCTCATCTGTGCAATGGGGCATTGATTGTATCAGCAGTATGAGCTAGATTTTGATAATCTGATCCTTTTCTTAGGAAAATAAAATATAATCTCATATCAATGCTGTTTTGGGGATGGCTATTAGGGTCCTTTAGTTCCTTCCTTTCTGCTCATTGTGGACAGTGGCTGCCAGGGTGGTTGCAGATGCTCAGGAGAAATGAATCTCACAATATGCCTTTCAGGGTCTTTCAGAAGTGCCAGCTCCTGCCCAATTTTGTCCCTTTTAAGGTAAATTCTATACTGTTTTAATTCATTATAACTGAAAAATAAACATTGATTTTCATCAGGAAAGACAAAAAAGAACCAAAGATAAACAAATTCTGATAGAGAGCATAATTTATCTTTCTATTTAATATGTTATTTCCCCTTATCCACAGTCAGAACCACAAACCCATGGTTTTCTTGGATAGATGTGGGTATATTCTACATACTAGAGTTAAAGGGAGTCTTAACCATTATGATTCCAGAGGTGCTAATTTAGGTAGTATTGAAAGGATTACTTCTTGCTGGTATGTGTAATTTAATGAGAAGTTTTGCTTTTTACAAAGTGGTCATATTTTTAAAAACCTTGAAAAACTTATCATGGGGAAATTCCAAAGTGTGGGCAGAATAGAGGACACCATAAATATTGATTATAACTGCTCTAAGAGAAGCCATGAGTCAGTAAATGTTCCTTTTATGAAATAAAGAAAAAAATAGCAAATAACTTCCATCTAAAGGAAACATACAGTTTCCCTATTTCTATTCATATAGAAAATCACATAAGGAGCATGTCTATGTTAGGGCAGACTGGATGCCACTGTTAATTAATGAACAGAAAAATTGAGTCTAATTTCACATACTGACTTTCGTAAAGTAATATTTTTGACTATCAATAATTGATTCATTACATTTATTAATTAAAAACAGCTAATCCATTATAGTCATAATAAAGCATCTTGTTTCTGGATTCAAGAAAGTATAGACACCCTTCAGATTGCCTATTTTTTTGTAAATTATTTGTTTATGAAGTCTTTATAAATGTATTTCCCTCATGATTATATAGTGAAGATTTTAGCCAGTCTCTAGAAGAAATAGTGATTTTCACAAAACTTACTAAAGATACTTGAAAGCATTTTTAGAAGCAAAGGATTTTAAACCTTATTTTGCCATAGTTGCTCTTTTGTCATTTAACAGGCATTGTAAGATGTTTTAACAAAAATTTCCCAACAATAATTAAACAAACTATAGACATAATTCAAGACTTTAAAATCTAGAAATATATAAACATACATATTTTTATCTTGGAATAATTATGAGACTATTTGGCAATTTAATATATTTGATTAATGGAAACTAACAAAATGATAATTAGTAACACATAAGTAAAAAAAGAAAAACACAAATATTTTCTCATCCTTCAGGCATGCTTTTCTCACCACAACCAAAAACTATTTCTCTTTTTGCTTTGCTTGAGAATAATAAATGCTACTGCTAGAACATCCTTTAAAGATTAAGTAATCCAAATTGCTCATCTCATTAGTAAATAAATGGAGACCCATAAGGTCTGTCTTCCTAAAAGTCACACAACTAATTAAGGGAAATGCTGGTAGTAGAACCAAGGCTCAACCAGTCTGGTGATATTGTTGTTGCTTTAAATAACTTCTCCCTTGCTCTCCTAACACTTTTAAATTCTGTTCTACCTGTATATTACCCCATTTCATTTTCTCCACACCATTTTCTGTGCTTGTAATTCACTACCAGTATTATACTAGGTAAACATCTACTAACACAAAGAGGGCAATACTCAGGGACATTCAAATTAGAAACAAATTGTACATATCCACTATTACCAGTCTCTCAGCCTCTTAGCAATCACTAGATAAGGATGAGCCTAGTCTTGTAGGAAGATGAAACTTTGTCAAGCCTATGTCTAAATAAAACAACAGTCACTCAGTGAAGCTGACTATCTTGTGTTTAGAAGCATGTATTCTTGATTTCAAGAAAATGGGATGGGATACTGCTCAATACAGGTACTCAAATTATCCCTTGACTATCTTCTCTACATTTGTCAATGATTTAAGGCAAGTAGAAGGCCATGATGTTGGAGACTTTTGTTATAATGGCTGGAGAGCAACTATGTGGTATGTAGGAGTGCTGTGGTCCTGTTTGGGAGAGAGCTTCCCCATAGGTTCATTCAAGTGCTTCTCCTACTCTATTACCTTATGACGTACTTTTCTTACAGAATTTACTACAGGAATTTTATAGGCTGGAATCTTAAGAAGATTAGATTTTCTTAAATCTTAAAAAACATATTGGAGAGAAGTATGGATTTTAACTGGTTAATAATCTAAGCTTACAAAGTATTTAATTCAGCTCACTAGAAGGGAGTAAAAAAATCTGCTTCTGATTATGACTAAGGCTATCTCAGCATTGCTATTGTTGAGTTTTGGAAAGAGTGGCTTTGAAGTTAACTGGCCACTATCATTTGACATAGTTTTTAACTGCTTTTTCATGACTTTTAAGATAATGTGTGAAAAAACTGTATTAGGCCTATACTGAGAATGTAAATGTTACAGAGTCATGCTATCTTAAAATAATACACACTGTCTTAAACGAATAGTATTTATGACACTATTGTATTCTAAATTGATAGTAATCTACTTTACATACTATTTCTCTTTGAGAAAATAAATTAGGATTGAAGACAGCATAGCTCCATACATCATACTAGATATTATGATAAATTTCAAATGTATTAAAACTTCAAATAAAACTCAGAAAACCATTGAAGTGTCAGTAGAAAACATGAAAGAATGCCTTGATAATCTTGGAATATAGGCCCTTATATCCTTGATTCAAATTCCAAAAAGAAGAAAAAAGATATATTTAAATAAATAAAATTCAAATATTTGTGTGTGGAAAAAATGATGTCAAGTCAAAAGGCAAATGACAAATTGGGGAAAAAAATTTTTAACTCATATCACAGACTTAAAGTCAAGTTCTCTAATACATTAAAAGGTTTCTAGAAATTGATAAGAAAAAGAAAAGTCCAATAGAAAAATGAGCAACTGATCTAAATGGATGGTTCACAGAAAAGAAAGTATAGTGTCTTTAAAAATATGAAAAGGTGCTATCCCATATTCCAAAAGAGAGACGTAGAAATTCAAACTATGGAGTAGATTGATGACACGCTCTCTTTCCAGGAGGGAAAGGGAACTAAGATCTTCCTTACATTGCTTTTAGGATAGCTGACAATTTGGCAACATCTATCAAAGTTACAAAAGGAAGTGGACTTTGACTTAGCAACTCCACTTTAGGGAATTTATCCTTCAAATGTACTCACACACATGAGAAATACTTCATAGGATATATTTGAATGTATTTCCAAAGATATTCAAAGGTTAATTACATGAACAAAACATTGGGAAAAAATATTGAAAAATATATGACATATCCATGGAAAAGATACTATATAGATCTGATAAAATCTGCTTAAATAAACCAGAATACTATACAAATCTAAAAAAAATAAATAAATGAGGGAACCCTGAAATAAAAAGATCTCTAAGATATATTTAGAAAAAAAACAAGGTATCAAATATTATAGAGAATATATTATTTTTAATGCAAAAAAATTGGACAGGGGAATAAAAATAAATATCATATTTGCTTGTATATTAAAGAAATGCAGAATAATATTAAGTGATTAATACATTGGTTGTTGGGAGAGTTGGAAATCAGGTTGGTTGAAATATGGATGGGAAAGAAATTTTCACTTTTCATCTTTCTACATTTTTTATTGTCAAAATTTATTAATGTATCATTCATTGAAAAATCAAGTAAAAACAAGAATTTTTTTTAACCATTTTGACATTGCTAATACTTAAAAAGTTTGTAGTCTATATACAGAATAACAGAAGTACCCATGTATCCACTATTCAGCCTAAGATAAAAAGAATTTAAAGCCATTCTTGAGCAAAAAGGTAAAGAATTTATGGACACGAACAACAGTATGGTGATTGTGGGGTGGAAAGAATGGTGTATGTGCAAGAGGGCATACCCTCTTGAGAATAATAAATGGTGTATAAACGGTAATGGAAAAAATAAAAAAGCCATTATCAATAGTTTTAAATCCTCTTTCATGTCTCTATATTATGCCCTCTGATTCCTGTTTACAGGCAATTATCCAAAATATGTTATTGATTTTATTTTCTCTATAGTTTTACAATTAATAAGTGTATTTCTAAAAAATTTAGCCTTGCAAAATGTTTAGGTAAGATTGGATTATTTCTTTTTTAAATGTTTGGTAGATCTCAATTAAAATTATCTGGGACTGGTATTTTATTTATGTAAATATTTAAGCTCTTAATCTCATATCCTCAATGATTTGAGGACTATTGAAACTTTTCAGTTTCTAGTTGAATTGGTTTTGGTTATTGTGTTTCTTTATCTAAAAATTTGAGCATTTTCTATAAAGTTTTCAAATTTATTTACCTACAATTTATAATAATCTCCACTTTTTTGAAATACGTATACTGCATTTATGTTTCTCTTTCCTTTCCATTACTCATTACTAATGTATTTTATTAGTATTGCTATAGGCTTTCTTTATATAGCTTAGTTGAAACTCTATTGTACCTTTGTTTTCTATTTCACTAATTTCATTGTATTTTTTTATTTGCTTCTTTCTTCATGTTTAGTTTTGTGGATAAGGTTTTAATCAATATAGATTCCTAATTTGGAATTAGGAATTAATAAACCTATTAATTTTAAGCCTTTTCTATTTTCTAATATTAAAATTTGCAAAATCTATGGATATTATCCTTTAGGAAATGAGTGTTTCCTTCATTTTCCAAAATATTTTACATTTTTGCTTCCCTCATTTAATCCTTGACCAATGTAGAATTGATGTTTGTAGTAGTGAATGATGGAGATCGAATATTGCCCTCCCTCATCAAGTGTCTAACCTTGGTTTTAGGTAGTCCCGACTTGATTCATTATTCCATGTTTCAAATACTCGGGCTTGGACAGGGCCCTTTCTTTGTCTCCTGTACCTTTAGTAACTATTCAAACCAAAACTTCAGGTGGATCAGGAGCAGCAAAAAAACTCAGGTCAATGGCTGTCATCAGTATTTGATATCCTTTTTTGAATTTTTATACCTGTCTTGTATTTATCATCTGAGGATTTCCCTTATTATTTATTGCCAGTTTAGCATTCTTTTTCTTCTTTTTTTTAAGTAGAGCATTTCTACTTGTTTTGTAGATGGATGAATTAATTGTCAGAGTATTTACATATCAATAGCACAAGAACTCTTTTAAATTGATTGACATTATAGGAACTTTGAACTCTAACAGAATAAAAACATTGAACTTTTAGGCCTAATTTCATTTTTAAGAAATGTATATTTTAGGAACTTTGCTACTCTCTTTGTGATGTGTTGTTTTTTTTTATCACCAACACTTTTGACACGTGCCTCAGTGTAATGTGTTCCAATATTGTAAATTAAATAGAAAAAAACAAAATCTTATGGAAGTAGGAAGCTAAACATCTCTTGATTTAAGAATAAATGTTCTAGATATTTCTGATGCCCATTAAGTAAGATATTTCATATTGGTTGGAATTGACATTTAGTTTTTTTGGAATCACAATTGCTTAGTCATTTATTTTTCTCTTGCAGTTAATTTATTATTGGTCTAGGCAAAAAAGCTATCAGAATTCACCTGCTGCCTATGCACTCTTCTAAAATATTAGGCAGGATTTATTTTCTGAGGGCAAGGATACACAGAATGTTCAATAAGGAGGCTGCCATTTTCCCTGTTCTCTTTAAGTAATCACACAGCAGGGATGAAATCCTGGTGGGAGGAAAGGAGGCAATATTATGGTAACCAAGTTAGTCAAGTGAGATACCTTCTATCTCTAATTATTTTAGTGTTCAGAACCTCCAGGTTGTCTTTAAAACAGTTTCTCAACAGAATTATTTTATACCTTTTAGAATGGGTGGTCTAGAATCAGGGCGGTCTGTGTGATTCATCATTTGTGGACCAACACAAAACTAATCACAAGTTATTCAGAATTTAAGGTGGCTTTTAGATTCCTGAATAGCTTTCTACAATTGTCTGGATAAAAAGGTTTAAAGCAAGTATTAACTATATAGATAGATTAGAACAACTCATAGCTCTTAAAAATCAAGGACAAATGAAAGTAACCATGTAAGCCACAATACCCTAGACTAGTGGTTAGCCCTGTGGCCTCTAGTCAGACTCTTGAGTTGAAGTCCTTTATATTAGCTTGCTAAGGCTGACGTAACATACAAAATACAACAGACCGGGTAGCTTTAACAACAGAAATTTATTTTCTTACCATTCTGGAAGCTACAAATTCAAGATCAAGATGTTGGCATGTTTGGTTTCTTGTGAGGCCTCTCTCTTCGATGCAGATGGCTGCCTTCTTGCTGTGTTATCACCTGATCGTTCCTCTGTGCTCTTTCTGATCTTCTATCTGGTTATTTTATTTATTATTGAAAATGGAATGTTAAAGACTCCAACTATTGTTGAATTGTTTGTTTCTTCCTTGAATTCTCTCAGTTTTTACCTCATGTATTTTGAAACTTTAATATTATGTACATAAAGGTTTATTGGTGTGTCTTATTGATGGATTTTCATCATTATACACTGATCTTATAAAATCTATAATAGGAAGTCATAAACTTGGTGCTGCTGTTGCTCCAAGTTCCTTCATCTTTTATATTGATATGTGCAGTAACATTCTCCCAGGCTTGGGTCCCCATTGAAGAAAGAGAAAACTACTACAATTCTTTTGACCAATGACTTCTGCTTTGTAGATCATCCATCCTTATGTACTCTTACCACTAAGTAACTCATGCCCCATAAATGGAGAATGCAGCTGACCAAAGGCAAACGAGAAGCTGGAAAACAACTACAGTGTAATGGCACTGAACTGGAAGCCAGAGGAGACTAAAGGGTTTCCGTTTGAGATGAGGGTTATTAAGCAACATTGAAAATAATGACAAAGAAAAGTCTCAAAGTACTAGTAAATGTTAAAATAGTATCGGTCATTATGTTCACCATCAATATTGCATCAGTACAAACAATGAAATGATTATTGATCAAGTATTAATGTCACTAGAGATCTTGAATTATATTACTTACTTTATTATTTAATGTATAGCTCATTCCACTTCTTAAATGTTCTTAATAAACATGGAAGAAGAGAGAATATATTATGTGCCCAGTACTTTTTAACAGAAGGTATTTTTAACTCATGGATCACTTTGGTGAAAGGAACGATTTTGTAAAGATAAGTTCAGAGTAATAAGTGGAAGAACCAGGATTTTAAAACATGGTTATCTAACCTTAAAGTTATTTCTACTACAACTTTCTGCTACTTAAAGATATCTTGACCAGAAATTAACTTAATGACAACTTTCGGCTTTTCAAATAATTCTAATAAATACAAAAATTTTAACATGTGTTATAATGCACAGCATATCAGGCATGTCATATATAACATGTATTGTATGATCCAAACAAGTAGATTAACTGTTTAACTGTTATTGAAATTGATTTGCCATTTTATAGTAATAAAAAACCTTCTCTGTTATCTTTATTTGGTGCAATGTGATTTTCACCATTGACACATTGGCAAAATGTTTCAGTAAGAGGAAGATCTAAGACACAGACTTAGCTTATAAAATAATACTATCTGCATATGTTGACATATTTTTAGTGCAATTAGTGACTGATGATGTGAAAGTTCTGGTGAGCAAATGTTACTGTTTCTGTGTCAAAGACAAAGCTAAGTGAAAAATATGAGTTGAAATAAGAATGGACATTCTTAAAAGGATTCATATTGGGAACATGTATATTATCTCAAGCTACTTGGAAATGATCGTCAAGAAATGGCTTTTAATGTTCCTGATAACTGAAAAAAAAATGTAGCATTGTGTTACATGTGTTAGAGCTTCTAAAATATTTATTTAGAAGTAAAACATTTTAGAAAAGAAGAAAAATGTGAGAAACCTATTCTCTGATGAGTTACTCTTTACAAACAAGTGAGTTTGCTTAAGATACATATAAACTCCATTCAGTGGAGAATAGGGACTCTGGAAGGGTCTCTTGCTCTCACAGGACAGTTTTGTTGACTAAAAAGAAAGGCATAAGTTGACAAACACTTACATGCTTACTTGCATCCTTATCTTCTTTAATTTAAAATGTTTTACATTGGCTCTATTTGTCTGATTCTGCCATATTACTCATTCTTTGAGATGACATAGCAAAAAATAAAATGTTGAACATATTTCTGGCAATTTACAATTGAAACAGAACTTTACTTGCTGGATTATATTAACCATATGGCATCTACCAATTTCCTGAAAGCAAATGAAAACAGGGGTTTTGAAAAGAAAAAGAAACAAAAATAGAGATATTTAAAATAAATTTTGGTTGATTTTAATTTTTTCCCTGGATGTTTTCTCAGAAATGAGATAAAATTACATAGAAATTATATACACTGAATCATTTAATTCTGTCTATAGCTAGATAAATGATAGTAGGAGTAGATCGGCTGGAACTCTGCCAAGAGAAATGGTCTGTATGAGACACCAACACATTACTGACATAAATTGGAAAAATTTAAATTATCCCTCCTCCCACTTCCAAGTAATGGAGATGGGGGACATTTCTTGTTAGTACAATAACTCAGTTGGGGTTTCTCTCTCTCTCTCTCTCTCTGTCTCTCTCTCTCTCTCTCTCTCTATTTTTTTTTTTTTTTGCTATTTACATGACAGCAGAAATTTGGCAGCCAGTCACAGTCAGTTGAAATTCTGAAAATAAATAATTCATGATGCAGTGCTGTTAATGGTTAATTTAAAACCATTTGCAATACCTCCCAAATGATTTCTGAATAGAAAAAAATGCTGAAAAGGAAATATAAACTATAGAACAGAGTTATTTATTAATAAATTTTAGAATAGAAATCCTGCTTTTCCCAATTAAATTAAATCAGTAAGCAGTTCTATTTGATATATAATATTTATAAACAGAAAAGCAAGGTATTCGTTTATAGCAATATTTCTAAGCAGCAAAATAACTAGAATGATCGCAGTATTTTAAAATTTATTATTATTATTATTATTTTATCCTCACCCGAGGACATTTTTCCATTTTTTGTTCAGATAGAGTGGGAGGGAGAGAGAGGAAGAGAGAGAGAGAGAGAGAAACATCGATGTGAAAGGGTCACATTGAGTGGCTGCCTCTAGCACGACCCAACCAGGGGCAGGGGACAAACCGCAACCGAGGCACGTGCCCTTAGCGGGAACCGAACACAGGTCTCTCTGGACCGCAGGCCGACACTCTAACCACTGAGCCAAACCAGCCAGGGCTTAAAATTATTTTTAATGCATAGCTGAGTAAGCAAGAAAATAAGGAGAATATTTAAGGTAGGAGTGTAAACATTTTGAAGCATTTGCATTGTACTGGGTGGTGGGATTGTGGAATGGAGGGGTGAGAAGTTGATGGAGGAGGTCGCTATTCTACTTTTCTTGGTTTCTAAAACTTTAATGAGGATTTTGTTCCAGGAAAGGAATGCAAATAAAAAAGTAAGATCCTGTACTAAGTTAACCCCCTGCAACCCCCTAAGGGCTGTTCTCTCATAAAAAGAATATAATAACTACTCCGTCAGGGAAACTCACCCTCCTAAAGACCCTTATGGGTATTAGTATTGAATATAAGTTTATAACACAAAATTTTATATCCAAAAGGAGCAAATTAACCATGAACAAAATCATCAGATACAACAAAAAGTAGAAAGAAGAGTATCTTTCTTAAAATTTCAAATATCAGAATTATCATGTAAAGATTATAAAGTAAGCATATTTACCAATCTATTTATTTAGTATTGTTAGATTCACACAGTGTTTTTATTTTGCACTTAATGAATTAAAAACTTAAGTGTGAAAATATAATTTTAACATTTCAGGAGAAAATATAAATGAATCTTGATGCCAGGATAGGAAAGGATTTCTTAACTACCTCCCTCAAAAATTGTAATTTTAATAAAATTAAAATTCTCTGTGTAGCAAAAGATAAACTTATTTAACCATAAACTATAAGCCAATTTATGATGAACTAGCAAAACATATTTTCAAGAATATAGTCATCAAATGATTTGAATATAGAATATAGAAAGAACTCCCAAAAATAAGTAAGAAAAATCAGATGTCGTAGAAAATTCAACAAAAGATTTAAGAAAAAAATAATAAAACTCTATTGCTAATAAACACATTAAAGATGCTTGCTGAGATCATAAAAATGTGGCTTAAAATAACAGGATGCTAAATTACACACCTATAAATCGAGAAAAATAAAAATATTTTATAATACCAAGTTTTGGTGAGGTTGTTGGGGGAATAAAATAAGTGCCACCACTTTGGAGGCCATTTGGCAATATCTCAATTAAGTTGGAGATATGAAATCCGTTCAGTTTTAGGTGCATGTTCTTGATGGAGTTCAGGACAAGCTTCTCTAAAACATGGCCCCTTGGTATATTAAACTGAAGGAGTTTGAGAAAACACCAGAAGAAGAAAGGTCACCCTTCCCCCGTCAAATGAGAGGTGCTCTCCCTATAGTCCTAACACAAAGAAATGCCGAGGAGTTTCTGAGCAAACAGGCCTTGCTAGGTTTTCCCAGTTTACAATTACTTTATACTCCTTGACCTATCATACTTTCTCACAAATATTTACTTTTTATTAAATCTAGTATAAAAATACTCAGATTTAATCATTTCTTCAGGTCTTCACTTCCTTATGAAGGCTCCTATGTCACAAAGAACTTAGAGTAAATAAATCTTTGTCACTTTAATTTTCAGACTCAGCCAGGGACTCTAAGGAGGTCAGGAAAAACTTTTTCCTCCCCTATAGTTTCTAGAGAAACTTTTGAACATGCACACAGTGTAATTAGGTACAAAACTCTTCTTGCAGCATGATTCGTAATTGCCAATAAATTGTAAACTTTCTAAATGTTCATCAAGAGAGGAATGAATGGTAACATTTTGATATATTCTACTTCGGAAGGCTATGCAACTATTAAAATGACTACAGCTGCATGTATAAAAGGAAATTTGAGATAGATACCTATAATATGATGCTAGTTATATGAAATTTAACAATTAAAAATAGCAATAGTCTATTAGTATGAAGCAAAGTATTAAAACATCATACCCAAGGTTGAAATTTCAAAAATTATGATTACCTGTGGGGAAGGGAGGAAAGAAACATGATCAAGCAGGGATTCATAGGGCACTCGAATACATCTGGTGTATTATTTATTTTTTTAAATAACTATGTTTCTTTTATATTTTTATTATTATTTTTAATATATTTTTATTAATTTTTTTAGAGAGGAAGGGAAAAATAGAAACATCGATGTGAGAGAGAAACATCGATTGGCTTCCTCCTGCACGCCCCACTGGGGATCGAGCCTGAAACTCAGTCATGTGCCCTGACCAGGAATCAAACTGGGACCTCTCAGTCCATGGGACGACGCTCAATCCACTGAGCCACACAGGTCAAGCAAAAAGAACTATGTTTCTTTTAAAATAATTTTTTTAAAATAATTTATTTTAAGTTTGATAAATACATAAGCATTTTATTACTTAAATTTTCTGTTTTTTTTTTTTTAATAGTTCACTGTAAAAAAGAAAAAAAATATTTTTTGTCCCACTCACTAAATAAATATTGGTCTGATCATTAAATAATTTCAGTGAAAAAGTGGAATTTTGTTAACTTTTCCAAAAGGCCGATGTGTCTCAGTGTTTTCCAGGATCTGTATAATTTGATTATATTTGGCCCAGGCCCCACCCTCAGGGTGAACATCATACTCCTTAGACACTGCCTGAAGAATAAAGTCTAGCTATTCCAGTGTTCTACTAAGAGGGTCAGAGAGGTTGATCCTCATGGAATGATTAGTTCCTAAGGCTATTATGGACTGAATTGTGTTCCCCAAATTTCAATATGTTGAAGCCCTAACCACCAATATAACTGTATTTGGAGATAGGGCTTTTAAAGAATTAAGTGGAGTTAATAAATGAAGTCATAAGTCTGGGGCTGTGATCCAGTAGGACTGTTGTCCTTGTACAAAAAAGAAAGGCCATGTGAGGACACTGTGAGAAGGAAGCCAGCTGCAAGCCAAGGAGAGAGGCCTTCTGAGAAACCAAACCTACCAACATCTGAATCTTAGACTTGCAGCCTCCAGCACTGTGGGAAAATACATTTCTGTTGTTTAAGTCACCCAACCTGTAGTATTTTGTTTGGTGGCTCTGGCAAATTAATACTGTTGGGAAGATATGAGATTGGAAGCCCAGAAATAGATGGAACACCAGATGTGGTAAAGTTATTTAATCTATAAAACTAAAGGCCAAAAGAACAGTAAATAGACACTCCTGCAAAATTGTTGACAGTGCTGGATTGGTTTAAGATAGAGATCTCTCAGAGACATCAAAGTGAACCATGGTCTCTTTCAAACAGCAGGTGGTTGACAATTTGGCTGATAACCCAAGTGTAAATCCCATCTTCAGGTAGAAATAGATTTTGTTTCAGCTATTGTAAGAATGGGGGCTTTCTTCGCTTTGAGTTTTATACTATATTTGTATTATTTCTAATGCAATACCCTATAAATTCTGGCATTTTAGAAATACTCTTATGATGCAGTGCCCAACTACCTAATTTCAAGTCCATTCAGATTTTTAGAAATCACAAAGAATTGAAAAGACAAACAATAGAAAACAGATATTGCAACCAGATTTTAGGTAAGCTTTGGATTCAATTAATTTCAAATAAGTTAGTGTTTGAGTTTTAAAGTAATATTTGTGTTATCCATTACTGCCTTTTCTCAGACATGATACACTTTTTGTCTTTATTCCTTTTTGATGAATAGATTTTTTTTTTTTGAGCTGAAAGGGAAGATATGATATAAAGGATGATGCTGAGGAGATTTAAGCCAAGAGAATGACTAAATAAAGAGAAATAAATTATGGTAGTGACAGCAAAAGAACAATCGATTATTGTGGAAAAATACTATGAATATAATACACTTAAATAATATCTGCCAGTTTTTGAACCTTTATCCTGCACCTGGTTCTATGTTTTGCCTTTTATACATTGCATTTTATTTAATCCTGAAAACCACTCTATAGGGTAGATACTAATATTAGCCAAAATTCTGAGAAGAGGAAACTTCGATTGATTGGCATCAATTCATCTGTTCAATAGCTGGTGTGTGTCAAGATCCAAATCCAGTTTTAATTCATAAACCTAGGTCTAAAATCACTGTAACACTCTGCATGACAAACAACAGACATTTCTTTTAAGGTATTATAAAGATCAACATAAAGCTTTATATTCTAAATCTCTTATGTATTATCAGGTATTAGAAGAGAACGAAACTAGAGACTGACTCTGTTTTGCCTCACATTCTTTCAGGACACTTAGTACTCTGACTGCTTTTTCCTGATGATTCAGGGTGGCTGAGCTTCCATAACACAGTACTTAGAGCAGAGCAGCAGGGCCCTCACTAAGCTGAAGTTGGCCCTCAAGGTAGTGTACACCAATCAGACCTATCCTTGGAGGACTCCTAATCAGATTTGTAAGGTTTGGGAGGAGGCCAGGCTTTCTATTCAATAGGAGGAGGCAGAGATTCAGATGTAAATTAAAGAGAAAGTCAGCTGTGGCAGTGGAAAATAACTGTGCAGCCTTGGATTGTTGATTTAGCATAAATGCTGCAATGATTCATCTCTGAATTGATAAACATGTTTTTCAAAGTGAAAGGCAGACAGAATGTGGTTCCCAGCTCGAAGGGCTTCATTGCTAAAAGGTTTATGGAGAGAAGCCACTCAGCTCACACCTACACCATGCTGGAAATGAATTGATGTTAGGGTCACAGTTCTCCCTTTTGAGGAAACACAGACGAGGGGAAACTCTAGCAATTTATATCTCATAGAATAGTTTGAGTGAGTCTTTAGCCTTACTTTTCTTGTAGTTCATGTAATGATCAAGCTCCAGTATCATATTCAGAGCTCACACTGATACTAGGCATGTAGGAAATGCTCACTGATTCATTGTCATAGTCACCAATGTATTCCCAATCCTCAGAGAGAAAAAAATATGTAGGACCACAGACTCAGAATCCAAAAATATGGCTGACATTGTTTACTCAGGCATATAGCCACCAGGTAGATGTGGGGAAACTAGCACACCTCAGTTATGAACATATCCAGTTTACTTTGCATGTTCTCGTTATTTGTTAGTGCAATTCAAGTTCACCACCACTACCACCCCTAGGCTTTCAAGATTTGCTTTAGATTCACAGGGGCTAAAGAACCTTGTGCTCACTGATAAACAAACTTCCAAGGTCTATATAAAAAGGGAAACAATGATAATGTGCATTTGAAAAGAGGTTAATTACATTTGAAAACAGTGAAAAGCAGAGTTTTTTTCAGAAGAAAGTATAGTATAGATTGAAGAACTCTACAGGATGATTGACAGTGGTTCAGGAAAATAAAACAAATATTGAACATATTTTTTTCATGGAGTTTTTGACTTTTAGAATGGGTTACATGACATTCTATTGATTATGCACGAGGTAACTACCTTTTCATTACCTAACAACATCAAGCAGATTGAAGGTCAATCATTAAGTTGATTAAATGCACAATTTAATTGTGAAATATTCAAGTGATACATTAATTAGGCATTTGGCTATAGGTCTAATGCTTAGAAGAGAGGTCAAGATAGAAATATAAATCTGATTTATATTTATAATTTAAAAGATATAGTAGGAAATACAAATACTGTTAAAGAGAAAACCACAGGCCCAAAATGGTGTCAGTCATGTTAAAACCCATGATACAAAATCTAGATTTAATACCTGATCTAATTGCAGTATCAATCTTAATCAACCAGCCTGGAACTTTCTATTCAAGCACCAGTAAAGTAATCTGTTACATGGGCCTTCTCCATCCTCCACAGAAAGAAGAGGTAATCTGCATTATAAAAGCACTTGCCATTCCCTTCACCCTAAAGAAGATATCTTGGGTCTAAATAGACCCAGAGACATAGAAATAGGGTACAGACTGACAAACCCCAGAAGAGGGGGTTGGGGGGAGAGAGATAAACCACAGAACTTATATTCATGTTATGTGTAACCAATGGACATAGACAACAATGCTAGGGATGGGGCAGGGTGGGGGGGATTGGGAGGAGGGTGTCAATGGGGGGAAAAAGGAGAAACATCTGTAACAAAAATAAATTAAAAATAAATAAATAAATACATTAAAAAATAATAAAAATAAAAATAAACCTTTTTTTTTCCTTTTGTAAATAGCTCTCTTGCCCCACTCTTCTTCCCCTAAGAACCTTCCATTTTGTATAACCCCTCCATGTGAGCTTCTGATTGCTAGATTAGATGATATTGGATTCATAAATTGCTTAATAAAGCCAACTAGATCATCAAATTTACTTGGCTGAATTTTGTTTTTTAACACTTAAGAAATAAAGATAAATTCAAATATGTAGATGGCTAGATCTGAGTCCCACAAAATTCCTATATTTGAAGGTCTACTAATGGAGGAGTTGGCCAATGTTGCTAGAGGGGTGGACTGAGAAATAAAAGAAAAACTAGGAGCATATCTTGTTAAAGGAAAAGGAAAAAAGGGTATTTATTTCGAGAACAGAAAGTTTGTCAGCTTGTTGAATTTGGCTGAAAAGTCAAACAAGTTTTCCTCTGATTTTAGCCATTTGGGTGGCATTCATTTCCTCTATAAAAGTGAGCTAGGCCCCTTGGCTAAGGCCACTAAGCAACTCCATTTTTATTGGCAGTGGACTTTCCTTGGTATTTTTCCAATAATAGGTTGATTATCCCTAGAAGTAAAGGAACTTTGCCCAAGGTTATGGTTGACTTACGTAATGGGATGTATCTTGCATAAACTCACCCTGACAGTTTCTGAGTATCAGGAACTGAAAATCATGAGCCCAGTGACTAATGCTTATCTTGGCTTTTCTAATAACCACTTTTGCAACCACTATTGTACCAGTTCCCTGAGGGGGAGCCAAAAGGGAATGTGGCGTCTGTCTTTAAAAGCAAACTAGCAAGAATAATCAGGGCTGCTGATTTGGGTAATGTTTGCCCCTGCAGCCTACCAGTGAATAAAGCGCTCCTCTTATTTACAATTCGGTTGTGCGTCTCTGATTGTCTCGCTGGCTCATCATAATAAAAGAAGTTTTTTTTTAGAGTAGTAGAGCTGGAAGCCAGATTAGAGTAAACTGAAGAATGAGGTGAAAGTGAAGAACTAAAGAAAAACATTGTAGAAAGCTCTTTTAAGAGAAAGTTTGTAGTTAGATTTATATAGAGCAGTGATTTTCTCATTTGGGTGTAATAATAGATGGCAGGGGATTCATTGCATGTGTAACAGGGTAACAGAAAGGAATATAGAACTGAAACTATGTAGGGAAAGACATTAAGACAAAAAGAGGTAAATTAATGTACAGCATAAATTGTAGGGTTCGTGGATTGGTGATCTCGATGAGTTATATGAATACTTGATTGTGGGGTTAACGAGAGGTGTTTGGCAAGGGACTGGAAGAATGGGACATTGCATATGGCATTATAATAAAATTGATTCTTTGCTGATACCTATCAAGTTACTTAAAACAAGTTATTGCCATAATTTAAATCACTTGGTCCATAAGATATTAAAGAGACAAGAGCAATCTATCAGCTATTATAAGCCTGAACTCAGTAAATATTTATGAAATCAAAAATAGTCTTTAGCAATAATCAAATTTTTATTTTTACTTAATTGTAAATAACTGTCTTTTAAAAAGTTATGTATCCAAGTCATGGGAAATAATAATACTAAATATGAACAAAACAAACCAATCTAGATAATTAACATTGTCACTCTAGCTCCTGCTTCTGTAAAATCATAGAATTACTGTAGAGATAGATTCCTTTGGTGGTTGTTTTTTTGTTTTGTTTTGTTTTGTTTTGGTAATTCTTACAAATTGCTGCATGATTGATTTCTCTGTAGGTTATCAGAACAAATAAAGTAGATGAGCATGGAGAACCCAACTCATGTTTCTTCTGTGACAAGGTTTCATTTCAATTCAGCAAATATGTCTTGGGCATCTAATATTTGATGGGCTCCATCTCATTGCTAGGATAGAAATATGATAAAAAGCAGTTTTTGTCCTTGAGGAACTTATACCACAGTAAGAGACAAAGATGCATAAGGACAAATGAATGTCATGCAGCATGATAAGTGATAGAGTTAGAGCTACCTCTGGGACCTTGGTTCTTTCCATGTGCAAAGATAAGAATTTAAGGACAATAAAAATGAAAGTGAGAAGGCAAGCCAGGTGCAGCCCCTTAGGCAGTGCAGAGATCCTGCCCTTGGCTTTTGTAATGTAATTCCCTTACATCCGACAACCACCTAAACTACAGTGGAACTAGAAGGCCCCCAAATACCCAGAGGCTTATCATGTATAAAAGGCAGCTGGAATCCGGGGCTCAAGGCTCAGCCTTTGGAGGTGACTCTGTTGGGACAGCACCAGTGCACATTAAACTGTCCTTTTCTAATCCTCTGAGTGCTTGTAGTCTGTCTCTTCCTGCTGACTGAATTTCTGCCACAACAAAAGAAAAGTGGAATATACTGAAAATACACTCTAAGAGAGGAGTGGGCCAGTCAAGAGAGACAATGACTCTGAATTCCCCAGGTTATTTGGTTTAAATGAGGGATTTTTGGGGTGGAAACTTTCATTTGCATCCAGGGATGATTGACAGAAAAGGGTTATATAACTATATTTCTTCTGCGCATGTCCTTACCCATAATGCATACAGAAAAACCCATGGGAGGGAGGGGTCGAAACCACAATACAAATGTTATTGTAATTAGTTTGGGGCCCTAGTAAGTTCACTTTGAGGTCATGTCATTTTCCTCTGCACTTTCACATAGAACCCAGAACCTGCTCACTGGGGGTCAGCTTCAGGAACTGCTGACTGCAGGACTGCCCATAGAGAAGCAATCTGAAGGCAATGTTGGTTCGGGCCCCTGGCAGGACCCCAGGGCAGGCCCTACTTCAGCCCTCATATGTAATTTCCTACCTAACATTAGGAAGTAAAATGAGAAGACTGATGAGGAAGACATTTTTTTTCCTGAATAAGATTAGAGAGAGTTGGCAGTAAAAACAGAATTACACCAAATTCCAGATATGAAGTCATGCTTGTGTTAGTTCTTAAAGCTGGAGAAAATCATTTTCCAAGTAGACTAATTGAGGAAGACTTTCTAGGCCTAGGGCAAAGAGGGACTGTGAGTGATATGCTTTAGCAGTAGTCACCCATCAAGAACAGCTATGGAGTGAGGTTTTGTGGAGACAGTGTGGAGGCAAGACTAGAAAGGCAAATTGTGGAGAGATTGTGGGGTAAGTGGGTAGGTAGTGGGTAGGGTTGGGGAGATGATAAGTAGCAGTGTTGACCTTCTTGTATGGAAGGTGGAAAGCAAACAGAAGCGTTTAAAACAGAAGCTGATAGGATGTGAGTTCAGATGGTTTAAACTTCCTTTCTGAAAGGGTTAGTAATGTTTTAAAGGGTAAAGATAAAAGTTTGCAAAAGACGAAAACTGGAAATTGTGTTGCTTGCATGACCTTGGCTCAGCCTTTTGTTGAGTATGGATAAGGTTTATCTGAATTGTCTGCAAGGCAATGGATAACCCAGCAGATGCCTGACGAGATACCAGACCAGCCCTACTTTAAGGTGGACAATGGGACAGATAAAGTACATCAGCAGAACTGCTGGAAGCTAAAAGGGGGGTATATAACCAACACCCCAACCTTAATTCGAGGCTGAACCCTTCTCAGTTCAGCCCACCTGCACCCAGGAGTATGCTATAAAGCCATTTGGCTCTACATTGGCCTTGCGTTGTGGATGTGATCTCCCGCCAGCTCAGGCCTTTTACTTTCATTATATTCTTCTGCATTGTCCTCTTAGAAAAAACCTTCAATTAATAAGGCTGTTTTTTAATCAGAAGAACATTTATCTGGCAGCACTCTCAAAGTAGAAGACTAAACACAGAAGAATGAAAAATCAGGAGAGCAATTTATATAACCAGGAATTAAAATTAACATTGAAAGGTCATTATTCTGTCCTTTGGCCTTTTGGGGCTGACATATCTAGGCACAGGAGTCAAAGTTGGCACTTAATTTAGTCTTAATGATAATAATATCAAGCTTCTTTTAAGCACACAATGCCTCTCATTATTTGGGTCCTGTTTATCAGACAAGTCTCATCCTTTGGCTCTTCTCTATGTGGCCTCTTCACTTTAGTTTTTCATGATGAATTACAGGACCTGGAGTTCATCACACTCTTACTTCTATGGGTTTTCATATTCTGATTGCTACTTAAAGTAGTCTTTTCTCTAATTTTTTTTTTTTGTTTACTGAATGGTTCCTATTTCATCTTCAATAATCAGCTCAGACATAATGTGCTCCAGGAAGCCTGTACTGTTTAAAACTGGGTTAGGCCTCCCCTTTTGTGTCCCAATGCCATTCTATATATACCTTGATATTACCATTTTTTCCTCATTGTATTGTATTTGCTTAACTTTTTCCCACATGAAACAGCAAGCTTTTGGTAGGGAGGCATTGTGTCCTACCTCTATATTCTTGATGTCATAACTTAGAAGACTCAAAACATTTGCTAAATCTAATGAAACAGAAAGGAATTGAAGAAATGAATATATTTATTGAACTTGATTCTCAGACAACGAAAAATAACATAAAAGACTTCTTCACAGCCAAGGCCTGGATTGTTCTAAGCCAGTGAATACGGGTGGAGCATAAAAAGAGCAGGTTTTCCAGGCAGTTTCAGATTCAAACACACTGAAGTGCACATACTTAAAATGCAAGTATATGTACATATATTCTAATCATTCAAAAATTAGTGTATCACTTTTGGAATAGAATCTATATTTTGTCCTCCAAATTCAGAAACAGAAAGGATAGATAGCTTTCTCTGAGATAGTAATTTATATATAAATCAACTAATATTGGCCCAGCTATAATGAGGTAATCAGAAACCAGGAACTTTAGGGCATAAATTCACCCTCTATAAGCTTCTAAAACCGAGAGACCATGCTTTATATATTTTTCCTGGTACTTAGTACCATGTCTAGGTTATAACATATACCAAATAACTGATTGGAAAGAAAAGTGTAGGATAGTTTTTAAAAAAGCTGCTTCCTGGTTCTCAGCTTTATGACAATTCAGATCAATAAGTATCTTTCTTTCTAATACAATTACTTGGAGCTTATCTAGGGGTTGTGTGTCAAAAAGTTGATTTTCTTTATCTTCTATTAATTAGTGTGGGGGCATTGGGAACTTCACCTTCAGTCTAAAAACAATTAACATTTTTTGAAATAAATGTAAGCTTCGTCATTTTTGGGACTGCATAACTTAATGTCCTTTCAGAAAAAACAACACTTGAATGTACATTTACTATGTTTCATCAAAGATTCTCATATTACAAATGGTTTTACTCTTCATCCCACATCATAGGATAAAATTATAGTTCAGTACGTATTTGTGAAATTAAGTAAATGTAAGATACTAATTTTAAGTTTTATTGTTTTTGCTATAAAGTAAGATTTTATTTTCTTGAAACTCTAAGAGATAACTTCTTCAGAGAATTATTAATTAAATTACTTTTCCTTATTAATTTACATCGGCTTTTACCATTGTTTTGATTAAATTTGAGGTAGGTGTTATTATTTAATTAAATAATCCTGGGAACTAGGTAACATCTCATCATAACCCATAAGCACCAAGTTCCTCAAAGTTTTTCTCAGTCTATGTATGTCAAATCACATGAAGCTTTGATCAATGATATTTTGAGGCTGGGCTTTGTCTGTCATTCAACAAAGATTCATTTGGTGATAGGCAATGTTTTAAGTTCAGAGTATAAAGACAAAGTCCCTGCTCCCACAAGCTTACATTTATAATATGAGAAGACTATCTGAAATCATGTAAGCGAATAAATGGAATAATTTCAGAGAGTCCTAAGTGCTACAGAGAAAATAAAACAGAGGAGGAAATGGCAAACAGATTGATTTGGTGAAGGGAAGGGCCATTTCAGTTAGCAGGGTTAGGGAAGGACTATCTAAAGAGGTGAAAACTGAGCAAACGTGAAAATCTGGAGGAAAAGAGTGAGGAGAGCAGGAGTTAGTGAGAGAGGTGGAAAATAATAGATGATAAAATCAGGCAATGTCAGGATTTGGATTTTAGGTTGGTTGAAATTGGATGCTGTTGAGGGGTTTTAAAACTATGTTTAAAAATATAAGGAGATTGGACTGTGGGCACTGGAGTAGAATTAAATAGAAATCTTAGAGGCTACTATAGAGGTTTGGTGTGAGATTATTATAGTTTACGTTAGCAAGTAGCAGTAGAGGTGATGAGAAATGGTCAGTAGAATTTGGGATCTATTTTGGATTTATAGTCAACTGGACTCTTGCTGTTCATTTGGGAATGGGGTGAAAATGATCATAGATGGGACCCAAGCAAATGGCAGTGCTATCAATAAAGATGGGAAAGAATGGAAGAAAATCACTTTGGAAGTTATACAGAATCAATTATTCTCTTTTGACATGTTGAGTTTATGATGGTTATGAGACATCTAAGCAGAAATAGAAGCTCACCATAAAAACCAGGGCACAAAGGTAAAATTTTGGAAATGATGAGATATAGATTTTTTAGAGCCATGGAACTTAGATGAAATCTCCAAGAGAGAGAATGTAGATGCAAAAGAGGAGAAGGGAGGTTCACATCTCTCTTTCCAGTTGACAGGAGTTGCTGTGCAAGAATTCTTCTCTTTGGGGCTGAGGTATAAAGATAGATTTGTTCATTGGTTATCTCCTTGAAGAGGAACAAACTGAAGATAAAGAATATGGGAGGAGTATGTCAGAGTTGAAGTTCTTGACAAGTTTGCATGTGTTTAGTTGTTGTTCTGAGCATTTTGGGAAGGTTCTATTTGTCTTCTTTTGATTGGTTCCTTCAAATTGGCAATCTTATTTGCCAAGTTCTCATGACTCTTGGAAGGCAACATACCTTGGGTGTCTTACCTGCCAAATTTGGGTACGCAGGTTTCTGGAGACCCAGGCACTCAGGTTATGATATGTACCACCAGCTTTTCACCTAAGGCCTTGCCCATGCCATGTGCATGATTTCTGGGACTTGCAATTTCATTTCCTGGAATTTCAATTGTTTTTTCCTGTCATACATATATCTTATATAAATTTATATATAAATTTCTCCTTAAAATCATCATTGAGTTCAGCCTTTGATTCTTTTGATAGTTTGAATGCAACTGCCAATCAAATCTAAATGCAGACCACCACATTGCTTCATTATGTTCTTTTATTAACTAGCAATGTTAACTCCTGAGATGCAGGGAAAAATTATTTCTCCACAGACCCTACCAGATTCTGGGCTACTCTCTTATCTTTTGTTGCTGTGGCAATGACACTTAACTTTTGTCATCATGGCATAGAAATTAAATAGTTGAAGAGTAGGGAAGTAAATGACAATAAGTCAAGCAACATATGACCACATTTACAAGGGCTTGGAAAAGGCTGATGTGTTTTCATTAAGGGAATAGAAGTGGAAAAGTATATTTCATGGGTCCTTAGCATTGAGCAGGAAAAGATATTTTGTCACAAGGAGAATGAGAACAGAATGATGATGTGTGCAGTATGGAAAAGGAGCCACTCCTATTACCAATACTATTTTAAAAGGAAATTAAATCCAATTTGTTCCTAAGTGCTTTATTCTACAAATGCTAACAGAAAGGGAAATTCCTATTGTGCATGGTAGATGAATTAAGTTCTGAACTTTAGTATTGTACTTTTCTCAGAAATAGTTATAAGCATTATTTATAAGCAGACAATTATAGATAACTTATAACTCATTATTAAAGGATGATAAAATGAAGGTGTAAAATGGAAAACCTATGTCCTCTTTTGAAATAATGAATGCTTAGTTTAAATAATCAGATAAACCCATATAACAAAGAAAAAAAAAGGCACAAGAAGCAGCCCTGCAGAAAGATTGTTCCAGCATTTATAAATACCCAATGTTTTTTTAAAATTCCATTTTAAAGCTTCTATTGTGTCTACAATGAAAGCTATTTTATTATGTTGTACATCAAAAGGAGATGAGAATGTGCTTAAGGGAATTTGATCCAATTAGTATTACATTGCTGACCTTTAGTAACAAATACACCAAAAGAATTTGAGTAGGATTGAAATAGATTATACATTGCATGTATTCTAAAGCTCAAAAGTGTAAAAAAATTTACTTTGTGATTACAAGCAAGTTCATTTTAAAATGTTATAATCTGAATTTTCATTGCTGTAGGGCATCATTTCAATAAGCTATTCTTAAGGGAGAAATACAGTCAAATGAACCATATAACAAAACTAACAATATGCATTCAGTAAATTACTTCTTTCTAAATGTATTAATATCATCAAGGCTGATCTCTCTTATCTGCAAAAGCAATTAAAACCTAGAAGAGTAAATTATTTTCACAGTTGTCTAATTTGTATTATTACAAAACTTGTGAAATTATTTTACAGATCACCTCATAAGACATCTTTATAGTCATTAAAATTGTTACGTTGCTATCTGGTGTACTGTTATAAATGAAATTTTAAGTGTAGATGCAACAAAAAAAAATCTGACTGCAAAATGAAACCAAATACATTTCTGCTTTTTATTTTTCTCTGGATCATGACAATTTGATTTTTACTCTTCGAGGATACTGCACTAGAACGAGGCCATGAAGAATATTATTGAGTACACAAAACAGGGCAGATTTGGAATTAAGAGATGCAGAGTTTAAAACAGGTGGACTTTATTTTACATGGTAAATGGGTTTCCAAAATGATATACTCATGGGAACCAAGTAGGGAATGATTTATGCATACAGCATAAGTGCTAGTTAAATTATTGTAAGTGAATTATGTTGCCAGGGATATAGTCTTACTCATCCTAGCTCCCAGTGAGCAGTTACAGTGGCCCTGCTTCCCTCACAGTGGGGCTTAGAAAATATATCTGGCTGCTCTAAACGGTGCACTGACTGTTTGTGAATCAAACTAGCTGGCAAGTCTCTGAGGTTATTTCTGTGGGATGGCTTATCTTGTTGTGGCGCGACAGAGTCAAAGAAAGACCACTAGAGAATTAAAGTCCAAATAAGAGCCGTTTATTAGCCGGCCAGTGTCTGATTCTGAACACCCTTGTGACAGAGTCTTTGGAATCAGCCCCAATATGCTTTATTACATGCCTTTTATATTTTACAGCAAAAGTTTAATGATGTAAGAAAATAGGATCTTCTTGATATAATGCCCAGGGCTACAACAATGCTGTATAGAATTAGTTTGCCTTGTGGATAACAGGAACACCCAGGCCCACCCAGTCTGTTATCTCAGGTATTTCAAGGTACATTGGGTCACACTTAGCCCCGAGCTGCACAAATACAATGCAAGCCTAATTCCTTGAGAATGTGGGGGAGGTTGAGTCTCTGACTCAAGATCTCCAGGCTCCGTGGACTCTGTTAGACACGTAGCCGGCTCCCAACAATTTCTTGGTTCAGGGAGCTATAAACAAGTCAGCACAATAATTTACCAATCATCAATTATGGCGGTATAAACATGTCAGCACAATCTGACCCTCACTGCTGTTGCAGTGGCTTGAACATTTGGCACTTTGGTTCCCCAGTGTCTTTGGATCAGACTGTCCACACTTTAACATCTTTCTATGTAAGCTATAGTTCTCGATATCTGTTGCTCAATTTAAGAACTTCACTCCAGCAGTTGTCTCTTCTTCGTGCACTATTATGTTTTCCTTTTTACTGGATCATTCACAACAGTAGATGTATATACTATAGTTTTCCCATCTTTAAAACAAAATAAGCAAAAAATCTCCCTTGACCTCACATTCCCTTCCAGCTACTGCCCAATTCTTTCATAGTTATAGTGAATTTCTAGAAATTTTTTTAAGAAGTGCTTGCTTTTGTGGGCTCAACTATTTTACCTTTCATTATCCCTGAACTCAATCCAGTTCTTTTACCTCCAACTTTTCTACCACAGTTGCTTTTGTCAAGGTCACCAACAACCTCAATAGTAGTAAACCCAAATTCCAGCCTTCACCTTTCTAGATTTTTCTGTAACATTTGAAAATAGTCGCCCTCCCTGTTTTTTAAACATTGTCTGATCTTCCCTTCTGGAACACCATTCTTGTGTACTTTCAATTGCTTTACCTGGATCCTGTTTCCCCACAGCTCAACATGGCATGCTCCAAGCCCGCTTCTCAGTCATCTTCTTTACTGTAACTGCATTTACTGTCCTCTGGTCCCAGGATCTTAATGTTATTTATATGTTGATGACTCTCATTTATATCTTCAACCTTGTCTTTCCCCTAAACTATATTATTTGTGTCTCCAAATTCCAACTTAATATCTCCTTTAGAATATACAATAATTATCTCAAATTAGCATATGTTAAAACAAATTCTTAATTACTCTCCTTTAAACCCATTCCTTCTTTATTCTGAAACAGTGCTTTGCAACTGCTGATAATTTTGTCCCTAAAGGGATATTTCACAATGTCTTAAAATATTTTTGCATGTCACCACTACGTGATGTATGCTACTCATATCTATAATCCTCAGGATAGTCTTCCACAACAAAGTGATATCTGGCTTAAAGTATCAACCTTCATCATTCTCTTCCACTTGTCCTAACATCCACCCCCTCAGTACACCTTGTCAACACTGCTTTCAAATCATATCTGAAATTTCTCATCAGTTTCAATGCTACTTCTCCACTTATGTCACCATCACCTCTCATAATAACTAACCTGTCTTCAGCTCGTATCGTGTTTTCTACTAGTACAGATGGAAAGTGTACACATCAGCCACAGTGATGCAAAGTTAGAGGCCCGCAAAGGTAGATAAGAATATCTACCTCAGAATAAAATCCAAAGCTTTTACTTTTATTCATTGCCTATTTTATATTTGTTTCTTGGTTATTTGTCTCACTCTGCTAAAACATAAACTCTACAGCAGCAGGGACTCTGTTTTGTTTACTGCAGCATTCCAGAGCTTAGAAGACTATAGAGTACATAGTAGATACACAGTACAAATTTATGGATTGAATGACCACAAGGTTAGCCTTGCCTGTAAGTGTCTTATAAATACCACATGTGGATAATATGAATTGCAGATCAAGTCATGACGTTATATCAGAATACACTTTTTAAATGCCTTTTTTAAATGCCTTTTTGGCCCTTAGCCAAAAAGAATGTTGATAGTCCTATGTTAGCCTCCCATTTTGAAAGAATTATGAGAGGTTTATAAAGTCAAATTCTGGAGGGACTAGACGAGTGTGGACTATTTTCAGTATTGCTGTTCTTATTTCCCTTTCCACACTCTAAAGTAGGGCCACATTCTTTCCTGTCTGAACTAGCTAGTCGAAGATCTCCCTGATCAGTCAAAAGCTTCTCTCTCTTCTTACTTAAATCTTCCCTTCCCTGCATAAATATTATTTGAAGGCTAACTCATTTTCTTTTCTAAATTATAGAGAGTTTTCCTCTTTTTGATATTGATGTTATTGACAGCATGAGTTCAAATGATTTTTTTTTTATCCTCACCCGAGGACATTTTTCCATTTTTTGTTCAGATAGAGTGGGAGAGAGAGGAAGAGAGAGAGAGAGAGAGAGAGAGAGAGAGAAACATTGACGTGAAAGGGACACAACAAGTGGCTGCCATCCTCACGACCCAGCCAGGGCTGGGGACAAACTGCAACCGAGTTACATGCCCTTAGCGGGAACTGAACCCGGGTCTCTCTGGACTGTAGGCCGACACTCTAACTGCTGAGCCAAACTGGCCAGGGCTCAAATGATTTTTTTCTAGTTATTCCTTCATACAGATTCTAAAATTCAGCCACTGAGTAATTCTGTGTTAGCTTTTACATCCATATTTCTCTAACTCCATGCCTTCACTTATCCTGTAGTCTCTAGGTAGAATAATGAAATTCCTTCCACACTCACCACAATACCCAGTCTCTGATATTCTACTCAATCCTTGAGGTTCATCTCAAATTGCTTTCTCTCTTATAAAACTGTCCCATGCTCTTGCCTTGAGAAATAATTTCTCCTTCCTTTGAATGCCATAGAGTTGTATTAGTACCTTCTCTACCAGGTATGAGAATTATTTATGTATTTGTCTTTTATCTCCTTTTAGATCTGTCTTTCCTCTTGTGCTTTCTGTTAGCTCTTTATGCAATATATAAAATATATTTTCAATACCATCTTTTTAAGATCCATAATAAAAGCTTAACAAGTAATTGTCAAACAAAATTCCATTTAAAAGCCTTGGGCCCTGGTTTGCTCCCTGGCCAAAGTGCTTTTCTGCTTCGTTCCTGAGGACCGTTTCTCAATTCACTTCACCAGATATTGCGTTTTTTACTAATTGAAGACAAGGATCTCCACCAGCAAAACTATTATGACTTGCTTTATTTTGATAGCCTGGAACAGATCCTGCAATATCTCTGAGATTAATTGATCAAGATTCCAAAATGGCAGCGGAGTGAATGGAAGCCACACAGACAATCTCCCAGGACCAAACTGGAATTATTACTAAAATAAAGACAAATCGTCGGGAAAAAGCAACAGAAAAGCAGCTTGCAAGGACCACATAACCAGGGACACTGAACTGATCTTGGTAGGATTGCAGAGGTGCGAGAGGGGGGCTGGGAGCCCACGGACAGCAGCGGTCTGAGCTGTGAGCAGCGCCCTCAGGGTTAAATTCCCAAGGCCACTGCACAGCACAGAGGGCCAGGAAATAGTGCTAAAATAGCCATAGCCACTCACCTTGGGCTCCAGCAGAGGGAGGGCAGACTGGTCAGAAACTGTGTGGGGACACTCGGGATTTGGAGGGTGCTCAGAGCTTTTGCTGAGTTGCTGCCACACAGGACGGTGGCCATCTTACTCCTTCCCAGGGCTCTGAGGAGAGGTGGCAGTCCCTCCCTCAGAGATTCAACCCCACCCAGGTAGGCCATTGAAATGTAAATTGAGGCTCATTAACAACCAGCATCTGCCCCACCCTTGGGAAATCCTCTTATGCTGAACACCTGAGGGAGGTTTTTATTCAATTGAGAACCCAAGACTTTTCAAGTAACCTAGACTACTAGCCTCTAGGCAAAAAGCTAGAGGATAACTGAACCGTTCCTGAGTTTGCAAATCCACTCAGAAAAGTAACACTTGACAATGATGTTTAATGTAGGTCCTCCCACGCTCATCCAAACCCAGTAGAGGGAGCCACAAACAGCAGAACACCAACATCTACAGGGAAAATTTGGCAGGCTCCAAAATCCACTGAGACAGCCAAAATGGTGAAACAAAGAAACAATTCCCAAATGAAAGAACAAGAGACCTCTACCAAAGATGAGCTAAACATATTGTAGTTAAGCAAGTTAACAGAGCTAGAATTCAGAGCCATGATCTCGAGGAAGCTCAACAGCATGAGTAGGGACATCAACACCATGAGTAAAGACATAGAAACATTCAAAATCAACCAGTTGGAAGTGAAGAAGCACCAAGAACAAATGAAGAATGACACAGCAGAAATGAAGAACACATTGGAAGGACTAAACAGCACAGTGGAGGAAGCTGAGGACCGAATCAGTGAATTAGAAGACAGGGTAGAAAAAAATCAACCAATCAGAAAACCAAAAGGAAAAAACAATGAAAAAACAGGAAGACAGCTTAAGAGAACTGTGGGACAACTGGAAACGTAATAACATTCGCATCATAAGAGTCCCCGAAGAAGAAGAAAATGAGCAAGGGTTAGAGAATATATTTGAAGAAATAGTGACAGAAAACTTCCCTAATTTGGTGAAGAAAGAAGGCATTCAAGTTCAAGAAGCACACAGAGCCCCAAGTAAGAAGAACCCAAACAGGCCCACACCAAGACACATAATAATTAAAATACCAAAAATTAAAGACAAAGAGAGAATCCTAAAGACAGCAGGAGATAAGCAACAGGTTACCTACAAAGGAACCCCCATCAGGCTATCAGCTGACTTCTCAACAGAAACACTACAGACCAGAAGGGAATGGCATGAAGTAATCAAGGTCATGAAAAACAAGGATCTGAATCCAAGACTACTCTACCCAGCAAGGCTATCATTCAAAATAGAAGGTCAAATAAAGAGCTTCCCAGACAAAAAAAGGCTAAAGGAATACATTAGCACCAAACCAGCACTGTTAAAAGGACTGCTGTAATTAGTAGAATAAATAAGAAGGAAAATAGAACCACACTAAACAAAAATGGCAATAAATTACATATCAATAATCACCTTAAATGTAAATGGATTGAATACTCTGATAAAACAGAGTAGCCGATTGGATAAGAAAGCATGACCCATATATATGTTGTTTACAAGAGACCCACCTCACAACAAAAAACTCACATAGGTTGAAAGTGAAGGGATGGAAAAAAATCTTCCAAGCAAATGGAAAGGAAAAAAAAGCTGGAGTAGCAATACTCATATCTGATAAAATAGATTTCAAAACGAAGGCCATAACTAGAGACAAAGTAGGTCACTACATAATATTGAAAGAATCTATCCAACAGGAAAGTATAACCTTGGTAAACATATATGCACCCAATATAAGAGCACCAAAATATATTAAAAATCTTCTGGAGGACTTCAAAGGAGAAATCGACAGCAATACAATCATAGGGGACTTCAATACCTCACTGACATGACTGGATAGATCCTCTAGACAAAAAATTAACAAGGAAACAGAGACTCTAAATGAAACACTAGACCAAATGGACTTAATAGATACCTACAGAGAATTACACCCCAAAACTACAGAATTCATATTCTTCTCAAGTGCACATGGGACATTCTCAAAGATAGACCACATGACACAAACAAAGTCTCTACAAGTTCAAGAAGATTGAAATCATATCAAGCATCTTCTCAGATCACAATGGCCTGAAACTAGAAATCAATTGCAACAAGAACATGCAAAGACATTTGAACACATGGAGGTTAAATAGCATGTTATTAAACAATGAATGGGTTACCGAGGAGATCAAGGAAGAAATTAAAAACTTCCTGGAAACCAATGAAAATGAACACACAACAACACAAACTCTATGGGAATGCAGCGAAAGCAGTTCTGAGAGGGAAGTTCATAGCACTACAGGCCTACCTCAAGAAACAAGAAAAATTTCTAATAGATTATCTAACATCACAACATAAATAACTAGAAAGCAAACAAAAAGAAAACCCCAGAGCAAGTAGAGGGAAGGAAATAGTAAAGATCAGAGCAGAAATAAATGACATAGAGACCAAAAAAACTATTCAAAGGATCAATGAAACAAAGAGCTGGTTTTTTGAAAAGACAAACAAGATTAATGGACCCTTAGCTAGACTCACCAAGAAACAAAGAGAGAGAACCCAAATACACAAAAGCAGAAATGAAAGAGGAGAAGTAACAACTTCCACCACAGAAATACAAAGAATCGTTAACAAATACTATCAACAGTTATATGGCAACAAATACGACAATCTAAGCAAAATGGACAAATTTCTAGAAACACATAGTCTCCCAAAACTGGACTGGGAAGAGATAGAAAACTTGAACAGACTAATAACAACTAAGGAAATAGATGATGTAATCAAGACTCTCCCAGCAGACAAAAGCCCAGGCCCGGAAGGCTTCACAGGGGAGTTTTACCGAACATTCAAAGAAGAACTAACACCCATTCTCCTCAAACTATTTCAAAAAATTCAAGAAGAAAGACTTCCAAACTCATTTTATGAAGCAATCATAATTCTAATTCCCAAACCAGAAAAAGACACTACAAAGAAAGAAAACTACAGGCCAATATCCCTAATGAACATAGATGCCAAAATCCTGAACAAAATACTAGCAAATCGGATCCAGCAATACATCAAAAAAAAGATTCACCATGACCAACTGAAATTCATTCCAAGGATGCGAGGCTGGTTCAATATTCACAAATCAATAAATGTGATCCATCACATAAACAAAATGAAAGATGAAAACCACATGATCATATCAATAGATGCTGAAAAAGCACTTGACAAAATCCAGCACCCATTTCTGATAAAAACGCTCAGCAATGTGGGAATAGAGGGATCATATCTTGACATAATGAAGGCCATATATGAAAGACCTACAGCCAACATCATACTCAATGGGCAAAAACTAAAAACTTTTCCCTTAAGAACAGGAACAAGACAGGGATGCCCACTTTTGCCACTTTTATTTAACATAGTACTGGAAGTCTTAGCCACAGCAATCAGACATGAAGAAAAAATAAAAGGGATCCAAATTGGTAAGGAGGAAGTGAAACTGTCATTATTCGCAGATGACATCATATTAATCATAGAAAATTCTAAAGATGCCATCAAAAATTTACTAGACTTAATAAATGAATTTGGCAAAGTAGCAGGATACAAAATTAATGTCAAGAAATCGACGGCATTCTTATACACCAATGATGAACTCACAGAAAGAGAAACTAAAAAAACAATCAAATTTACCATTGCAGCAAAAAAAATTAAGATATCTAGAAATAAACTTAACCAAAGAAGTAAAGGACCTATTTGCAAAACAACTACAGGACATTGAAAAAAGAAATAGAGGAAGATATAAAAAAGTGGAAGCACAAACCTTGTTCATGGATTGGAATAATTAACATCATTAAAATGTCCATATTACCCAAAGCAATCTATAGATTCAATGCAATCCCTATCAAAATACCAGTGACATATTTCACAGAACTAGAACAAATACTTCAAAAGTTCATATGGAACCAAAAAAGACCCCGAATAGCCACAGCAATCTTGAAAAAGAAGGACAAAGTAGGTGGGATCACAATACCAGATGTCAAGTTATACTACAAAGCTATTGTGATCAAAACAGCCTGGTACTGGCACAAGAACAGACATATAGACACGTGGAACAGAACAGAGAATTCGGAAATTGACCCAAGACATTATGCTCAATTAATATTTGACAAAGGTGGCAAGAGCACACAATGGAGTAAAGACAGCCTCTTTAATAAATGGTGTTGGGAAAACTGGACAGCTACATGCAAAAAAACGAAACTAGACCATCAACTTACACCATATACAAGAATAAACTCAAAATGGATAAAAGACCTATCTGTGACTCGTGAATCCATAGAAATCCTAAAAGGAAATGTAGGCAACAAAATTTCGGACATCATATGCAGTAGAATCTTCACTGATGCATCCCCAAAGGCAACAGAAACAAAGGGAAAAATGAACACATGGGACTACATCAAACTCAAAAGCTTCTGCACAGCAAAAGAAACAACCATCAAAATGGAAAGGGAACCCACTGTATGGGAGAGCATAATTGCCAATGATACATCAGATAAGGGGTTAATGTCCAAAATATATAGAGTGCTCATACAACTCAACAAAAGGAAGACAAAGAACCCAATTAAAAAATGGGCAGAGGAACTAGACACCTCTCCAAACAGGACATACAAAGGGCTAAGAGACATATGAAAAAATGCTCAACACCACTAATCATCAGAGAGATGCAAATTAAAACAACTATGAGGTATCACTTCACACCTGTCAGAATGGCCGCCATCAACAAATCATCAAACAACAAGTATTGGCAAGGGTGTGGAGAAAAGGGGACTCTAGTACACTGCTGGTGGGAATGCAGACTGGTGCAGCCACTATGGAAAACACTATGGTGTTACCTTAAAAAATTAAAAATTGAACTGCCATTTGACCCAGTGATCCCACTTCTAGAAATATACCCCAAGAAGCCTGAAACACCAATCAGAAAGAATACATGTACCCCCATGTTCATAGCGGCACTATATCTGGAAACAGCCCAAGTATCCATCAGTAGACGAATGGATAAAAAAGCTGTGGTACATATACACAATGGAGTACTATGCAGCTGTAAGAAAGAAAGATCTCTTATCCTTTGAGACGACGTGGAGGTTCCTCGAGAGTATTATCCTAAGCGAAACAAGCCAAGCAGAGAAAGACAAATATCACGTGATCTCACTTATTTGTGGAATATAATAAACATAACAGTCTGAGGAACAGATTAGACCCAGAGATGTGGAAGTAGGGTACAGACTGACAACCCTCAGAAGAGAGGGTGTGGTGGAGGGAAGGAAGAGATAAACCACAGAACTTATACGCATGTATGCATAACTGATGGACATGGACAGCAAAGCTGGGCACGGGGTGGGGGAATGGGGAGGAGGGTGTCAATGGGGAGAAAAGGAGAAACATCTGTAACAAAACTAAATTAATAAAACAAAAAAAATAAAGCCTTGGAATTTATTATTTAAATAATGCAGTATTACAAATATATATGTTTATATTTATGCTGAAGTGAATTTGAACTTTATTCCTGAAAAGAAACATACCAAATATATGACCTTACTGTTTCTGAAAACAATTTATTTGCGTTGTTATTTTAATGGTACTAGTTTCCCTTTTAACAAAGTAAACAAATCTCCTTACTGGATTCAAAAGTTATCATTATCCCGATGAACTGGATATGTTTCATTTTCTCCATTGTCTCCCATTCCCTCTCCCTGCTGAGATACCTTCTCTGTTTTATTAAGAACAATTTAAAATGTTTCTTGCAGGAAGCCTACTCTGACCTTCTCAATGTAATTCTGATAGAAGACTTTACCTGAATTAATCTTAAAATGCTATGTTTTCTTATTCTTTCTTGAATCAGATTATCTCTGAATTTCTTATGTAGCCAACAAAGATAACATTTACAAAACAGTATAAGTCACTGCTTAAATATATTGTGCTTGTGTTTAAAAAAAAATACTAAAACTACAATCTAAGCTATGAAAAAGTGTGTGGATTTTGTTAAAAATTGGACTAATCCTCACACCAGTCTCAGTGTCTCATCCTTACCTGAGCGGTCTGGCCCCTATACATATACCCTCACTCCTATATTATCAATCTTTTTCCTTACTTTATATTCCCCTAAAAATATAAATATGTCTGATCTTTTCGATCCTAAGAACACACGACTCTTACACACAGTTGCCTTATGATCTCTAGTTCTGGTTTGCTCTCCCCTTCCTTTCATAGCCAAACTTTCTGAAAGAATAGTTAAATGTTCCTGCTTCCTTTCCCCAACACTCCTCAGACCAAGGCATTCTGACTTGGGTCCCTGTGATGGCTAATATTATTTGTCAATTGGGCTAGGCCATGGTATCCAGATATAAAATCAAACATTATTCTAGATGTTTGCTGTGAAGATATTTTTTAGATGAGAATAACATTTAAATCAGTAAACTTTGAATATAGCCAATTACCTTTTATAGTGTGGGTGGGCCTCAGCCAATCACTTGAAGGCCTTAATAGAAAAAAGATTGACATCCCAGAAAAAAAGAGAATTCTGCCGGTGGACTGCTCTCAGACTCCACTGCAGCTGTTTCCTAGACCTCCAGCTTGCCGGCTATCCCTGAAGATGTTTAACTTGCTAGCCTCTGCAACTACATGAGCCAATTCCTTAAAATCAATCAAAATTCTCTCTCTCGCTCCCTGTCTCTCAGTCTGTCTCTCCATATGTATGTGTGTGTGTGCAGAAACACATGTGTGCGCGCGCACGTGCACGCACGCACACACACACACACACACACACACACACACATCCTATTGTTTCTTTTTCCCTGGAGAACCCTGAGTAATACAGTCCTTACTATGGCCATCAGCTCCATCTACTCTACCTACTCTTTTCGGATTATTTTAAACTTCTCCCGCCCTTTGATTACTTCTAGACCCTGTTGTCCTTTGACTTTACATGTTTTCTATTAAGTCGCATAACTTCAATTTCCACATGCTTGCATGGACAGCTCCAAGATCCATCTTAGAGTTCTTTCCTCAAACATATACATCTATTTATATCTTAGGTGTCAAAAGTTGAGCTTTTCATTTCCCCCCTTTTTGTCCTTTCTACTTTAAGAAATATTGTCACCACTACTCCAAAACTGAAGTGGGAAACCTGCTAGATACCTACAACTCTTCATCAGTTTCCATCTGTAAACAGATATAAAACTCATTCAATTTTATTAGTTTGTGTGTGTATTAGTAGAATTCCAGATTTGTAGATATTTTCTATTCTCATTCTAAATATATCATTCCATGATGTTCTGGCTCCAATTATTTCTGTTGAGAGGGCAACTGTGATTCATATTATTTCTCTTTAGAACATCTGATAATTCTTAGGCTACTTTGAAGATTGTTTTTCTTTGCCTTTGGTTTTTAAGCAGTTATTCTCTGATCTTTTAAGTATAGGTTCTCATATTTGAAAAAATACTGTCTGTTTTGGAAAATGTTAGGTCATGACCTCTTTAGGTGATTCATCTGCCCCATTCTCTCTCTCCAACACATTAACATGTATCTTTGACAGTTTCATGAAATCCTCTATATCTTTTAGGCTCTTTTGTACATATTTTCATTGTTTCCTTCGCAAGCTTCAGTTTGAATATTTTTTTATAGTCCTCACCTGAGGATACATTTTTCTATTTATCTTCAGACAGAGTGGGGGAGAGAGAGAGAGAGAAATATCGACGTGAGAGACATATTGGCCTCCCGCATGACCCCAACCAGGGCCGGGGACTGAACTGCAACCAAGATACGTACCCTTGACTGGAACCGAACTTGCGACTCTGGTCGGCAAACCAACACTCTAACTGCTGAACCAAACTGGCCAGGGCTTGCATGTTTTTTATAGATTTCAGGTTTTTGATGAAATTTCCCATTTTACCCTCTAGGTACATGAATATATTATTCATAATTATTTCAAAGTTTGTGTCTGATATCTCTAAATATGTATCATTTGTGATCCTTGTTCTGTTGTCTAGCCTTGCCTCTGTTTTTCTTGACTTGGTTTTCCTGATAAATTTTATTGATTGTTAGAGATTGCATGTAAAAAATTAGAGTCTGTGGATGATTTTCTTTTAATTCTGGCAGAGCATGATAGTAGATCACATTAACCCAATCTTAGATCAAGTAATTAAATTCTAGGCTTTTTGTTTTTGTGTAGATTGATCTATTTCCAGTTTGCTCCTATAGTGCATCCTTTTAGGTGACACTACTGACAGTTCACGTTTCAGTGTCCCCTCCCCCAGGAAAAATTCTTCTAATAATTAAAAAACAACTTAGAACAGTGGAAGTACAAGGTAGTATCAGAATAAGTTGAAACTGGCTGCAATGACGATGAATGCCTTCTCTGAAGAAGACAACAGAGATTGCAAAGAGCAGTGTTAGCTAAAAAATCAGGTAGAGGTTCTAAATCCAAAGGGTTTTGTTTATTTTCTCCTGAGGGTGAGAAAAGTTATGTGGTGTCATGAGCAAAAGGAGAAAGACTCTGAGGAGAAGTTTTCATGAAAAATTTAAGTGTAGGTTAAAGGTGATATGATAACCTTTATATCTAAAATTGGACTATCACTGTCTTTCCCCAAGACATCAAAGAGGAAAGAAGCCTCCTGATGGTTTCTCTTCCTTTGGCATCAGAACATTCCCAGGAAAACAAATCTTCTACATTGCATTATTTCGGAAGCAAAACAGACATATCTCTGGGCCTTGTAGAGCAAGTGGCAGCTTGTTTATTGTGTATTTCTTCTCTAGACATGGGCCTCTTACTCTGTTTTCTTTTATAAAAATGTGTGTGTGTGTTTTATCTGTTCAGGGTGAAAAGTAAGCTAAATATATGAAAAATGATAGTGTTAGACTTGGCTTTATCAGTTCAGTGATACTAAGAAAGTTTCTCTGCTCAAAAATATGTATGTAAGCACTCATGATAATGCTAACTTGCACTTCTAGAAATGTTTTTCTTTGGAAATTGAATATTCTTTTGGTCAGCAAGAATCTATATAATACTCCTGGGAGATGTTATTATTGAACAGTTGACATTTTGAGGGAAACTATCTTACTTTCTCAATTAGTGACAGGTAAGAGAGTCTGCTCTACTGAGACTAGAAAGAAATATGCCCTAGGTAGGGAGTAAAATTATGAGGAAAGAGGGGAAAAGTGGCAAAGATAACTTGATCTATTTCCCAATTTTGCTGAGGGCTGGTTCTGAAAAATAGTCTGTGGTTGACATACTATAATTCTTCAAGCTTACATTACAGTTTTGAGGAGAAGAACATCATACATCTAAGAAGACACCACTCCTGTGTTTACATAGCAGAGATGGAGGGCAGGTCCTGTCCTTCCTTCTGTAATGGGTTATAGCCCGCATTCTCCAACCCCTTGACTCTCTCCTTCTCACGAAAGGGATGGTTTCCTGGTAAATAACTATTCTGTCAATAATTCCTATACATTTTGTGTAAAAAAGGGGGATACATATTAAAATGTCCAATATAGTCAACACTATTCTTAAATTTAGAAAATATAACCTATACTGTAATTTATTTATTATTTTTCTGTGATTTGACTCAATTTCTTAATTTGACTCAATTTCTTTACATAGTCTCACCCAAAGAATTAAGGACTAAGTGATTTATGCAAAATTATTAATATAATAATCCATATATAATAATATATAACTAGAGAGAATTAAATACATAAGATATGTAAACTGAAACACGTTCTCCTATGAAACTATAGAATATGTCATACTGCCCTTCAATAAACATTATGCCACAATATAATACATTTAAAATATTTTGAACTTCTTCATACCTTGAACTTTTAGAAATTAACATTCTTTTAAAAATATTTGTTGCCATTGATTGTTATTTATGGGTTATAAGCTAAAAATCAATTAGTAGTTGAAGCTGTGCATCCAAGCAATCAGTTTCTGGATGTAACCACAACCAATTTCCATCACCATTTATTTAATCATTTTATTTAGCACAATGAGCTACACATTGTGCCAAACACTTTAAATACTTTAATGACTTATTATTCAATCTCTGCAATAATCCTATGGTGTAGGTCATATATATCTTATTTTAAAGATGAGAAAAATGAGGCCCAGAAAATTGAAGTAAATTGCCCAAGACCACACAGATAATCAAAAACAGACCTAATTTCTAATCAAGATTTATCTGACTCCAAGTCTCATGTTCTTTATACTCTTTTACAATGCATTACTTAAAAGAGAATCAAATAATTCCTTTGGTTTTTGTACTTGCAAGGGGCCTGTGTTTCATCAAACAGAGAATGATTTTAAAATAATATGAAAAGTCTTCTCTTACACCATAAAGAGGTGAAAATAAATCATTCAATACATATGTTCTACTCACCAAACAAAATCGTATGGTTTGTAGGTTGCTTTTTGTTTCTAAGAACTCTCTTTGTAAGGGAATAGACTTTTCAATGTGGAGTTTAAAGCAGTGAGGCTAATTTTCATATGTTCTTACATACTAAAAATTATTGTAGATGATTTTTTGAAAATATTTCTACATTTTATTTAAGCTTTGGAGAGCATATACCACAAATACAAGCATATGCTATATTAGAACACAAAGTGAAGGTGAATTTTCTGATTTAATGTTTCCTCCCAGATGGACCTACTACACAACTTTCATCAACATTTCCATTTAGTATGGCTGAAATTAATAGTGACCAAATCAGAATCCTAGAGATTAGAGGAATCTTAAGTTTGTCCTCTAGCTTCTAAGCTGAAATAGGGTTAGTTCTCTCCTTGCTCCTACTTCCTCTCAGTGTGATGGTGTTCAATTTTCAAACTGTTTCTTCTTTCCACATAGAAACATGACTAAAGTCTGTAATAATATATTATAGGAACATCCCCTCTTACGCAATGTTGTAATAAAGTAGAGACGTACCCAATATATTTGGGGGATATTTTATATTCTGAACTTCTTCACATGTAGAGGATCTTTCGTGTTTTGCCTGCCCAACATCGCTAACTTCTCTTCTGTTAATATGGCATTAATTCACCTGGTGTTACCTGGGTGTAGTGAAGTTGTTCCTATTCCCACCTCTTCCATGTGAGAGGGCAGCATAGGCCAAGGCTTAGAAAAAAAAGTGCTTGGCAGACAGCCCACATTTGGAGGATTTCATGTTTGGAGGATGCCAAAGTTCACATCCCTGAGCACAGCCCACGCTAGGGCTCTAGATTTCAGTTAGTCACCTGCCACGTTTAGGATATTTCCCACAGCTAAACACCACTTGTTCTGTCATTTACTTAGTAATTTTTGTCTAATTTGATCCTGTTAACTAAACTTTTTATTTTGAAATGCTCTTAAATTCACAATCATTTGTAAGAAATAATATGGAAACCTTATGTACCATTTACTCAGTTTCCTCTAATGGTAACATACTGCAAAACTGTACTACAATATCACATCCAGGATATTGATTCTAATATAATCCATCTATCTTACTCAGGTTTTCTAGGTCTTACCTGTACTTATTTGTATATGTATGTGTATTTAGTTCTATGCAATATAATTACACATATAAATTTATATATCCATCGCAGTAGTCAAAAGACAAACTATTTCTATTATCATGGGGATCATTTGTGTTACCCATTTGTAACTATCCCTGTCTTTACCGTGTCTCTAAACTCTGGCAACCACTAATCTGTTCTTCATCTCTTTAATTTCATTATTTTAAAAAGTGTTGTATAAATGGAATTATACAGCAGTTGCCTTTTGTGATGAGCTTTTCTTCACTCAGCCTAATTATTTGGAGATTCTTCCAGATTGATGCATGTATCAATAATTCATTCTTCTTTGTTGCTGTGTAGTATTCCATGGTTTTGCTATATTATAGTTTGTTTAACCATTCACCTGTTAAAGAACATCTGTTTTCCTGGGAGTTAACTGAATATTTTTCAGAGTTCATTATGATTTATTTCTAATATTTTTTATTGTATCATTTTGTATAGCTTTCTCAGTGGCAGCTCTGAATATTATATGTATGTGATTTATGATAGTCTACTGGTATTAAACTTTACAACTTCAGGGGAGGTGTGCAAACTTGCTACCATTTTTTCCCATTGGCTTAATTATTGTTACATACTATATCTTTAGTAATGAAAATATTATATTTTTTAATTGTCAAATATGAATTGAAGATTTTAAGAAGGTAGTTTATGGCATAAACACAATCCTGCTCTTTCCATCCTTCTTTCTTCTGTCCTGATACTGCACATTTTCTTCTTTTATCATTGCCTTTCCATTTGAAGAAATTCCTTTAAACATTTTTTGTTTAATCCTCACCCAAAAATATATTTCCATTGATTTTCAAATAGAGTGGGAAGGAGGGAGGGTGGAAGGGTGTGTGTGTGTGTGTGTGTGTGTGTGTGTGTGAGAGAGAGAGAGAGAGAGAGAGAGAGAGAGAGAGAGAGAGAGAGAGAGAAACATCAGTGTGAGAGAGACACAGCTATTGGTTGCCTCCTGTATGACCCCAACCAGGGCAGGGGATCGAATAGCAAATGAGGTACATGCTCTTGACCAGAATTGAACCCGCGACTCTTTGGTCTGTAGGCCAACACTCTAACCGCTGAACTAAAATGGCCAGGGCTTAACCATTTTTTAAGGGTAAATCTTCTAGTGACAAAGTCTTCAATTTTCTTTTATCTGAGACTTCCTTTATTTCCCCTTCTCTGAATAGTAGTATTGTTAGATACAGAATTAATAGTTGTCAATACTTTACTTTTCTTTTAACATTTAAAAAATGTTGTGACACTTCCTTCTTGCCTCCAGGTCTTTAGATGAGGAATATGCTGTCATTCAAATTAGTGTTTCCCTACATGTAATGTGTCAGTTCTCTCTGCTTTCATTTTTTTTTCTTCAGTTTTCAGCAGTTTAATTATAACATGTCTTACTGTAATTTGTTTAGATTTATCTTATTTGGATTCACTGAGCTCCTTAATCTATCTATAGGTTATGTTTTCAGACAAATTTTTTATGAAAACCAGGAAATTTTCAGCCTTAATTTCTTTTAATATTCATTAGCCCCACTTTCTTCTTTCTTTGTTTTTGGGACTCCAGTAAACCTAATATTAGATCTTTTGTTATTGTGTTATAAGTTCCTGAGGCTCTTTTTTTTCTTTATCTCTTTTTCTCTTTGTTACTCAGATTAGGTAAATTCTACTTATCTTTCCTTAAATTCACTGATTCTATCTTCCATCATCATTATACTACTGATAAACCCATTAGAAAGTTTCTTATTTTAGTCATTATATTTTTAAGTTCTATTATTTCCATTTGATTATTTTTAGAGCTTTTATTTATTTGCTGATATTTCCTGTTTTTAATTTTTATTTCCAAGAAAATGCTTGTTGAAGTATATTTATGATGACTTCTTTGTCAGATACTTTCAACATCTGATTTCTCTTGGTGTTAACAACAGTTGATTATCATTCAAGTTTTTTTTAACTTATCTTTATTGTTCAATGTATTACAGATGTTCTTCATTTTCTCCCTATTGACCCCCTCCTGCCTTACCCCACACAGTTATCTGTGTCCATTGGTTATGCATATATACATATAAGTTCTTTGGTTTATTTCTTCCTACCCCCCCTTCCCTTTGAGGTATGTCAGTCTAACAACCAATTTGTACTTCTTAATTCCTTCACCATTTTCGCCCATTCCCCCAACCCCCCTCCCATCTGGCAACCAACAAAATGTTCTCTGTATCTATGAGAAATTTTCTGTTCTGCTTGTTCATTTTGTTTGTAGATTCAATTGTCGATAGATACTTATTCATTGCCATTTTGTTTGTTCATATTTTTTATCTTTTTCTTCAAGAAGACCCTTCAACATTTCATATAATAATGGTTTGGTGGTGATGAACTCCTTTAGCTTTTTCTTGTCTGGTAAACTCTTTACATGGCCATCAATTCTAAATGACAGCTTTGCAGGATAGAGTAATCTTGGTTGTAGGTTCTTGCTTTTCATCACTCTAAATATTTCTTGCCACTCCCTTCTGGCCTGCAAAGTTTCTTTTGAGAAATCAGCTGACAGTCTTATGGGAACTCTCTTGTAAGTAACTAACTGTTTTTCTCTTGCTGCTTTTAAGATTCTCTCTTTGTCTTGAACCTTTTGCATTTTGATGATGATGTGTCTTGGTGTGGGCCTCTTGGGGTTCATCTTGTTTGGGACTCTCTGTGCTTCCTGGACTTGTATGTCTGTTTCCTTCACCAAGTTCGGGAAGTTTTCTGCCATTATTGTTTCAAATAGGTTTTCGATTTCTTGTTCTCTCTCTTCTCCTTCTGGCACCCCCAAGATGGGAATGTTAGCACGCTTGAAGTTGTCCCAGAGACTCCTTACACTATCCTCATTGTTTTTTTTTTTTTTTTTTTGATTCATTTTTCTTTTTGCTGTTCTGAATGGGCGTTTTTTGCTTCCTTATATTCCAAATTGATGGTTTGCTTCTTGGCTTTACCTACTCTACTATTGAATCTGTATAAATTATTCTTTATTTCAGTTAGTGCCTCCTTCATTTCTGACTATGGATCCTTCATTTCTGACTGGTCCTTTTTATGCTCTTGAGGCCCTCACTCAGTTCGTTGAAGTTCTCAATAAGTTCATTGAGCATCCTTATAAGCAGTGTTTTGAACTCTGCATCTGTTAGGTTGCTTAACTCCATTTCACTTAGTTCTTTTCCTGGAGTTTTGTTCTGTTCTTTCATTTGGGACCTGTTTCTTTGTCTCCTCATTTTAGCTGCTTCCCTGTTTTTGTTTTTATGTATTACTTAATGAGAGGTAGGGGCCTAGCTGAGACCAGATGCTGTTTGTTTGAAAGAATTTAGGAAAAGCTGAAGCAGGATCCAAGACAGGCCAATTCTATGGTGAAGCAACTGGCAACAGCTTGGTGGGCCTGTAAGTTGGGTGGAGCAGGGTCTTAGGGAACCACCAGGGTGGGGCAAACAGTGTGAGCCAGGTTGCTGGAGTCCCAGATATGGCAGCTGTCTGCCACCCCAGAGAAGGGCTCACCAAGGGAACAAAGGCCTCTGACAGCATGCCTGTCCAGGAGAAAGCTGCCTCTCCAGCCCTTGCTCCAGTACCAAACAACTCAGTTCTTCCCCATATGTCTCTGGTGCCTTTCAAGCTGCCTCCCCAACGCTGGAGCCTGGAGGGTGTGAGTCTGGGTAAGTCTGTGCATGTGCGGGCCCTTTAAGAGGAGCTGCCTAGGGCTCCAGTCACCTCAGCCTCCCTCAGCCTCAGCTCCCGCTGTTTTTTCCAGCCAGAAGTTATGGGGACTTCTCTTCCTGGCACTGGAACCCTGAGCTGGGCACCTGGTGTGGGACGGGGACCCTTGAGTCCTCAGGGAGGACCTTCCCAGCTGAAGTATCCTAATTTTTTTCAGTCACACGTGAGTGTGGGACCAGCCCATCGTGCCTCTGCCCCTCCTACCAGTCTCGATGTGGCTGCTTCTTTAATTTCGTAGTTGTAGGACTATCATTCAGCTTGATTTCAGGCAGTTTTGAATGATGGTTGTTCTATAATTTAGTTGTAACTTTGATGTGGTTGTGGGAGGACACGATACCACATTTACCTATGTCGCCATCTTGACTGGAAGTCATCATTTAAATTTTGATTGTCTTGGGTCTTGGTGTGATGGGTAATTCTTAGCTGGGTAGGTGAGAGGAGTCTCAGAACCAATAGGGAAAGAGACCACTTCCCCTATTACTTATTGTTGGTGGAACTCCCAATTGCTTCCCCTCTGCTAGTGCCACTTGTTGGCAGTGGTGGAATTTCTTTTTGATCTGAGGAAAAAACTTGCATACCTGAAATACCTTCTATTGCTATGTTGGGAGTCAGAAGACACTCTGCCCTTTTTTTCTCTCCAATTGTGGAGTCTCTAGTTAATACATCTTCCTATTTCCACCTTTCAAAGGCATAATTTAGTTTCTTGTGTTACTTCCAGGAGCTATAGTTATACTTAATGAGAAATATCAGAGAGAAACAAGTCTATGTCATCTTCTCTGGACCAGAAGTCTATAATGTTATTTTAAATTGATTCAAATTCTTTACATTGAATTATTCTAAGAATTAAGTCCTAAGTAATTTCTTTAAAATTATCAGTGTGATATTACCAGTATCACTATAAATATTTACATTTTTTTAGCCATGTGAATAGCAAATTAAATTTGTTTGAATTTGATTTGCTTGTTTGGTTAAGTGTTTTAAATATCACACTCTTGGATACAAAGCTACATAGTTCTCTGACTCAAAAGAGTTATATTTTGAAGGGTTTATATATTTGAAGATATTTTTCCAAAATTTTGAACCTAACATAACCAGTTTACCTCAGATTTAAATAATATTTCCAGGTAAAATCACATTTTCATATGGTCACCTGAATATGGGATACATTGGTGCATTAGGGCACAGGTTAATCAAATTTGATCAGTGATGCACACTGAAGTGGGTATGAAGACTTAGACACTGTGAAAATGACTGTAAGGCCAGAAAATTGTTAGTCCCAGGAAAATGCACTGCTGAGGGCTAGATGTACTAGCAGGAGTGTCAAATCTCTGCAGCACTATGCAAGTTTATTAAATTGAATGACCAAAACACTTTCTCCTAACATGAGCTAAAAATTAATTTAGTCCTTTCTACATTCAGCTAACTTCCCAATATCAACACTCCTTGACAGAGGATGTTTATGTCTGATATGGTTGGATAAATTTTAGTTTTTTACTCATATTTACAGGTCAATGCAAACTCTAGGGATTTTGCTCTGTTGTGGAAATGGTTAATTACTACCAATATCTGGTATATTTTCAGAAAACACTCCACTAAATTCCATATATAATGGTGTAGAATTGGGCCTAAGGCATGACACATTATTGACTTGTGTAAGGATGAATAGGCTCAGATTCAGAAAAGATATCCATATGTATATGTGACTTTGAAAATAAGTACCTGTTTTTAAATTTATCATTGGAATTAAAGGCAAAAAGGTAGACATCACTGCCTGCATTAGAATTAATATTTGTCAGATTAGCAGATGACTGTGACTTGGGTGTTAAATCCCTAACCACAGTCAGTATCCAAGGGACCACGCTCTGTTTCAGTGGGCCATCTGCTGAGAGTCAGAAAAGGGAGACTTGGAGATTCATAAGCGGTTAAGTTAGTCATGTCTGGACGATTTTTAGTCAGCAAATTATAAGCACTGACTACATAAATAGCACTAGGAAATCTTTAAACTCTTCTTGTTAATGAAAGTTATCAGGACTTAAGAATAAGTGGAGGTGATATTATTAGCCATTGGTTAATAGGATCCCACCATAAAGTTTTCAGGTGGACTTAAGAAGCAGGAATTGACTCATATTTGTCTCTTGAATAAAGAACCCAGGTAAGTGACAAGTGAAATCCTAGTTGAAAGAGAGCCAGGTTGGAAATGTGGCTGGAGACTGACCCCCAAAGATTTGTTCCCAGTGTGGCAGAATAGTGACATGAAATAATTTTACCACAGAGATTAAGAGGGCTGAGTAAGATAATGAAGATGATGCAGTGTTGAATTCAGATGTTATAAAGAAAGGTGTCATGAATGATTCCACTGAAGTCTATCCTTGGGGGATGGAAAGAGAGCAGTATTGAATGGAGGGTACATGACAACACTGAAATCTTTGTTCCCAGAAACATTTTTCATTTCCCTGAATGCCAAAGAAGATTTGGTCTTTGATTACTCCACTTCTTTTTCTTCCATCACTTCCCACTAGTGAATATGATATTGTTCACTACTTTAGCTTGATTCTTTGGTTTTTAAATGCTGCAAATTGAAACAGAAATGGGTAAAGGATTCATAACTCTAGAGTAGAGAAAATGGAGAATGATTTAGTTTTAGTAGTCATAAGGATTTATAAAATATAATGCTGAGAAAGAGCAAAGCAATCAGAATATATATATATAAAAGAAAGTCATGTCCTCTGGGGGATCCCAGGAGATTCTTACATGAGGAATATAGTGGTGGAGCAACTGAAGGATCTGTAAGAAATAGTTGGGACAAGAAAGAGAATATATAATTGTGACAAATTACATTTTCCAAATATTGCTGCAAATTCTCACACCTTTCATGTCAAATGTGTACTTGACATTTCCCCATCAAGAGAGGAAGACATTTTCACTCCTCTGGAATCTGGGCAGGCTCTGACTGTTATCTGACCAGTAGGGTACAATGGAAGGGATGCTGTGTAACTTCTGAGTCTAGGTCAGAAAAGACAAGGCAGCTTCCACTCATTTTTCTTGGAACATTGCTTAGAACCCAGGTACTCACCCTCAGAATCTGGCTTCATTGTTATGAGAAACCCAAGTACATGGAAAGGTAACAACTTGGAGCCCAACTCAACAACTTCAGCTAGGCCCAGACTTTGAGTCATTTCAGCCCAGGTATAAGATATGAGAATGAAGAAACTGCCAGCCCAAAGCCAGCTGAAGATCAAGTTCTTGTGGAGCAGAGACAGCCATCTTACTTCACCTTCTCTGAAACACTGACCCACAAATCTGACCATAATAAAATGACTATTTTTTCAAAATCAGAAATGAAAGAGAAGTTACCACAGACATCACAGATACACAAAGAATTGTACTAGAAGACTATGAAAGACCATATGCCACCAAATCCAATAACCCAGAAGAAATAGATAAGTTCCTAGAAATATATAACCTTCAAAGACTGAATCATGAAGAACTGAAAAATCTAAATAAACTGATCAACAGTGAAGAAATTGAAACAACCATCAAAAACTTCCCAAAAAATTAAAGTCCAAGACCAGATGTCTTCACCAATGAATTCTACCACATTCAAAGAATGTTCAAAAAAATTGAAGAAGAGGCAATACTTTCTAACACCATTTAAATATGCCAACATAACCCTGATACCAAAACCTGGCAAGGATAACACACACACACACACACACACACACACACACACACACACACACACACCAGACCAATATCTCTGATAAATACAGATGCAAAACTCCTAAACAAAATACTACCAAATTGAATACAACAATACATTAAAAAAAAAAAATACAACAAGATCAAGTGGGGTTGATTCCAAGGGCACAAGTATGGTTCAACATACACAGATCAATCAATGTAATATATCACATTAACAAAAGAAAAGATAAAAATCATATGATCCTTTCAATAGATACAGAAAAAACATTTGATAGGATACAGCATCCAATTATGATTAAAACACTCAGTGAAATAGGAATAGAAGAAAAGTACCTCAACATAATAAAGGACATATATGACAAACCCTCAGCCAATATCATACTCAATGGTGAAAAACTGAAAGCTTTTCCTCTAAAATAAGGAATAAGGCAAGAATGCCCACTCTCACCACACTTATTCAACGTAGTTTTGGAAGTCCTGGCCAGAGCAATAAGGCAAGAGAAAGAAATAAAAGTCATCCAAATAGAGAAGGAAGAAGTATAAGTGTTACGTTTTGCAGATGACATGGTTCTGTACATGGAAAACCCTAAAGACTACATCAAAAACTATAAGAACAATAAACAAACACAGCAAAGTCGCAGAATACAAAATCCGTGTAAAAAATGCACTGCTTTCCTGTATATTAACAATGAAACTTCAGAAAATAAAATTAAAAAAAATTCTTTTGAAATTGCAACCAAAAATAAAAATGCCTAGGAATAAACTTAACAAAAGATGTGAAAATTCTATATACTGAAAACTATAAAGTATTATTAAAAGAGATAGAAAAATACACAACAAAATGGAAAAAATATCCCATGTTCATGGATTGGAAGAATCAACATAGTTAAAATGACCAAAGAGATATACAAATTTAATGCAATCCCCATCAAAATCACAATGTCACTTTTAAAAATAAACAGATTCATAAGGTTTGTATGGGACCACAAAAGACCATGAATAGTTAAAGTAATTTTGAGAAAAAAAAACAAAACACAACAAAGCTGAAGTTATCACATTACCTGACTTTAAATTATACTACAGAACTATAATAATCAAAACAGCATGGAATTGGCATAAAAACAGGCACACAGATCAATGGACCAGAATTGAGAGTCTAAATATAAAAGCACATGTATATGGGTGGATAGTTTTTGACAAAGGAGCCAGAAATACATAATGGAGAAAAGATAACCTCTTCTATAAATGGTGCTGGGAAAATTGGAAAGCGACATAGAAAAGAATGAAACTAGATTACAGTTTGTCCCCATGTACAAAATTCAATTCAAAATGGATTAAAAATCTAAATATAAGATCTGAAAAATACATTACATAAAATAAAACATATTTTCTAAACTATGGACCTTGGTTGTAGAGAACCTTTTATAAACTTGACCCCAAAGGCAAGGAAAGTAAAGGCAAAATAAATGAATGGGGCTATGTCAAACTAAAAAGCTTCTGTGCATCAAAAGAAACCAAGAACAAAACAAAGAAGCAACCAACTGAAAGGGAGATGATATTTGTGAATATTAGCTCCAACAAAGGTTTAATATCCAAAATATATAAAGAACTCATATAACTCAACACCAAACAAACAAATGATCCAATTAAAAATGGGCAGAGGACTTGAACAAACACCTCTCCCAAGAAGACACACAAATGGCCAACAGATATATGAAAAGATGTTCAACCTCACTAGCAGTTAGGGAAATACAAATCAAACTACAATGAGATACCACCTCACACCTGTTAGAATGGCTATTATCAACAAGACAAGTAATAACAAGTGTTGGAGAGGTTGTGGAGAAAGGAAACCCTTATTCACTGCTGGTGGGAATGTAGATTGATATAGTCACTATGGAAAACAGTTTGACTATTTAAAAAATTACGAATAGAGTTACCATATAATCCAGCAATTCCTCTCCTGGGCATCTACCCCCAAAACTCAAAAACATATTTTCGCAAAGATATATGCACCCTTATGTTCACTGCTGCATTATTCATGGTGGCCAAGACATGGAGACAACCAAAGTGTCTTTTGACAGAGGATTGGATAAAGAGGATGTGGTACATATACACAATGGATTACTACTTAGCCATAAGAAAAGATGAAATACTGTCATTTGCAATAACATGGATGGACCTTGAGAATATTGTACCAAGTGAAATAAGTCAGTCAAATCAAGCTAGGAACCATATGATTTCACTCATATATAGAATATAAAACTGAAACTTGTGGACACAGACAGCAGTGTGGTGGTTTCCAGATGGAAGAGGGAGGTTGGGGATGGAGGGGGCCTACTATATAGTGACGAAAGATGATTTGACGTTGGGTGGTGGGCACACAGTGCAATATACAGATCTTGTATCATAGAAATGTACACTTGAAACCTATATGGTTCTACTAAGCAATGTCACCCCAATAAATTTAATAATGTATAAAATAAAATTACTTTTTTATGTCATTGATCTTGAGGTGGTTTGTTTTGTAACAATAGATAACAGGAACAGTAATGCTGTATATTTGTATTCCTTTAATGATCTTGATGAGATTTATTAAGAATGGAATTATCCTTTAATTACATTTGGCTGTTGAACAGTGATTATTGAAAGTTGTGTAGCTTGGAGACCATACCACCCAGACTGGATATTAATGTAGCAAACTTGATTTTCAGTCCATTATTTGTTTAGTAATAAGCATGTAAAAAGCACTCTCCAAGCACTCTAATCTTGGTGTTATCATCTATCTAAAGGGCAAGACTCTAGCCAAGCAATGTTATTCACATAATGGTCCATATAGTGGCACTTTCAAGCTTTACAATTTTAATTTTTTGAAAAAAAAGATTAATAACCACATCAGTGTTTTTGATGCAAACATTATTAAAGCTTGTGACCTATTATTGGTGGAAGAATTATGATAAATATATTTCAGAAAACTTGAACAATTTTTAAATTCCTCTTAATACATCAAAGTGTAATTTGTGAAAATTCAAGTTACTATGAAAAAGCATCTTGCATTTGTGTGTGACTTGGCATTTAATATCTTTTCAACCACTCAAAGTTTTGATTATCATGCTTTAGGCAACCTCTTCTTCTCACATTACTCCCACCACATGGCAACAAATCCCACTGAGCTGGAAGCAGGAAGACCCTAGCATGGTAGGTGAGCTACTTTTAGTATCATCTTTACAAAGATCTCAAAATTCCCTTCATTTTTCGAAATCTGTCATATAATCACCAAGAAGGGTTGGAGACAAGTTGCTACTTCCTAGATGAGTGAACTTGAACATGTTTCTTAAAGCCCATTTGCTTTAATAACACATCTGTAATTCAGTTTAGCATTGGCCTGTAACAGTTACTGGGAATTAAGTAGGAAGTTAACAACTCAGTTTAATGAGCAGTAGATAATTAATGTCATACTCTAGACCCTAAGAGAGCTTGGCCAGCCAAGCTGAGAATGCAGCTGTTCTGGGACAATGTCAGTACAGGCAATACTACAATACTATATGAGCCTCATCCAGGACAGAGCTTCCTAGTTTTTGTAATGGGATGGAATGGGAGTGAGGGCTAGTTTTGTTGTGTGTTTTTTAAAATTCTTCACCTGATGATATTTTTTTCCATTTTATCTTCAGATAGAGTGGGAGGGAGGGAGAGAGAAACATCGATGTGAGTGAAACACATCGACTGGTTGCCTCTTGGACGACCCCGACCAGGGCTGGGGACAAACCACAACCAAGGTATGTGCCCTTGACTGGAATCAAACCCATGACTCATGGGTCCTCAGGCCGACACTCTAACCGCTGAGCCAAACTGGCCAGGGCAAGGGCTAGTTTTATAACTAGAAGAATCTGGAAGGATTTCAATAGATGGATCTGGATATCTCCAGAAGGACTGAAGTGGGAAAGTCTTTTAATGATTATTTAGTTTAATTTTGGGACTGTAATTTACTTGGTGGAGTTTTAAAATTAAAATGTAAGATATCCATATCCATATATATAAATGTATTTATAATTTTTATATTAATTAATGTATATTTTGTGATACTGTTGATCAATTTGAGTCCCTTAAACAATAACAAAGAAAGGAATATATGTCTATATATGCAAATTGTCTGCAACAAAATATAAACAATAGTATTAACTAATGATATATAAACAAAGGAAAATTATTTTAAAAATGAACTTCAATAGTGGAAATGAATTAAACAAGCTACACTGGGATTTCAAACAAACCTTAGGATCCAATATTGGTCTACATTTCTCTGCTTCTCATTAGTATTTTTATTAACATTCACTGTAGGGAGAATTGTTTTAGTAGTGCTATATACATATAATATGCCTTATAATTTCTTAGAGATTTTTCTATGGGGGAAGTAGAGCTTTGTGTGTGTGTGTGTGTGTGTGTGTGTGTGTGTGTGTGTGTGTGTGACCTTAGACATTTGGTGGTGTTCTCAGGTGATACAAATGATAAAGATCACCGAGACTTGTACAGTTTTGAATCAATTCCAAAAATCTTGGAAGATTAAATGAAAAAGTAATAAAAAATTGCTCTGTGACAATTAGGGTTCAATATTAAGATTTAATGACCTGATTTAGTGTAACAACATAATAGATCATCTTCAGTCATAAAATGTTAGTTCTGAACAGGAAAGATTATTTTAAAACTTCATATTAAATCAAGTGAAAAGAGAATTTTTAAAAGTAAAGATCAAATGGAAATATCAACGTGAACTCACAATCTTTACAATACAAAGGGATTTCTCACTTTGTTAGTGAAGTGATTTAAGTATGCTTCTTCCAAGCTCACTTGCCTAACATTAGAATCTGTGCTTCACTAATGCCTAGGCTTGGGATCTCTAACATTTTCTTTTAATAGGCACTTGTATATTAATCGATATACATAAAAAATGTCTTGGCACATAAAAGATAAAGATAATCTTAGAACATTTGTTTTCAGAAACAGGGAGACTCTCAGTAATTTCTGGGTTAGAGTTAAAATAGACAATTTGGTCAGCCTGAAAAGAGGGCTTTTAGTGGATAATTTTTGACAATTAGAATATCAAGAGAAATCAATGATTAGTGTCAATTGATACATTCCTGGTATATAAAATAAGTTGCATTGTTGAAACAGAAATGCAAATTTTCACATAAAATATGTGTTAAAAGTTAGTTATTTTGCCCACGTGAGTTTACAATATTATCTCTAAAAGTACATAAAGTGACCAATACAAATTAATTATTAATATATGAGTCCAAGAGTAGGGTTGTGGTTAACCTCCTACATATATGATATAAATGTGGGTTGTTTTTTTTTAATACAGCAAAAGAAGAAATTTAGATAAGCACGGAGGGGGGTGTTGTATAGTGTATCTGGCTTCATTATGATTTCTCTACTGAAGCTCTAGTGCTCACCTTGGCTCTTATTTTTGGACTACTGTAGAACTTGTATATTGGCTGCATTGTCCATACTATATGGGAAGTCATGAGTCACAGACTGAATTGAGAGAGAGAGAAGAAAAGAAAAGAGAGAGGGAAGAAGGGAAGGAGGAGAGAAAGAAAGAGAGAAAGAGAGAAAGAGAGAAAGAGAGAAAGAGAGAAAGAGAGAAAGAAAGAAAGAAAGAAAGAAAGAAAGAAAGAAAGAAAGAAAGAAAGAAAGAAAGAAAGAAAGAAAGAAAGAAAAAGAAAAAAAGAAAGAAAGGGACAAAAGAAAACCTGAGTTGGGATTAATTTGGGGAACCTGACCACAAGCATACTGTATTTAACAATGGGGTAAATGCAGAGCCTGGGCTGCCCATTCCTCTCATTTCCCAGATGGAATCAGACAGTGTAGGCTTCGATGTAGAAGTACTGCTCAGGTGGTGTGGACACAAACTAAAGTGGATTTTAATTGTAATGGTGTATGGAATTGGATTATTAAGGAGTTAAACTCAGAAGGACAGAGAACTATTCATGAAATAGACACTTTATGATTACTTGGGCAGGACAGCTTTGAAAAGCGAGGAAGTTGTAGCAATTTGATTTGGAAAATACATTTTCAAAGAACCTAGTAGTTTTGAAGATTCCTAAAATATATGAATTCCTTGATAATATATTACATAATAGAATTCCTAAAATGTTAAATTGACAACTGGGCCTAAGTGGAGGTGGGGCAAAATGCTAGCCAGGTTGGAGGGCAATTGTTACGTATGTTATCCATAATCAAAAAATTTTTTTAGGCTAGAGAGGAATTTTTCCTTTCTCATCTGTGACATAGGACAGTGACCCTAAAAAATCCATTTCAGATGATTCCAGAAAGAGATCAATACTCCTAAAAAAAATGCATCATGGAAGCTCCGTTTGTGAACAGATGTAAAAAATAAGCTGCATTGTTCTGTAATGCTTTGAATATGAACTGTGATCTTTTGAAAACATCATTTAACTGACAGCATATACTAAATATGTTTTTGAAAGTCACTGAAAATACAAGTCACAAACTGTAAGTAACATTTACAACATAAAATTCCAATAGCTAATGTCCAAAATGAATACAGACTTCTTCATATCAACAAGTAAATCACAAATACTCCATTAGAAAAGGGGAAGAATAAAATAGAAATTTGTGGAAGTACAAATGCTTAATAAAATATGAAAATCAAGGAAATGCAAATTAAAATAATACTTTTTTCTTATAATATTAGGAAAAATAAGAACTTGTTAATACCTACTGATGGTCATGGTGAGAGCAAATGGGTACTAACATAAATTGTTGGTCGGACTTGGTGTGGTGTTATTTGAGGTGTTATTTGAGGTCAGTTGGTAGTATTACAATTGAAATGAACCCATCTTTCAACTCAACATTTAACTTTAAGATATTAATCTCAAAGAAATACAAGAGAACATGAAGAAGCAAATAAAAAGATATTCACTGCTAGAGAGGATATAAAGTTTTTTTAAAAAGTATTTTTACTTTTATTAAAGTTTTTTTCTCAATTATAGTTGACATTCAATATTATTTTATATTAGTTTCAGGTGTACAGATAGTGGTTAGACAATCATATACTTTACAAAGTGTTCTAATGCATAGTTTTATCCTCATGAAATTTATTTGGCTGGGAAGTTGACACATATCTAAGAAAAATGTAAAACCAATATATTTAAATATTCTAATTCAAATTATGTGTAAATGTTTGGAATAAATGACATAAGTATGATCCAATTTTCTCAAGAAAGATTTCATGGATAAGATAATACTGGTTAATAAATTGTATATCTGATTATTATTAAAAATGAACATTTATTACTTAGAAGGTAAGTTCCATTAAGGCAGATTTTGTTTGTTTTATTTATTGCTGTTTCCCAATACGTATCTAAAACATTTCCTCACATAGAGTGGTCAATGAGCACATGTTTGATAAAGAAATTAAACTACAGAAATGAAGAAGATGGCGACCTAGGCGGACGCGGAACCGCGTCCTCCCGCAACCACATCAAAGTTACAACTAAACTACAGAACAACCATCATTCAAAACCACCTGAAATCAAGCTGAATGGAAGTCCGACAACTACGAAATTAAAGAAGAAGCCGCATCGAGACTGGTAGGAGGGCGGAGGCATGACGGGCTGGTCCCACACCCACGTGTGGCGGATAAAAATTAGGAGGGCACCTCGGCTGGGAAGGTCCTCCCTGAGGACTGAGGGGTCCCCGTCCCACACCAGGCGCCCAGCTGAGGGTTCCAGTGCCAGGAAGAGAAGCCCCCAGAACTTCTGGCTGGAGAAACCAGCGGGAACTGAGGCTGAAGCGGCTGGAGCCCCCCGCAGCTCCTCTTAAAGGGCCCGCGCACAGACTTACTCGGACTTGCTCCCTCAGGGCTCCAGCCCGGGGGAGGCAGCCTGAGGGGCACCAGAATCATGTGGGGAAGAACTGAGCTGTTTGGCATTGGCGCGAGGGCTGGAGAGGCAGCTTTCTCCTGGACCGACCTGGACAAACGTGCTATCAGAGGCTTTTGTTCCTTTGGTGAGCCCTTCCCTGGGGCGGTAGACGCCGCCATTTCTGGGACTCCAGCAACCTGGCTCACACTGTTGGCCCTGCCCTGGTGATGCCCTGAGGCCCCGCCCCACCCAACTTCCAGGCCCACCCAAGCTGTTGCCAGTTGCTTTACCATAGGATTGGCCTGTCTTGGATCCTGCTTCAGCTTTTCCTAAACTCTTTCAAACAAGCAGCATCTGGTCTCAGCTAGCCCCATACCTCTCGCTAAGTAATACATAGAAACAAACGCAGGGAGGCAGCCACAATGAGGAGACAAAGAAACAGGTCCCAAATGAAAGAACAGAACAAAACTCCAGGAAAAGAACTAAGTGAAATGGAGTTAAGCAACCTAACGGATGCAGAGTTCAAAATACTGCTTATAAGGATGCTCAATGGACTTAGTGAGAACCTCAGTGAACTTAGTGAGGGCCTCAAGAGCATAAAAAGGGACCAGTCAGAAATGATGGATACACAGTTAGAAATGAAGGAGGCACTAACTGAAATAAAGAATAGCTTAGGACTACCGGCCAAGATGGCGACCTAGGTGGACGCGGAACCGCGTCCTCCCACAACCACATCAAAGTTACAACTAAATCACAGAATAACTATCACTTAAAGACCGCATGAAATCAAGCTGAGGGGAAGCCCTGCAACTACGAAATTGAAGAAGCAGCAGAATGGAGACGGCATACTGCCCTCCACGACCCTCCTTGTTGCCTGAAAGGAAAAATGATCCTGCAGCCAGGGGCGCCTGAGGAAGCTGAGCGACCCCCCCACCACGGAAGAATCCAGGAGCGGGGGAGCCAGGAGACGCCCCCACCGCGGGGGAGCCCAGGCGGAACGGGGGTGACGGGAGACACCCCCACCGCGGGGGAACCTAGGCGGAACGGGGGTACCGGGAGACGCCCCCACCGCGGGGGAACCCAGGCGGAACAGGGGTGACGGGAGACGCCCCCACCGTGGGGGAACCCAGGCGGAGCGGGGGTGCCGGGCGAACCCCCCACCGCGGGGGAACACAGGTGGAGCGGGGGAGCCAGGAGACGCCCCCACCGCGGGGGAGCCCAGGCGGAGCGGGGGTGCCGGGCGAACCCCCCACCGCGGGGGAACCCAGGTGGAGCGGGGAAGCCAGGAGACGCCCCCACCGCAGGGGAGCCCAGGCGGAGCGGGGGTGCCGGGCGACCCACCCCACCGCGGGGGAACCCAGGTGGAGCGGGGGAGCCAGGAGACGCCCCCACCGCGGGGGAGCCCAGGCGGAGCGGGGGTGCCGGGCGAACCCCCCACCGCGGGGGAACCCAGGTGGAGCGGGGGAGCCAGGAGACGCCCCCACCGCAGGGGAGCCCAGGCGGAGCGGGGGAGCCAGGAGACGCCCCCACCGCGGGGGAGCCCAGGTGGAGCGGGGGTGCCGGGAGACGCCCCCACCGCGGGGGAACCCAGGTGGAGCGGGGGTGCCGCGACCCCGCCACCACGGGGGAACCCAGGCGGAGCGGGGGTGCCGGGCGACCCACCCCACCGCGGGGGAACCCAGGTGGAGCGGGGGAGCCAGGAGACGCCCCCACCGCAGGGGAGCCCAGGCGGAGCGGGGGAGCCAGGAGACGCCCCCACCGCGGGGGAGCCCAGGTGGAGCGGGGGTGCCGGGAGACGCCCCCACCGCGGGGGAACCCAGGTGGAGCGGGGGTGCCGCGACCCCGCCACCACGGGGGAACCCAGGCGGAGCGGGGGTGCCGGGCGACCCCCCCCACCGCGGGGGAACGGGGGTACCGGGAGACGCCCCCACCGCGGGGGAACCCAGGTGGAGCGGGGGTGCCGCGACCCCGCCACCACGGGGGAACCCAGGAGGGGCGGGGGAGCCCGGCGACCCCCCCACCAACGGAGGAAGCAGGCAACACACAGGAGAACTGAGCAAACTGAACAACGAAATTGACCCAGAGACATGGAGGGTGGAGTACGGGATGACGGGCCTCAGAGGAGGGGGGGGAGGCGGGGGAAAGAGATAAATCACAGAGCCTATGTGCATGGGTGCATAACCAATGGACATGGACAACAGGGATGGGGAGGAGGAGAAGGGGAGGGGGAGGAGGGTGTCAATGGGGGGAAAAAAAGGAAAAACATCTGTAACAAAACAAATTAAAAATAAAACTTTGAAAACTAAAAAAAAAAAAAAAAAAAAAAAAAAAAAAAAAAGAAATTAAACTACAGAAAACCATGTAAAATAATGAAACTCTAGAATAAGGAAGCTTCTAGATGTAAAACTAAATAAAATGACAATAGACAGTGGGAAAAAAATAGCAGACAAGGTTAAAAATACCAGCTGAATAATAACAGTGTAACATTTTGTTTTAATTTCCATGAAATATGCCTCTGAAATAATTTAAAATGACAGAGAATTTTATCATTTTAAAAACAAAATAAACTCAAAGCAATCCCCGAGGAAGCCGTAAAGCACTATGTCTATGCATTAAAATGATGTTCATCCCTCAACATTCTAAATTAAATAGATTGTTTGCTCTTTTTACAAATAGTGTCTAAGTTGTCAGTTTACTGAATGAATAACTCCATCATTTTGACTGTATCCAAAATCGAACTTTGCTGGACACCTTAAGTCCATTTTTGCATTATTAAAAGAAGTGGTTGGAATTTATTTTCTATATTGGTAAATGTTTGGATCAAGGCTATTGTATTGACATGTGCTAAAACAAAAGGAAGTGATCAAATTCTAATATTGAATTACTTAGGGATTGTCTACTCTCATCCATTTTTATTTATCTTATGAATCAGGAAGCTGAAACCTAGAAAAAAATGATTAACAGAGACTTTAAAATCAGAAGGACTTGTACTTAAATTTGAAACACTAAGCGTGGGACCCTGAGGAAGTTTAAAACATCGCTGAACCTGTTTTCTCATCTATAAAATGGGCTTGATAATATCTTCCTCTTAGAATTTTGGATTCAATGAGAGAACATATGCAGCATACTTAGCACTATGCTCTAGACATTTACTTTCTCAATAACTACTGTACCTAGTGGTAATGTTAATTCTTATTGTTGTTAGCAGCTACACTCAAAGTGACATACCTTACATTGAGTGACTGGGACATTTGGAGACTGAGCCTGAGTTAACTCAGCAATGCCTAATCCACACATTTTTTCATTGATTAATGGTCATAACAAAGTATTTATAAGTGGCATAATATATAATAGCATATATTAAGCAAACTAAACATCTAAGTTATTATATAGTGCATATTTCTGGAAAAAGTTATAAAATTTTGGTATTGGGTACTTTCCCTGTATTTGATTGTGAACCATACATATAACTTTCAATATTGGACAAAACTTCCTAAATATTTAGCTTTTGTGGTAGTAGAATATAAACAATAGACCAATCTATTTTACATTAGAATAAAAATAAAAAGACTGGTCCAGGAAATAGATAGGTGGTATTTTTTTCTCTCTCTCTCTCTCTCTCTCTCTCTCTCTCTCTCTCTCTCTCTCTCTCTCTCTCTCTCTCTCTCCCCTCCATAGTGAATGTCTTTCCTCATTCTCTCTCCAACATCAACTAGAATAAACCTATTTTGTGGCACATAAAAACTACAGCTAAATTTTCAACATCTTTGCAAAATGTCAAAGCTATCTATGTCTGTAAGTTTTCTAGTCCCCTTCATTTATTTAGGTTTCTATGCCTCCTAGCAGAGCTGTCAGAAGAAGTTAGTTTTTAAAAGATTACACAGAAATGGGAAAGCAAGAAGCCAGAACAATCGAGTTACCATCATATTTTATTCAACCACATAAGGGAGCGATACTGTTAAGGATCTTAGAATATGCTGACTAGAAAAAGAGAAAAGCATTAGATTCTGCTGAATCGCTGTAAAAAGGAGACTTTCCCTTGTCTTCCAGCTAAGGGATTCATTCATCTACATATATTTTATATCTAAAGCTTGTCTTGCAAAGACAGATTTTTTTTTATTGAAGTATGTAATTAAATGATGCACATTGCCTGAAATAATTTAATGCCTGAAATAAGTACACATTCATAATTTGAGAATTCTCTTACTAAATGCTATGTGATATATGACAACAGTTATCGCTGTAGTTCCTATTTTGTTTTTGTGTTCCTCTCTCTCTTAATTTTCCCTCCCATCTTTGGCATCTCTGTTCCTTTTCACAAGTCTTCTCATTTCTCTCTGGTTGGAATTGTTCCCTATTCACATAAAGGGTCAGCCAGTCTCAACTCAAATTTTAGAGATGTCCTTGAAGTGTCAACTTTCCCAACCAAAGGAGGTTGATAAAAGCATGTTAGCCAAGTTCTCAAGAACAAGCAGCATGAGCCTCTTCTTTTTAAAGTCTTCCTGTCCCTGAAGGATCACCTAGAATCCTCTAGGTGATTATTTTTGATGGCTCCATGGACATATTTCTGTTACAGTATTTTTTGCATAATATTGTAATAGTTTCTTTACTCATCCATCTTCCTTGAGAATAAGGACAATGTATTTTCTTTATTAGAATGTTTAAAATGCTAGTACCTATTTGTGCAAAACATACAGTAAACTTCTATAAATCCTTATTGAATAAAGAAATGAAAGTATTGATTTATCAGATAATTAATGAACTACTAGAGGTGATACCTCTGGTACCTCTTTTTCTCTCCTGGAGTATAATTAGGAACCTGTTGAAACTGTTACTAGATTATTTTATTTGTTCACACTGACATCTCAAGGTATAACCTTCTATTGAACACTGATAATAAAAGCTATTTAATGAGTACCAATCATGTGTCAGGAACTGTTTTAGGTACTGGGGAAAGAATGATTAACAAACAGACAAAAATCTCTGTCTTCAGGATCCCAAGATGGGATATGGAAAAAAGAAAACTAGGATAATAATGTAGGGAATGACAACAAATGCTATTTTGGATTGTGAGTTAAGAGGAGTTATCTCAGAGAAGATAATCACTTGAGCAGAACCTGAAGTAAAGAGGCAGACTATGGGGACATCTTTGGGGAAGAGAGTTCTGAACTCTTATTCAGAGGAAGATTGGGACTTGTTGTAGAGCTTTGAACCAGAGACTACTGTGATATGACTTCCACTTAAAATGATTTTCTGAAAGCTGCGAAGAATACATGGTAGTGCAGCAAGGGTAGGATCAAGAAGGGCTATAGAGAGCTAAGCAGTCTTTAAAAGATATCGGATGGTGGGTCAGAGTAAGCTGGCAGTGCTTAGGGTAGCAAAATGTGAGATTTTAAAAGTATTTTGAGGCTAAAACTATCAGAATGAACTGGATATGAAGTATGAAAGAAAGTGAAGAGTCAATAATGTCTCTAATGTCCCCCTTTCCCCCTGAGCAACTGGGTTAATGGCGGTGGCATTTATTGTGATGGGAAGTGTTGAGGGAAGAGGAATTTGGTTATATTCTGGCTAAATCTGAGATGTCTATTCAGTATCCTAGTAGAGATATTGAGTAGGAAGTTGATTATGAGGCTGGAGATAAAAGTTTAAAACTTTGTCCTGCAGATATAATTCCTGATATCACCAGTATACTCATGTTATTGAACCAGAAAGACTACCACCTAGAATATTAATATTAATATTAATATATAGAAAGAAAAAGTCAAAGTACTGATGACCGAAGTATCGTTTTTCATAGCTTATTAGATGCTCTGCTTTGTTTTGGGATTCTTTAATTTTTTTATTTTGGCACTACATCTCATTCTAAATTCTACTTATTTTTCACCACAGCTTAAATGGCATTTCCTCATGGAGACTTTCCCTGACATTGTAGAGAGATCAAACACCATTTCTATAAAAGCCAGTACCATTCTTTTTACCACTTTGCCCTATGTGATATATCGCATTTCTATAATTTGACAAATGGTATCATGTTGTATGACCTCTAAGGTCAGGTGTTATATTTGTCTTATTTTTAGTGTACTCAGGTCCTAATCTAGTGCAAGAATATAATGGGTTCTCAATATCTTATTTGTTAAACTCAATTGAATTCTTAACCAGGAAGCAATCTCTTCTGACTTTTAAGTGGTCTATTATGACACTAGATTATCATCAAATAGTAGTAATTGCAGAACTAATGTGTGAGTCTTTAACAGAAACTTAAGTTGTCTGTATTCACATTTCCTTTCTGTTGCCATTTCATTCCATTGCTATCCTGATTGAACAGTGTGCAATTACATAGAGTGTTAATTGTCTGCTAATAGAAGGAATAATGATAAAATTACATAGTACATTCCTCTAATACCACTCAAATTACTGTTTTAGATTCATTCCCAATTTATAATCAAGTTCTGTGAAGCTGATCCAATTTTTCACAAACACATTAGCAAATAGTGTTGGTACAAAATGTTGGATTCAAATTATAAATTTAAAGTATATGTTGGAATTCAGCATAGTAGCAGAATACAAAGTTAACACACAAAAATCATCACTTGCATTTCTCTATACTAACAATACATGATCTGAAAAATAAGAAAGACCAATTTCATTTACAATATCATCAAAAACAATAAAATACTTTGGAAACTTAACCAAGGAGGTGAAAGACATATAATGAAAACTAAAAGTCATTTTTGAAAGAAATTAAAGAAAAGGAGTTAATAGTATGTTTTTCATAAAATATATTATTTCTTGAGAGATTACTCGTATTGATGGCTATTGTCCTTAAATTTTTCAGATAGTTTCTCCTGCACATCCAGTTGAAGACAATGGATTATTTGGGGTCCCTTAATTTTCAGTGATTTTATCAGTCTTTGAATAATTTATTTTGGAAACTTTAAACAATAGACTGTCTAGGGACAAATAGTTCATGGAATATCAATTAGATATTTCTTTTTCATATAGATGGACAAGTGAAAGCACACATAGTACTGCATTCTTAATGACAATCAGCTCTTACCAACATTGGGTATCATTGAGATTTGTGAAGACTTTTACTCAGCAAAATAATCAAAGAACTAGTGTGAGTGAAAACACTGATTTCAGATTAGAGTGCTGATCTTAAATAAACTTTACTTTCTTTGCTGAAAAAAAAATGGCTCTGGTCCTAGGACATGAATAAATAGATCAGTGAAATGGAATAAAAAGTCCAGAAGTACATAGACCAAGTGCACATGACAGCATAAGATAAAGATGACATTTTAAATTACTGAGTAAAAGATGAATATTGTTGTTGTTGTTAATACCTGAGTATATTTTTCCATTGCTTTTTAGGTAGAATGGAAGGGAGGGGGAGAGAGAGAAAGAGAGAGAGAGAGAGAGAGAGAGAGAGAGAGAGAGAGAGGGAGAGAGACATTGATGTGAGAGAGGCACATGGATTGGCTGCCTCACACTTGACCCCCACCAGGGCCAGGGATTGAACCTGCAACCCAGGTATGTGCCCTTGACAGGGAATTAAACCTGAGACCCTTTGGTCTGTGGGCCAGTGCTCTAACCATTGAGCTAAACTGGTCAAGGCAAAGATTAATATTTGTAATAATATTGCAAGTACTAGAAGAAAAAATTTAAATCTGGTATTATAAACTTTCAAAGAATACTCAAAATCTAGATGTATTAAAAAGAGCAATGAGTTAGACTATGTGAAGTTTTAAAGTATAATATTTTGCATAGGAAATTACCATAGTAAAGTAAATAAAATTCAAATTTAGACAAAATATTGGCCACAAATTTCATGGATAAGAGACTCATTTCAGTAGTATATAAAAATAGAAAAATTATTTTCAAAATATAAAAAGCCGATAGAAAAAAAGGCCTATTTAAGGAAATGGTGCCATGCCTGGAGACATAGGTGAGCTGGTTTAAGACCTGGCTTCTCCATGTCCTCTAGTGAATCAATTATATAGGGGAAAAATCATTAATCATGGTTACTAAGAGAATTGAGGTTGTGGGCTCTACTGATTGGTTGGGGCCAGGGTAAGGAGTAGTTGATTATTGTATCAGGTCCTCAGGTCAGCCATGGCATTACTCTGTCTGGTTTCATGAGGGTGTGGTTGATAGGGTCATTACACTTTCACAGGCCTGGGGGCTGAGACACAACTGAGGTCAAGATGTTATCTTTAGTTAAATGAAAACTCTGTTCCCTTGGTCAACAGACCTGAGGCTTTATTCTTAAGACTGTTTGACCAATGACCAGAACTTAATGTTTTAAGAGCTTAATGATTAAAGGAGTGGACATATAGTATGTCATGGTAATATCAGACTGGAAAAAGCTAGATTGAAGGAAAAAGTCATATTAAAGAAATGAAGTTCCTGTAGGTTTAAAATTTCTCTCTTCTTTTGATCACTCTGCATTCTTGAGGAATATAGGGCAACTGGGTTGAACCATAGCAATTTATTCTGAGGCTTTAGGTATGTTTTAGGATCTGGTAGGGTGTATGCCCTTTTATTTCTCTTCCTAATTCCTCTTCCAAGGCTGCCTTGAGTATTCTAGCACATTTATTTTCCACCTGAAAGTTAGACTGTCTAGTCCTAGGAGAAAAATTTAATTTTATTGGAACCATATTAAATTTACACATTAACATGAGGAAAATAAACATCTTTTTGATATGCCTGTTCCAAAACAAGAGATATCCTTCCATTTATTCAAGTCAATTTTTATGTCTTCAGAATATTTTATAGTTTTTCTCGCTGCAGATTTTCACATTTACTTCTAAATATTTAGCTTTTGTGGTTAATTTTTCAAATGGAATTTATTTTTATCTTGAAATTTTTTTTAGATAGAGTGGGAGGGATGGGGGGGAGAGAGAGAGAGAGAGAGAGAGAGAGAGAGAGAGAGAGAGAGAGAGAAACATCGATATGACAGAGACACATTGATTGGTTGCCTCCCGCATGAGGTTGGCTTACCGTTGCCCTGTGATTCTGGATCTCAAATTCCACTCCTGTTTCTTTGTTGCCTTTCACTGTCAAACTGCTGAGGGATGCCTTTGATTTCTTTCTTTCTTTCTTTTTTTAATTTTATTTATTTATTTATTTATTTAATCCTCACCCGAGGACATTTTTTCCATTTTTTGTTCAGATAGAGTGGGAGGGAGAGAGAGAGAGAGAGAAAGGGACACATCAAGTGGCTGCCTCCCGCATGACCCACCAGGGGCCAGGGACAAACTGCAACCGAGGTACGTGCCCTTAACGGGAACCGAACCCAGGTCTCTCTGGACCGCAGGCTGACGCTCTAACCGCTGAACCAAACTGGCCAGGGCGATGCCTTTTATTTCTAACTCACACCTCTTTCCCCCAGAGGCAGTGATTTCTAAATAGTGCATTGTCCACTTTTATTCACTTCCTTTCAGTTCTTCAGTAGGCTTGTACTCTGGTTTAGCAAGTATCAGATATGTTCTCAATAGATAAGCCCATAAGGTAGAAGTGTCTCTTTTTGGATGATTGATCTATGTCTCATCACCTTTATGGCCTTTTCCTCTCTTTTGTTTTCTCCATATTACACTGACTTTTCTCTCTGATGTAATTATCAAATTGCCTCTCCTACTTTCTGCTAAACTTCCACATAATCTGACTTTGTGCAATTTTCTGTCTCCTGGTTACTCCACTTTTATTTGTCCTTGGTTTTATTTGTCCTTGTTTATGTGTTTGCTTTTTTTTTTTTTCTTTTTTCTGGAGGAGTATAGAGAATCCACTTAGGCAGTTGCTATTATGCCATGAAGGTGCTGTATATGAAGTGATATTTCTGACATATTTAAGACTCATGGTAATTTTCTCTCACATGAAAGAGTCTTAAAACTTTAAATCTGGAGAAAGAAAATAAATCATACAAATTAGATATTTGTGTTTCAGCTCTTCATTTTTTAAAGTTTCTTGGAGAAAATATTTTTCATTGGGGATATTAAGTTTTTGTGATATGTGAACATCACTGCTGAACTGAGGCCATGACTTTTCCCCCTGAGATATCAAAAGCTCCCTGTGTCTTTTTTATTAAGTCTCAAATCCGTTTGATACATTCAGAGTTAAAGGGATTTCAATACAGATGATAAATGGGGCCAAGAACAATGTTAATAAAAAAAACCATTTCTCTAAAACTAATGAAAAGAAGAAGAATAAACAGCATGACTTATTCAGAACTATTGTGGGTGTAATTCCATAATTAACCAATAAGAGGCAGCATGAAATATCTGTCCTGAATTTTCTAGACTTTACCCACAATTTCATTCATTTTCACTGTATGTGTGTGTCTATGCACCAAGTATCTGCATACAGCTTGCTGGATGGTGCAAAAACAACATAGTTAAATAAGTTCTAAGTAACTTAAGAAGGTAGTTGATCATTGAAATAAGAAATGCAAGACAAAAATAACTCTAATTAGATTATAGAGCAAAAAATGATTATAAGCAGGAGGTGAAGGCTGGACAAAATCAATAAAACCTAAGGTGAGATTTCATGTTAGCTTAAAGAAGCTAAATGACAATTTAAATGGGTTAGAGGTGGTGATGGCAAGGGAGTAAAACTTGGTTTTTAGAATGTTAACATCCTCAATATGCCCAATGAGAGCAGAAGATAGTGCTCATGGTTTGAAATGATCTTAAATAACTTTCTACTTAAGGGTGATGCCTTCCAGACCATTCAAAGACACATTCACTTATCTATAAACAAGTATGTCTCCATGGGTAAGTTTTATTTAGGTGGGTGTAAAGTTGAGTCTCATTATGTATTAGACTTAGCTCTTCTTGACTAAAATATAACCTAGTTCCTGAATTCAGGTTTCTATCCTAAGATTTCTTAAAGGTTTTTGCATCAGGATTTCCCCTAAACCATCTACATTTCTTCATAGGTCCAGAAAAGCAGCATTACCACTTCAAGGTAGAGTTATCCTATACCACACGTGTCCTGTAATATTGGCAGATAGATACTCAGCTATCAAGATTAATCTACTTGATATGATTACAGAAGCAAAGAGGAAACCGCATGCAATATCAATAATTGTCCTAAATCCTTATTGGATTTTGAATGGTGGCTGCTTGGGATTTGGGGTGGAAAGGGGCAGAGGAAATGGGGGGGGTGCAGGGTATTGCACTATCTTGACTGTGAGGATGATTTCACAGATATATACATATGTCAACATTTATCAAATTGTATACTTTATATATGTGTAGTTTATTGCATGTCAATGATACCTCAATAAAGCTGTTAAAATGGTTTTATTTCATTAAAAAAAGCGTTTGTGATAAGTTCATTTTAAATACAAGTCTATGTGGGTAAGGTAGCACGTTTATCTTTCATCAGTCATTTATTTCTTCAAATAAAGGATTAAGAGTTTAATAGTAAAGGGATAAAAATATCAGGTTCCTAGGGGATGGGAAGGGGGAAAAAAAAAGAGAGAGAATGCATTAGGAGATGATAACATTACCCTATTTTCATGATGTTCAAAGAGTTCTCAGAAGGAAACCCACATTTAATTTAAACCAAAATATACAGATGAAAGTGAAATCCCTGCTTGTTCACTCAGTCATTCAGTTGTTTTATCAACCTCACAATCACACAGGCCATATAAGATTATGAAGAAATAATGAGTATTTACTTTTTCTTCTAAGTGTTCAGTGTATAATGATAGTCATACACAACAGTCTTTACCATAGGAAACTGGAACACATCAGTGTTATTAACTCAAGTTTTAAAAATATAGAAATTATATTAAGCAAAAGTGATACTGTATTTACAGGTTAGGAGCACAGTTACCATATACATCTAATTTAAATCCCAAATCCCATTAAACTATAACAAATCCTTTAAATTTTTTTGGTTAATATACAGAGAAGAGGAGAAACAAAAACTAAATTTTGGAAGCTAGAAAGCTTACTATGTGTTAGACCTTATTTAGAAGCTAAAAAGCTTATTAGATAGGAAAGAAAACAAGTCTTATTTTCATGAAGTTATATCCATATAAAAAGAAAATAAACAACAAACATAAATTGAATGCTGATAACTGCCATGAAGAGCAAAAACAGTATAAAAGTAAACAGCATATTAGAGGATGCTGAATATCACGTTATATCAAAAGTAAAGTAAACAACATAGCCCAATGAAGAATTATTAATCATCAAAATAATCACATATTTAAACAAATGTTAGCAGGTAAATAATTTCTTTATAATACATTACATTAAAAAATAAGGTGAACCTTTAAAAGAGAGATGCCTTTTCTCTGTAGGTTCAGTTTCTGCATCATTCAGAAGCAAACTGCAGCAGATGGTTTATTCTGAATCTTAGGACAGGCCTCAGTTGAAACCAAACATGCAGACACCTTGATTTTGGACTGTTAACCTCCAGAACTGTGAAAAAAATAAATTTCTCTTATTTAAGTCACCCAGTCTGTGGTATTTTGTTATGGCAGACTTAGCAAAAATAATATACCACTCAAGGACCATTTATAAAAAAAATCACTTTTCTGAATAAATATCATTTGGCTTTTGATTTTTTTCCAATTTTAAAATTACTTTCTTGGTATGGAGAAATAACTGAGCATTGTTCTGGTCACATGCTCTCTTCTCACATCTCTTTTCTCAACAGTGAAAATGTATTTGTAGGTGATTTAAAACATAAAGAGAGTCCTCTTTTGCAGAGATCAATGAATATTAATTCAGCACTTCAGATCTGGTTCTTCGTTTTTCTTTTATTTTCCTGTGTCTCCTTTCACTACAGGCTTAGCAAATCTTCTGCAGTATTAGATAGATATCTAAATTCCTGCGGCTTAAGGTTTCTCATTTTGTAATGGAGTCACTGTTGCTGTGAGATGAACATGATCAGGATGTTTGAAGATGCTGGCGATATTTCCTCTAACAGGGCAGCCTGGGAGACCCAGTTCGCAACAATCACCAGTGCAAGTCCTTAGGTCTGTGCTTCTCAAACTTGAATATGCTTATGAATCATCTGGGACCTCAGTTAAAATACAAATTCCATTTCAGAAAGCCTGGAGTTGGTTTGAGATTCTGCATTTTAAGAAGTGTCTCATTCATTCAAATGTGGTTTTTAGACCACACTTGGAGTAGGAAGAGGTTAGAAATTTCCCGGAGTCACAACCTCTACTTTCGGTCTCTGCGATACCAACAAGTAAATTATATTGGCCTAAACCCTAAAGGTGCCTGGTGATGTGACAGAATTAACACAGCCTTTTTTTTTTTTTCTTTATTCATTTTTAGAGAGAGAGGAAGGGAGAGGGAAAGAGAGATAGAAACATCAATGAGAGAGAACATCGATTGGCTGCCTCCTGCATGCCCCCTACTGGGGATCTGGCCCACAACCTGGGCATGTGCCCTGACCAGGAATTGAACCAGTGACCTCTTGGTGCATGGGTCAATGCTTAACCACTGAGCCACACCAGCCAGGCAATGCAGCCTTTTTTAAGTGAGCAAGTTATAGGTATTATAGGACAGAACTTTAACATGTGGGGCCATCGTCTTCCTCATGACACAAATTGAGAACAGGCATTTGGTACTTTAAGAGAAGTCTCTCTCTACTTCCCGACGGTGGATTAATAGTTGTATTTGGGATGGTGCTTGTCTAAAAGCTTAACATTTATTTAAATATGAAAGAAACATAATAAAAACATTTTTTTAAAAATTTTTTCATAAGAAACTAAACATGAACCTAGAGTAGGAATCATGGGAATTGATGACCTCCGAGACACAGGAGAAAAGGGATCAGGCAAAGGGTAGAGTTTTGAACTTAAGTCAGGCTAGGAAAAGAGAGGAACCTGACTTCCAAAAAGCAGAGAAGAAATAAGGGCTCACTGTTCAGAGGGTTTGAGAGAGCTATGGGAGTAATTCAGGGTAGTAAGGGTTGTGATGAGAGACTTCAGATATATTTAGGATCTGAAATGATTTTGAAAACTACTAATACTTGGTATTTTATTGGTTTCCAAGGTATTCAAAACCTTTCTCATACTCACTAATTTTTTATGTCCAAAAAAATCAAGGTATGCTAGACAACCTGGTTTTAGTGAGAGAAAAGGGTCACAAGGAAGAATTTTGGGGTGATGATGTCTGTGTGTAAGGATGAGTGTTGTACCAAATTCATTGTTAAATGAATTAATAGTCAGTTATTTTATGATTAGATGCACATATATTTTGGGAAAATGTATCAATCACTGTGGTAGACACCAAGAACATACTTTCATGAATATAATATAGTCCCTGTCCTCAAAAATTCCCAGTGCAGTGAGAGCAGTAAGAGCAGCATATTCAGGGAGCTGAGAGTGTTAGGTTGGTGCATGACTGACTATATTGGGAGTCAACTTACTCATTCTTGAAAATAAACGAAGGTTCCTTCGAATATTTAACTGATATCCAAAAGATAAATGGGAGTTCAGCAAAGGAAGATCTGGGGAAGATATAGGTTGAGGTATCAGGCTATGCAGGTGGAAGCATGGAGAACTATAAGTGTTCCAGCTTTGCAAAAGCACAAAGAGGGGATGACTATAGGAAACTGTAATAGATGAATCTGGAGAGAAAGTTTGAGCACACATAGTGAAGGCTGATATATTTCATAGTGAGTTTAGAGCATGTGGAAACAGACAGATACTTGGTTTGAGAATCAATATCTGTGCAGTTTTCTATTCAAGATTTAGTTGGAAACTATTAAACAGATAATGAAAAACTCAAGGCTTTGAGCTATTCAGTAAAAAAAAAAAAAAAAAAAAAAAGGCCCAATGATGTAAGATAACAGCATTGCATAATTAGTATAGTCCATAAATGTGTTTGAGAGGCTAGCATTTACATAAATTGCACCCTAGTGGAGTTGCTTTTATTCATTTTTCTAGTCAGTTTAGTTCCGATTGTGGAGATAGGAGAATGTTTGCATCCCCAGGAATGATTTCCATGCACTATCATTTGAAAAAAATAAATGAAGACAAGTTGTCTGGGACAATCAGGGATAATGGAAGAAATCATCTAGAATCAAAAGCATCTAATTTGTGTCTGTTTTAGTAGATCAAAGTGTGTGATGTTAGCTCTCATTTCATAAATTTAAGCCCACAGTTTGTATAATCAGGCAATATGTTGTAACCCAGTCAATCAGCCTCACTCGGACACCAAAATTATAAGTTTTAGGTGCTTTATTAACCTGCGCAGGTTAATATTCAATAGGTTGACTGCAGCCAACCTATTCAGGGGAGAACTGCAGCCCAGAGCCTCTAAAATGGCTGCCTCTTATAGTCTGTTTTCGTGGGAAGAGCAAGCAAGCAGCATTCACAGATGCAGATATCAGCGGTTAGCAGTTGTTTGCTTAACATTTCTCAGGGTCTCTAACTAACAGTTGCCCAGGGGGCCTCCTGTTTTCAAGCAAACAGAATAGGCCTCCAGGGCTGACAGCTGCAATTCAGGGGCATGGCAACCTTTAAGTTATAACAATGGAAGACTTAAAAGTCAACAGAGCAGCGGGGTAGTAAACATTCTGGGGCATAGGGCATAACGTAACAGAGTAGTGAATCAACAGAGGTAGTTAATCGTCCCAGGGCATAACAAATAGATATCACTGGTTCCTTGGCTAAACATTCTGAATGATACTAAGTAGTCTTTTTCTAAAATTTAGATGGCAATCAATATTTTCTCTATCATGAATTGCATATTCAGTGTCCCAAGCAGACACCTTGGCAACATCTTTGATTGACCACTTCATACTTTTCTTTCCTCACGACTCACCCTCTACTTCCACACAGTGCTTCTTACCATTCCTTAAAAATGTCATCAGATTGTACATTTTCACAACCCTGGGCCTTTGCTAATACTTTTTTCTTTCTCTAGAATTGCCTTCAACTGCCTTGCCTTCTACCTTACCACCATGAGGTCATCTTTTCAGTCTTTCTAATACTTCCTTTTATACCACACAGGTCAGAAGTTAGCATATCCTCCTCCAGGCTGCCAAAACAGAGTGTGTGTGACCATTTTATAGGCTTCATATCATTGTTTTATATTTGTTTACTCATCTGTCTTTCCTCCTTGACTTCAGGTGCTTGAGAGCAGAAACTTCAGCTTACTCACTGGGGTATCCTCAGCCCCTAGCAACCATGCTTTATGTCTAGCATACAACTTATGTTTATCAAATGTTTGTAAAAGTAATTGATGCAAGATTGTTGCCTAAGATTCTTATTGGAAGAACAATATTATAATGTATAATCTCTGAATTTTATTCCATGGGCAATGTAAAAATAATATAGGAAATATGTAATAACTTTAAAAAGAGAGGTGATGTTTGTTTTTTATAGATAAATGCAATAAAGTATCTATTTTGAGATACAATTCTCATAGTGAAATCCAACAGCCAGGGTTATAACTTTATAGCCCTCTAATTGAAAATAGACTAAATCACAAACTCTTTTATTATGCTAGTTTTCAGTTTAGGAAGGTTGACTTTAAGCAGTCAATCATTAATGCCATTGATGGGAACCTTTTGGCACAGATGTGGTTTTCTACGAGAAAAGGTTAAAAAAAAAATCACCTGGCCTTATCTCTTCCTTGCTGATAATGATTTTTCTTGTTAAGTTTAAAATGGTTGCAGAGTAATTGGTTGTGTTTGTTAATTTAATTTAAGTAAACCACTTATCTATCTCATCATTAGCATAATGGAGTTTCCTCATAGCTCTGTAGAAATTGAACTAAATGGGATGGGGCAGGGAGTGTTTTTAGGAGGAAACAGGGGCAATACATTGCAAGAGAGCTGAAAAATTACACTTCCTGATTAAATTACTTTGTCTTTAAAGACATCAGTAGAAAAATGCTTCACCTTGGCAACTGTTTCTTAGAAAGGGCAGCACAGACAAGAGAATGTAGCATCTTCAGAAGTTAAAAAGGAAAAGAAAGTTAAGTGCAAAACAGGGGTGTATGGGAGTGGATTGATTCTTTCAGGGAATTCCTGAACTGACTAAGAGTACTTTCTTCCACCTAAACCTAAAACTGATTACACTACTCTGAAAGTTAAAGTCTGAGTAGGAAAGAATTAGAGGAATATATTTTGAACTACTTAACCTTTTCAAAAACAATCTCTAAGGCCCAATAAGAATGTGTTTTTGTTGCTTTCTCTCCACATCCCTTTGGTTTTTTACATCAGAAGGCTCTATTGCTGCCAAACCTTAAGCTCTTTGGAGCACTGTTTTAGGAAGGGTTGCTAGAGTCTAAACCTGCTTCCTTAAAACAAGGAACTTTTTCAAGAAACAAGGTCCACTTCAGGAGGAAGCTGAGTAAAGACTGCTTAAGTTGTGTTATTATTGGAATGTAGGTAAGCTGCCTTCATTAAAATAATTTATTCTTCTTGGGTTCGATGCTTGGCAGAGTTCTTAATTTCAGCTCTGGGGAAAAATACAAATAGTCTCTGAGAGAAAAATCTCCTTAGCATTTTCCTCATTTAAGTCACCCAATGTCAAAACAATAATTGTGGAGGGTAGAGTCAAGAACGAAAGGGGGGGCATTAGAGCATGAAGAGGACCCTGTGAGCAGAGAAATGGGCAGGCGTGAGCACTGCCTAGGGCTCAGGAAAACCTGAGAAGTGATACTGGATGGTGGGAGTCTCATGACCAGTTAGCGTGCTTATAAGAATTGGATGGCTAAAGAATATTAATGGATCAAATAGCAACTGATGGACTTAGACCCTGAAAAACAAGGCAAGGTGGCCAGAGCACTAGGACCAACAAGAGGAAATAAAAAGGGTAAGAGAAACTAGCTTTACTGAATACATATAATGTGCTGTACATGCATTTCTCATTTAATCTACACTATAAACCAGTGGGTTATAGATATACATAACAGTTTTACATAAGGAAACTATTTTTTAAAAAGATTAAGTAAATTTCCCAAAGTCAAAGGCTAATAAGATTCAGAACCAGCATTCAAACATTGAAAGTGTTTGACCTCAAAGCTAAGTGATTTCTGAAGTAATTAGGATATATATTTCCAAGTAGGAAAAAAGCCATGATGGGGTGTAGCCCATCTCAGGCCTACATGTATAAATGGGTCCACTTCACTAAAGGAAAAGAATAGAGTAAGAGGAGATTCAGCAATTATCCCCTCTGTGTGAATAAATGATACTTCAGGTCATTAGATCAAATACTGGCAAGGGACAAAAAAGGATAAAGACATGGATCAAGTGAGGTGAGAAGTGAAACACACACACACATACACACACACACACACACACACACACACACACACACACACAGAGAAACTCAGAAACTACATTGAAGTAAACTGTTCATTTATTCCAAAAAGTCATCAGAATATTAGGAATAACCTCATTCCCTTTATGATTACAGATATACATATACATATACATACACATATACATATACATATACATACACATATGTACACACACATACATACATATACATACATGTATATACAAACATATATATATATATAAATATGGGAAACTAAGCATTACATACTTAATAAAATAGAGAAAATGTTAGAATGAAAATGTGTTCTGTGACTTCTGGAAGAGTAGTCTTATAAAGAAGAACTTTTTTCAGTGTTAATCAATAGATAGTTGAAGCCCAAACAGACAATGATATGACCTGGGAGGGTCCAGGTGGAGGGATCCCCGGTTGCTCTTTTATTGGCTAAGAACCACCACTCTGTTTTTCCTCAGGAAGCCCAGGGTCATGTTGCATCATATGTCAGTGTGATGTTAGCTGTTCTCTTCACTAACTATACCCCAGAAGGGTCTGCCACCTCCTGTATGCCCCACACTGGGGATTTGGCCCACAAACTGGGCACGTGCCCTGACCGAGAATTGAACTGGCAACCTCTTGGTGCATGGGTTGATGCTCAACCACTGAGCCACACTGGCCGGGCTATAAAAGTTTTATTACTCAATTTATTATCCCAAGTAAAAACTGCAGTGGATACATTCAAAATATAGCACCACTTAGAAAGTGTTTTTCACAAAATTTTATATCAAGCCAATTACTTTTCATTTCTATTACACATTGAATTATAATAAACGTTATTATACTTTTGTTTATCATTCTAATTTCTATAAACTTGCTAATTAAGCTATTACCATTAAATGAATATGCTTTCAATTAACAATAAATTTATCTCAAGGTACAGATAGTTATCCCCAAGTGACTTTATCCCTAAATTTTTATTATTTCCCTATGAGAAATATTTTAATATGTTTACTTTGATTTTTGTTTCTAGTCCACTCATACATACCCCACACTAAAACTTTGGGCTGTTGTATGAATGAGAATCCATTTTTACCTCATTTTACTCTTATACCTTAATGACATATAGTCTCAGCACCAATAACAAGGTACCTTGACTACTTCCCTGGCCCTTATGTCCTCTTATACTCAAACCTCAAGCCACTTCCTTTTTGTGACCCTATTAATCAAGTCATTTTTTCCTGAAATGGTTTCACAGGACTAGGACAAAAGAAATTTAAGCCTGAAGAGACTGGAGGTGCTGATAGATGCTTTGTGTGAATGGGTTTTGGGGGTTTTGGCTTCTAAACATAATGCAGTAATTGGTAACATACTTGCTCTTGCCCCATAAGCAACTAGAAAACTGATTTTAAAAATGATATAACTATCTTTGGAAATTGGAGAACAAACTGAGCAGAACACTGATTCATGAGAGAAAGGAAGAAAATGATATAAGAACAATGATCGCCATGCCATTCTGTCCAGAGGGATTTTTCAAACAATGGTTTATGCAGGGGGAACTCAAGAAAAACAGCAGGCTTGCTGCATTAGGGATAGAGAGCAGGTTCAGGTAGACGGAAATGACACAACTGTGCACAGTAGAGCATCAGGGAGAAGGAGGTACAGAGAAAAAGAGTTTCAATAAATATGCATGGAGTCATTTGCTGAATATTAATCTGTGGTTACCTACGATAGAATTCCATGATGCAAGAGAAATAACCACAGCATTATAACCTGAGCAATTTCTGAGCGTTTTCAGTGTGTTCTGAAGACTGGAGACTCTTCATTGAACACCAAGGTATTTAGTGAAAACTACAGAGGGTAGAAGACTAAAACAATGGGTAATGAAGGTTAAAGATAAGCCTTAGAGGAAAAAACTGATCCATCAATAACTTGATTTCCAGAAAAAACTTGAATGCTCTTATTTGAGGGAAGAAAAGAATTCCAGCATTAAACATTGTAAAAAAAAATACCCAACATTAATTAAATATTACCAGACATGCATAGAAACAGAAAATGTTTCCCATAAAGATCAGTCAAGAGAAATAGATCCGGAAAAGACAGAGATGATGGAATTAGCAGAAATGGACTTTACTTCAGAGGAGTGGGGCAGGGAGGAAGGATGAGATAAACCAAAGAACTTGTATGCATGTATGCTTAACCAGTGGACATAGACAACAATGCTGGGGGGAGGGGGACCGGATCGGGAGGAGGGTGTCAATGGGGGAAAAAGGAGAAACATCTGTAACAAAAATAAATTGATAAAATAAAATAAAATAGCTATTATAAATATGTTAAAGAATTTTTTAAAAGCCATGAGCACAAGGAGGAAGAAAATGTGGAAGATAAAAAAATAACAAAAGGGTGGGTACACTTAGAGAAAAGTTATAAAATATCTAAAATGAAAACCAATGGAATGACATATTTAAAATACTTAAAGAAAAAAATTAAACAATAAAAAACAAATTAAAATTCTATGTTCAGTGACTAAATTTCTTATATCATAAGGCAGAGCAAAGAATTTTTTAAACAAATAAAATCTGAGAGGATTTGTTGTCAGTGACTAGCACTTAAACAAAATTCTTCAGCCTGGCTGGTGTGGCTCAGTGGATTGAGCATCGTCCCATGGACTGGGAATTCCCAGTTCCATTTCCAGTCAGGGCACATGCCTGGGTTGCAGGCTTGATCCCCAGTAGGGAGCGTGCAGGAGGCAGCTGATTGATGTTTCTGTCTCACATCGATGTTTCTGTCTCTTGGGTGCATGGGACGATGATCCAACCAACTGAGCCACACTGACCAGGGCAGTACTTACTTTTTTACCACAGCTATAAATCCAACCTCACAAAGATTTGGTTTTATCAAAAGGAATCTAACACAATTTAATGTTGAAATTGTGCATTACTTCAAACTAGTAGTCCAGATAGCTTTTTGTGGACATCACTGTGTTTCCCTCAAAAATCTAAAATATGTGATGGTCCTGTGAATTCACCAGTCTCCCTGTGAGACTTTGTGCATAGTTTTGAAACTATGATAAAAAATTATGTCAGAACATCCTTGAATGCACCAAATGATTCCATGTATATGAATTTCTAGAAAAGGCAAAACTCAACTATAGTGACAAAAATAGGCAGAGATTTCACAACAAAGAAATTTGAAAGACTCTGTTTTTTGAATAATGTTGATGTTCTTTACCTTGAGTATGGAGATGGTTATACTAGTGTATATATTTGAGCTGTGCTTTTATTTTTATTTTATTTTTTTTTCATTGATATTAGAGAGAGAGAGAAAGGGAGAGGGAGAGATAGAAACATTGATGAGAGAGAACATCGACTGGCCACCTCCTGCATGCCCCTCACTGGGGATTTGGCCCACAACCTGGGCATGTGCCCTGACTGGAAATCAAACTGGTGACCTCTTGGTGCATGGGTCGAGGCTCAACCACTGAGCCATACTGGCTGGGCCTGAGCTGTGCTTTTAAAGAGTGTGTTATATTGTATGTATATTATATCTCAATAAAGTTGATTTTTAAAAAGCAGAAAGGTACTCTTTTGAGAAAACGTATACAATGTCATTGGAAGGCAGTTCCTTCTAGAAGAGCCAAAGATAGATTAGAAATCAAGATGACAGATATGCAAGACATATATATGATCTTTTTTTTTAAATTTTTTTTTAAGAAAATAGAAAGGATGGAAGTAAAAGTAAAGTAGCCATGCTATCTTCCTCTGTAGCTTGTAAAGGATACAAAAATATTACTATCATGTAAAGTTTCTTTTATCTTAATCCTATTTCTTTTTCTTAAACCCTATTTCTGTTATCTTAATCACACTAAAAATCTTTTATCACAGCCAATAAAAAAATCAGTATGAAATATCAATTTAAAAGAGAACTTATCTTATAAACCTTGATAGAACCTCTCCTGATTTTGGAATGAGTTTTAGAGGACTTGAACTTTCATCACAAGTAGATTATTAGACAGCATAGTTATCATCCTTATATTTTGTCTACTGCAAAATATTATTTAAGAAAAAATCTATAATTTGTGATCAGTTAAAAACAAGGTGCTGTTGCCTTAAAGATTAAAATGAGGAACATATCACTTAAATTATTTAATAGAAGGTAACAGAAAAATTTTTAAGTATTTTTTTTTATTTTAGAAAGAAGGGAGAGAGAGAGAGAGAGAGGAGAGATGCTTCTTTCCTAAGCAAAGACATAGGCTAAATGTTTTGAGATACTATCATTGCTATTTATTTCAACACTATCTTCACTTACTTTGCTGAAACACCTTTAGACCTTTTAGTGAATGTTCAATTCTGTGACAGTGTCTTGAGGTACATGAGCCACTTGGCATTCCATTTCAGCTTTAAATTCAGAGTAGTACTTTCCACAGGCATCGTACAAGCTCTGTGTATTCTGATTCAGTGGTTTGATGGATATCTGTCATTGATTTATGGGAACTCCATGAAAATGACACAGATTGTTTTTGTTACAGGCAATGTTCTCATGTTTGTGTTTGGCTCATGTAGGTCTGACTTCCGTTTGCTACTTTGACTTATGCCACTTAGCAACACTAGGTCTTCAGTGCAGGGCATAGTGGGATTATTTAATAACAAAACCAGAAGAGAATTTGAAAGGTCTTAACAATAACATCACCTTACAAGGTAATTTCCCATAGCTTTTTTCACCAAAATGAACTTTTGCCACCGAAACTTTTATTTTCATTTAGAGATGAAGAGCTGAGAAACAGAATCCCTCTAAATGACCAGGGCTATGTACTCCTAGAATTAGGGTCTGACCTTTGGTTTGAGGGCCCCTAGTCCACTGAGTTCACCACCACAGCATACTTGTCCTGAAAACATATTTGGCCTTGCAACTCTACTTAGAAGTATAGAGTATAACCCTGACCTTATATTAAGTTATTTAGGAGAGCTTTGGATGTGATGGGGAAAAAAAGTAATATGACTTGATGCAAGCAGTTAGTTCTCGCTACAAGTTCAACATAGAGCATAGACATAGGAATTGACAGTCTTGCATAGGCTATGTGGCTGGGAGCTGAATGCGGCTATGTAGGAAACCAAGAATTTCTTTTTTTTTTTTTTTTTTGCTATTACCACTTTACTAACATGTGCCTCTTTCTGGAATTTGTATGCCTCTTAAATAATAATATACACTAATTCCCTTCATCATTTATTCTGAGCTTTCCTTTAGAGTCTAAATGTGCTTTGGTAAGCATCTGTTCTTCTAACTTATTTGTAACCCATGTCTTTGGATGTGTTGTGATTAATTTAGAGGTGTTTTGTGTGTGTGTGTGTGTGTGTGTGTGTGTGTGTGTGTGTGTGTTGTATTTGGACAAATATTTGGGCTCTTTCAGTGACTTAATGGCATTCTTTACAGTTGAATAATATGAAAAAATAAAGCTATTTAATTTTATATACAAAGAAAAGAATCTACAGCATGTTTTATGGACCCAAAGTGTTAATGAGAGAAAAGGTACAGGGTAGCAGCATTGTCCTGAAAGGAGTACAAAAAAGAATGTCATCAAAAGGTCAGTTCCTAGAATGTTGTGCTGAGTTTCTACGTGTTCATGAGTTTGCAAACTACAGAAGGAAGCTTATGATGGTGGAGACATCACATGGAGTTGCAGGGGGTAGGAAATATATAGCAGATTAGAAAACAGATTTGAGTTCTCAATCTAGTTTTTTTACTAACTAGAAATTTGACTCTGGGCATGTCACCTAACCTCTCTGAGATTCATTGTTTTATCTCTAAAAGCAAATGAATACAGCTCACTCTTGTAAAAAACAACAACAACAACAACAACAACAACAAAAACAAACACACACAAAAGAACACAAATAAATAAAATCAAGTCTTTCAACATAGGGTTACATTTCTGAAACTGATTATAATTCAAAAAATGGATTTTGAGATGCTGGATAAATTAGCCAAGGTATGTAATAACACTCGGAGGCTGTCATCTGAAGGGCATTTGAGAGCTAGCAGACAAGGTTTCTAGGCCTGGCTTTGATGCAATTGGCGACTTTGACAAATTTATGCATTTCTCTAGGGATTAGGTTCATTTTCTGTAAATGCAGTTGAGCTAGAGGTCCCTGAATTTTCTATTAGCATTAATAGTCATTGTTTTCCTTGCCTTTTTTCCTAATGAAATAACTCAAGGACATGATCTAAGTCCTTAAATACATAGTCTCAGTTTCCAAGACATTTCTGTGAAGAGTTTTAACAAGGATATACCAGGATGAATCAGTATACAGATGATTTTCAAGGTCATTGTTCCAAAAAAAGCTTTACCCTATTTGAATGATTTATCAGACTTTATAAAAACTAAACATAAATAAAAAAAACTTTAGGTAGTTATTTATTTTCTACAGACCTTCATCTATTAAGAGGAGGTGAAGTGTGGGGGAGAGTGGAGGGTCTGTCTACGCAGCTCATATCATTTGGACAAAATGGAGAACTAACAGAATTATTAAATGCTTACATATTCATGACCAATATGACATGAATTATGAGAGAGCTATTGAAAACAAAGAGTTTTGCCCAACCATTTATCTTTTTCTTTTAAAATGTAAAGCACAAAACTTGAAAGAACCAAAAATACTTTATTTGGTGGAACCATACAAACAGATGAGAGTTTAGTTAATATTTTTCAAGTGCTTTCATCATTGTAAATTTAAGCAGATAAACCTTAACAATTATTGTTAACAACTAATCATAATTGATTTGTTTAAATTCTAAATGTAATAAGTTATCATATTTTACTTTTTATCAAATAATGAAAAAAAATTCATCATGAAAGTGAAACAATAATACAATGTAGAAAAGCACTCAGAGAAAAAACATCCAAAAGTATTATTTTAGAAATTAATTTTGATGTCATATTCATAATAAGATATTTTGTCAGTGTCCACAGTACATCTATCTATGTATCAGGTTGATGGTATTGAAATCCCTATTTTACACATGGGAAAACAAGCATGGCATGTTTGGTAAAATTTCCAAGGCCACACGTTGTATCAGGATAATACTGGTAATATAAATTATCTCTAATATTTTTTCTCATACAGTCTAGTGCCTATTACAATACAATGCTCTAGAAAGAGTAAGTGCTCAATAAATAGTCATTTAATATAAGAATTTATGAATAAATCATTCTGTTCTATACAATTAAAAAAACAATTATATTTGTTCTCTATTTCTTTTACTCACTAAATTGTATAAGCTGGAGGAGCAGTTGAGCAATAAACTCTATCCACTGTCCTACCACCAGTTTCCATTGCTACATGAAGGGGTTTTGAGGTGGTACCATCTGGTCAGTCCTGACAGGACACATTTCCAGGCCCCCATAAGGAGTGTCATTAATCTTGGTTCATTGTAATGTTAACTTTTGTGGTGTGAGTTAGGTCTACCAGCATGTGGCTAAGACCAACTTCTTCCACAAAAGTCACTGAAAATCCATTATTAATAATGAACATGTTACTCATGCCCTAGCCTAATGATATTTTAGTAAGAGAATGTTCCAAATCTTGGAATTAAAGATCTTAGTTTGTTGCAGTCCTTGAAAATAAATCACTTGGCTAGTATTGGCTCTGGTTACCTCGCCATAAGGTAAGTATAATGCTAGTAAAAATTAACTCAATTTATTTCCTGAGTTAATTTGCCATAAGTTGAGTTGCAACTGTAAACATGAAAAGATCACAGTAGCATAATGTTTAGAGTTACTAGAAAAATGTGATAAAGATCACAAGTGTTTATGTCACTGGGAGACAAAAGATGGAAAAACCACAATAGTCATTCCCAATGATGCATAGTCAAGTAAGTTAAAGATTGCCATTCATTTTATTGGCACTGATAACAAGCCATCTCATGATGTACTTCTTTGAAAAATGAATTCCTTCAACTTTGATGACATTCATAGTTTTCCTTTTTGAGAAAGAAGAGCTATTTAACTCCACAGAAGGATCCTATTAAAGTGCAAAGAAAATACTGTTGCATCTGTCACTCAAATTTAGTGATTGATCTAAAATTTCACCCAGGTGATGTTATCATTAGGGCACAGTCTGGAGAAATCTGAAAATTCTACATCTCATTTGCTTATATTTTACACCAATGATTCACCAGGCCTGCCTAATTGGATGGTGCATTTCCACTAGAGTGAATGTCCTAATTGTAATTCTCCTAATTACAATTCAGGTACATCTTAGAGATAAGATTTATCTAACATTTTTATTCCTTCTTGTCATGTCTCAAGTTCAGAGATATTTTGAGCTCTAAAAGAACATCACAAGGAACTTACAGCACTCTTTGGTGCAACTGTAACCCAGTCTTAAAGCAGAACCACAACTAAACTAAAAATAGACATAAATAAAATTAAACTATTAAACATCAACTTATTGGTAAATTGAGTTCAGATACTTACATGATACAAAAGGGTAGCTTTTATATAAGTTCCTGTACTCTTTAAACTTAAGCATAATCTCTGTTTTCTTTTAAAAATACCTATCTAATTGAAGTCAGGAATTTTATTTTGTAATTGTGTCAATTGCATTTAAAAGATAATTATTAAGTAAACATTAATTGATTTGTCAACAACTCTACAGTAAGTGGAAATAGAAAAATATAAGCACCCACGCCAGCAACAAACACAAATAACAGATTCTTGGGTGCCAGACCTTCCAACATGTCTGCTTATTATTCAATCCCTTTACCCACATTTTTTTTTTCTACACCAGGCAGAATAGTAAAATATTTCAAAGAAATTTCCCGAATTCCTTTATTTCAATTGCCGGTGCCGCTGTGGACAAATGGAAGATCCTATTCTCAAAGTCTTCAAGCACTTTTAATGGCCGCGCATGTGCGTCTATTGTCCTTGTTGCTTCTGTCCTGGAGGACCTGGGGGACCAGAGCTCTCTCCAGGGCGGTATGCAGGAGTGACAGGAAACTGAAATCCATAGCCGTTGTAACCATTCAAGTACACACACTGGAAGAAACTGATGGGGCCTAAGGAAGAGAGCGTGATAACTAGTTAAACAAGCAGAACAACGTGGAGCACAGCAAGGCGGTATACTACAATGTGGACATGCCCTTGGTAGCCGGATAGCTTCGGCAATGACCGACAAGTTACTGTACCTCTTCGTGTTTTGGATTCCTCACGTGTAAAATTGAGACATCAACAAAAACCTCAAATAAATGTGGAAATTAATAAGTAAATACCCACGAAGCTGTTACTAAAGGGATAATAATGGATAATAAAAATGGCCTAGCATAAAAAGTCTAAGTGCTTATTACTTTATAGAAATCTCGTGATGTGTACCGCATTCAGGACAACTGTTACATAGGTTTCACAGCATGAATTGATCAATTTGCAAAGTAACCAACATCACATTTTAAATTTTTTAAGTGTTTTAATGATACCACAGAGAGCCTTGTGGTTCCTAAAATTTTGAGGTTTTCTACGTGCCCTTACTCTGGAGGCAAGCCCTCACCCGAGATGCTGTCGTTACTCATTAAAGCAATGCCTCCAGGTAGTGCTCTGTTGTCAGAGCAGAAAGCAACACAGGAAAGGAGTTCAAGCCAAGTGAGGCAGTGCGCACAGTGGATACAAGCAGGAACTCTGGGCTCCCGGGTAGCAGCTTGTTCAGAGATGGCGAGGTTAGCCTCTCTTCACAGTCAAGCACATCTACTGACTCTTCAGTATTTTCCATCGTGTCTGTTTACAGACATTTTGCAGATATCCAGGAAAGAGAATGACAATTGTAGCTAGTAGTATGGGGAATATGAGGAAGCTGGCCAAATAAAGGAAATTAAGGATAAACAAAAGCCTGGGTAGAAAGAAACTGGGGTAGCAGCAGGTTATTCTGATTACCCTGGGTGTCAACTGATTTCAATTCCTGGGTTTTCAATAATGAAATTAGTCTGGAGAAATCTTAAAAGGAAAAAAAAAATTCCTTTCTACTTCATCTCATGCAGATTTTTTTCCCATTTTGGTGTAGTACCAAACAAATGCAGTATCACAACTTGCCCCCTCCCACAAGGTTGTAGCAGCTTGGGGGATAGACAGGCTGCAAAGAGGGATAGCAGTAAAGCTAGGCCTGTATTAAGGAGGAAGGGGAACACCATTACCAAAAATAGAAGAGTCCATCAAAGACAGCCTACCTTCCAGATGAACCTTGCCAGAGGCAGGTTCTGTTCTGACATTTATTTAATTGGTGTTGAATAAGCTATCAGTGAAAGCATCACTACAGGTGTAAATTTTAGAAATTACATAAAAGGTGCATGAATATCAGACTATAGGACTACTTCATAGTAAGTTGAAAATAGGAAATATTGTTTTGCTATAGTAAGTCTGCCAATTGAATTAAATATGTCATATCTTTTTACTAAAAATATTGAATTGTTTATTTATTTTTAATTAAACGTTTTTATTTTGAGATCATTGTAGAGTCACATACAATTATAAGAGATAATGCAGAAGGATCCCATGTATCCGTCATTCATATTATAATGATAATATCTTTGCAAAATTATAGTGCAATATCCCAACCAGGAAATTAACATTGATACCATCCACCTATCTTATTGAATTATGTTTTAACATTTATTTATAAAACAAGAGATTTTAAGTATTTATATGATATAACCACAAATTGTTACCAGTATGTAAACAATTTGGAAAGTGTTGCTGTATAAATCAGAAACATGCTCAGACTGACTTTATGGATTTTATAACAATGTCTAAATGTATTGTTATGATTGCTTGTTTCCTTGTATTTCTCACATCCTGATAATTTGAGGGGTTATAATGAGTATCTCTAATATCTAAACAGAGCTTGGGACACAGTAGGCACTTAGTATTTGTTCGATGAATCACATACTAACACAGAGTAAGAGGCATTTGCTAATGTAGAGGGCATTTTTATCATTTCCTGCAGAAATACATTTAAGAAGCATTGTAGAACCCAGAGAACATTGTCATCATTTCCTCAGATAAATACCTATTCTTTACTTTTAAAGCATTATGTAAAACAAACTTGTTATACCTACTTTTAAAATTGCTTCTTTTATTCTGTTCAGCAACAATTTTAATGCATATGTGAATCCAAAATTGGTATTCAGATGGTATTGCTTTACCATCTGAAGAAAAGTGTCTAATTTGGAAATAGTGGAATAATGAGAATCTTGGGCATTGAATTTTGTAACTGCATGTGAACATTAATTGCATTCTAAAATCAACAATCCCCAAAATGGAATATTAAGAGTCTACCATATATCTAGAAAAATTAAAAAGAACTTTCAAACAATGACCTACACCTACATTTTTTTCTTTTTTATATTAAAAAGTTTAGCATATCACTTCAGCTGTCTTTTTTATAAAGCAAACAGTAACACATCTAAGCACAGATTCAGCTGAAATGCTCAGGATCACAGCTGTGTGGAATGGTTTGCGATAAATGCCTCTTTAGTCATTGCTTTGTAATTCTTCCCAATATGTGTCTCTTGCCTGCCACGAAAGTGATGGACCTCTCTTGGAAATATAAATGACCTACTTTAATGTTATCCTTCATGTCTGTGCTGAAAATCTTTTTATTCTGATACTGGTCTTCAGAGAGTTTACTTTTAATTTACATGTACCATCTTTACTATAGATTCACTTAACAGTTTTAATCTCATTATAAACTTACTTTTTTGCTTCTGTGTGGAAGACACATCTTCAGCTTCTTCTAGTGGATACAAAATATGAAAGTAAATAATTTTACATTTACAGCTGTTATACGACAAATAGGTAAGAGACTGAAAATGTCTACACAGGTGTACAGTATGAAAGAAAAAGGAACTCCTTGTCCTCCTTATAATATACTCTAGGTTCTTATTCAGATTCTGTTCAATCTTTCACTATAAAATTTAACAGGAGCTAATGAAAAAAAAAAGAATGTAGCATGCTACAGGCAATTGTTCAAACAGGAAACTTCCTGATGTGTTGGATATTGGTGGGTGAGGGCTAGCAGACACACATTTCTTCCTTAAAAAAGAACTTTCATGCCAATTATAATATGGTAAGGGTAGAATCTGCTTATAAGATGACCATTGTAGTCAAAATAATTCTAATTTTGGGAAGGTCATAGTTTTTCGTGATCATCCTCTCCATGAGAGAATAGCAGCAGATTCCTTCCTTTAGTTACCTGACACGGGAACTTTTTTTTTGCTGTTGTGATGTGCACTATGTGTTTATCTAGTGATGGATAATTTGAAGCTATTCCTTTGAACCTCTTTGTCCAGGTCAGAAGTTCTTAACTGGTCTCCATAGATGGGCTTTGGGGCGGGGGTGGGGGGAGTTGCTGTAAAACTCTGAAATGTTTAAATATTAAGATGTGAGTACATGTATGTATGTGTGTGCGTTTCATCAAAAGTTCAGTTTTAGATTTTATCGAATTCTAAATGAGTTCAAGAACCTTCCTTCTCAAGGTGTGGTCCATGTAGCAGTAGTTCCACCATTATTCGGAAATTGATATAAATGTATTTCTTAGGCACTAACCCAGACTGATTTCATTTTAACAAGATTGTCAGGGGATTCAGGTATAAAATAGTCTGAGAAGCAATGGTTCAGAAGTCAAAAACATACTAAGAGTTGTTGTCTTTAATAATTCATTTGTTTAAAAAATCTAAAAATTCAGTATTCAAAATGTATTTTAAGAAAGGTATAACATTTTTCAAAAGACTTGGGTACCAATTCCTTGTATCTGTTCTCAAAGCATTATTTTCTACACTGTTAATTAATTCTGGGCACTGCCACAGAACTTACATTTTCATGCTAAGAACAACTCTTAGGTAAATTCTTATTGTCCACAGGCAAGTTTAGAAATAGAATAGAAACTATTTGTTATATAATAAGCCAAACTAAGAAGCCAGGAAACCCTTCAGGGAAAAAAATGCATTAAATTAGTTGAAACCCTTGCAATAAGGATGAAGAAATTTAGTCCTAGGAAGACTCACTCAAGATCATGCATCTGGTTATACCAGATTTTTCTGAGGTTTGAGGTCCTCCCTTCCTCCCTCCCTTCCTTTATTCTTTCCTTCCTTCCCTTTTTCCTTTATGCTATTGCCGCTATTATAGGCAAGTTATCTTAATTTTTTTAAATAAAAGTATGTCAAGCTCATATTTGAATAATTATGTGCTCCTCCTTCTGTCAAATAACATCTTCTTAATCCTTGGTGATATGATAATTTTCAAATATTGCTCTTGTAAACAGATTATCCAATAAATGCATCTAATAGTTACTCATAAATAGATCAGTGTCTAACTGGTAACATTAACATATGAAGACACACACACACACACACACCCAGTGGAAAAAGGTGTTTGTTTAATAAACACGTATACTATATAAACACTGCTTAGGAAAAAAGGGCTAGGCTAAGAGTAGTTCAATGAAACAGGCAGTTGAAATATTATGGTCTTGAGAAAAAATTCATAAGTGAACTTAAAATAATAAAAAGTCACCTTTAGCTTTCTTTGAAGCTGGAACATCTTCAACATCTTCTAGAGAGTAAAAAACAAAACAAAAAAATTACACAGTTTATTTTCAAGATTTCTCAAGGAAAAATTATTGTGTTTAATAGGTTTTAAGAGTCACAGGGTCTCTTAATTTATAAACTCAGCATCTAGTGTTTCTACAAAAAAGAACCTCTAGAGAAATAAGGCAACTTCTCTGACTCAGAGAGCATGGGTAGGAAACGAATGCCATGATACCAGGACTATGGTCTGCAGGCCAGCAAAATCTAGCTTAAGGCAAGGAAGGCCTGCAGTGACCTTCCCAAATGTGCCACTCCTCCTCTGACTCCTAAATCTTTTTTTCAAAACCACCATCACTTTTGGAATTTAGAGAATTTTTGGTAAATGGATTCTCATACCCAATATAGGTCAAGAGGAGAACATCTGTTCACATATTTTATTAACAGACTTACTTTTGGTAATTGTAAGGGCAACGAAAAGACATTAAATGTTGAACTAAAGCTTAAATACATAAAAAATGACTTTTAAGATGCATTATTTATATTGATTGGTTTTGTGCATTCTACTTAAAAGTACATAGTAGAATAAGGTGGAAATAATTTTGTCAGAGATAATTCTAACACAATATAATTAAATGATCTTTAAATTTTCATATCCACTTTTAGCACTTGTAATAATCTGACAGACGGTCAGTTTTGTATTATTTATTCATGTTTTACATACCAGCAGTTCACGAATAAATAGAAAAAGGGTAAAATATGTCAGTATGCAAATTTTCTCAAATAAGAAAGAAAGGTGACCTTTAGGAAGAGATGGTATTATGTAAAGGAAAAAATGAGAAGTAGAAACATAATTATTAGCCTTTTTCTTCAGAGCAAATTATTAAAGTTTTAACCTGATACGTTTTCTTAAAAATATAAATAAAAGCTTAACTTAGTTAAACACTAGATTAGCACCTATATTTAAAGAATGATGTGAAAGTTGTAGATAAATCAAATAACAATATTTTAATTGTGTAATAAATATCTGGTAATGTCTATGGAAGATGTTTACAAAATTAAAATAATATAAGGTCCTTGTACAGAAGGAATATACATTTTATTTTATAGATTATAGCACACTTAAAACTAAGACACCTATTCTCTGGATCTGTTACCCCTTGGAAAATAAATATGGGTAGAACAAAAACCTTAGCTTCTTCTTTTCCTCAAATTCTAGTTTTACAGTCAATGTGAAAATTATCTTGAAGTTTTCCTATAATTTGTTCATTTAAGAAACAGTTACTTTTCCGCTATAATAATTACAATGAGCTGTCTTTTTGTGCCATGTACTCTTTTAGTTATTTTACATATGTTTTTACTGAAGTCTCACAATAAACTTATAAAATAGGTAGAATAATCTCTATTTTACAAGAAAACATTGAGGTTGAGAGAATTTAAAAATAATTCCTATTCAAGCAACACATTTTTAAAAGTGCTAGAAGATAGGAAGCTAATTTTCCTCAACTTCTAGACTCCTGTGATTTTAGCTAAACTATTCTATCTCTATGAGCAAAGCACTTACTATATGCCTTGGGAAAAAAAAGAAAAAAAAGAAAAGAAACATAATGTTACCTGGAAGTGATTGGCAGTCAAGTGGAGAAAATGGACATGTACTAAAACAGAGATAAGATACTATGGACCTCACGGTACTATGTCACAGTTGTCAAAATAAATGAAAGATGTTTTCAAGAGTAGAATGGTCACTTTCTCCTATAGAGATCAAAGAAGTTTTTTTGGAATCTATACCATTGGCAATGGACTTTGAAGGTTCATTTACTCAGAGGTGGGAAGAATATTCCAGCAAAAGAGAATGACAAGACCAAAGTTTTGAATGCAGGAATGTTAAGAACATGAAATTTAAATTGGGTTGAAACCTGTGATAGGTATGGAAAATGATTATAGAAAAAAAAATATATTTAAAATATATATTTAAAATATATATTTAAAAATATATTTAAAATATATATTTAAAATGTATAGTTTAAGTCTGAATCACAGAGGCTCTAGACCCCTAGGTTAAGAAATGTAAAATTTATTCTAAATTTGCCATGAATAAATATTAAACATTTATTATATAAATGGTCTAATCAATTTGAAATATTGGAAAAATTTATCAGTAGAAATGAAAAGGAAGAATGAGAGATATTATTGAGAAGGTAGGTTAGGCTTCAGAACAATTTGGGGTTTTCTCCACAAGGAGCTAACATGGTAAGTTTGGATGAGCTCACTGAAGAAGAGTGCAGAAGGGTAGGAAAGAGAGCTGAATATGGAAGAACTCAGCCTCTGGGAAAAAAGCAGCAGAATCCCAATATTGAAAATAACACCAAAAATGTCAGATATTATGAGAGCCAAGAGATGAAAACATTTCAAAATTGTGGGAGACCAGCAATGTTGAATGCATCCAACTGGCTGAGAATGGAGAGGTGAGAAAAGGTTAGTAAGCTCTGCGCTTTGGAGGTCTGGGCTGAGTCTGAAGTACCTCTATGAGGAAAGTGTCAGGGCACAATATTCAGTCTGCTTCAAGTTAAAGCCTGAAGAGGTGGTGAAGAACTGGTGGGAGACTTCTTTCAGAATTGTGATAAGTGAAAGCAGAACAAAAGCACAATAGCTTCAGGAAGCAAAAGGGGTAGGAAACGTTTTACAAGAGAAAGTAGTATGAAGATATTTGTAGGCAAAAGGAGGAGGATTTCTTAGAGTAAGAGCTGAAGATATGTGATTGAGGAGCAAAGAAGAGGGGACGCAAGAAGGAATGGAGTCAAGGAAATCATGATTTTCAGAGAAACAGTACTTCTTCATCTGAGAATGGTAAGATAGTGGTAGGGAAAATTATGGGAAAGATAAAAAGAAATTGTAATTTGGAGAGAAGGGACATTTTAAAGAATCCACATTGATGGCATAGATTTTTTTTTTTTTTCTTCTCTTGATAAGATAAAATTTTCTGTGTTGTGCCCAGTCTGCTCTGCATATTCTTAGCAAACATGATAAATAAATAAAAACTTTCTAAATAATCCATGTGTGGACCAGAAGGTACTGTATGTGTATTTCCATTAGCAGTCTATTTGGATTTGTGCAGTTTCAAGAAATACTCATAGGTAAACATCTGGAGTCCTTCTGCACAGACACAAAGGTAACAGCGCGGATTTTGTATTCTTTGTCACTCCTCTTTCTTTACCTAATTCCCCACATCACTTTGCCTTCACAGAAATACCAACAACTCCAAATTATTTTCTCAATTGATTTGCTGGGTTATGTGTAAATAGTATGATGAGCTATTACAGTCTAAGAATTTACTTTTTTTTTTCCCCCAAGAAGTTCAAAGGATCCACAGTAGTTCAAAGCAGCAGTTGACAGCCAGTTTATTTTAGCTCTTAGGTATGAAAGTGTTCTATACATGCTAGTATTTAAAATAATCATTAGTTTTAAAAGAAAATTAACTGATACACTGAGCAATATCCACAGAATTCTTGAAATTGACCTCAGGGAATAATAAAGTACGCAGAGATGGTTCACATTTGGAACTTTGCACACAGTGAAGCCAGTGGTATTCAATAAACATGTGCTATCCTTTTTGAATGTCTCTCCTGTGCTGTGAGGATAAGACACAACTGTCTTCAGGGCAATGTCAGAGCAACTTAACATCACCAATAAATGAATGAGGACACACTGCTGGTATCCAAAGACTAATAATGAGCAGTGACAAACATTCCACCAAGTATGCCTTCCATACAGACTTTCTCTGAGGTCTAGCAAAAGGACTAATCACAGAAGGTTAGCCTGGCAGCTGGTACTTATTTAACAGATTTCAGCCAAAAGTAACTGCTTTATTTATTTTTTCTCCTATAACAAAATTTTCATGAATTTAATCACCCAAATAGTGGGACTGTTTTAAATCCACCCCATAATAAATGAGAAGTTTTTCTTATTATGATTTTATCTCATGGTTTTATACATTTTGACACAAAAGCTTTAATAAGCAAAATGTGTCCTTAATTAAGGAAGTAACCCAGTATTTTGCCATAATAATCACCATCACCATCATTATCATCCTCATCCTCACGGGTACCAATTAATAACCACTAATTATGTACCTATCATTAGTTATACACCTTATTTTATCTTGCTTAATATTCCTCAAATTTCTTATTATTATAATACATATTTAAAAAATAAGGCTACTAAGCACAGAGATGTTGAGTAATTTTCCAAAGTTTAAACAGCTTACAAGTCGCAGTTGGAACCCAGTCCACCTGAAGGCAGTGTCCCTGACAAACACTGCCCCATAATATATTTTCTATTTCTAGCATTAATTTGGTGCTAATTTGTTTTTAATAAAAACTACACTGATGTTAGTATTCATCAACACTCTATTCCAGCAAGTGATTGCCACTATCATATTCCATCCCAGCAAGGAACTTCCAACAGAACAAATGAAAAAAAATCAGCTATCTTTCAAAAACAATCATTATATATGCTGAAGTAACATGTAATTAACATGCTACAAAAAAGCATGTTTTCCTTGTTCAAAGGATTGTGCATATTAACCGAGGTATTAACCGAGAATGGTTTTGCTCTAAAGAAGATTAAATTTAGGATTCTATAATGAAAGATTGCCTAAAGTTTTAACGACAAATTAAGGTTGATACAATTGCCTGGAAATAGCACATCAGATAGGTTACTTTTTAATTTAAAAAAGTAAGGCATGAACCTTGGTTAAAACAAGACTTGTGGGTAACATTAAAAAAACAACTGTTGGACACACAAACTTCTGATAATATGATAGGCAACAACTACAAAATCAGATCTTTGGAGTAGTGCTGGGCTCAGAGGAGGTAAAAGAAATCTACAATCCCCCTCTTCTGCTCCAAGAGGGGGAGAAGTCCTCCTGACACATGAAAGGTAAAGTCACCCTGTGGACAAGTGCTTATATTAAAACTGGAATTCATACACTAAGTGTGCAAGGAGCAAAGTTGGGGTGCAGACATCTCCTGTTATGTCAGGGTTGGAGATCACCCGAGGTCATCATGAGTGTGAGTCTGAAGAAACAACAAACTATCACAAAGTTCTACAGATAGTGAAATTTTCATACTCAAAAATTTTAAATATACATGAAATGTGTTAAGAAATAAAATATGAATTCATAAATAAGGGCAAGTAATGGGAGATTATGAAAATAATAAAATTAAAAAAATAAGTAATATAATAAACATGATACATTTTCTAATAAAACCTCATTAGATAAGTTAAATAACATATTATATAGAACTAAAGAAATAGTGAATGTATTATCTTTGTATAATAACTTCTATATTTCATGTAATGATTAGGAATTCAAGAAAAGTAATTTTTTGGGCCAGATTATTATTTTATAATTTACTGACTCATTAATAGTCCCATGATTGTCTGAAAAGAGTAAAATATTCTTTCAAATGGAAATCACATACTTGGGAAATTACATACTTTTTGAAATCTTTGAAAATTTTCAATGAAGGTACATATAACCAATAAAAAATAGGTTATGTTTTCATTATGATAAATAGTATATATTAATTATGTTTAATTATATTATTTTAAAGAGGTTTTTAGTCTAAGACATACAAACATGTACATTAAGAAAAAGACTATTAACTTTTACATTCATAGAACCCTTTTTTAATTTTTACCTTCTGCTTATTTAAATTTTCAAATTTCCAAGGTAGTTTAATTCTGTATCTAAAATATTCACCATACTATAATATTGTTGCAAACTTATTATTAATTTGCCACATTTATATAAGAAGAGATAATACAGAATCAAAAAAATGAATGAGCATTTTAAAAGTTAGAAAGCCTTAAAAAGCAAATCCTAAATGTAAGCTATAAAGGAAGTTGTCTGAAAAATAGAAATCTTGGCTAGTCTGCTGGGATTGTTTGAAGTTTCATTAAAAAGTAATTAAGTTCTAGAAAAGATAAAGTTTTATCAGTGTGGTTTCATAAAATCAAGCTCATTATCTTTGATATCAAAATTATATCTCAGAGACTTTATAATGATCCCAAACCTGTCTATGAAGATAGTTTTGGTGCGGCACTAAATGGCAAAACGCTCACTATTCACAATCAAGGAAAATATTACAGAACAAGATGCCTAAGTTAAATTTCCACATAGAATTATTGCAAGAAATGTTCTTACTACAATACTCTTTTTAAATTACTCATTTTGAGGGGAAAGATAACCTAGCTTTACTTGAATATTGACTATCAGACAATAAGAACAAAAGAACTATGAGTTCCTAAAAAATTTTTTTGGAAACCCCAGTGTCCATTTTTATGAATTTATTATCAGTGTCTCAGCTCTGTCAAGAGTCTTGCAACTCCTCTAGGTGAAAGGTCTTCCCTTGGCACCATCTGCCATTCATTTATGTATTTTTTTTTTTTTTTTTTTTATCCTCACCTGAGGACATTTTTTCATTTTTTGTTCAGAGAGAGTGGGAGCGAGAGAGAGAGAGAGAAACATCGACGTGAAAGGAACACATCGAGTGGCTGCCACCCGCACGACCAACCAGGGCGGGGGACAAACTGCAACCGAAGTACATGCCCTTAGCGGGAACCGAACCCAGATCTCTCTGGACCGCAGGCCGACGCTCTAACCGCTGAGCCAAACCGGCCAGGGCTCATTTATGTATTTTTAATCCTTTGTTTTATTTCATATTGTGCTTCTGGGCAAGTTCCTGGAGAGGAATGTTTTAAGATATACGGTTATTAGTTTTTCAGAAAAAAAGATTCAAAATTTTAAAATAATATCAGGAAGAAATGGTTGCTCCATTTAAAATTCAGTGACATGTTTATATTGCTTTTAATTTTTAGGCTAACAGATCTAATAAATATACTACAATCTAACACCCTTTGATGTGTTTCTCTAAACTTCATGGAAAGCAAATTATTCATTATGTATTTACCATACCTCTGAAGAAAAAAGATACAGAATAGAAATAAATGTATATTTAGAAATTAGAAAGCTACATTTTAAAAGGAACCCACAAAACAAGCATTGATTAAACCATATAGTCTATGAATCATCAAAAATTTGACTTTGCTGTTACTTTCACTGATGTTATAAAGAGATATTAGTGCATTGCTGATTCTTATCAGCATCTTTTCTTATCCCTACAATAAAAACCCAGATGTGTGAGAATCCAGTCCACTGAATGGTTTCAAGCATCTCAATCAGCGTGAACCATTAGAATACAGAGATACCTCTCTTCTGTCTCATATTAGTCATGTTCCACATTTTAATACTCCCCTTTCCTGAGCAAAAAAATCTGGGAATAAGGATGGTCTCGGTGCATCCAGCACCAGAGTGGAAAAAATTACCTACTGGAAATGGAGGACCTGGTCCCTTCCAAGAAAACAAGAAATGCAGGCACTAGGAGTGTGGTTAGAAGGTGTGGGTAGAAGGGATCAATGGCTTCAAAGCATGAGGTACTTTGTGAACTCCCTTTAGTAAAAAACAAATAAATGACCAAAAATCAATAAGAAGTCTAGCCCCCCCCCCAATATTATACATATACCTAATGTTGAAAAGAGGGTTCAGAAAAATAACAATGATGTCTGTGTTAAATCTGGCCAGTGTCAAAATTTAATCGAATTGTAGGACATCCAGCTGGTGTCACAGAGAACTGCTTGATGTGGAAAAAGAATCCACACATCTTGTATCAGAAGTGTTGAGAGTGTGGTAGTTGTGTGAGTGTAAAGGAGAAACACACAGAAGTAAGTTTTCTTTACACCCACTTTTATCTTTTTCCAGTTATCCAATCCTATTCATTCTCCAAGGTACACATTCTGGAACTACTTCTTTCATGCAGTCTGCCCTGACTAATTTGGCTGTAGGGGAAGGGTGTGGAGTAGATAGTTTCAGAGAGCTTCACTAAAGATCAACTCTAAGTTTTGCCTTTGCATTAGTGAGGCAAGTGTGTATCCTTGTAATGATTATCCTTTTTATAATTCCTAAAGCAAGTCCATATGGAGTTTCAGTTTTTGCAATCAAAGAACTTTGAGTGATATATGCAGCTTTGGGGGATTGAAATATGACCAGTAGAAACTGAAATGTGCTGTAAATATAAAATACACACAGGATTGCAAAAGTTCAATATAAGTAATAATATAAACTATCAATATATTTCTATATTAAATACATGTAGACATAGTATTTGCCTGCATACAGTTAAATAAAATTATTTAAAAAAAAATTTTATCCTTTTCATGTGTTAACTAGAAAATTTTAAATTACATGTGTGGCTCACATGATATTACCTTAAACAACACTGATTTAAAATGATTTGTTTTTCCTAATTTGAAAACATGGAAATAAAAATTACTATTACCTGAAATTTAAGGAACTTACAGAAAAATTTACAGTTGTATCCTGTATATGTAGAACCCCTATCTGTACCTAGATCTTGATGTTTTAGAGAGTGTTTTCTGAGAGCTTTGTCTGTTTATGCTAGACAAGATTAGATTCATTCCTGCGTCATTCTCAGAAATGCAATTATATTTAAGTTAATGAAGATTAGGAAACAACAAAAATAATTACTTGACCATATATGCTCTATGTCAAATTTTTAGTGATTAAAGATTTAAAGCAGAAACAAGATTATTTTGTTTCATTCTACTTTAATCACTGAAAACATTTATATCTTTGAATGCAAGTCATTTTAATCTTTAGACTCAAGAACATAATAAGGTATTTCTGTTACAAGTTGTCATTTCAAATAAGGTAGTTTTTTTGCTAAGTTTCAGCATAAGATGAAAAGTTAACAAATTCTTGTCAGAGGATTTAGTATAAAATGAATCAATCTCTAAATACATTAAAACTATAAATATTTTATAAATTTCAGCTTAAAATTTTTACTGTGTACCAAAGAGAATTTATCATCAATAGAAACAATACTTACTTGATACTCTTGCAGGTTTTTTTGCTAAAAGAAAAAGAAAAGACAAATTCTGTTTAACTCAGATAAAATACAAAGAAATTATGCATCAGTGAACTATATAAAAGTTTCTAACATTTTTTACTTTTTCCTTATTGTCTAAGAGTTAATGAAGAAATATAACTCTCAATTGCTTAAGAACATGGATCTTTGAATATCTTAATTGCTTTTATGTGAGATATTAAAAAAAGCTATTAATCATTGAATGTGTCAAAAATGTTTATGGTTTTTAAACACTCTTATTAAAATCAGCAGGATCTTTTTTAAATTAAGTGTTTTGTTTTGACTATAATTATACCTGATTTGAGAAAATTACTTTGGATGGTATAATTAATCTAAATATTTTCTTTAAAGTTTCAGAAATTCATAAAAATATATCATTGAAAATTATTTTCTTTTCAAAGGTGAATAAAGACAAATAACTACCAACTCAACTGTAAAATCAAATCTTAGAAAGCAACATGCAAAATCAATTTAATTTTTCGGAACTATTTATTTATTAGTTTCAATAAGAGATTATAATTCCTTAAAATAATATGGTTTTCCATTAAGTTGTACGTATGTAAGACAAAGATATAAAATGAGATGATTGTCTCAAATACTATAGCAGACATTCTAACTTCTTGAAAAAGAAGAGGATTGGTAACATTTATATTCTACCAACATTTGTCTAATTTGAAAGACTAGGCTTGAAATTATTATTTTAAAGAAGTCTGAATTACATGATTTACTTTGAGACTTGTAGAGTTTCTAAAATAGACTTTATTCTGAAGTTTCTAAGAATTACAAATTTATAAAAATTAAGTAATGCCAAGAGAAAGATAAAAAAACAACAACAACATTTTCACTTGGGATCCTTATGTTTTCAGTGCTATTATAGCAACACACCTCATACATAAAATTGCAAAACAAATAAAATAATTCAGAAAGATACTTCAGTAAGTCTAATGTGTTATTATTTTTTCTTTAAAAATACTAGGCTTGGCTAAAAAGACAGGAACTTAGAAAGGACTCAAACATTTATTGTGATATAAGAAACTATCTGTTGAATGAAAGAATGAATAAAAATGTGCCTATACTCTCAACTAGCTCTGGGTTGGGCTTGTGCTTTCATACACAACAATTCTTTCCTGCTGTGTATTCATAATATAAAGATTTTAGAAATGATGTATGCACAGAGTGGGATCAGAAAGGAGTATCCATCCAATGTCTGAATCCCTTGCACAGCCCTCTAGTCATAGCTTTAATAGATCACCTCCTTGGGGACAATGTGGGGTACATTTTATCTTTAGGCTACTCTTTTGGGTACAAGGCTTCCCCTTTTATTTGTCACAGTGTTATAGGAGGATAAAATATGATTGAATAGGCTTAACTGTTAAGCATCATACTGACTTGGAGCCAATTCCTGAATCTACCATGTAAACACTCTGAGATGTTAGACTGCCTTTCATTACACTTGCATCATCTTTAAACTGGGCATGATAACTGGTCCTGTACTAAGGTTTAAACGAACTAATAATAGAAAAGGATATGGCTATGGATTTTCTAAGTAATTGGTTTCTTCTCATTCTTCTTGCTGATAATCTTAAAAGATGTTAACATTTTGGAAAAAGTTCCAACATACAAACTGTGTTCCTATATCTTTCTACAAATTTGGTTTGTTCTCTTATTCTAAATTTTACTCCTCAATATTACTGATAATTATATGTGTAAATTATTAATTATTTTATGTCTAAGTTATGTCTAAAAATGTCCTGCCATTTCAGGTATACATACTACAGTAAGCAGCAACAGAGAACTAGTGAAAAACAAGACCACTCCCCCCCCCTTATACACATAGAGATCTCTGTATTTACTATGATTGAACATACTTGCTCAATCAAACAGGAGTGAGATGGAAACCAATATTTAGTGAGTGACAACCAAATATGTAATGGAATTGTTACATGTTATTTCATTTAATATTTACAACAAGCCTTTGGGGGAAGTCGTTATTCCTGTTCTATAGACGAGGAAACTGGGACTCTGAGCAGTTAAGAAATGTTCCCAAATGTCACACAGTTAGATAGAGGCTCAAATTTGCATATTGTTTCAACAGATCTGTGTACCTCCTCTGGAAAAGTAAATATTTACCTGATTCTCTGACTTCTGAAGTTTCCTCTTTAGAAAAGAAAAATACAATAGGGAAAAATGAAAAAAAAAAAAAGAAAGAAAGAAAGAATCGTTTTTTATTTAAGTACCAGACAATTGAGAATCAACTGCAGATATTTTCGATTGAATTCTAATAGTAATGACAATAGAGGCATATACTCAAAATGGCAAAAAAACATACTGATAGCTAATCTTTCTGAAAACTGTACCTGGAAATCTATTTTGGAAATAGAACCATTTTACAAACAAACTTAAAAGAGTTATTCACATATGGTAGAATTAATCAATTCTAAGTTGATTGGTTGGTTTTCTTAATTATAAATAAAAAATTACAAATTATAAATCTCCATTACATAAACCTTTAACTTGATCTTCATATATCCATGCATCATACATTCATTGACTATATGTATAAAGCAACTTCATGTACAAGACTTACAAAATGCAATGGGTGGAATTGTGGGATGAGGTTGAAAATATCACAGAAATAAACTCAACTCATGGTGACTGCAGTTGGCGTAGTGAAACAAGATATAAAATGTTATTTATGCTTAGCCTATGATAATGTAGAACCAGTGTTCTGTTTTATTTCTTAAGTAAATTTATAGACTAACAATATTTAAAAATATAACATGTCAGGTTTTTAAAAATACATCTTTCCTCACAAATCAGCTAAAGTGATAACATATTCCATAAAACTAATACATTTAATTATCAGTCGTACATAACTTTTTTAGAAGCTAGTTTAAAATTCAAGAAAAATGGATTCAAATATTTACAATAATTAAGACAAAATAAATAATGCTTCATAAATTAAACATTATTTTCAAATGATTGTATTTCATATTAGCATTCTAGTTTTGACTTTCAAAACTAGAATCTATAGAGAAGAAAATTGTAGCTGCATTTGTAAGAATATGTCATAACACTCGTAAGAAACCAGGTTAGTCCTTGCCATTTAAAAACTTTAGATACAACTTCTAGATACACTCTTGATTGAAAGCACATATTTTTACCCCAGGGTAGTCTGGATCATAATTTCACAGTATTAAATAAATACTGCATTTTTATAAAATTATATAACATTCATAAATTTTAAAGATTTCATAAACTGTTGCATTTTTATTATTTGAAACATCAAAATTAAACAATAATTCTAAAATACTAAAACAACTTACCTTTCAATTTTGAAAAAAAATAAATAAAAAGCTAATACGTTAAAATTAAATAATTGAAGACAGATATTATGTGTTCTGAATTTTTCTTAACCCAGTAGTAACTAGTAGAGGGAAGTCCATACTGTGTTTACTCAGGACATCCTGATAAACAACTGAAAGTATATAAAAGAAAGATGTAACCACTTTATTCTGCACTGGTTATTAGTTATCATGGTAAATGTGTTAATTTCACAGGTATGACAACAAAAAATCATTTTAGGCATTTCTCATATATCCTGATATGGTATAATATATGTAATAGGTGCTCAACTAATACATGTTTAAGGATTAATAAATACAATATACACAATACTTTCTCAATCAGAATCATTTGTATTGTTAATGGCATAATGGTTATTGCATTAATATATTGTACTTTTTGACTGCATGTATAATGCAAATAATTATACATTTAAAATAATTAAATAGCAAGTTCTTAAAATTCTAAAATGGTGCACTTACTTAAAGTTGGTTTGTCTAAAAAGTAAAAAAGAAAAGAAAATTAGTGATAATTATTTATCTATAGATAAAATATCAGCCATTTTTACTTCCTATTTCTGTTTGTTCAAGTTAAAATAGCCAAAGGCTAAACTTATAATTAAAATGAGCAATAAGCAATGCATTTTGTGTAATTTTTAAGTCATATCCCCAGTGAAATCCCCAAATGAGAAGTTGTAAATCTTCATGGTCTCTCCTTTATTCTGTTGAAACTTTGCCTTTGATGTGATGCAGTATGAATGCTCACAGTAATCTGAACTCCTTCCTGTTTCTGAATGGCATAGAAATGTGCATTCTGTCACTCTCTTTACAGAATACATATTAACATTAATTAATATTAGCTATTTATATTCTCCCAATTTAGTGTTTGAACGAAGAAGCTAACTTTATTACATCTTAGGAAGAATAAATAAGAGGTAGGTGAAAAGCGCAAAGCTATACCATCAAAATGCATGACCTCTTTCTCCAGTATAACTTGTCTTCTGAAGGTATTAACTAAAAGCATTAATTATTCAGTCTCATATCTCAAGATCTATTAATTCATTAAAAAGTAGCCAACATTTGTTCATGATTTTGAAGAATTTGAATCATCCCAAATTAGGTCAACTAATTAATTAACAGTAGGCAATACAAATTAATACAACTTTATTTAAAGAATAATTTAAAAATCTATAAAAATTACATTGAATATAACATTTTACTAAAAAATGTTATTTTAAGGAATTTTACCACAAGATTAATTCACAAAACTAGATAGGTAGATATATTTATTATTGTATATTATTAAAGAAAGCTTATTAGACAACTCAATCATATATCAATCAGAGACTAGTTAAGTAAAATATGTACAACTACATAAGATAATGCTATTAATGAGGTAAATTTTTATCTACTAATATAAAAATATCTTCAAAATATACTCTTAAATATAAAAATTGAGGGAAAGAGCTATTTATACTATATCATGATTTGTATAAATAATGGCAATATATATTATTTGTATATATGTATGTGTGTATGTATTTATATATACATTGCTAGAAGGCTACATTAAGAAATAACAGCCCTGGCCAGTTTGGCTCAGCAGTTAAAGCATCTCCTGTGGACCAGAGAGTCCTGGGTTCTGTTCCCGCTAAGGGCATGTACCTCAGTTGCAGTTTGTTCCCGTCCCGGTTGGGGTCGTGTGGGTGGCGACCACTCGATGTGTCTCTCTCACGTCGATGTTTCTCTCTCTCTCTTCCCTCCTCTCTCCCTCCTGCTCTATCTGAAGATAAATGCAAAAATGTCCTCGGATGAGGATAAAAAAAAAATAACTGAGATTACCTATTGGATATTATTAGATACTTTGGGAGTAGGAACTGGTATAATTGGAAAAGACACAGAAGAGGGAGGGATATTTTCTCAATCTACTACATGCCTTAGTGTTTGAACCATGACAAATATTATATATTTCAAAAGTTGATTAATATTCTTAAAGTAATTAAACTAGTACAGAATGGGATAATTTCTATTTTAAGAAAATATATATTGTTGAAATTCATGATTAGTTTTCAGTGAAATATTGTATGTACAATTTGATAGGATATTTTACAATACTATAGACAGTGAATCAATGTCATAAATATAAATGATATTAATATTGACAACAGTAGATTCATATTTTGAAAGGGTCTTGTGAATATAAAAGAAAATACTATTTTGTTAATACTGCTGTTTTAAAATAGCATGTTTGGCGATCCATATATATTGGTTATAATATCAGCAATATATTTCATTGTCAACATTATTATAACCCCATGTCAAATAAACTAGATTTTACCACAGAACCACAAGACTAAGTACTCCCAGAAAATAAAATGCAAAGCATTTTTATGCTTTACTTTAATTTTCAAATTTAATAAGAATAGTGAATTAAGACAATGTAAACCAAAAATGCAAAAACACCTGTTTTTATAGGTGGAGATTCTTTTTCCAGATGTTCAACTTTCTCTAGAGAGAGAGAGAGAAATAAAAATTAACTGGCAATCTGTGGATTGTTTGTGTAGCTTTTCTTATTTATTTATTTGCAGGCTATCCTCATTGATATGGGAAGCATGCTTCCAAAGTCATTTGCATATAACTTGGAACACAGAAAGCATACTGCTACAGAAACACATTAAAAACGAGGTCAGGTTCATTCCCAGGGCATTCTGTAAAACAGTTGTGAAGGCACTAGCCCTCTTGGGGCCATGTGGTATAAAAAGAAGAGGACAGACTATGACATAGAGGGGAATAATAAGAAGAGGGTTTTTCTTTCTTTGCTGAAGATTGGGTCATTCCTTGGGGATATTTTAAAGCAGAAGACATTTGCCTTTGGTGTATTACAAGCTCCTTTTTTACCTTTCTGACTCCTTCTAGTTCCCTTCTTTCTGGGTCAGAAGCAATTTGGTACTGGACATTTGTTTTTTGTTGAAATGTCTATCTAGACCTGCCCTATTCCAGAAAATACCTCATTTGTATTTGTATTTTCCTGGACCATACACACTTTCTTTTCAGGTCCAGTTAGAATTCTCATAGATGAATGTAAACTAAGTCTAGGACATGACAAATGAAATAAAAATGTGTATTGATATCCCTCTTAGTCCTCTGAAAAATATTTGAATTGGAAAAAGAAATAGGAGATCACTCTTACATAGAAAGTAGAATTTCAAATGAAGCCATGTAGGGTAGGATATTTTGAATAAAGTTGAGAATATTTGGAAATAGAGATCATTGCCAAGTATTAATTCTTTCTAATCACCTCCAGGGTTAGTATTCCTGGCTATTATTGACATTTACCCATCTTTTGTTTATCCCCAAAGGATGGGGAACCATCCTTTGGTTCCCCAAAATGGTGCACCAACAGTTAAGGAGGTTTGAAGATGCGAGACCCAGGCTGTCATAAGACTAAATTGGATACGTGTAAATTAGGGATTGACAGCATACAAGAGCAAACATTTATGAACTTAGTTTGCATAAATGTTAATATTAAATAAATACCCAAAATAAAAGAAAATTAAGAAGTTAATATGCAAGTTATTAAACTGTCATAGTAATAGGAATACAATAGCATAATAAATTATAGTAATAATACTATAAAATGTTTTTCTCAAAATACATGGAACAGGTTCTAGGATGTGAATATTTAGGCTCCATACATTTGTAGCATATCTCCTAAATAACTTATCTATCCTCCTATCTGGTCTCATCAAATTCATCTTTGGACCTTGTCGATCTATTTTCATACAGGAGCCAGAAAATATATGACCAACAGCTAAGCTTTCATCTAAGCTTTTATTTCACAAATATATACCATTTAAGGACCATCATCACAATTTTGTTACAATCTTGGATGTATTTATTACCTTTGTGACAATGGGCAAATGTTCATGCCTTCCTGAGCCCAATAGTCAGCTTTTAAACTCTCTACAACTGTAATAATCTCTGTGTCACTCCTGAACAATAAAATGGCTGATCTTTAAAGTCCACACCCATGAGAAAATTCCATGATTTTCATAAACAAATCGCAAAATGTTTATAATTTTATGGATTTCTACATACCAATGAATACGTACAATATAATAAATGCTTCTTAAAGCAAACAAAACATTATGTGGCTCATAATACTAATAATAGTATAGAATTTCTTATTTTTTTGTATTTATTATGTATGTTTAAAAGATGCTCATCTAACCTAACTTTTTAGTGTTTTTTTTAATAGCTCATATGGACTCACTGTTTTAATATTAATAGTAGTGATACAACTTCCAGATATTTCTTCTGTATAATTTTAGTTAACTATTAATTAGTAGTAAAAGAAAAGGATGTTAAATCAAAGCCATAGCAATAACATTAATTTATTAGCTATATAGGTATTTTAGTCTTAGGCAACACTAAAAATAACAATTAAAAAAAAAAGCAAATTGCTAAAGTTGAAAGACCAAGCAATACTCTTCAGGTTTTATTCTTTTGATCTCTTACTTGCTGATTTAGGCTTGACTGTGGAGACTAGAGAAAAATAAACGCCATATTGATGAGTACAAACCATGGAAAAAATAACTCTTTAGCATTTATACTTAATTTTCTTAGGTTTTAGATTTCCTTCTTATCTTAAGCTTAGTCCATTTTCTCTGGGGCCCTATAATTTTACTGTCAATAAATAGATTAATCACACTGCTAACGAAAAACTAAAACACACAAAATGTATGTAAAATTTAAAACAATTGATGCATTTGGAACACAAACACATTGGGCTATTTTCTCTATAATCCTCAATTATCCACGTAACTAAATGAGATACTCAGAAGGCCATATTAATATCTTAGGGTGAAAATTAGGGGCATGTTAACTGAAATTACGAACTTAGGCAATGGTTTAAATAGAGTATAATTGTCATAAAAGGTAATGTGAAGTCGCCTTATGGGTTGTTTTCTTTCTCATGTAATAATAGCCTATAATTTCTCTAAATAGTTCTTTTATGTGTTCTATTACATTTTTATCTGAGAAACTGTATTTACATACTTATTATCATGATTATCTCAGTTGAAAGAAATTACTTCACAGACATTATTATTGAAATTATTTTTAATAAGAGGTGGAACTCTATTAATGATCAAGTGGGTAGATTTCTATCACGGAATTAAATGGTGGAGATCCAGTCTTTCAAGATGTCAGTAGGAATGGAGACTCAGTTTTGTTCATCCTTACAGAACTGCAAGAGTGCATGCAATTCTTTATTTTTCTCACATGAAATAATAAAGGATAGACTGTTTATTCCTTTAATATTACATATTCTGCTGATCATCCTTTAGGGCAGATTTTAAAAGTTATATAACCACGTAACTCTGTAGAGTTCTCATGAGAGGATATTATTCTATATAGTGCATAAATAATAGATGATTTCAGTTTTTTTGTGTCTTTAAAATTTGAGAAAATGTGATTTGGAGATAAGATTGAACACCTACTAGTACATGATCATTAATGCTATTACATGGATTTCCTCATGAATTGTATGTAAACTTAGGTCAATCACACTTTAAAAAAATAAAATTGTTACTCCAGTTTTCCAGTGTTAATTTTGTTGAGTATGGCTTTAGTTATTTACAGGAATTTAGAATCTTAGTATTTATGCACTAAAAATGTGCAAACTTCAGTGAAGATGTATGTGTATACCCACATAACAAAGAACCGATTCATAGAAGAAAAATATGAAATATCTATTTACCTGTTTTTTCTATTGTAGTAGTTTTTATCTGCTTGACACCTTTTTCTTCTGTGATAGGAAAAAATGTTATCACAAGTAGAAATTTTAAATGTGTCAATACAAAACAATGACATATTTCAACCTTGATATTTTGTATTCTCTTTGAAATAACACCACTACTGAGAAAAACAGCTGTTTCCTTAACAAAATAGCAAGTGATATCTTGATTTAAATTGGATGGAAGCACAAACAGAACTTGTCCATCTGCACATGTCCTTTGCAGCTATCTTGCCATAAGAGATTTCCTAATGAAAACCAGCCCTTAACCTGCCAACACACCCCTTATCCCTTGCCTTTACTCTATTTCACTGTATTTGTCTACATAGAAGTATTGTTTTATAAAACATGTATCCCCTTTTCATTATTGAATTAGAATAGGAAGAAGCAATTTTCTATCTTTGCTGTGCAAGGTGCCTCCCTGGGAACACAGGATTAGCCTGGGAACTCAAGTTTTTTATGGTGTAAAGCTGGGGCAGGGCAAAAGTGGTACATTTATGGGATGTCTTCTGTTCTCTATGTTTTTATTGACATATTGAAAGATTTGGGTCAAAGTAGAGAGATTATTACAATGATCCTATATAAAATTAAACTATTCAAGTATTCAGCATAAGAGTCAATCAGCTGGTAAAATATCCAAATGGGACAGCTTTATTGGGAAAAAAATGTAAAGAGTATGATTATTATTACTGAAATAAAAGAAAGGTGTATTTAGAGGGTAACGCATTTGTCATACACTTGAAGACCAAAATCTCCCATTCTCTCTGTAATTTTACCAGAAATGACTGATATCAGGAATAGTGAAGAAAATAACAGGTTTTCATTATTCTTTAAAAATTGTTTCTGAGGTTTTGCTTATGTTGAAATAGACAGCTATTCTCTCCTTCCCACACTCCAGCTCTGTTTTCTTTATTTCTACGGTTTCTGTTGTTGATGTCTCACATTAAAAAAAAAAAAAAAAAACATAAGCAAATAAAATCATCCTGACTCAAACCCATTGTAAACCAATTCTTTAAAGTAAAATTTTAAAAATGTAAGCAAAAGTTTTTCTAAGATATGTTTAGAGAAAGTATGTTTTAAACTTTTTAAAGATTTGGGACAAACCATATTCACAACATTGGGTAAATAATTCAGCATGGAATGAAGTACAAAATTCTACATAATAACTGAGTTTTGGGGCTGACTCAAAATTAAATTCTTATTTAATTAACTTAAATTAAATTAAAACTTTAATAGAGTTTCTCTTCTTAAATAAAAACTAATTAATAAACTCATCTTGTTATCTTCTGTATTTATCTTTATGATCAGAACACATTGGCTTACTTCTATTTTGTCCAAAATGTAAGACCAGAAATAAAAAGAAAGGAAGAAAGATGAAAATGGAGTAAGGAAAAAAGGAGGACAAGAAGTAGACAGAAATGTTGATTTCCTTTTCTTGTTCTGTAGTCTGAGATGGTCACGTTTGAATAAGCCAATCTGAATTACAAACATTTCTAAGGATGTCTTGCCCCAAACAGAACAAGACAAAATAACATATAGAGCCTATTCACCCCAGTGCTGGCAATGATGTGTTTGTGCTTAACTATGTCTCTGACAGGAAGGAAGACTACCTGTGTAGTTACTTGGGACTGGTCAAGTCCTTAGTACAAAACACACTGTGAAGATGACTAAAATTGATGTTCTAGAATCTGGATGACTCAAGACATGAATCTTATCTAATAATTTTATAATTGACACTAATCTCTTCACTCTGCTAAAACTAAAACATTTAGAGGCAATTTGATACGACAAATACCACCTGCAAAATACCTGGTTTACCATGAGAAACAGTCTTTTCTGGTTTCACTGTATCTTGTTCTAAAAATAATAAAAAGAAAATCTTTTCAGGTGTTCAGCTTTATAAACTAACACACAGTGAATTTTCTCTGTGACTTAGGCCAATAATTTGTTAAGTAGACTATTTCCATAACTGTGCCCATGGAAAAAAAAACTATTCTTAATGTTTCATGTCATCCTAGTTTACATGAAAATCTTAAAGGTTTTAGTTGCATAAAAATCATATACCAAAATTAGTATTTACATTTAAGTACCCATAATATCCAAAGATCAGGCTATAATACAGCATCAATACTGAAACAGAGAGCTTAGACAGTGGTTGGAATAGAGTACAATGGTCAAATAAAGTATAATAATATGAAAATATATATTATTAAAAATATTTCAAAAATTTCTTGTAAAAGATTCTATATGAGCATTATAGATAAAATTCATATATACACTGTGTATTTGCAATTTTTCAGATGAAGCTAAAATTTTTATTTATAAAAATAATAACATGCATTTACATTACTGCAAAACTATACTATTTAACAATAAAGTTTTAAATGGTATTAAGACTAACTAGCAATTTTAAAGGGTATTAGGTTCCTGGTTAAAAAAAAAGGGGGGGATAAGAGTGGGGGATATGTAAAGTATTTATATCTGGTAATACATGCTAATCTGCGATGAATAAATATAGTCATAAAAATAAATCAGAAAACAATAGCTAGGCCTCTATGAGGCTTGTTACATTAAATATATATTGTTTATAATAGCAATTAGATTTAAGGTTATATAGTCAGTTGCTAGGTAAGATCTGGCTAGAATTAAATGGGTAATATAATATAGTGTATATATCTAGACTTGGATTCTTGAATTTGTTGATATTGTAGAATCCTGCTGTGTAATTTTTCTATAATGAAGAAATCACTCCCATAGAGCCTGAGGGTTTTTGTAACTTGCCTCAGGTAAATAGCTAGATGGTACCAGAGCTAGGACATAAACACTAAATAGCAATGTAAAATTGGAAAATCATCCTGATTTTAGGTCATTGTTAACTCTTAATAAAATGATTGTTAGTCTGAGATAATCTCTTACTGGGAGCACCCAGGATTTTGAGTAAATCAGATATGGGCAGAATCCCAGCTCCAACATTTATTAACTTGAAAATCTTGAAAAAATAACAATTTTTTAACTTGGTCTATTGAGTTGTTTCCACAGATATTAAATATGAGTAATAATTGTCTTGTTTCATGTCTCTCATAGTTATATGATGAAAATAAAAATTCTGTTCTAGTCCTGAACTCATAGAAGGTATTTAATAACTATCAACTATATGTAATTATATATAACAATAATTATTGTCCTCTTTCCCTTCAAATCTTAGTAGTCTATGATTTTGCGATTTTATGACTCTGGTGTGTTATCAGAAAGAAACCTACAAATTAAACATGATCATACTTGGTTTTGAAGAACCCCAAGAAATGCTTCCTAAAAACTTGAGTCTCTTCTGAAGCCCATTTAAAGCCACATCTTTATATCTTTGCCTATGGGATATCCCCATTCTCAACTTATCCAGTACTATAAAACCATATTGATCAATGGAGTAGAAAAAATAATGAGGATCTGGGAGACTTTATGTAAACATCCACTGGTGGGTGGTAAGCCTCTTTTAGTTCTAAAATGACAATATCAGCTCCATCAATCAGAGAATAAAAATATTAATACCTGATTTTGTTTCCTTTTTTACTTGAGGCTCTGGAGAGAAAACAAAATGCAGAAATTTAAAAGTCTGAAAAAACAAACTAGAGAACAAATTCATTTCTGGAAATTATTTTGTTTACTATAATTGAAAAAGCAGAATTGCACTAGAAATTATTCCAGTTTCATGCTAGTTTCTCAACGCTGGGCTATTAAACACACAGTAAGAACCATGCCATGTACTAAGTTGTTGCTACTGCTAATTGATTTTAACCTGAATTTTGTTTTCTCAAGATGATTATTGTGGAAAGTAGTAACAATGTCAACATAAGATAATTTGACGAGAGTTGGAAGAGTTTTGTGTTTTTTAAAAAAATATGTTTTATTGATTTTTTTTTTGAGAGAGGGAGAGATAGAAACATTGATGTGAGAGAGAAACATCAAATGGCTGCCTCCTGCACGCCACCTACTGGGGATGGAGCCTGCAACCTGGGCATGTACCCTGACTGGGAATCGAACCTGGACCTCTCAGTTCATGGGATGATGCTCAATCCACTGAGCCACACCTGCCAGGAGGAAGAGTCTTTTTGAAATAGATATAATAGGGCACTTAAGTGACTTAGAAATTTGCACAAATAGTGTTATGGCTTGGATTGTGTTCCATCAAAAGATATGTTAAAGTGTTAACCCCAGTACCCCACAACGTGGCCTTATCTAGAAATAGAATTGTTGCAGATGTGATTAGTTTAGGTAAAATGAAGTCATACTGGAGTAGTGTGGGTCCTTAATCCAATTCGACTGATGTCCTTAAGGAAAAGAGAAACAGGGATAGAAACACACAGGAAGATGTCTATGTGCTGATGGAGGCAGGGACTGGAGTGATGCTCCTACAAGCCAAGGATCACTAAGGATTTCTGGCAAATATCAGAAGCTAGAAGAGGTAAGAAAAGATTCTCCTCTATAGGCTTCAAAAGAAGTGTGGCCCTGCTGGCATTTTGTTTTGGGACTTGTAGCCTCTAGAAATATGAGAGAATAAAATGTTATTGTTTTAACCTACCCAGCAGGTGGTACTTTATTCCACCCTTCAAGGAAACATAATTTTGGTACTTGGAAGTGGGGTGCTGCTGTAATAAACACCTATAAATACTGAAGTAGATTTGGAGTTGGGTAATGGATTGAGGCTGGAAAATTTTTGAGGCACTTGATATAAAAAGCCCAGATTTCCTGGAAAAGACTATTGGCAGAAATATTGATGTTAAAGAATATTCTGCTGAAGCTTTAGAAAGAGTTGAAGGAACTTATAGAGCAACCTTCTGTCTCCTTTGAGAATACATATGCTATCATGAACAGAATATTGTTAGAAATAAGAATGTTAAATGTAATTCTATTGAGATCTCAGAAGACAATGAGAAACCTGTTATTGGATACTGGAGGAAGGGTGATGTTTGGTATAAAGTGGCAGAGAACTTGGCTAAATTGTGTTCCTTTGTTGGCTGGAGGGTAGAATTTGTAAGCAAAGAAAATGGATATTTAGCTGAGAAAATTTCCAAGCAGAGTATGAAAGAGTCAACCTGATTTCTCCTTGCTGCTTAGAATAAAATATGAAAGGGAAGATAAGTTGAAGAATGAACTATTAATCAAAAGGACCCAGCACCTGATGATTTGGAAAATTTTCAACCTGTCTAAATAGCATGCACTAGAGACAGGGCCAATGGTGTGGCTGGACAAGCTTTTGCTAAAGTGGGTAAAAAATAAATGTGTGACTCATGGATCCAATTCACCATCTCAGCAGAAGGCAGCAATCGAGATGTGGTGATCCAGGAAAGATCTGTGGAGGACCTTCTTGTTCAATGGCTTGGACCCCTATTAAGTGAAAGCAAGACTTGTCATATTTTTGAGACTATTATATAAACAGAAGCAAATACAACCTTGTTAGGAAAGGAAGAGATGGGATGAAATAAAAGAATAACAACTCCAGGGCAGAACATTGGATTCAAACCTGGGCTTATAGAACCTCCTCATGTGGAGAGGGCAGGCCTGCCATCTAGGTGGTTCAGGAGGGCAGGACCACACCCTACAGGCTCACAGGACACAGTAGTGAGCCAAAGAGGATTGTCTCAAGCTTTGAAATGTAATGGAATTTTTCCTGCTATGTTTTGAATTTACTTGGAACCCGTGACTCCTTTTTTTTTTCCTTTCCTATTTCTCCCTTTAGGAATGGAAATGCCTACCCTATTTCTGTCCCACTGTTTTATTTTGGAAGCAGTAATTTGTTTTCTGATTTTATAGGTTCACATATGGAGAGGAATTTTCTGCAGGAAGAATCATATTCTGAGTTTCATGCATAACTGATTTACATAATGAGATTTGGGACTTTGAACTGATGAAATTTTGGACTTGATTTTGGAGTTGATGCTGAAATTGATGAGACTTCAGGACTGTGGAATGGGGTGAATATATTTTGCACCATGTGAATGACATAAAATTTGGAGAGGTCCAGAGAGCAAACCTCTGTGCATTGAATTGTACCTGTCAAAAAGATATGCTGGAGTCCTAATACCCAGGACTTCAGAATGTGACCTTATTTGGAAAAAGGATCATGATAGATATAATTAATTAGGAATTTGTCATATGGGTGTAGGGTGGGTCCTTAATTCAATATGACTGGTGTCATAAGAAGAAAATAAAAGGTACAAAGATAAAGATACAAAGAGAGACAATGTCCATGTGATGACAGAAACTGAGATTGGAGTGATGCTTCTACAAGCCAAGGAACATCAAGGATTGCTGACAAGCACCAAAGCCAGAAGACACAAGAATTCTTCTTCCCTATGAGTTTCAAGAAAATCATGGTCCTGTTGACAACTTGAGTCCAAACTTCTAACTTCTAGAACTATGTCAAAATAAATTTCTGTTGTTTTAAGACACCTAATTTGTGGAATTTTATTACAGCAGCCCTACAACCCTAATACAGTTATGGAACATGAACCAAAATATTGACTGTTATGAGACTATGAATTCTCTTTGTTCTTTTTAAAAGTTTCTGCTGCCTCCTAGAGCCCTTAGAAATTTTTATCTACTCAGGAGCACCCCCTCCAAAAAAGAGAAGAGTGAGAGCAGCTGTTTTTCTAACAGAATGTTTATGTCCTATATCAGCAAATAAAATCAGCAAAAATAGTGGTTTTGTAGGACTGAACTCAATTAGTCAACTGTTTTTTCTAAACCATATAAATTTGTCAGTTTTTGTTTTTCCCCTATTAACAGATAGTACAAAATATATACTATGTTTGTTTTATTATAAGAAGTTGGTCAAGGGTAAAATTTTGGTATAATATTTACAGTAGGACACAATATTTGCAAAGATGCACTATTCATTATAAATATGCAATTCAAGTATGAATTTATACATAAAATATACATACCTGGCTTCTCTTCTTTTTTTACTTGCGGCTCTGAAAATATACACAGTAATAATGATGACTATATAAAGATATTTATTTCCTGTACTCATGTATACAGGAGTGAGCCAAAGTAGGTTTACAGTTGTTTTTATGGAAAATAATACAATCATTAATAAATAATAATAGAAGAATAAACTTTCGTGTACTCACAACTGTAAACCTACTTTTGTCCACCTATATCATTTACATATTATTAAATTTTTAAATATGCCATGTTAATTTTCTTTTTCTTATTGCAGCAAATTAATACAAACAAAAGTTCTTCATTGTCAATTGTAAGAGTTATTTTATGAAAAAATATAATGTGAAGTAAAAATTTAATGAGAAGTTAATTAAAGGTACTGGTTTGTCCCTCCAGTGAATAAAAGATGAAGGAAAATTTTAGCATAGCATATTCTCAGAAGACTTAGGATAATAGGCACACTGTCTTTACAAAATAATTAAGTCTTGGATTTAAGCAAAATACCCAACAATGGAATCATAAGATGATTAAAAGCATGCATTTAAGATTTGTTGTATTTATTTATTTATTTATTTATTTATTTATTTATTTATTTATTTATTTATACATGCACATGACATACGTGGAGGCTTAGGCTTGACTTCTTTGCCTAGAAAAAGTTAAAAAAATTATTAAAGACTGAATCACTCAATTGAATTGACAATTATTGAGTTGTCACTGAATATGATGGAACATTAAAATTTGAAAATCTGTCTGGCCAGTATGGCTCAGTGGTTGAGCATTGACCTATGCACCAAGAGGTCGCTGGTTCGATTCCTGGTCAGGACACATGCCCAGGTTGTGGGCCAAATCCCCAGTGGGGGGCATGCAGGAGGCGGCCAATCAATGTTCTCTCTCATTGATGTTTCTATCTCTCTCTCCCTCTCCCTTCTGCTCTCTCTAAAATCAATAAAGGAAAAAAAAATAAAAAATTGAAAATCAAAATCAAACAATATAGACCTCAGCTATTCTTTATTGAAATTTTATGGGATATGTAATTTAATGTTCATGCCAAGTTACTAATTAAAAAATTGTTTTAAATAACAAAACTCTTAGTTTAATTTTATTGCACCATTAAAAAATAATTTGTTCACAAACTCTTGTGTGCAATTTTATATTAAATTTTCAATTTTATATTAAGATAAACTTTTTGAGACATTACTTTTAACCCTTCAGTATTCAAGATGAAAAATCCAAGCCAATTTTATTTATTTATTTAAAATATGTTCTTACTGTTTTTTTAGACAGAGAGTAAGAGAGTGAGAGATAGAAACATTGATGTGAGGGAGATACATTGATCGGCTGCCTTCTGCATGCTCCCTACTGGGGATCGAGCCCAAAACTCAGGCATGTGCCCTGACCAGGAATAAAACTGGGACCTCTCAGTTCATGGGATGACGCTCAATCCACTGAGCCTAACTGGCCAGGCCCAAGACAATTTTTAAAATTTTCCATGAACATTATCAATATGTTATCTGTCCCAGTATAATACATTAAAAAACAATTGCTGCTGAATTTAGAATTCTTATGACTAGAAATATCATTTGCTTTTATGGCATGAGGAATCTTAGTACAGGGGTTGGTAAATTTACTGTGACAGATCAGACTGTATATGTTTCTGGATTTAAGGCCATATGATCTTTGTTGCAACTATTCAGTTCTGCTGTGGTAATACAGAAGCAGTCATAAGCAACATGTAAATGAATAAAAATGGCTGAGTTACAATAAAATTTTATTTACAGAAACTGGTGGCCAGTGCATAGGCCATTGTTTGCCAAACTTTGCTTAATCCATAGTCAGTTTTAATTTTCTTTTTGTTTTTTTGTTTTTATCCTAACACAGATTGTGACAGTAAAAACAAAGAAACAAACAAATCTCCTTTGATTCTGTCTTCTTTTGTACTTGCCATCCAATACCCTTCCATCACTGCTCAACTCAGGTTCTAAGATTGCCACCTTTTTTTGCTTTTTGTTTAACTCTTAGCTCCCATTTCATCATTAATTCACTACAATCTAGCTTCTGATCCCACCATTCTACTCATCAGGCCTCTCTGATCACCAGTTCTACCCTACCTGCCAAGACCAATGAACATGTTCAACTATATTGATCACTTTCTCCTTTTTAAATCTCTGTTAACTTAGCTTCCCATAAGGATATACATAACATATTCTGTTGTAATGGAATAAATATTAATACTGCCTTTTTGACTCTTAAAAATGTGTTAGTGACTTCTACTTCTAGCTAAGATGAAATAGCAGAGACCCAATTAGTCTTCACACTTGAAACTATAGAAAACAGACAAAATATATAAAACAATGGCTTTAAAGATATGGACATCGGACAACAAAGGACAGTGATCCTTAAGTGATAGTAAACAAATAAAGTGCACCCTATAATTCTTCCAGCTTAGTGTCCTGAGAGAATTACAAGGCCTCAGTGAGTGATGGAGATAATTAAATGGAGCTAGAAATCCAGAAAGGCCAAGACAGGTCAGAGTAATGTAAAGTAGAGAGCTGTAGAAAGAAGGAAGAGAGGGATAGAGAGATAAAGAAAGTTCTAGAGATTGGTAGAAGGCCCCCTTAAGTCTTGAGAAGAGCACTGACCAGCATGTGCATACAAAGAAACCGAGGCCAGGATAGAAACAATGGAAAGAACACTATAGCTTTATATAGCAGGTGCTGATGTTAGGTAGTGTTAGTCCTCCAATTTTGTTCTCTTTGTGATGGCTACTCTAAATTTTTCCCATTTCATATAAAATTTAAAATCAGTTTGTCAATATTCACAAAATACCTTGCTCTGTACAGTGACATTTGGAAGATTAACCAATCATATTTCTTTTTGAGAATGCACCCCTATGTTCACTGCAGCATTATTTACAATAGCCAAAATATGGAAGCAACTTAAGTGTCTATCCATAAATGAATGGATAAAGAAATGTGATACATATATACAATGGAATATTTCTCAGCCATAAAAAAGAATGAAATCTTAGCATTTGTGACAACATAGATGGACATACAGAGTATTATTCTAAGTGAAATAAGTCAGACAGAGAAATACAAATACCATATAATTTTACTTATATGTGAAATCTGAAAAAATAAATGAACGAACACAATGAAAACAAACTCAAAGAGAACAAATTGATGATAGCTAGATAGGAAGGTGGGTTAGGTGGATGGGTGAAAAGGGAAAAGGATTAAGATGTACAAATTGCCAGTTATTAAAAAAGGTCATGAGAATATAAAGTACAGCATAGGGAATACAGTCAGTAATACTGTAGTAACTACTTATGGTGCCAGGTGGGTTCTATACTTATTGGGGTGATCACTTTTTAAGGTATATATTAAAAAGAAAGAAAAGAAATAGAGGAAGTTAGAGTAGATGATTTCGAAGATCTCATCCAGGCCTAAAATCATATATTTATGTTAAATATTACTTTAAATCTAAACAGTAAATCATTTATTAGGGAGACACAGTTTAGATAAAAATCAACCTGAAATATTGCAGCATTAATTCTTTTTGGCTTTATCGCTCTTTAGTAATTCTCTTTACCAAATTCAGGTACATTTTCTGCTGTGGGAGCATGTTTAATTCTAAGAGCAGATGAGAAAACTTGTTTTTAGGACCAGTGAGTGTGCTCCAAATATAATCTATCTGTTTAGTACAGAGCTGCAGATATACATCTTAGCCTGAAAAAAAAACCTATCTAACAGGCACTTTTGAATTGACTTGAAGATTAATATCTAAACTTTGTACTCTGTATACTGAATAAGCAAACCATTTGGAGGAGGCAAAAAATATCATAAGGACTTTTATAGGATCTTGAATCAGTTCCAAATTCTTATTGCATTTTGCTAGATGCCATCATTATTCAGCTACATGTTTTATGAGTTTTTCTCATCTTTTAATCAAAATTAAAATGGAAGATACATAAATATATAGAATACATTATAAAACTTCAAAAAATGCTTTCTGATCTCTATGTGAATTTGTGTAAACAAATGTTTTCTTTTTCTCCTTTTCTCTATAGAGCTATTCTCATATAGGAGCAGTCTCATTTATCAACTATACAGTATAAAGTTACTTGTTTGAAACCATAATATAGTGTTATTTACCTAATATTCGGAAATATATTTTTAGAGATTTAATAAAAATAATGTGAAGCTTAGAATCATCTATGTGATGCTGAAAATCAGGGAAAGAAATTACAATCAATGCTTGAAAATTGCCCCTTAGTATTCTGAAAGACATTTGGTAAGGAAAAAGTGCCTCTGACAATTGGAATTAAATTTCTGGAAAAAATTTTATTTCATGTTAGGGTAGATAGAAATGCTGTCTAGTAGATAAGAAGTAAATATATTGTTCATGGTTTTCTTTAATTTTAAAAGCAGCAGTACTTGGCAGAATGCTAAGGTACTTTAGAGGAAGTTCTTTAAGGTTTACTTGTATTGAGGTTTGTGGCTGAAATTGCCTCCTACAAATATTAATATAAACCCAGTGAAACTTTTATACAGAAATTACTTTTTCATCCTCATCGGCTTGGGCTAAGTTTTCTAGGCACCAAGTATTTTGTTAAACATCTTGAAGCTGTACTATAATGAATTAAATTACTATGGAATATTTTTATTTGGTATTCAAGCACTCTTCCTTTGACCATTCTGTTCTCATAATCCCTCTGAGATAGTTATTTTATCTTTGGTCTCAAATATGTGGTGAGGGATCCTTTGGGTCCTGCCGTTTGATAGTCAAAGGGATTAAAAGTGATGTAGATGAAACAAACAGCAAATGTTTGTTTTCACCATAATCAAGTATGAGAGATTGGAAGATGTTAATTGTGAACCAATAGAAAAACAGAGGAGGTTAATCAGAACCATTACTTTAAAGCCTTTTTTCTTTCTTTCTGGATATAGAACTTGATGTAGCATTAACATCACACCATGATTGTTAAACTATTCGATTATTTTTTCAGCAAGCATTTACTCAGAATTTAGTACATGCTAAGCACTTCAGTCCCTCAAGAATATTTGGCTTATAAGATTTAGCTACTAATTAAACAATTGTTGTGGACGAGTTTAATTCTGGTAACAGTCATAGAAATTAGATTTGGTTGAAATGCTGTGCTAGCTGCATCTCCTTCAAAGAGCATAGAAAAAGACAGACATTTCAAACATCACACATATCCTTTGAAAAGTTGGGGGAGAATGGAATATAAAGAGATATATGGGTTTATTTCACCATTGACCCACATATCTAACTTGCTATAGAAAAATAAATATACCACAGAAAATTTAAACTTCATAAATCCCAAATTGAATGCACAATCTGCTATTCTCTCCTCCAAACACATTCCCTATATTAGTAAATAACATCACAGTTCACTTACAATTGCAACAAGGAGTCTGGAAGTCATCCAAAAGTAACCTCCATGTTCTGCCACCCTTTTTCAGAGGCCTGCTGATTACATGTCCTAAATATATCTTGAGTGTATTTCCATATTTCCACTTGCACTTCATTTCCTTCTCAGTTTCTACCCCGATTGTAGCCTCAAATGCATCATATTCATTCACCCCATTTCCTTCCTTACGTGATATCTTTTCCCCCTTCTTGTAACTTTTCACCATACCCCCCTCATTTATTAAGACAGCTCAGTTATTGTCTCCCTCTGGAAGCCAATCCTGCATGCCTTCCAAGATGGGTTAGATGTCCCTAATCTGTACTCTCAGCATCCTACGTAAGCCATCATCCCTGTGCATTGTAATTACTTGCAATACTTTGTAATTATATACTCATTTGTCTTCCTCAAATAAGTTGTGAAATTCATTAGGCAGGGACTGCAACTATCATCTTAGTATTCTTAGCACCGTGGATTGTCTCAAACATAGTCAACAATAATTATCTTTAATGAACAAGTAGAAACTCGACATAAGTAGAGCGTTCCTTTGCTGAGTAACGTGCAAACTGAACACACTTCCACTGGCAACTCATCGAAGATGCTATAAATATATTTGAGAAGAGGTTGCAAAAAAGAGTTATTTTAATTCCGTGGACCTTCACAGAAACATAGCAACATAAATCTTTCATTTTTTTTCCCTCTCTACATAGTAGATTTTTCAAAATTGTGCATGATCACCTTGCTTTGAGATACATGAAAATAGATTGTGAAAATTTGTATATGGGATGTCTCATTAATATTGATTATGGTTATTTCATTGAACTAAAGGAGAAAATTATGTCATGTGTAGGTGTGACTATGCAGTAGTTTTTGTCTGTAATATAAAATTTATTAAAGATCATTTTCAATTGATTAGCACCACTTGGTACAGCATGTTTTAATTATTAACATTTACTGAACTATATTACCCTAAATACCTTTCTATTACATCCTGATCCACTCAGGGGGTCTTAGAAAGAAAAATGAGACAATAAAAAATGAGCCCCCAGTATGATGTAAACCCAATGAGATTTAAACCTTATTTTAAAGGTCAGAGCATGGAGCCAAGGATGGAGAGTTGGGGAGGAGGAGAGCAAAATAAAATATCTACACCTTGATAAGCATGCCTACACTGGCCAGACATGGCCCAAATGTATCTTTTTTTCTGCCATGTTTCTTATTGGTCATATCAATGCCAATACCTGAGCTTGAGAATATTTTGTTCTAAAACCAAAGATGTGAGAATAGAAGAGATGGTCGTTAGTATTTTTTTTCTTTTCTACTATACCCAAATAAATAGTCCCATATTCCTTTCTAAAGATGTTCCCTGTTTTTGTTAGCTCAATTTGTACAGCATATGAAAGAAAAGGAAGATTGCACATGTTTATCCAAAAGAGGTATTTAAAATATTTTCTCTGGAATATGATTCAGTTAATAAATATCAACCCTCTTTTAAGCAACACAAGTGTGAAACACTGCATCACAGGCTTCTGAAATATTTCCACATATAAGCATCATTGTGTTGATCCAGTAAATTGAAAAAGAAAACAAACTTGAGTTAAGAGCAATGTTTAAAAAACTGCCTATCCAATGTGGCTCAGTGGTTGAGCGTTGACCCATGCATCAAGAGATCACTAGTTTGATTCCTGGTCAGGGCACATGCCCAGGTTGTGGTCCAAATCCCCAGTGGCGGGCAATGTTTTGTCTCATTGATGTTTCTATCTCTCTCTCCCTCTCCCTTCCTTTCTGTCTAAAATCAGTAAAGAAAAAAATTTAAAAACTGGATGATGTATTGACTGTTATAAATAATACAAAAGCATGTTTAGTCATAAGAGAAAGAAAAAATGGAGGTTGAAAGTAAGTTCAAATAATTATTGAAACTACCACATTCTAGAATAGCAAAGAAGATATAAAGCAAGAACTATATTAACATGGGGAAAACTGGATTTATGTAAATTTTGTAATAGACTGTCAGATCAACTCACAAATTAGCCTGGAAACAGAAACCTCTAATAGAGTTGACTTCTTCATCTGCAAGTGTCTAAAAATCTTCTGAGTTTTTCTTTTAATTTAGGAGAGTCAGACCATCAGCTTCCTCGGTGGCAAGTCTAAATGCCTTCTCTAGGGTATTGCTTTTGCCACCATGAAAGATCTCAATTCAGATCTCATTACTACCACCTTTCTCAATTAGTTAAATTGAGTTAAAATTGGGAAGGAGGATTTTCAGTGAAAACTTTATTAAAGGGCAAAAAAGACCTTTTTTTTTTTTTATCCTCACCTGAGGGCATTTTTTTTTTTTTTTTTTTTTTTTGCATTTATCTTCAGACAGAGCGGGAGGGAGAGGGGAGGGAGAGAAGGAGAGAAACATCGATGTGAGAGATACACATCGACTGGCCGTCACCCACACGACCCCAACCGGGGCCGGGGACAAACTGCAACTGGGGTACGTGCCCTTACTGGGAACCGAACCTGGGCCTCTCTGGTCTGTGGGCCGACACGCTAACTGCTGAGCCAAACCGGCCAGGGTGAAAAAAAGACCTTTTTTTAAAAAAATACCCCCAACCTACAGAAGAAAACAATTCTGAAGAAAGACTGAAAACTAAGAATTATGACTTTTGGAAGAATCTGAAATACATCTACTGAAGAAATAAAAAGATGCACTATCTGTACATTGAATTATAATACTTTCTTTACACTAATGAATAAGTAGAGTTAAGTAATGTTAAATGAACCTATCTTTATTCTTCCCTTTTCTCTTAATATGAGGACTTCCCTAGAAGCATGTGTCTCTCTTTCAACCAGCAGAGAAAAATTGTACCTGTCATAGATTGATTCAGCAGCTTCTAATGGGACTATACTTGACTGATCGATTGAATGGCTAAGAAATATTTTATTTCCCAATCTCTAGAAGATAAATTTATTTAGAAAAATCCAAGACTACAATATTGAAGTCACCATAAGAAATAAAAAAAGAGAGGATTTTAGTACAGAAGTGGTTAACATTCAGAAGTTAAGCATAAAAAGGGTTATATCTTTTTTTCTCATAAAATAAAAATTACTTTTATTTCCAAAAGTCAAATGGCCAATGGAGGTCTCTTTCACAGTTTAAAAGACTGTACCACATTTTAATTCTGGGAAGTTATCTCATGTACTTATTAGTATACATTATATCTAGCATATTAAATATTAATTTTGTGCCCAAAACCATGAAAACCATTTTAAATGAAATATTTAAACACTTATAGTTACCCTCATGAGACCAATTTCCTCATTTAACAGAGTAGGAAATAGGCTTCCATGTCTATTTGATTATATAACTAGATTCTTATATTTGTTTTATTCAAAAACATTTACGAAGCTCTTACTGTGTGCCAGGAACTGTTTTAGGCACAGAAAATACATGAAATAAACCAACAGAAATCCCTACTCTAAGGAATATATAGATGACAACCCTGCTGTGTTATTCATATCATTCAGATTTATTATCTAAGGATTCCCTTATGTTCCCAATTCCAAATAGGTGTACCATCATTCCAACTTTATTTTGTTCTCCCCCAGCACCTCCATCTCTATTCATATTATTCTGAGAATAGAATGGTAATAGTATATTTGAGGTTCTATCTTTTGTAGTAAACTATATCCAGAATATGTTGGAAAAAGAAAGGCACACTTTATTTAACGTTACCTTGAACTCAAAGAGGAAATTTTGTGATATTGTTAAGTCTTTCACCCACTGCCTTACAAATCAAATTGGGTATGTGAGTGATGTCATTGATATGTTGAAAGAAGTCAGGTCATCCTATTTACGAACTTTGTAACCTGAGGATCCATTCAATCTTTATTTCAGCTTCCTTGCCTGTAACATGGGTAAAATTTTGGAATCTAAATACACGATCACTATGAGATCAAATTATAGTATGTAGATATGTGAATAAATCCTCTTGGTTAACAGATAAATTGCTTTACCAATGCTATTTTTTTTTTTAATTTTCCAGGATTTGGATTAGTAGGTACTCAACAAATGACCTTGGACTAACATAGTAAAAATCATTAAATTTTTCTTGATTTATTATAAGTTTCCTTGTGGTAACAAACCCTCTTAGCATATTATAATGGCACATACTGATGGTTACTCAATAAACAGTCTATGATAGAAATGGTGATTGACCTGTGCCTCATACATGTACATGGCTATCTGTAGAGATACTTATGAAGTATGTTTCATAATTGTCACTTCCTAGTAATTACTCAATTTTCCATGTCAGCATAATTTTAATACTTTATTTTTATCTTGAAAAAGAATGAGCACCCTCTCTCCTAAGAATTTGTAGTAGAATTTTCAAAGGATTTTTGTTGTTGTTGTTATGGAAAAAAAAATAAAATTTTGAGATAGCAAGGCATGAGTATAAATTTATTATACATATTAGCATATCTTCATTGTTCTAATTGTAACAGAATTGAACATTGTTTCCAGTCTTTCCCATTTATTTTTTAAATATATGTTTGTCACTAGTTTTTTAAAACTCTATTATCTTTGCTCTACTGCTTCCCAAGATCTTCTAAGTAAGTGTAAAACATGACTTCTCTGTGTATTTAGCTAAACACCACTATTGTATCACAAAAGAAAAAAATATATCATAATTAAATAACTTGGAGAAACATTGGGTAAAAAAAAGTTCAGCTGGTTTCTTTGCTAGCAAACTTCCCAAATGTGCTCCAAGAGCTTTCCCAGACTTATGTAACCTCAAAACCCTTTCATGTACCAATTACATAACCAGTCATCTATGCAAAACATTTTGCAAAATACAAGCGTAACAAATAGCTTACTTAAACTGCAGAACATTTCTCCCTATTGCAGTAAGAAAGAAAAACTCTGTTAACAATATGTTATTGATCTATACTCATAGTTGAACTATGTAAAATTATATGGTTTTTAAAGGAAGGACTTAGTTCAAGATTTTAAAATTAAAAGTGGTATATGACCCACTAGGGAAATAGTCCTCAAACTGAAGTAACAAATAAGAATCTGGTCTTTATTAGAAAGAAAATTATTTGATCTCAGTCATAATTAAACAAGCTGGAATACTTTTAGGTGTTATAAACATAAATCCCTTATCTCTCATGTCTTTAAAATGGAATTAGCGTATGCCTATGTTTTTAGCCTTTTCCCATGTATTACTTGCCTTTAGAGATACATGAACGCTGTAAACTTGTAAAGACAATTGCTCTTTATCTGTCTTTGACAGATTAGAAATCATTTGACCTACAGTTTCTCTGATGTCTCATTTCCCTCTTTTTCCTCTGCCATGCTGTTTACATAACTAAATGCACTCTCTTTTTCCTTTCAGAAAGTTTTAAAAATAATAGTCTACAATGCATGCAAAGTATATAAGGTATACTTTCTGGCCTCAATTCCTGACCTCCAACTAAATACCTCAAACTAGAGTAAATATAATAAAACTAAATGGGTCTTCCTCCCATTTAGCTCCACTGACTTGCTCATAAAATCACCAATGATGCCATATTATACATTCCAATGAATGTTTTTCAGTCTTTATGTTACTGTAAATTTCTGCTAAATTGGACACATGAACAGCTTCCTCTTCCTTGATATTCTTTCCTCCCTAACTTTTAAGAGATTTCTCCCCCTTTTTTGTTTTTCTGTTTTTGTTTGTTGTTTTTCTGCTTGCTTTTTAACTCCCTCAGGGTCTTCTCCTCTATCCACTATTTACTTATAATTCTTTCTCCCCCCCACCCCATCCTTATTAAATTATAAATCTAAGAAGACAGTAACTTGACTGTGTTTCACCAATGTTTCTTTGCACTTAGCATATTGCCTAGCATGTAATAACTACTCAACAAACATTTGTACAAATACATCAAACATTTACATAATAGATATAGCTTCCTTTTCCTAAATGCCACCTTTTTTGAAATGTCAATCACAATAATAACACTACTGCCCATATACTTACTATTCCAAGACAGAAACCTGCAAGTTATCTGGATTTTTATCATCCTCCCCCCAAATTGTGGCAATTTTACTTCCTAAATACTTCCGTAATGGCTCTCTTCCTTTTCTTCCTACTAATGCTTTTTAAAGACCTTCTAATAACTCTAGAGTTTCAGTGCAATTGTCTCGTCCCCCAGAAAACGGATTGCCTGAAGCCATTCATGTCTTTTTCATTTTCAGTCTCTGTGATTGGCTAAAATGAACAACTTATCATTCTAATGTAAGCTATTATTTCATTTTTCTTAAAGACTTGCAATTTCCTTTAGGAAAATGACACAACTTTATTCAGGAAACCACGGTTTCTGTCGCTGTTCCCCTCCAGCCTCACCTTCTCCAGTCCTCCGCTCACACTGGAGGCTGACGGGAAGGTGAACCCCGGGGAGCCCGAGGGCTCCTCACTGTTTCCCACCCCCAGCTGGGGCTTGTGCTTTCTCTCTCCCCAGAACGCTGACCGCTGACCCAGGCTAATCTTTACCCATATCTAAGACTACTCCTGTATCTTCCCTCTTGGGATTTTTTTCCTGAACCTAAAGGCTGTAGAAATATAATTTTCCTCTGTGTTTGCAAAGTACATTCTGCACAACTTTTTTTGTTTGATTTTAACTACTCGTTCCCTTTTTGTTGATATTAGCTCTTTATTAATGATCTCTGTCTCGATACAATATATTTCTTGAACGTTTAAGTTCTTTATCCTATATCCCTAAAATCCAATAAAGTAGTTAATACATAGTAGGAATTCAATAAATACTTATTGAACTTAATTTAGTCATTGATTCCACCATAATTTTGTTCATGAAATTGAGATTTATTTATTTCTACAGTTTATAGAAGTCTTGCATAGTCAATGTTTTCTTAAAGATGTATATAAAGTATTTAAGTGGTGTGTGTGTGTGTGTGTGAGAGAGAGAGAGAGAGAGAGAAAGAGAGAGAGAGAGAGAGGCATCAAGTATAGATTCTCTTCCTCTTATCTATTTTGTTAAAAGATTCAGTAAATGAATATTTCTCTTGCAGAATCCCTATGGTAACTTTTAAGTAGATATTGCATTGTATTAATTCTATGTAATGACAGACAAATTGAATAAAGTAACAAATTAGAAGTTCCTTAAGTAATATGAGCCAAAGATACTTAGTTGATTGATAGGTATGAATACATACCGATCTTTTTGACCAAGTCATTCACCCTTTGTGTCAATAGCTTAGACAGCTGGTAAAATGTAAAGACATTTTACCCTTCATATACATGATCTTCTAGCAAAATATGGGTTTATTTCTTCCTTTTAAGCTGGAATGAATGCACAGGTAAGCTCAGTGCCTGTTTGCCTATGTTGTCAGGAGAAAGGAATGGCTCTTTCCTCAGTAACTGATGGGATACACAGAGTCCAGAAATCACTCATCAAGTGAGATAGTGGATGGATGATGCCAACCAGTGCTCAGTAAGTGTCAGAACCTCACTGCTAGTTAGAAAGCAACCGTTTAAAAACATGTGTCTACTTTAAATTAGTCAAATTTGTGATAAGAGCGTAGCTTGACATGTTTCTTTCCTGAAGATAAGGATAGTGTCAGATGTCTATGAATTCCATAGTATTATTTCTCAAATTTTAATGTGCATATTAATAACTTGGTGATCTTACAAAATCCAACTTCTAATTCAGCAGTTCTTGAAAAGACCCAAGATTCTACATTTATAACACACCACCTGGTGATGCTGATGTTGTTCTGTGGACCACATTTGGAATAGCAAGCGTATAAGTAATAACCTTTTATACTTTTCCTGTTTTTATAGCTCTTAAAAGCACTTTCATTCTCACAATAGGCTTGTTAGATTAGCGTGAAACACATTGATGGTAACTCTATTTTATAGGTAAGAGAGACTCAGAACTTAAGTAATTTGTTGTAAATCACTCCTTACCTATTATCCTAGAAATACCAGACTACCTCCACTGATCTTTTACGATAAACACTTTCCCTCTGTATGTACTTCAAAATCAAGACATGTGTCAAAAGTAGATTTTAAAATTACTAACCAGTGTTTTCCTTTATATAAGAATAATTTTGTTGACCTGTTGTGGCTATGGTGGCTTTTGAGTGATTTTCTGTCTCAGAAATTAAAGAGGACTACACAGCTCACAGCAGATACGATATAGAAGCTTAAACACAAAGCTAGAAGAAACCCATTCAGCAAATGTGGATACCACATGATACGCCAGAAGAAAAGATGTGCAAAGAGACCAAGGCAAGAGAACACATGGTGTGTGTGTATAGCTAAAGAAGAGTAGTTGAGAAAGTAAGTTGCCAAAATTGGAGGTAAGGTAAATAAGTAAGAAGTTTTTGTTGTGGATCTGGAGAAAAAGGAAAAGATTAGAAAGATACTGAATAAACAAACAAAATGCATAGAACTGATGATCTTTTAAAAATGTTTATGGGGGAGGGTTGATGATGGCAGATTAGACAAATGGAAGCCACATGAGAAATATGTCAGGGGCAGTGAACCTAACATTGTTCCCTATAGATGTACATTCAGAAAAGATAACTAGCATGTGGTACATTTACACAATGGAATACTATGCAGCTGTAAGAAAGAAAGATCTCTTACCCTTTGAGATGACATAGAAGGAACTGGAGAATATTATGTATGCTAAGTGAAATAAGCCAATCAGAGAAAGATAAATGTCACATGATTTCGCTTATTTGTGGATCTAATAAACAAAATAAGCTGATGAACAAAATAGATCCAGAGACATGGGAGTAGAGAACAGACTGACAAACCTCAGAGGGAAGTGAGGTGAGGAGGGCAGGAAGAGATAAACCAAAGAACTTATATGCATATATGCATAACCAATGGACACAGACAACAGCATGGTGAAGGCGGGGCCAGGGTGGGGCATGGGGGGGGGAGAGGAGGGAGGGTGTTAAAGGGGGGAAAAAGAGGGACATCTAAATAAAAAATGTTAATAAATTAAGTATTTTTTTAAAAAAGATAACTAGCATGGGCTTGTGGTAGATCTTTGAAGAGGAGATGGAAACAAAGTGGTTGATTGGGTCATGAGTTTGTATATTTATTCAGGCAAGAGATAATGAGCTAGAACTGGGGTCTTACCAGGAGAGAAAATAAAATGAGAGAACAAATTCGGGAGACACGTACTTGGCACCTACTTGGCCACTGGGATGTGAAAGAGAAGGAGAAGCTATAAATGACTCAGAAATATAAGTCTTTGTAACTGAATGTTGAGTCATGAATTCTATTTCTTGAGATAAGGAACAAAAGAAAAAGACAATGGAAGAGATGTTGAGTTCAATTTTAAATAAAGTGAGGTGTTGGCAGAATAACCTTGTGAAGATGTTGACTAAGCAGTTTGAAAGGCAGGTGTAGAACTCTGAAGAGTTTGTTTATAAGTATTATTTTTAATGAATAAAAAATAAATTATTGCTTATTACTTACTGTGTCTATTTTTGTTTTTAAGTATAGTCCTACTTATAATTAATGTGAATTGCTTCCTGAAAAGAGCACTTAACTATTCTCTAATTACCTAATGAAATGCACGCCCTACTTGTTATCATTTTCTTTGGGGGTGGGGGGTAAAAAAACAAAGGAGTTTAGTGGCTTATAATATGCTATGTAATAAATAAATAATTATTGTAATGTTGCTCCAGTATTTAAAAACATAGTCATCTTTTGTTTTCATTTTGTTTTTAACACTGGGAATTAAAATAATTTAGATTTTGCCAAAAAAAAAAAAAAGTGTTTTATTTTTGAGAAATAAGAGATAATGAATGTGGTCAAATATTGCCCAGGGGTCAGCATAATATGAACACAAAGAGCATCCCTGGAATCTGGCTACAAACATGTTAGTGGTCACCTTTGCAGAAAAGGATTTAGGAGAAAAGATCACTCAGCAGGAGTCTCCTATTTATTATACACTCAGCTTTCATTTAATCTATTCTCTCATTATGCTCTCAAAACTCAGGGGAAGTTTTTTTCCCCTCATAATTAAGCTAATTCCCCCAATCTATAGTGTGTATCCCAACACTTCTAATATTTGGAGCAATTTTCTCCTAATTAATATCTCCCTCTGGATTTCTTGCTCCTACTCTTCCTGGACAATTCCACCTGATCAGAAACATGAAAACAACAAACATCTCTCATTGGTTCTACCTGCTGGGATAGATGTTATCTCCTTTAACAACAAACTCCTGAAAAAAATAAATGGTTTCTGCTCTGCCTCTGTTTATTGTGAATAAATTGTCTTGTATTATAATTTCTATAAACTGGTTTCTACTTTCATGACTCTACTGAAATGCTCCCCCAAAGGTCACAGAATGACAGGTTTTTGTAAAATATAAGGGCTTTTTTTCAGTTATCATATCCTTTGACCTTTCTGTGACATTGTTACTGCTGCCTTTTCCACTTTTTCTTTAGGATGCTGATACACTGTATTTTCTGATCTCCCAGGGGCACACTTTACTTCTCTTCACCAGTTCTTTATCTTTTCCAAGAAGTTGCCCATCATTTCCTTCTCCTCCCCCTCCATGTTTCTTTTTCTTTAAAAAACAAAATTCCTTTTTTTCCTTGGCTTCTGCTCAAAACCTAAACTTGTGGATGCAAAGCCTAGTCTGAGGATTCAAAGCGAGTGTTCTCAATTTCCAGGTGTCTCTAGAATATCTCTGTGTGGATGTCCCATTAGCATCCACGCTGCCTGCATTCCCTTTGCAAATTCTGCATTCGATCACCTTCTCCACTCTCTCGTGCTTGAGACCTTGGAGTTGTGTATAGTTAGTGTCATCAGTGACTATTCTCGTCTTGTGAAACAGCGTAACAATTATTAAAGCAGTATTAGCACTGTAGAGAGAGTATGATTGTGCTTTTAAAGCATATATATTTATATAAACGAAAGAATATATAAGAAGATGATAATAGTATTTCAATGGGTTGCTTAGGTTCTGTGATTTTTAAAAACTAAATTCCTAATAATTTTACATTGAATATTAGTTATGACTATAAATAATCTTGAAAGTAAACAAAATTCACTTTCTCATTGTTTCTTGTCTATACCAATTTCTCCAACCTTTATTTTATAATACTGAGATTACTATAAAAGTCTTTTGGTTTAAATCCCTGATTCAATATTATATCTATAGGATTTCACTCTGCATGCCATTATAAGACTTATGATACCACTTCTTCTTCTCATTCACGTCCTAAGAATCCAGACTTTTAATTTTGGCCTTCTAAGCCCCTTTCCCCAGGCCACATACCACTGCTCAAGTCTTGCCATCTTCTGTTCCTCATATGGCCCCTGGAATCTCCTTTGTCCTTGATCCTCTCCTCACTGTCCCCTTCTAAGGTAAAACTCATCCCTGCCTCTGGGTTAACTCCTAAATAGTTACCATTGACTGAACTGAACCAAATGACAAGCATCACCAGGTGAGTATGATGATCTTCAATAGACAAAGAAACTGAAGCTCAGAAATGTTAAATAATTTAAGGAAAGTGACATTCTTAGCATGTGGCAAGGAGAGTCAAATTCATGTCTTTCTAGTATAAAGTTAGCAATGCTTCTATCAGCCTTTATAATCACCTCCCTGACTCAGCTGCTCTTACGTATTTCTAAAATTCCAGCTAAATCCATCATCTCTTTGAAGTTTTCACTGATTGCCACAGTCTACAGGAATGGCTTCTCTCTCTATACTCCTCATATAATGAATTATCTTGTAGACATCTTTTTAGTAGTTCATGTCTCTTTCTTTGAATGTACTCTCTTGGGATGGAAATAATCTTTTATAACTTGTTTGTAAATTTTGTAACACCAAGCACAATTCTGGACATATGGAAGTGATATTAACATAATATATATTTTCAATAAACTGTTGATTGATTATATTTTATAATAAAAGATGCCATTAATGCTGACTTTTCTTTTTTCTGAGGAAGTTAAAAATAATAATAACATAAAATTATGCATAAATATTTAATGTAAACTAATAATAAGAAATTTATAGTGCATATATCATTTTTTCCATTATGTACCAACAGTAAACTAAAGCACACTGATAAACTTAGAATAAGAAGTGACATAATGTACCTTTTATCTGGTCAGCAAACTTTCACTGATACCAGTAAGAGTGCTAACATTAGAGCAATTTTTTCTATATAATTTTCTATTTTTGCAGATATATCTAAAGCTCAATTATAACTCTTGATATAAAGACTCAATATGTCATTTCATCTCTATTATGCATTTTTCCTTACAGTTTAAAATTGCTAATTTTCTCATTTAGCTTCCAGAAAATGCATGCTTTCAAATTATATTAAGTCACTTAAAAATGATTGTTGATTCACTGAATTAAGAAAACACAATTTCCTTTGATATTTGGCAGTATCTTTAAGAGAAGTGATGATAATAATTCAGGTTAACATTTAACATATACATAGAAAGATGAAATTAGAATCACTTAAATATAGGTTAAAATTTGTAAAAATGAGTATATACAAATATTTAAGACCAATGTTATGAATGTCTGAGTGTATGTAGTATCACTTTTACCATTTGGGAGATAGAGATATAACCTTCATATATAGATATTTAGACATATAAATGTCTTTATAAAGATATAAAATATTTGGAATAGGGTTAACCCTAGAAAAATTAGAATTGTTCAGAATTTTCCTCAATATTTTTAATCATCTTTTTCTGCATTTTCCTATATTTATGATGTTTCTTCTTCTAATTTTTAGTACCTGTCTTAAGAGTACCCAGCTAATCTCTTGACTTCCTCCCTCACAAAGCTTGTTTTTAGAAAGCCTTTTAAAGAGTATTCCAATTTTCAAATGAATGAACAACAGGCAAGAGATCACCTTTCCAAATAATCTGCATATATAATTAATGAGAAATAAAATGGTTGAATCTTTTAGTTTAAACCATATGAAACTACTGTTTTGTGGTAAAAAATAGTTGAGTATAGGTGATTTCATAAGGTTCAATCAATCATAAAGATAACTTTTAGGCATTTGTCATAATCAGGCTAGAGCCTCTGAAATATATATTGTCCCCTTAGAACTTTGTAAACAGTATTCAATTGTCCAGTAGATAAATAAGGAGCAGCATATGCTAACAGTTCCAGCACTTTGATAAACTTATCCAAAATCTGCTACCAGAAAACATAGAATTTAATTTTAGCCTACATGTCAGTTTATTGCTGATTTACATTTAAATATATGGTGAGGGAAAACCAGTATTTTTTCAATATTTTTGGCTTCTTAAAGCTTTGCCGAGCCCTGATTATAAAACCAGCTTTGTTTATGACTTTGCAGAGCTTAAAAATTGCCCTTACCTGCTTTTGACATCTTTTCCTCTTTTTTAGTTTCAGGTTCTAGGGTAAAACAAAACACATACATACACAAACAAAAAAATAAACAAAGGAAAAAAATAAGCATTCCATAAAAATAGTACTAAGTAGTTTAATAAGCAAATTTTATGGATTTTTCTCCTTTGTTCTCAGTTTCAATTACAGTTACATAGTTTTAGCAATATACAATGGAACATGTATTACTGGTAAATTATAAAGTAACTTAAGCAAAAGAAATTTGATTTTAAAATTCAGTTTCTTAAAATAGCTTCATACTAATCAAGTAATTTGACATCTTTTTTTTAATTAGAGTCTGTTCCATGTGATTCATAAGTTTCTAAGTATTTCAAATAAGAAAATTAATGAAAACTGCTCAGGAGAAAAGTGGTGTAATTTTTCCTAATTTAATCGGTTTAATCAATTTTCTATTTTCAACTGCAAACACACAATTCATGGAGCTCCACCTGGTGGATAATTTAATAATTTCAAACTGGTATAATTATTGTGTCTATTAATATTTCTGTTATTATTAATTTTATAAAATAAATTAAATTGGCTTAAATTCAGTATAACGATATAAACAACTAGTAGAATGAAGTATTTTTATCTTTCATTGTTCTAAGACAATGGTCTTTATCTAGAAATTCTACATTTTAACTTAAGATAAGTACATAATTTTTACAAGCTATCCAGATGATGCTTATGACACCATCCAACCAATGTGGTAGTTGACTGTGTTTCCATGTTTCCTAGTCCTTCCTCTTGTTTCACAACTTGCCTATGCCTTATAGTTCTATTTTGGCACAAAGTCTTGTTTTGCTTAATGGAAGGGTTCTGGTACATTACATATTTCTTCCCTTCAAATAGCAGAAAAATTGATCTCATGGTTGGGCTACTTGCTGAGTATAGACAGTGTGTCAGGGATAAAGCTAGTCAGCTTTATTTGGGTTTTAGCCCAACAGAGTCTCATTTCCTAGAATTACAATAAAAAGCACTCTAATTTGTTTAAGTGCAGAATTTTATATAACAGAGATTTACATAGCTGTTCACACTCTACTACTTGTAATACTTGAATGTACACCCTGTAAAAAGTGGTATCAGTGCTATTATTGCACCTCACTCCCTGGCAAATATTTCTCTTTTTATTTGTTAACATATTCCCTTCACTGGGTAGGACATACGCTATTTTAATGTTTTATATGTGTTATAATGTTATTTAATTGTTGTTAATGGTCTGTAAGAGTGGGATTCATAGATATTTTGTTCATCAAGTGGAGGTAATTATCTGAAAGAGCCTTACACTGCTGTAATCTCGAAATGGAAGCATCTTAGTCTTAATGTTTGTCCTAAGATCTTTTGAAAAACACAGATGTCGTAGAGAATACTTTTATTTGCTATAAATACAATACAACCAGAACCAGTTCTATATCTTGTATATAGAACTTTATAAGCACTCTTATGAACATATACTATCAACATGCATGTGGCTCTCGGTATGCTAGAATTACTGACTTCAGGGGTTGTGCAAGTAACACTAACAAGATGACCTCATAAGTTATGAAGTGTGGAAAGGAGGCTTTCAGATCATATAAACCAGCTTTCAAAGCAAGCTCACTAAGTTTTGTGACCTTGGGCATTACTTAAAACCTCAAGTCTTAATTTTTGTCATTGTTAAAATGGAAAAAAATATTGTAAAGTTTATGGAGATGTATAAAAATTATAAGTGATGTATAAAAAGGCCTTAGTTTTGTTTTTGTTTAAATTATGCTCATAAACTTAAATTGCATGCTCTCTCAAGGTAATTTTTCTTAAAGAATTAGAACTTTACCCTTGAATATGCAAAGAAGGAATTGATATATGGGAAATTGTCAAGGATGTTTGTTTCTAGTCATACAAAAAATGACAGCTCTCTCTCTCCATATAATTTGACAACTAAATGTATATTTACACACACACACACATATTTAAAGTTTAGTCAAAAGGCTTCATCGAGAAGTTTCAGAAAACTAAGAATAGTGGTCAATGCTAGAGATTGGGACCTGGAGGCCAGACAGAGTGAATAGAACTTTTTATATTCACCCTATTTTTATTATTACTGTTTAAATTTTTTCACCATAATCATAATTGGTTAATATTCAAATATTTGGTTTAAACATTTGTCACTCGAGCCCTTCATATTGGACTCCCCATAGAATCATTGCAGAAACATGACCTCAAAAAATTCCCACCCAGAGTTGCTGAGGCAGGCAGCCTGACATTTCATATGCAGCACGGACTTTTCTGGGCTGTTGATTTTATCTGAAATGTAAATTGCTGATGAGCCTGGGGAGGGGAGCTTCACTGATGATTTTTCAATGTCATCAACACTCTGTTAACAAGTAAAACAGGCTGACCCAAACTTCAGCATGTATGTGCCTGAGTCAGAGAAGGGCACCAGTGGAGATCAGCTTTATTTAGGAGTTTCTGTTTTATCTTCGTACAATGCAAAGAAAGAATTTTACTCAATTTATAAATACCATTCTTTATATTTATTCAATTTATACATCTGTATTTGTTTCAGAATGCCTCTATTTTAAATACTTTGTAAGTTAGAAGCTGAATATCACTGATTGATTTTTGCTTTCCTACTTAATTTTATTATTATCACATTTGCTTCCACAGCATATATTGTAAAAGATGATTATTACTATTGTAAACAATGGTATTTTGCATTTGCTACATGGCACTCACTAAGCAAGTGTATTATATTCATTTATCTGTGTTTTATTTATATAATATTAAACATTCATTTGTTTATTAGCTCTCTAACCCCATAGAAATAAACTTTTTTGAGTTCTGAGATGAATTTTTACTTTCTCTGTTGTATGATAGTGCCTAGATCAGTGCTTCACACAAAATAGCAACCAATAAATATTTGTTGCACAAATCGACAAATTATCTTATATAATTCTCACATACCACTCCTATGAAGTAAACATTTAATTACACCCACTTTACAGATAACAATACTGAGGTTTAATAATTTGTCTAAGTACATACTCCATAGTAAGTGTCAAAACTGGTATTTAAATATTGATATTTTTCCCCAAAATCAAAAGCCTTAACTACTTCTAAGCACACTGTTATAAGTACCTTCACTACAGATAGAATTAAGAGCTTTTAAGCATTTCATACATTAAAAACTATATAGTAAGCCACTTTCTATACCTTATAGGTTGGTTGTATTTACCTAGGTTATATTACTTAGACAAATTACTAACAGTCATCAAGGTTGTGATTGACATGTACAATATGGTCACTGAGATTTCTACTTATTTCAGCCAGTTATTAAGTTATGAATCATATAAATTAGTTTCCTAAATTGAGCTGGTTAAACGAAATAAATAGACGGAGCACTGATAGAAAATTGATCACTATATCACACACACCTAGAGTAGTATTCAATATTTAATGATACGTGAAGACTTTATGCTTGAAAGCAGGTTATCAAACCTATTTTTGTAAAATATATGAAGGAACTTAAGTAGTGTTATCACTAGTCAAATTTATGTGAATTTTGGTCTGGAAAAGGGACTCTAGAAAGCATGGTAGTTAAAGACACACTTCATGCGCCAGGCATGAGTCCCACTTTCACGTCAGCTGGCTGTGTGACCTGGCACAGTCACCTTCAGTTCTTCAATTTCACACATACAAAAAAAATTGCTGTGAAAATGAAATTAAACACTACATGTAAATCACTTCAGAAGAGTGTCAGATCCAAAGCAAACAGTAGTCTTTTTATTAATACTTTAAATTAAATTTTGTATACTTTCCATACGGTTAAATAAAATCTACATTTAAATAAACCAAAATTACATTTAATAAAAAAGTAACATTCATAAGTTTATTCTAAACCCATGAGTTTAACCTTATTTGAGTAATCATTTGTATCTTTTGATGAAAAAGCCCATTACAATTTACTCAACAGACAATCAACATTGCTGTACATTATCTTCACACTTTTGTATTTAGTTGTTGGGACTATCAATATAACTACCAGATACAACTATCCAGAGTAGCTAAGTGAATTAACTAGTTTGTAGCTGGTTATTTCAAAGCTGCTAGAGTCTCTAGCTACTGAGCACAGTGCTTTTTCCATAACACAGAATCACACACCCAAACACTCCCCGACACATGTTCTCTGCATTCTGTGCCTGTCTCTTTCTCTTCACCTCTGATTCCCATTAGATCAACAAGGGAAAAGAATTATGCTGTATAAGCTTCTATAGTTATAATTCCAAAATGCCTCTAGTTTATAATGCAAGAGCTTAATTTGTGACTAAGTCCTGATTCTGCAGTCCTTCCTTGGCAAGATTCCCATAGGAGTCTGATGCTCCCCAAGAAAGTGTGCTGAGTGCACAATAAAAACACAGAATGAGCCAGAGGGCAGTCTCTCTCTGCAGCACAGAATAAATGCATACATACATTTTTTTCTTGCCTCATTCTGTCATTTTATTTTCATGATCCTTTGTCTTTTGTATATGCTAAATACAAGGTTCCACAGATCTGATAGTGTCACTCGCCTTTATCTACCTTTGTTTTATGAATCTCTATGTATGCCTCATTATTCTTTCCTTCCCTGAAGCATCCAACATGAAGAGTTGGCATTGAAATAAGTAAGAAATAATTGGAGGAGGCTGAACATATTGTAGGTCGCACAAAGAATAGTCCATCAGAGCAAGGTCCTGTGATGTTATTTGGAAATGGCTGGATAGCTGGTTG